>CM054057.1:200624054-201224054 GCA_028641055.1 Alopecurus myosuroides | reverse complement strand
TTATATTGGAAAAGCTAATGGAATCTTTTCCAATTAATTTTATTTCAAGTTCAAGATGATTCCTAAACATTAATAACACAATTTCAAGTTGAAACAAAGGGTCACCTCAAGTCTTGAAAAATAATCTCATAAGAGCCTTAGTGGAAAACATGGGAAAAACAATAATAAAGCAATGTGTTTCTTAGGAGAAAAACTCCTCAAGTGAGTGAAAAGAAACACACCACTAATATTGCCTAGATAAACATCAGTACACAACATGTTGTCCACTTAATTGCATTACAAAGGTCTTAAGAGACATGCTAAAATACTATTATACAAGTGCTTAAAAACAGGGATGTGACAAATCTCCCCCCCTTAAAAGAATCTCGTCCCGAGATTCGCGGGTCTAGGCTTTAAGAAAATCAGGGAACTCCTTCCTGATATCATCCTCACGCTCCCAGGTAGCTTCTTCCTCAGAGTGATTGGTCCACTGAATCTTAAGGAATTTTATAGCCCGCCTCCTGGTAGCACGCACAATTTCCTCGAGAACCCGCAGGGGTCTATCACGATAAGTCAAATCATCATTTATGTCAATGGTCCTGAAATCCACGTCTTGATACGAGAGATCTTTCTCCGGTACTTGCAGACATTTCCGGAGCAATGACACATGGAAAACATTGTGAAAAGCAGATAGCTCCTCAGGTAATTCTAACTGATAAGAAACTTCGCCACGACGTGCCAAGATCTTAAAAGGGCCAATATACCTGGGGGCCAGCTTTCCTTTGACATGGAAACGCTGCATCCCTTTGAGTGGCGTAACACGAAGGTACACGAAATCTCCAATGCTGAAAGAGACATCACGACGCTTCGTATCAGCATAACTCTTCTGACGAGATTGAGCTGTCTTTAAACGTTCCCGAATAAGTTGGACTTGCTCTTCTGCAGCCTTCAAAGTGTCCACACCAAAAACCTGACTGTCTCCAGTCTCAGTCCAATTTAAAGGTGTACGGCATTTACGTCCATACAGAGCTTCAAAAGGGGCCATTTGCAAGCTAGAATGATAACTGTTGTTGTAAGAAAACTCTGCGAAGGGCAGACAGTCTTCCCATTTAATTCCATAGGACAACACACAAGCACGGAGCATGTCCTCCAGAATTTGGTTCACACGCTCGGTTTGTCCATCAGTCTGCGGGTGATATGCTGTGCTAAAGGCTAGTTTGGTTCCCAAACTCTCGTGCAACTTCTTCCAAAATCTAGATGTGAACTGTGTACCTCGATCAGATACAATCCTGCTTGGGACTCCGTGTAGGCTGACAATCCGAGAAATGTAAAGATCCGCAAGCTGATCTCCACGATAGGTTGTCCGGACAGGAATAAAGTGAGCAACTTTTGTGAGCCTGTCCACGACAACCCATATAGAATCATTTCCTCGGCTGGACCTAGGAAGTCCAGTGATGAAGTCCATTCCTACTTCATCCCATTTCCAAACAGGCACTTGCAATGGTTGGAGCAATCCAGCGGGACGCTGGTGCCCGGCTTTTACCTGCTGGCAGACATGGCACTTGGCTACAAATGAAGCAATCTCTCGCTTCATTCCATGCCACCAGAATCTCTCTTTCAGGTCTTGATACATCTTTGTTCCTCCAGGATGGATAGAATACATGGTCTCATGAGCTTCGACCATGATGGTCTGCTTAAGATCAGATTCGGAGGGAACACAAATACGGCCTTCATACCATAATCCCCCATCAGCATCGATGGTAAACCCAGCAACCTTTTCCTTCTCCATGCGGGCTTTAATCCCATCAATACTTTTCTGGCCTTTCTGCGCTTCTTTGATTTGGTCAACCAGGGTTGGTTTAAGTTCTATGGCGTCCAACATGCCATAGCTGACCACTTCAATACCAAGCTGGTCCAGCTCTTTCCACAACTCGGGTTGCCTTACTAAAATCATAGCATTTAGAGAGGCCGGCTCTCGACTAAGAGCGTCTGCAACCACATTTGCCTTTCCCGGGTGATAATGAATACTCAGATCATAATCTTTAATGAGCTCAATCCAGCGGCGCTGCCTCATGTTGAGCTCACGTTGAGTAAAGATATACTTTAAACTCTTATGATCCGTGTAAATTTCCACTCTTCTTCCCATAAGAAAGTGCCGCCATGTCTTGAGAGCATGAACAACGGCAGCAAGCTCTAAGTCATGAGTGGGATAATTCAACTCGTGGGGTCTTAACTGACGGGATATGAAAGATATCACCTTCCCTTCTTGCATAAGCACGCTCCCAAGACCAAGCTTAGAAGCGTCACAATATACGTCGAAATTCTTGGTGACATCTGGCATTATAAGGATTGGGGCAGACACCAGTCGGTGCTTCAACTCATTGAAACTCTCTTCACATTTGTCCGTCCATAGGAACTTGCTATCCTTCTTGAGCAACTGGGTGAGGGGTCTGGCTATACTCGAGAATCCCTGAACAAACTTGCGGTAATATCCTGCCAAACCCAGAAAGGATCTGACTTCAGTCTGGTTGGTCGGAGCAGCACGCTTCTCCACAGACTGAACTAGAGCAGGGTCAACAGATATTCCTCCCGCAGATACTACATGTCCAAGAAATCCGACTTCCGTCAACCAGAATTGACATTTACTAAACTTAGCATACAATTGATGCTCACGAAGTGTTCCGAGCACAAGTCTCAGATGTTCTTCGTGTTCTTCCTCACTCCTCGAATATATAAGAATGTCGTCAATAAACACCACGACAAACTTGTCTAGAAAATCCATGAATACCTTATTCATGAGATTCATGAAATAGGCAGGGGCATTGGTTAGACCAAAGGACATTACGGTGTATTCATACAGCCCGTAACGAGTGGTGAAAGCAGTCTTTGGGATATCAGTATCACGGACTTTCAATTGATGATAACCAGTCCGAAGGTCAATCTTGGAGAAGATTACAGCCCCATTCAACTGGTCAAACAAGTCTTCAATTTTGGGCAACGGGTATTTGTTCTTGATGGTAACGTCATTTAACTTGCGGTAGTCCACACATAAACGAGTGGTACCGTCCCGTTTTCCCACAAAAATGATCGGAGATCCCCAGGGCGATGCACTAGGGCGAATCAATCCCTTCCTTAACATGTCCTCCAGTTGAGTCTTCAACTCATCTAATTCCTTCGGGTTCATCCGATACGGCTTCTGTGCTATGGGTCCAGTTCCGGGCACTAACTCAATCACAAACTCGATATCCCGATCAGGGGGCATACCGGGTAATTCTTCAGGAAAAACATCCGGGTATTCGCAAACTACCGGGACTTCCTCAAGGGCAGGTTGGGCTATACCAGTGTGGCAGTGAACTTGTGACGAGGGTCGGGTTGCAGTGTACGCAACCTTTTCCCCATCCTCTGAGATCATTTCAATAGATTTCTTAGTGCAATCGATAACTCCCTTATACTTGGCCATCCAGTTCATACCGAGTACCACTTCTATCCCTTTGGATCCCAGTACTATAAGATCAGCATGAAAAGTTTTCCCTTGAATTTCTACTAGTACCTCATTGCAAATTAGGTTGGCTTTAGTACTATCCCCAGGTATTTGTACTAACATAGGGTTGTGCATACGGGAATGCTTCATACCACTTTTCTCAGCAAACGGTTTAGTGACAAAGGAATGTGATGCACCAGAATCAAACAGTACTGCGGCTGGTACCGAGTTGACAGGAAACATACCCATCACCATGTCTGGTGCCTCCTGAGCTTCTGCAGCATTGATATGGTTCAGGTGTCCCTTCATCCTATTCTGCCGTCCCGTGGAAGGACCATGGTTCATCTTGGTTGCAGCAGGCTGGGCTGGAGCAGTAGCTTTGTTGGGGCAATCGCGAGCGAAGTGACCCTCCTTTCCACAGGCAAATTAACCTCCAGAAGGCTTTGAGCTTGGGTTTGGTTTGGGAGCATTGTTGGTGTGGTTCCCATTTCCTCCAGTGTTACCTCCATAGCGGTTTCCATGATTATTCCCAGAGTGATTCCCATGGTTACCACCATAGCTGTTTCCTCCGTACCTTGGTGCATACGGTGCAGGGTGGTTGTAGTTGTTGGGCCTTGGTGCATAGTTGTGGTTGGGGCGGGGTGCATAAGCAGGCGCCTTGTGGGTTGGTGGCCTCGCATACGGAGTGTTGCGAGTCCTCTGAGCACTAGGTCCTCCATGAGCAGTCATTTTCCTCTTGCGGTTATCATCGGCAGATTTCCGCTTGTGCTCCAGCACCATAGCGGCATTAGCAAGAGTCTCCATGTCCTGGAATGGAACTACTACCAGAGAGCACTGGAGCTCATCATCCAGCCCATTTAAGAACCTCTCCTTCTTCTTAGCATCAGTATTAATATCATCCTGTGCATACCGGGACAGAGTAGTGAAATTCTCCCAGTATTCAGACACCGGCATACTTCCCTGCTTCAGATTTAGAAACTTCTCCCGCATAAGTGCCATCATCCCCTGGGGAATGTGATACTTGCGGAACCTTGCAGAGAATTCCTCCCAGGTGAACACGTGACCAGCAGCAACAGTCTCACGTGTAGTTTCCCACCAAGTCCTGGCAGGACCAGCGAGAAAATGGGAGGCCAACAGGACCTTATCATTCTCATCAACCGAAGCAACTTCCAGTTTGTTTGCAATGGTGCGGAGCCAGTCGTCAGCATCGAGAGGCTCCACAATCCTGGTAAAAACTGGGGGGTTGGTGTGCTGAAAGTCTCTCAGCCTCGAGCGAGCACCATTTCCATTGCCATTGCCATTATTGTTGGCGGCAGCAGCTAGCTGTTGCAGAGCGGTAATGGTAGCTGCACTCTCATCTCGGCTGGCCTGGCGATCTTCCATCAGCAAGGCCAACAGCGCCTCCACAGTGGGTGGTGGTGGCGGTGGGGGTTCGCGACGGGGTGCCATGCTGAAGTGAAACATGTGTAAGTCTAAGAAATAAATTCTTGTTTTTGAAAACCCAGTACCGTAATATTTAAACAAAAGGAATACTAGTGATATGTTTCAAAAACAAGAGCGGGGCAGTCGCAAACTTGAATGAAATGAACGCAAAGTAGTGACAATCAACAGAAAACCAAGCCAAACATTTCATTCATCACCATAATTAAACAGAGTTCCTTACATTACACACACACATCACAAGCCATAACATACAAGGAAGGCTTCATCGAGCTACAGGGGGTGCGATTGGTGGGGTCATCGCAAGGCTACTACTAGCAAACTATCTAGCAAAACGATCTAGCATACCTAACTAGTATCTAGACCAGCACCATGTGCTAAGGGTGAGAAGGCAGCGACTACACAGAGTCGTCGCTGTCCCCAACGTCGAAGATACGCTCCTCAGGGTCCTCCTCCTCCTCGTCAAACAGGTCATCATCATCCTGCTCGCTAGCCTCGCTCATATCCATCCCCTCTAAGTCGGAGGGAACATCCTCAACAGGCAGAAGATCCTCAATCTCCCTGTGGAGCTCTGCGGCCTCCTCCTCCAGCTCCTCTACGGCAGCGTCTCTCGTGGCTATGTCATCACGAGCTATCTGAAGCCTGCCGCGCAGAACGGCGTTAGCCCCCTCCAGGGCCGTCAGTCTAGTGGTGAGGCGTGCACGGCCAAGGCGGGTGGCCCTCAGCTGCCTCCGTAAGGCACGGTGCCTCGCGGTAGTAGCCTCCAACTGCTCCCTCAGCTGGGACAACTGCTGAGCCAGAGCTCCACTCTCCTCCTGGCTGTCGTGAAGCTCAGCCCTCAGCTCGTCAGTCTCGGCTATCAGTGTCTGGTGCACCAATATGCCGTGGAGGGTGTCAAGACGCTGGTCGTCTAGCCTGGTCTGAGTGCGGTGTAACAGAATCTCCATCTCGTCCAAGTGTGGACCAACAGTGGTAAAGTCTGGCTCAACAGGAAGTGGTATGCCATCCTCATCACGTCTCCCGATCAGCTCGAACCGGGAACCGATGAACATATACTCCCCGATGTGTGCCAGACGTGCTACTGACTCCTGTATCACGCGCACCGCCGCCTCGTTCCAAGAACGATCAACAGCACGGTACACGTAGGCCTCCACTGTCGGGCTAGCCAGAGGTGCGCGGATAGTGACCTCCGCGTACCAGTCTCCCTCCAGAGGTGCCCCGACAACTAGTCCTCCTCGCAGCTCCGGAAGTGGCCGTCCCAACACAGTAGCCATAGATACTAGCCTCTCCTCGAAAAGGAAAGACTCGCCACGTGGACGTCCCAACTGAAAAGCCACGGTGATGTCCACGTCCATCTACACAAAATTTTAAGTAGCTTAAGTTAGATACAAGTGTGCAAAGTTTTAGGTTCATGTAAGAAATAACTTTAATGCAAGTAGAGTCTAACCCAGAGAGGTGGTGGGATATAGGGAATAGTTTTATACTTAGTCATATATCCAATTTTCTTTGTATTAGTAACTTAGATTATCGGAGTATACACTAACGTCCATGCTAACTAAGGTCTCCTAGAGTCAGGATGGCTCTGATACCAACTTTGTAGAGGCCCCAGACCGGTAGGTCCAGAACCCCTCATATGCATTCATTCACGATCCCAGAAGAACCAGTCGTGAACAACATACGTAGTTGGCATACAGAATACATCATCCATTACACAAATATAGAGTCTTACATAAATGGTCACATGACCAAGTTCTTGATAACTGTCACGCAGGACAGACATTCAAAGTAAACACAGCGGAAGACGATAAGCATAGCGTAGTAGAACCCGAGTCACGCCTCATCCTACAGGCTGCTGACTGGGAGACGATCCTAACTCGCAGGGCCATCAGCGTAGAACTCCTCCTCATAGTACTCCTCCTGAGGTGGCTCCTCGTAGTCTGATAAGTAGATACCAGGGGCGAAACCAAATGAGTACATTTGAATGCACTCAACAAGACATCCTTTATTAGCTTACAATAATGCATACATGCTTATTTGGTGGAGTGGGTAGGCCATACATATGGTTCAGCTACCCATGACAGATAAAAGACTTGCCATGGTTGATTCTTCAAGTTCACTTCTTTGTAAACAAAATCATTTAAAATAATGTAGTTTTGCTCTCGTAGATATCACATATCTTGGAGGTTTTATAATACTTTTGGAAAAGAAAGTTTTTCTTTTCAGAAACTTTTAGTAGTAGTTTCTTTCTCATCGGTATCTCGCAGATACCAAGTCATTCCTCCATAGTACCTCTCAGGTACAAAAGCCTCCCTTCAAAACCTCTTTTGAAAAGTTGACACAATACTAGCTACATGGCCATTCAACCGTCCATATCCGAGGACGCGGCTATCTCGAAATAGTTTTACTCTGCAGAGGTGTACACATTTCCACTAGATCCAGAGTCCGCCATGAAACAACCATGGACTGTTCCCAACCTATGAGAACATCAGATAACTGGTCTTGACTATCCACTCTGTACAAGCTAGTACATGACTATCTCTTCAATTGGGGTTTCCCTCCCTGGCAAGCCATGTCACACACCGCTCAAACAGGAGACCCAACTGCTGCATCCGGAGGGAAAATTAATCCCACACTTTAGATGTCCCGTATACTCACTCCTAGCGACATTTCGGTTCGGAGGATCCAATCCCCTATAGCCTTTGAGATAGCACATATACTAACCCTAACAAGTTTTTAATCAAGCCCCTACCCATATTGGGGTAAAGTGGCAGTACGATAATGGTTGTCCAGCGAAGACTAGGTTATGTGTCTTTTGTAAACATTTCTCATAAAACTTCCCCTCATAACAATTCTTCCGGCAGACAGGGTCTCACCCTTCCTCCGGGTTTCCTTCCATAAGGCATTTGTTTACAAAAACACATTTTATTTAGTTCATTTAAAAACTCAAGTTTTAAGTAGGTGTATGGTATTTATATACCATTTAGTGTCTAAGGGCTTGGTAATACCAAGTTGACTATGATTATGAGTCCTTATACTAGTAGTATTAATAGTAGTAATAGGATTCACACAAAAATAGTTTTGAAGGTATATTTTTGTAAAACTTCAGAAGTGAAAAAGCATGCATGATAGATAATGATAAGTAGTGATACAGCAAGCATTAGGATGGCTTGCCTTGGTACAAGTGATGGTCCTGATCCTGAAAGTAACAGGAGTTGCAATACCCTTCTTCAGCAAATCCTTCCTCCTCGTTTTCTAACGTCGTAAAAAGAAATAAAGACACACTTTCAGAACCAACCAAGACAAACAATGCTACAAGCAATACATACAGCAAGCAATCAAAAAGTACCACCCAAAGTTCTCAATTTTTCCTTTAAGAAAAATTTGCATAAAAACCATAGTTGGAAAATCTGCTTTTTCCTAGTGCTTATGTGTGGCCAAAACAATGATTCTTAGCTAAGAACATTGTGGACCAGTGGGATATAGCACATGCTACTGGACAGTAGGGTGTCCCATAAAACACATTTTGATGCCTAAAAATTCCCACAACAATTCCTATGGCTAGCACACATAATTTGCTAAATTACTCAAGTAGTGAAAATAAGCTCATGACAACAAGTCAACCTATTTTCCACTATGAGGCAAACATACCAGTGGGTGTTCCACTAGTAAATATGCTCACCAAGAGGTTAATAAGCCTCTGGTCACTTTTATAAAAGTGCTAAAAACAACAAACAAACACCCAAAAATCCCTACTCATACTAGTAGAAAATTTAGGAAACTACTAGGCTAGTTTAGACTATACTAGCTAATGTTATGCACAAGTGTGCAAGATTTCAGAGGCAAAATACACCTCTAACCAGTACCATATATGCTACTGGATCTCACAAAAATAACATAAAAACATAGCTAGGAAACAAGGATAGATATGCTTAAAAAGCTACACATGTGAGGAGATTTATTTCTAGTCACCCAAGTGCTACTCATACTTTTGTGCTATTGAAAGGAAATCTATCAGAGGTGAAAACCCTAAGGAAAAATATTGCCACAAGTACTTTTCATCCTCTGGTTTCAATACCAGAAAGTCCTATTTTTCCCTAGTGGAAAACAAGACACAAAAACATTCATGAATCTCCTAGTGTGCAAACTAGTCCTTAAGCATTCCTATGTTAAACCTATTTCAAACACAAGCACCAAGCATTCAGAGGTGCTATAAACTAATTAACAGTACCTAAGTGGTACTGGTTCCATGAAAAACAATCTAGCAACTAGCCTAAAGATTCATTTAAATATCTACTCAAAACATACATAAAAATCTAGCTATTAGCAAGACACAAGCATGGAAAACTAGTTCTAAAATGCTACCATTCAAACCATTTATTCTAACATGCTCATATAACTTGTATACATCATAACCACAATGGAAAACAACATAACAAGCAAGATCACATCATTTGCAACTCACAAAAGTAACATATAAGGCAAGATCTAGAATTAAAATTTAGGCAGAAAATAGCCAAAACTTGTTCTGCCTCTCTAAATTTTTCTGTTGCTCTAAAAAGTAAATCCTTCTAGGATGTGATAGTCCTTATCACTACAAAGCTTCTCCAACTTGCCTCACTCAAAAATAAAATCCCAAACTCCCTCTAAAAATCATGGAATAGCCCACTGATGTTTTACCAAAATGGATGGCATTTCCAAATAATAACTCACCTTGATGCAAACTAAAATTCTACTGATAGGTATTGGAAAGGGCTTTCCAAAACAGTTGAGTTTGCTCAAAAATGTTTTGTATTTTTGAAGTTCTATTCATTTCAATTTTTAGGGTACTGTCTGGCATATGATTTTTAGAAAAATCATAAAAACTCAAAACAAGTTTCTGCCAGTGGGATATGGTTGCAATTTTGTAAGGCTAGTAGTACAAAAATTAGCAAGGTAAAATAAATTAATATGCTACCTTTTCTAAGCCTAAAGCTAGGATCTAGTTATTCTGCCAGAAAAAAAAAACTACTGGGACTCTTAACAGGAACAAGCTAGATGGGCTGGATCTGGCAGCGCGCGGCCCAGCAAACGCGCGGCGCAGCCCGCTAGCACGCGCGCGCGCGCGAAGCGGTAGGTTCAAAGGGGACCGTCGATTTTTAGATCGACGGCTCCCGTGCCTTCTTCCTCCCCGCGCGCCTCTCTCCTCTCTCTCTCTCTCGGCCCGCGGACGAACACGTTATGGGCGCGCACGGCACGGGCAAGTGGCTCACCTAGGGGGGCCGTGGAGCGGTGGGCGACGGCGGTGGTGTTGTGGGGTGCCGGTGGCGCGGCGGCGGCGAGGATGGAGCTCTCCACGTCTGCCTCCTCTCTGCGACGGCGAAGCGGGCACGACGACGACGGCGCGGGGCAATCTGCAAACGAGGGAGGGCAGGGGGATGTCAGGGAGATGCGCACGAGTGCGGGGGTCACTGTGGAAGAGAAAGGAGGGCGGGAGGTGCGGTGATCGCGGCGCCACCTCGAGCTCGATCCGTTCGGGTCCGAAAATGGGCGCGGCTCGCCTCGCCCACAAAGGGTGATCGAGCAGGCGATGCTCGATGGGGTGAGTGAGAGGGGTGAGTGGAGCTCTGTGGCGAGAGGGATAGGCCTCTAGGGCTTTGTAGACACGAGTCAAAGGGGGAGGGCTCGGGTTGGCATGGCATGGGCATGCCCTTGCCCTTTGGGGTCTCTCCAGGGTTGGCCACGGTTCCAATTGGTCCTAAGGGGTCAAGCCAGTACCAAATGGTGAGCAAGGCCACAGCAAAGGCCAAGTGATGGGCAAAAGGAAGAATAAACACTATTTCAACCACTATTGTGACATCACCTATTAGTCAAATGCCACCTCAGTTTTCTCCCCTCCTATCCAGCCAACATGGGATCCAATGCCACCTTCTAGAAGGTCACTAACATGGCTTTCGAATTGGCAAGGTGGCCTGGCTTGGATCAGTGCACAAAAACTAAAATCATCAAGTCCAAAAGTGTATTCACTGTTCTGTCAGAAAAATTCAGTTAGACAGTTTCTGAATTTTTCTAAGTGCTGGAAAAACAGACAGAGATAGCAAAAGTTGGGTTTGTTTTCACCAAGCAAACCAGCTCTAAAATGAGTGATTTAAAATGCTCAACAAAGAACAACTATCCAAGTTTCAGATCCAACCACTTGATTTGAAAAATGATGGGTTTATGGCTCTGAAAATAAATGGCAAAGTAGGTACATTCTCTGTTTTTAAAATGCTCAAATTTCTGTCATAACAAGATGGCTCAAAAACCATCTTGGCATTATGTGCTAATTTTCTTTGTAGGTTTTTCCAAGAATGTAGTTTTGTTGTACTCATAACAGAGAGTAGTTTTGATCAAAGAAAATCCCTAATTGGATAATCCTTGTGGTGGAAAACAAGGGTTGAAAACAGCTACTTGGCTGTTTTTCAGGGCAAAAATTATATTGGAAAAGCTAATGGAATCTTTTCCAATTAATTTTATTTCAAGTTCAAGATGATTCCTAAACATTAATAACACAATTTCAAGTTGAAACAAAGGGTCACCTCAAGTCTTGAAAAATAATCTCATAAGAGCCTTAGTGGAAAACATGGGAAAAACAATAATAAAGCAATGTGTTTCTTAGGAGAAAAACTCCTCAAGTGAGTGAAAAGAAACACACCACTAATATTGCCTAGATAAACATCAGTACACAACATGTTGTCCACTTAATTGCATTACAAAGGTCTTAAGAGACATGCTAAAATACTATTATACAAGTGCTTAAAAACAGGGATGTGACAGAAACACCGGAAATTCCGGCCTAGGACCCGGAATATTTCGGCCCCCAGACTTTTGTCCCTGAAATTTCGCCCATTTCCAATGTGCCCGCTCGCAGAAGGCACACCGGAAAATTGGAGCGGAAATTTCCGGGGTAAAATTCCGGGGCCCGGAATATTCCGTGCCTTAAGCCCCGGAAATTTCCGGGGTTCGAAAATGGACTCGAATAGTCCCCCAACTATCCCGCGTGCCCGCTCGCAGAGGGCACACCGGATATTTGGGCGGAATATTCCGGCCCAAATTTCCGCCCCCCGGAATTTCCGGACTTAATACCGGAAATTTCCGGTGTGGTTGGTCTGGGGCTATATAAGGGCGACGGGAGGGAGCAGTTCCAGGTTGCTTCCCTCCCCTCGCCCCCACTCGCCCCCAGCCGCCGCCGCCGCCTCCGAGACTCCCGGGAGGCTCCTTTGCCTCCCCTCCTCGTCATCTACTCATCTTTACTGGATCGAGAGACCGCACGTCCGTTCCTATTCATGGATCCCTGTATGTGTACGTTTTCTCCGCAATTTTGGATTGATTAGATGCGTTGTTCTCCTATCTAGTGATCCTCTTGGTTTAGCACGGTTCCTTGTTCACACACGTATCACCTATCCTCTAGGATTCATCTTTATACTAGATTCCTCGTTCTAGATTCATTCCAGGCCCAGATTTAGATCTGGATTCGAAAATCTCGCAGACCAGAAATTTCCGCCCCAGGACCGGAATTTCCGCCCCCCCGGAAATTTCCCTGAGGCCGGAATTTCCGCCCTGCGGAATTTCCGCATCCTTGACCGGAATTTCCGGCCTGTACTGAATCTCGAACAGTCATCTCCTTGCTTCATTTTCTCAAGTCATGAGCCCCCGTTTTTGATTTTTGTTTGGTTTTCTTTGCACCTTTTTCTGCCTTCCTCATAGATGGTTCAAGCTCTAGGCCCGGAAAGCTGCCCAGTACCCGCAAGCGCCTCCGCCACCTGACAGAAAATGAAGAGGGGACGTTTGTTGAGGATAATGAGACTCGCCGGCGTGCGAGGGATGCTGAGAGAGATTATGAGCGTCAACGTGATGCTGAAAGGGCTGCCCGCAAGGCCGGCAGATAGCAAGGCAAGGCCACTCTCAACGTGGGCACCATGTCAATTCTGGAGTTCAAGGCATGGAGGGCCAAGGCATGGTACACAGAGGGTCCTCAGGACCCCACCATTGATTCATGCTTTTGGCATGTTGAGCAGGAGACCCTATTCAAGCAGGTGTACACTGTGATGAGCAAGCCCGTGTGCCCCATGAAGGTGATCAACTTTGCTCATCTGGCTGCCAACCCCGCCTACTTCAACAACTCTGTTCAGCTAGCTGAGGTTCTTGGTCTGCGTCCGCTCATGGAGACTAGGTGCTCCTTCAATACCACATTCATTCAGCAGTTCTATGCCACACTTGTCATTGATGATTCTGAAGAAATTGGGATGTCCTGGATGTCTGGCCCTCACTTGCTCACAGCCAACTTCCATGACTTTCCTTCTGAGCTTGGGTATCCTTTTTCTGGCCTCAACACTCCCCAGGGTCACCGCATGCATATTCACGGGGTTGAGTATGAGAAGAACAAGCTGGCTGAGTTGTATGGCTCCACAGGTGTGATTGGCTCGGCCAAAGGACTGTATCCCATATATGACATTCTGTTGCGCATGTTCCGGGAGTCTATTGCCCCAAGTGGTGGTAATAATGATGCTATTCGTGGTGGCTTGGTCAACCTCATGCACCACGCCTTCTTGACCTTCACTGAGAGCGACATGACTGACATGGAGGCTCACAAGATTGATGTGATGGATTTCATCTTCCATGAGCTCCACTTTGGTCTCTTCCACCACAAAGTGCCTCCATATGCTCCCTATATTATGAAGCTCATCAAGGCCCGCTATCCCGCAGCACTTCGTGAGGACCTTGAGCTTGACTGTGAGGAGCACAAGGACGTCACCCTGTACAAGAAGGCTGCCCACACTCAGCAGGCTGCACATGATGTTGGTGCCACAGGTCAAGGCCACCGGGATCCTCGCATGCGTCCCCCTCCTCCTGGCAAGAAGAAGCGCTCTTGGCTTGTTCGTGCAATTGAAAAGGTGTTGTGCATGAATGTGTGCCTCCACAAGGAGAACTACAGCGCCTATGTGGAGCGCCGCAGCATCCTCGAGAACCAGCATCGCATCATGACTGCTCTTGGTGCCCCCAATGTGCCACCACTTCCTCCTCCCAGGATTGCCTACAAGAACTGGAACAACCGCGACGTTGACTGGGACATCGGTGTGGATGATGATGAGGACATGGAGGACGTCACCGAGGATGAAGCAGAAGAGGAAGAGGAGGACACCCAGGCCTAGAGTTTGCTCCATGGGACGTAGCTCTCTCTTTTCTCTTTTTGGTATCCTGATGCCAAAGGGGGAGAAGATCTAGATGATCGCGGGCATTTGCTTGGGAGGGTTTCGTTCTTCATTTGCCATTTTTTATCATTTCGTGCGTCTTTTCGAACTTCGTTCTATCGTACTCGTTATTCGTTGGTGAACTATTATTATTAGGAGGCATGTCTCCTATATATGCTATGTGTGATGTTTTCTTATCTTTCATTGTTAGTTTACTTTCCCGCAAATACCCGTGTTGTCATCATTCACCAAAAAGGGGGAGATTGAAAGCTCATGATCCCTCTAATGATTTTGGTGATGATGATAACACGGATATATCCTATCTAACAATGTTGTTTAGACTATGCAGCTAATATCTCAGGTGATCATCTTTATATACTCATCAAAAGATCAAAGAGAAGAACTATATTCTGGAATTACTGCCACCGGATTTTTCAGTTCGCAGGCCGGAAATTTCGGAACTTAAAGGGCGGATTATCCGGCCCCCGCACCGGAAATTTCCGGCCCCCTTCCTGGCACTCTCGAAAACGACTAAGTTCTTTTCTGCCCGCGCACAGATGCCAGGGCGGAAATTTGCCCCGGAAATTTCCGGTGCAAAAATCCGGCCCTCTGGGACTTAGCAGAAATTGGATCATTACAAGTTGCCCGCGCACAGAGATGGGGGCGGAATTTCTGTCCGGGAATTTCCGGGCCCGGATTTTTCAATTATCCGCCCCCCGGATATTTCAATATTCCGGTCATCAAGTCCTTAGCAGAAATTTGCTAAGAAGGATTTTTCATTTGTTGATGCCCTCACACAGAAGGTGGGGCGGAAATTTGCCCCGGAAATTTCCGGAGCAAATATCCGGCCCCTGGTCCTTAGCAATTTTTCATCAACAAGTTGATGCCTGCGCACAGAGATGGGGGCGGAATATTGGGGCAGAATTTTCTGCCCCCGGATATTTCAAAAATCCGCCCCCCGGAGAATTCAAATTTCCGGCCAAGACACACCGGAAATTTCCGGCCTTTACTCCGGAATATTCCGGTCCCGCAGGACTGCAACGGTCAGATTTTGGAGGAGCCTATAAATAGCTGTCTTCTTCCTCTAGATAGGTAGCTCGCCCATTCCTCTCTCTCCTCCATTGTTGTAGAGCTCAAAACGCCCCGATCTCCCTCCTCCTCCAACCAAACTCGATGCCCTTCAAGGATCTCATGGAGGAGGACTAGATCTACCTTTCCACCAAGCCAAAATGTGTGTACCCACACCACAACTCTTGGGATCTTGTAATCTCTTGGTGGCTTTGACATCCAAGGGAAACCCTAGTGCTTGTAGCTTCCACCTTGTAGCAAGAAGCTTCGATTGTTGAGAGCCTCCATCTCACTTGTGGAGTAGCCTCAACCCCTTGTAAAGGTTTGCTCAACGCCTTCAAGTCGACCTCATAGTGGAAACGAGAATCTCCCTCACCGGAGAAGCTCAAGGAGAACAAGGTGTGCACATCCGTGCTATTGAGGAGCGCCTAGGTGGCTCCCCACCTCTCCAACGTAGACGTACTTCTTTCAAGAAGGAACTACGGGAAACATATCCTTGTCTCCGTGTTTTTCACTTGTTGTTTTCTTGTACCGTTCCTTTATTTCCGCTGCTACTTGCTTCGTACCAACTAGGGTGTTCACTTAGTTGCACATTTAGGTAATCAAGCATTTACTTTCTTAAAGCCCCCATTAAAAGTGAAAAAGAAGTAAAATTTGTAGGTCACCTATTCACCCCCCCCCCCCCCTCTAGTTGACCATATTGCACTTTCAATAGGCGATGCCTACGATGCAGCTATGGCGGAGTACAATGTTAAGTATGAGGAGTGGGAGGAAATGAGAAGGGCCTATAGGGCCTGGGAAGAAGCGCACGATGCTGTAAGTTTTACCATTTTCTTTCTGCAAATGATGACAAGTCTTACTTCCCCCCCTACTTTGAACCTTTATTTGTGCAAAGCCTAACATCAAAAATATCTTTTAGGTGGACGAGAGGTTTTATTCCACTGGAGAGTGGCTTACATTACAAATTCCACGACCACCTATGCCTGATCTGCCGCCACGGTTTCCAACGAAGGAGGACTTCACTCGTGTAGCCTACGTGAGTACACCGGTAAGTTATATGCCAAACCAGTCGTTACCGCTGTCATGTGCCCGCCACGTTAGAGTTGCTAACTTCTGCTAAAAATTGTATGTAGGGACCGGGACACTCCAGGGCTACTCCCTTCGGCCGTGCTGATGACTCGCCAAGTCGCACGATCACACCGTTTCATCACGCTCCCGGTGCATCGCCGAGTTCGTCGCGCGATACCGATGCCCGTTCTACTCCCTCGCGAGTTCCGGGCATGGTTCGACGGAGGCTACCCAGCGCAGAGCGTCGCCTATTCTCACTCGGTCCGAGATGGGCACTTCGAGCTCCCGCGAGATCTAACTAGGATGATGATCTTTGTATCGCACTATCGATGATGTTCAGATGATTTTGTACCTTGTACAATGTTTGGATGATATGGATATGATGTTTGGATCTTCTTTGAGTCATTTCTATCATGTTTTTAATTTTTCTGCAATTAAATTGTATAAAAACGTGGCCTAAACAAAACAGTACAAGAAAAAAAATGCCAAAACGTGCCAAATCGAGCCTGTAGCTCGACGGCACTACCGTCGGCGTCTTCGACGGCCCAGCAGGCCTGCCAGCATGGCGGCTTGCCGTCGGCGTCCTCGCGCGTACGCAGCCCAGCTTCTGACGCGTGGCCTTGCCGTCGGCGTCCTCGCGCGTACGCAGCCCAGCTTCTGACGCGTGGTCCATAGGCCGACGGGCCGGCCCGTCGGCGTCTAGCGCGAACCCGTCCGTTCCGTTCTGACACGTGGGTCCCACAGCCAGCTAAACGCCGACATGTATGTGATACGCCGACGGGATCCTTGTTTCGCCGACGAGGCAAGAGGACGACGGGACGTCGCCGACGGTCCCCGTCGGGCACTCCATACGCCGACGGGCTAGAGGCTTTCGCCGACGGCAGGCCACCGTCGGCGTACCGCCTGGCTCCTGTAGTGCCCATATGCTACCCTAAAATTGGGTGGCAT
This sequence comes from Alopecurus myosuroides, assembly GCA_028641055.1. Lineage (NCBI taxonomy): Eukaryota > Viridiplantae > Streptophyta > Magnoliopsida > Poales > Poaceae > Alopecurus > Alopecurus myosuroides. The sequence continues at coordinate 201,206,864 of CM054057.1, read as the reverse complement.
TCCCTAATTCCAGCCTTTTTCAAGTTCACAGGTTTTCAAACTTGCGAACTAAAAACACGTGTTCACAATCTATATCATTTTCCACATTTTTGAAATTAACTACTCCCTCCGTCTCAAATTATGTCTAGATACATCCACTTTTGTCAAACTTTGCGATACTTAATTTGAGACAGAGGGAGTATTTTTTCGTGTGAATACTGCCTCCTCCACTAGGTACGCTGGTATATAGTGAAACTATATGCAAATTTGTCGAGTATGCACGGAAAAATGAATATGTAAATACGAGCGTTCTCTATTGTTCAAATGCAATGGATAACTTACACCATTGTTATATCATTTATTGTTTTTCAAGACACAATTGGTATTAATTACTAATACATATAATGATGGACATTATTACTTTAATACTAACAAGAAAACAGTTAAGCGCCTCGCTTAGATTCATGTTGAACTCAACAGAATGTGCATTCGCATTCTCCATCAACACAACTAATATTGGGCTTGCTGGGCCCCACAGACATGGAGTTGCACGTGTCTACACATCTCTTGATTTCATCACAAGGCATAGGGGTTTTAACTATGCATTCCATTCCTGTTAGTGATCGACTGTTTGTTGTTGTTGTTGTTGTTGCAGTTGTCATACCTTCAATGTTATCAGAAGAAAAAAAAATCAATGAGCATTGCATAAGCCATATATATCAAAACATGTATACACAATTTGATGTTCATGCTTATATTGGTATAAAAACATCAATACGTTTACATACCTGATGATAGGACTAGAAGGACGAGACCAACGATCATCATGTGGGCATTCCTCATCCTTTTTTGAAAAACTTTAGTGGTTCTTGGTTCAGTATAGGTTGCTTTCCTGCTTGTGATTCGTTCTAATCTAATTTGTGGTGATCTAATGGATTGACCATTTTATAGAAGGGGGTTTCCTGCTATTTTTGGCATCAATTAATAACACATTATGCACATTTATTGCATATTTATTGTTTTCTTATCTACTCAATACATTCTCATTTCTTAGCTATTGGGAATTTTTTGGTGTATTTTCCTTTTGTTGTGTAGTTTCCATTGTACCCTACCTAATTTCTCATTTACCCCCTCCACACGTGATTATGGATTTGGTCCACGCGCTAAATACGGGTAATTTTATATGAAATCACCCTGTAAACCTCTCCTTGGTATTATCAAGCAGAAAATACACCTTACAGAAAATGAACGGAGGGAGTAGTATCCAATATACATGTTAGCTTATGGATGAAATATCACATTCAGAGCTCATTAAAGATCATATGAAAATTGCAACCGTATGTAAATGAAAACTTCACTGTGTGACATTCTATATGTCGTGAGAAATGGCTTCTTTGTAACAGAGTTCCATTGGATGAATTGAATAGATCTAGCATAAGAGCCATTTTATTTTTCTTGAATTACTCTTTGAATACAATACTAGCGCTATATATCCACATAGAAAAACTTATTATCATCTAGACCAATATAAAAAGACCCAGAGGGGGGCAGATCCAATAGATCCTGGCCGTCTAACGCTAGATCCAACGGACCCAATCACTGCTAAAACAGATTGTCAGCCTTCCTTCTTTTGGAAACTGTCATATCCGTTTTATTGTTTTAGAAACTGCTATTAATTTTCCATAATAACGGCAATCAATTTGGATATTATTGGACGGTAGGAGAGTGTGGAAATTAATGCAATGATTTTACCACAAAACTAGCTTCACGGGTATGCACAAAAGTTAGACGCGCATTGCGCGTGCAAGATTACTAGTATCTGGAGGATTCCACGTGAACTTAAACCTTATGTTGTTTGTTAATTTCTGAGACTAGTAACATATTTTATTCCACTTTATTTAGGTCCCTTGTCATAGGAGTAGAAATCCAATTCGGAGGAGGACAAAAATATGAATGTGGTGTTGCTCCTTTTGTCGCCTCAGTCGAGGGCGAGGACATCGCGCGAGTGGGACACAGGATGGTGGATTATACGGTCTGAGGATCTGAGTACCGCCATGGCCCACTTTTAGACCCCTAAGACATACAAGGGCCACTGATGCCAGCGAAGGAAGAGGAGTCATTCGGCTCTAGCTGTGAGATTGCTAAGATAGACCCTCTCGCCTAAGGTAATGTATCTTGTTGTGAGACTGCTAAGATAGACCGTCTCGCCTAAGGTAATGTATCTTCTTGTGTTCCGTGTTCTTATGTCCATTGTACAACATGTTAGAGCCGGGTTCAACTAAACGCATCGCATTTGAGCAAATGCATTACCAAATCATTGATTAGCGCCCTCATTATTTGTTTGGACCAAATGGTTTGATAGATTTAGATACTGAATTAATGTTATATGTTCGCAAATTTATAGTTTTATAAAATGTAGCTCATGTGACAGATTTGGAATCAACGGTACACGTTTACTAACTTATAGTTTGACATATGTTGCTCCACTGATAGACTTGGAATCAATGGTATCCGTATGCAAACTTATAGTTTGAAATATGTTGCTCCTGTGATAGATATCGACATAATGGTATATTTGTTTTGATAAAGACAATGGTATATTTGTTGATAACAGTTCATAAATATGTTCACGAATTGCTCTTAAATTATGCACGTAATAGTGAACTTGGTAACAGGGGTATGTATTCGCACATACATAAACTTATGCAATATTTTGTGCCCTTTTGAGGGAAGTGGAAGACAGAGGGTCCAATGAACACGCGGCAGCTAGAGAGATGTAGGAGCCGGGCTCCGTCTAGCCGGCATCACTATTTTTTTATGGTAGAAATCATAACAATTTTCACTTTATTGCTTATACTAATATTCACATGATACATGAATGTGCATCAACCATGGGGACAAAGATCACGGTACGAAAAACATGGAGTAGTAGCTAGTCCATGCCCTCTCACTCACTGTCGCGTGTCGAAACGCGGACACCGGGAGTGACCGATGTCTAGCTCCCCGATTTGTTCGGCAATGGGGTGAAGCCAACCCTGGTCATAGCAGCAATATCGCTTTGAAGGGAGGTGGGGTGCGATGTTCTACACAGGACACAGATTTTTACCCAGGTTCAAGCCATCGCGAGATGGAACCCTACATCCTGCATGTCTGATCTAGAATTATATGGGGGTGTAAGTGGCTACATCAGGAATGCTAGGGTTTTAGCCCTTTGGTCAACTCTACGCCTCCGGGCCTCCTTTCTCCCTCTCCTATGTTTGCATATTCCTCCTCCTCTTCTTCAGTGTCTCTCGCCGCCCTCTCTCCTCTTCTATTTCAACTACCGTCTCGTCTTGGTGGTGCTTCCACATGCCTTCCACTTGTCCATCGTTGTTGGGCACGTGTCGGGGGGCACGGTACAAGGAGGACATCACACCGCTCTCCCCTCCCACGCGTCGCCAGGGACATGACACAGGGCATCTTCCATTTACAGGGTGGTGGGGCCTATACATTAGGTGTCCTGCTCTTGCGAGGGGAGCCTGGCGCCACTCCCCCCGGGGCTTCGTCGAGCTCATCCAAGGTGTACACCGGTCTTCGACGCACGGTCGGTCGCCTATGTGCCACGATCGGATACCCCCTCCGTTGGGGTACGGGCAGTAGCCCCCGGGCGTGTCACAGTGGTGCTGCTCCTGTCACCGTGTGACGCCCCTGTTCTCATAATCACACGAAAAGGTTAGTCCGCATCGGCGCATCCCCCAAAGCGGACCACTTCGAAATTCGAGTCGGTCGAGGCCCACAGCCCATCCTCCCTTCCCAATGAGCAGTAGAGCGTGGATCTCGAGTACATCGGCCTTCTCATAAGGAAAGGGGGGACTTGAGCGCTTGGTAGGTGAGTCGTGTGAGTCTGGCTCTCTTCCGTCGGTCTTCAAATAGGCCCGCTCCTTCCCCTCGCCCACTCCAGATCTTCATAGCGCCTCCCACACTTCCTCCTCTTCTCCAGATCCACTCCCATCCTCCCCTCTGCCACTTCCCCGCTGAGCGATGTCACAACAAGCGAAGAAAGACAAGGGCAAGAAGACGGTCAAGATGACGGACCATGACGCCTTTGGGAGGAGTTGAAGGATAAGGCCTCCTTCTTTGGTCCTGTGTGCAGTGTCAAGTCCTTGGAGAGTATGCTTGGGGCCGTCGGGTCGGATGACAACGAGCACCAATCGACCATAGTGCAACATGCTAATGCCCCACCAAGCGACCTAGGCGGCCTGAACATCCGCGTATTCTCCTGCTTCCTGATCTCGGGGTTGGTCCCCCCGATGTCGCACTTCTTGTAGGCGGTGATGGCCGCCTTTTCCCTTCGTCTGGCCCAGCTTCACCCCAATGCCTTGCTGGGACTGGCTAACTTCCAGCACTTCCGCGAGACCTTCATGTGAGTCCTTCCTTCGGTGGCCTTGTTCCGCCATTACTTCTATCCTCGGGTGGAGCCATGGAACGACGTCGCGGGGCGGTCTCCTTTTTTCGTCGGGCGAACCAAGCAGACCAGTTCATCCCCATCACGAAGAACAAGAAGTGGGACGAGTGGCGCCACCAGTGGGTCTTCGTCCATTTTCCAGCAGCGGATGATTGCTTGCAAGAGCTAGATGGCCCATGTGAACTCCACGCGCGGTGGGGTGAGAAGAGCATAGGAGGCACCAATCTCGACCCGATTTGCGTCCGGATCTGGCGGTTAGTAGATTCTGGAGTTAAGGGTGAACAGGTCATGGCGCACTTCATCGACCGCTGCATCGCCCCCCTCCAGGAGTGCTCACATCCGATGTGGGAGTACCAAGGGATCGACCACCAAATCCGCCTCTTCACAGGGTGGAAATCGTCCGTGTCCCAGGTGGTTCTAGAGGGTTTGATGATGGAGTTGGTTGGGGGCGGCAGAGTTGGAACCGCTCCCCACGGTGGTGGTGCCCCTCTTCCAAGACCCGCAGCAGGAGTCTATCATAGTGGGCTTGCTTTCCTGTGAGGAGTGGGGAATTAGGAGCCGGACGCGTCCCAAGGCCAGGGCCCGGGCTGCATCAACGGCGGCCCTCATTCCTGCCCCGTCAATGCAGGCCATGTGCCGCGCCGGTGGATCTGACGCTGCTCCTTCCGTCTCCATCAACGGGGTCGTCCAGGGTCCCCGCAGCCGGGTGCGGCCCCGGGTCAGGAGCATATGCCTCTAGGTCCCGGTTTCCCCTTCCCGGGGTTCAGGACCGGCCCCAAGGGCGACCCGGCTCCAAACCCTGGGGAACGCGGCGTCGATGGCAGACTCGATGGAGGATGAAGATGAGGATGACTGATGACCCACAAGTATAGGGGTATCACAACAATCTTCGAGGGAAGTAAAACCCAAATTTATTGATTCGACACAAGGGGAACCAAAGAATATTTAAGCCTTAACAGATGAGTTGTCAGTTCAGCTGCACCTAAAAGTAGACTTGCTTGCAACAATTTATCAATGGTAACCGTTTTATAACAGCAGCAATAGTAAAATAACAGCAGGAGTAAAATAGTAACAACGGTAGCAATTGTGGGAATCAGCAGTATTAAAATACTATAGGCATAGTGAATGGATGAACGGGCATTGCATGGATAAGATAGTTCATATAATAATCAAAACATGGGCATTGCAGATAGATAATAATAAAATATCCAAGTTCTAGGCAAACCATAAGCACGTGTTCCAATTTAGTCGTACGTGCTCGCAATGAGAAACTTGCACAACATCTTTTGTCCTACCAGCCCATTGCAGCGGGGCCTCAAGCAAAACTACTAGTAATTAAGGTTCTCCTTTTAATAAAGCACCGGAGCAAAGCATTAACACTCCGTGAACACATGTGATCCTTACATCGCATCCATCCCCTCCGGTTGTCCCAATTATTGTCACTTTGGAGGCTCGGGTACTGGACAAAGATATGTGTAAACAACTTGCGGATATGATCAAGAAACATAATTATACTCATGAAACAATAACATGTTCAGATATGAGATCGTGGCACTCGGGCCCTAGTGACAAGCATTAAGCATAACAAGTTGCAACAACGATATATAGCACTAACAACCGATACAAGGCACCATGCCCTAACAATCTGGCATTATTACATGAACGATCTTATCAAATCCCTTCCATCCCTCTCAGCCTACAGCGGGGATTACTCACACATGGATGGGGGAATCATGGATGGTTGATGGAGAAGTGGTGGCGATGATCTCCTCTAAATTCCCGTCCCGGTGGGGTGCTAGAACAGGAACTTCTGATCCCTGAATTGGGTTTTGAGGCGGCGGCGCTCTGGTGTATTTCTATATAATATGACGAACCCACCTTGTTTTTTAGGTCATGGGGGTTAAGTAGTCGAGAGGGGAGCCCGAGGGGGTTCCTGGGGCAGCCACACCACCTGGCGGCGCGACCTAGGGGGGGGCACCAGCCCATGATGTGGGGCCCTCCTTGCCCCGCTCTGGCTCTTCTTTTTACTCTAGGGGTCTTTAGGTAAAATAAGGACTTCGGGACCCTTTATGGGCAATTTCTTGAAAGTTGATTTTTCTGCAAAAAAAACTAGACACCAAGGTAATTCTGCTGAAAAAAGCGTTAGTCCATGTTAGTTGCACCCAAAACTCACAAGTTTAGAAGAAAACAACAGCAAAAGTGTTCGGAAAAGGAGATACGTTTTGGACGTATCAACTCCCCCCAAACTGAGTTTATTGCTTGTCCTCAAGCAGTTCAGTTAACAACTGAGTGTGATAAAAGAAATTTTACGAACACATTTGCTTCATATGATGTAAATATTCTCACTATATGATCAAGTGGTTAGGCAATTCATAATAAGAAGTATGCGAATAAAGTCACCTAATAGTTATGCAAACCATGGAAAGATTCCAACACACTAATAACGAGCAACATGAAATATATCAATTCAGAAGATTGCAATGTTCATACTAAGATATGATAAAGTCGTATCTCGCTTGCCCTTAAAAGTGGAGCAAAACATAAATGCCAGGGCACCTCTGAGGTTCAAGTGAAGACTAGAAGTAAATATATCAAAGATAAAAGCATCAAAGCTATACCACAATCAACCGTGTTCTGGGACAAGCACATTATACTAAGAATGAAAGCTGTGCTCTCAAGAAGGTGCATAAAGTGAGAAGGTGAAGACTCAACATAAAAGTAAAATAAAAGCCATTCGCAGAGGGAAGAAGGGACTAACATGTGCTAGAGCTTTTTATTTTAATAACAAGAGCAAAATGATTTTGAGAGGTGATTGTTCATGTCAACGAATGGTAATAGAGTCCTTGTTATCTTCCGTACTAAACAAGTTGAGAGTGGTTTCGAGTTGGTTATATTAAGAATTTATAGCATGCTCTTTATATAGTATGACACTCCTCCCCACCTTGCTTTCGCAAACCATGGCTAACCGAATCCTCGGGTGCCCGCCAACAATATCGTACCATGGAGGAGTGCCTATTTATTTGTTTAGCTTTTAATGTTATAATGGTCTAACCAGATCTTTGCAAAATTAGTGACGAGCAGATGAAGCATGCAAGTCGGGGGGTACTTAATTAATATGGAAGATAACAAACCCAACTACTATTTCCTCATGAACTAAAATAGTGTCACAAACTTAGAAGTATTTTGACGATTTTAAAGGTAACACATGAAAATTTACTTGGAGTGGCGGTGAAATACCACATATAGGTAGGTATGGTGGACATATTTGGAAAACTTTGGTTTTGGGAGTTGGATGCACGAGTAGAGCTCATACCCAGTACTGGTGAAGGCTAGCAATAGACTGGGAGCGAGAATCAAGAGAGCAACAATTTTCATAATCATACTTGCGACAAAACAAAATTAACAGGGGCATAAAAGTGATACAAATACTCTGAGGCAAAATAAATCATCAAGGCTTAATTGACTTTTTGTTTTCAGTCTTATGCATGCGTGAGCATGTGCCAAGTCGATTCAAGCGAAACATTCAGAGGGAGATACCACAATGTCATACACTTCTATGAATAAAACAATGCAAGCAAACATTTATACGACATGCTATTCATACGTCATAAACGTATCCTTAATTTGCGATGTTCCATGTTGTTTTCATGTTATTTTCCACATGTTTTCTATACACTTTATGTCATTTTGATCGATTTTCCGGACTAACCTATTGACAAGATGCCACAGAACCAGTTCCCTGTTTTCTTCCGTTTTTAGTTTCAGAAAAGTTGTTCTGGAAATATTCTCGGAATTGGAAAATTCGAAGTCCAGAAGTCTTAGAATTCCCGAAGGTTCCACGGAGTCTCGAAGAGACCCGGAGGGGGGCCTCAGTGGGCCCATACCTTAGTGCGGCGCGCCCCCTGGCCGCATCGGGGGGTGGTTTGGGCCCCCCAGGCCTCCACCGCATTTGCCCTTTCGCCTATTTAATCCCCCCGAGGTAAAAATCCTAAAGATATATAACTTTTACCCAAGAAACACCCGCGGCCGCCGTCACCGTCATCCCAAGATCGGGAGGGTTCTGGAGCTCTCCCCGGCACCCTGCCGGAGGGGTCTACACCACCATGCCCTCCTCCGAAGTGATGCGTGAGTAGTTCATCCCTGGACTACGGGTCCATAGCAGTAGCTATATGGTTGTTATCTCCACTTTGTGCCTCATGTTTAGATCTTTGAGCTTCCTAACATGATCAAGATCATCTTTATGTAATGCTACATATTGTGTTTGCTGGGATCTGATGAATGTTGAATGCTATGTCTTTTGATTATCAATCTATCATGTTATCTTCATGCTTATGTTATTTATGATCTTGCATGCTCTCCGTTATTAGTAGATGCTTTGGCCAAGTAGATGCTAGTAACTCCATGAGGGAGTATTTATGCTCAATAGTGGGTTCATGCCTCATTTTCATCCGTGCTCGAGTGACAGAAACGTGACGGATGGAGGATGTGCTGTTTCCATTAGGGAGAAAACAACAATGCCTTGTCTAAGGATGATGTTATTGTTTACATTACACACTTTGCTTACTGCGATTATCTGTTGCTTGCAACTTAATACCCAACGTTTGTTGGGATGATATTCAGAGGGTGGATTATTAGTCATAGATGCAGTTGGATAACGGTCTATGTACCTTGTTGTAATGCCCGCATGAATCACATAGTAAACTTTATGTCTTTCATATGCACTACGGTGCAACCTTCATTTTTGTCAATTCCCAGCTGTAATTTTTTCACTACACATGTTTTTTATCTTTCACGGAGAGACACCACTAGTGAACTGTGGACCCCGGTCCTTTTTCCTCATACTGATAAATCACCTACTGCTTTTGTACTGCTCTCATATTGTTCCTACTGTTTTCCACACCATACGTTTAACCTCTTTGTGTTCAGCAAAACCGGTGAGATTGACAACCTCACTGCTTCGTTGGGGCAAAGTGATTTGATTGTGTTGTGCAGGTTCCACGTTGCTTCTGAACCGGTAGTACACCCTGCCATCTTAGCTGCTTGACCTTCTGAAGTTACTCCTTCCTCCTACTGGTCGATTAAACCTTTGTTTCTTTCTGAGAGAAAACTACTTGTTGCACTCTTCATACCTTCCTCTTGGGGTCTCCCAACGAATGTGTGTTCACACGCATCAAGCATATTTTCTGCCGCCGTTGCCGGGGAGGAAGAGAATTTCTGCAAGGGGATTCTCTCACTTCCGGTCTCTTTACTTTGTTTTAGTTTTGCTTGTTTTATTTTATTTTTTCCTGTTTGCTTCTCTCTATCAAAAACACAAAAATATTAGTTCTTATTCTAGTTGTTATTTTTGCTTTATCATGCTTGCTATCAATGGTTGATTTCTTTAAAACTAGATCTTATAGGCAACGTGGGTTCACAGATGAACAACAAAATTATTACAAGGAACACCGCTTGTCACAAAAAGGGATACACTTATGGGAGAAAATTAATAAATTGCATGACTGTGCTAAAAACTTGTGCTCTACCTATAATGTTACTTATTGCTTTGATAAATCCCGTTGCTATAGGAGGTATAAACACCTCCCTTTTCATTGTGAGTATAATGATGATGTTGCCATATCTTCTTATGTTAAGGGAAAATATGAATTTTATGATGTGGACCAAATTGAAGAATTTATTGCTTGGAAGGGTGCATTTGAAATTGCCTATTTGCTTGAAAGTATTGATGATGCACCTTATAAATATGAGATTTATGCTATACTTTAATATTTTTTTGATAATTACAAGGATTGTAATTACTACATAATTGAATATCTTTATAAATGCTCTCAACCTAAGGAAGAGACTAATGTCTTGCATGAGCCTATGGAAGAGGAAATTGCTGAATCTGGAAACTCATTGGATGAAAAAGAGGAGGAGAGTCATAATCATGAGGAGGAAGAATGAAGCTACCCATGTCTACTTCAAATGAGAGTAACTCTTTAACTCATAATTGTGATGATCCTATTGATTCTTTTGAAATATCCCTTTTTGATGAAATTGTTACTTGCTATACTTGTGATCTTGATACTACTATGAATGAAACTTGTGAGAATGATATTGATACTGTTATTTATGATAATCCATGCTACTTTGATAAATCCTATGAGAATCCTCTATTTATTCCAACTATTGATATGCATGATAATGAGGAAGTTTGCTTAGAAAATTTATATGATGATGCTCTTCATGATGGTCCTATGTTACTTGATGTTATAAATTATAATGCTACTAAAAACAGGATTTCTATAATGTGTCCTATACCTTTTATGAGTGATCAATCATGTTGCTTTGCAATTGCTAAAAGTGGAAAAAAGAGGAGCTGGTTTTAAATTTTGATCCTACTATTTTTGAGCTTTATATGAATTGTGTGCTTTTAGACCATGACAAACATGCTTTATGTGATAATTATGTTGTTGATTTTGTTCATGATACTACTGAAAATTATTATGAGAGAGGAAAATATGGTTGTAGGAATTTTCATGTTACTAGAACACCTCTCTCTTTGTTGAAAGTTTTTAAGTTGCTCTTGTTCTACTTTCCCATAATTTCTAGTTTGAGCTTTTTTAATTTATTTCTTTACAAGATTCCAATGAATAGGAAGTGGGTTAGACTTAAATTTGTTTTATACTTGCTTCTTGATGCTCTATTTTTCTTAATTCATATTTCTTATGTGAGCATCTTCTTCACTTGAAAATACTTGATTCCACTTTTCTGGGCCTAGCTAAAAGGCGTTAAAGAAAAGCACTTCTTGGGAGATAACCCATTGTTTTATTTTTTGCTTTGTTTTTCTCTGTTTTCTTTGAGTAAAGGGGTTGTTTACTTCTGTAGTAACTCCTTTGTATCTTTATTTTCATGTTTTAGTAGTGCCAATTAAGGTTTCTGACGAGAGTTGGAGTTGGTTTTCGGATTTCTGCGCACAAAACAGATTTCTGCTGTCCACCGTAAAAAATCGTATAAAATCCTGAAAGATCAGAATGATCTGAAATTTTTTGTGCTTATTCCCCAGCTAATTCCGAAATTTTTTCGTTATCTATGTTTTTCTATTTGAGCAACTTAGGTTCCCAGAAAAAATCGTCTTTATAGACTGTTCTGGTTTGGACAGATTCTGCCATTTTTCTTGCATTTGCTGTTTTTTGATGTCAAGTGGATTTCTTTGCTTCACGAAACATTGGTGGCTGTAGCTAATGTTTAGAATTATAAATATCACTGTTGCCATGCAGAACCAATGGATTTTTAATTGTTGCACTAACCCTCACTGTTTTAGTATGGTGTGAAGGAAGTTTTCAAGGTTCAAGAGAAGAGGTGATATATGTGATCAAGAAGAGTGCAAGGTCAAAGCTTGGGGATGCCCCCGTGGTTCATCCAAGAATATTTTTAGAATACTCAAGCATCTAAGCTTGGGGATGCCCACGGCCTCCCCTTCTTCATCAACTATCTATCAGGTCACTTCTCGTGAGGCTATATTTTTATTCGGTCCCATTATATGAAGTTTACTTGGAGGGTATGTTTGTTTTTTTTTGTTTTTCTTCGTTTTCCTTGCTTAAATAATATCATTGGACCTAGCATCCTTGTTTGGGAGAGAGACACGCTCTGCCTTTTATTTTAATACTTGCTATGCTAATTTTCTTAGTTTTTCTTCTAGTTACTGCAAAAATTCATGTTTAACTCTTGTTTTCATTACATCTCTTTTTCAGAGCTATTAGTTTTAGTAGTGTTATGTGTTGGGAATATGCCCTAGAGGCAATCATGTATGATGTATTTTCCACTGTATTCATAAAGTTATTAAGTTGTCCTTGTTTTGAACATCTGATATATGTCATTGAATATGTGATTCGATTGTGGAACTATATATTCATGTTGTTCATACTAGATTGTCCTTGGTCATTTAGGTTGTGATGGACACACACCCTAGACTAATATGAGTGTTGGCTGATGACACGGTTCCACTTGTCATGGGCATGGTGATGCTATTCCAACGTTCACGGACTTGGCTAAAGAGTTTAGCAAGTCGGACTGACCCACATTGAGGTGCAACGATCAAGTCGTCATTTGCATGTCTCAATCAATGTAATCCTTAGACCTGAGGTTGTCGCACAATCCGAGTTGTGGATCACCGACTTAGGTTCTGTCAAACGTTGTTCTGTGACAAGGCAACTATAAAGGCAGAGTTCGGGTCGAATGAGAAGCAAGCTGCGTGATGTGGATAATCAAGATGGGATTTTGCCCCTTCGAATGGAGAGATATTCTCTGGGCCCTCTCGAGTGATATGATTCAGGAAGCATGGCCATGCGCGACTCAGTTAAGTGTTAACTGTGTCGGTTGACTAAGAGTTAGTCAGATGAATCACATGTCACAGATCGAGAAGAGAGTTGACCTATTTAAGGGATGACGATAAATCGCCTATAGCTCGACAAGGTATATCGTGAGGCAAAAGGGACTAAGATGAATATCACATTGAAAGGTATGTCGTCATGACTCAATGCGACTTGGGAGTCGGCACGTTCTGCTAGTAGCCGCTACCGATTGATCGATTGAGAGTCGGACTCCAATCGTGTCCAAGTCGCCATGAGCCTGCAGGGTCACACACTTAAGAGCGGGAGCAAGTATTGGTCGGGTTGGACCCGAACCGGAAATGGACTGGTTTTATGAGTCGGACTCACAGAGGGAATGGGCCACAAGTGTTGTGAAGCCCATTACCATACGCTATATAAAGAGGGGCGCAGATTGCCCAGCGGGCACGTTAGTCCACTCTCCCATGCGTTGGGAACCCTAGCCCCACTCAGTCCAGCCGTCGCACCGGACCTACCAGTCCGCCGTCGGAGCTCCTCCTTGTACGTGTGGATACCGGCAGAGGTGCTGTACATTCAGCACTTCGACGTTCGAGGGATTGGATCGGCCGGAGCGGATCGTGGGACTGCACTGCCCTGACGCGCTGCATCGATAATCCGCACCTGCACGTCTAGTGGTAATACTCGTGGCCTTCTACCTCGGCTAGATCTTGGAAGTACCGCGTAGGAAAAAGTTTTCGTTTATCTCTACGCGCTCCAACAGTGGTATCAGAGCGGTAGCTTCTGGTATTAGGCCCGAGATCCGTACATATGTGATATGTAGTTGGCGTTAGATGTGATCTAATTGCTGTTTTGGTGGTCGGTCTATGAGATAGATCGGTTTTGTACAAGGTTGATTGGATCAATCGTACTCGGGGTTAATGGATGATCGGGTTTCCGTGATCATACGGCTAAGGTCGTGGAACAACTTATGGACATTGATGACGGAGGTCAACCGTCGACAAACGACGATCTCCAATTGCAAAGAACAACCACCTCCGGCGAGGTATATATATATATATATATATACATTGAGCCTCTCGTGATACAAACTTACTGAAATGTGAATACATATGCACTAACGCGCGCGACTCTCTTTCTTATTTTAGCCCTCGGCCGGATCGAGTACGACAACGCGTGGCAAATCCAAGGCGATGAAAGAAGGAGAAACATATACCATCGAATCAGTCGGTGAAACAGGCAAGCCCCTACAGCACACCACAAAGTTTATCAACCAATGCGGAGTCATTGTTAGAGACACCGTCCCGATCACCGTCCAGGAATGGAAGGAGCCAAAGAAAGCACGTCTTGGTTTCAGTTATGTCCACAAGAGAACGAAAAAGGAGATGTTCAGAAAACTTATGGTACATTTCATTCTACCTCCGGAATACAACAAAAAAGATGAATTCGGTGACGAGGTTCCGGGTGGACGTCAGAGGAGGAGGCTAGTCAAAGAGTTCGCTCTTCAGAAGATGGCCGAAGCATTCCGGAACTTCAAGAAAAAATTGTTCCGTGAATATGTCAACAAGGGCAAGACTCCGATTTTCACTAGACAATATGAGAAACTGAGAGCTGATTGGCCAGAATTTGTGACGCAGAAGAAATCGGAGCATTTCAAGGAAATATCGAAAAAAATAAGATTAATGCGGATAAGAAACAGTACCATCATGTTATGGGGTCAGGAGGATACCGCGTTTCGGCGCCAAAGTGGCGGCCGATGGAGGACGGCCTGAGGGCAAGAGGAATCTCTCTAGGTACAGAGGGATGGGACGAAAGAGCCAAAATGTGATGGTACGGGCATGGGGGATCGCTAGACCCGGAGACAGGGGCGTGTGTTCATCGGCAGAAAACGTTTGCTCCCACAAAAAACCTTGTTGACGCAATGATCAAAGCTCAACAGGGCTGGATCACGTTCAACAGAGAGAAAGACCAACTGACCCATGCCCTCGGGAATCCTGAACACGGAGGACATATACGAGGCAAAGGCAGATTGCCGTGGAAAGTAGGGTTTTCCCAGGAGGGTGACCCGTACTGTTACAGAAGACGTAAGAGAAATACGGACCGGGCTGCAGATCTTCTGTCGAAGCTTGCAACGGAAGTTAGTGAGTTGAAGCAGACCGTGGCGGGAATACTTGAGAAAGAAACATCGGCGGCTGCAGGACCGCATGAAGAACATGCAGCGGATCTCGGAAGCCAGCATCAGCGGAGAAGCAGCGTGGCTTCCACGGCGGCCCCGCCTGCAGGTGCTAATGCACCGATGATCGAGAGTCGTGCACCGGAGCCTCACTACCCTGTGGATGATGTAAAGGAGATGAAAGAATGTGATCTGCATTATCCCGTGGGGAACATTTCCACGAAGGTAGCTACCGGCAGTGCTTTACCCTGTACACCTGGAGCACTCCATCACAACAACCCCATTCCATATGGCTATGCTCGTGTCACGGTGGAAGACATAGTCCAAGTGTTTGAGGACCTGGAGATTGACATAGCTACACCCGAAGGGGAGAGAAGACTTGGAGATGTCAAGCGCCAGATCATTCTATGGAAAAAGAAGTACATAGTGTTTCCAGGCGAGACGCCAAGGCTAACAAGTCCACCCCCTCCAATGGTGCAGGTGGTGGTGCTGGTTCACCTACGCCTCCTTCACGCCATTCGACGTCGTCCCCCGATCCACAATCTCAGGCGGGTAAGAAGGCGTCGCCCACCAATCCTCCTCCGGCGGGTAAGCAGCCGTCGCCCCCCATTCCTCCTCCGGCGGATAAGCAGCAGCCGTCGCCCCCCATTCCTCCTCTGGCGGATAAGCAGTGCCGTCACCCCCCATTCCTCCTCCGGCGGATAATCAGCCGTCGCCCCCCATTGCTCCTTCGGCGAAGAAACAGAAGCAGGCGGACAACAAGGAAACCTACTCTTGGACTATTAACCCGGAGCCTTATGTACCTAAGACCACACGGGTACCGGAGCCATCATGGAAGCCTATCCCCCCAAGGCCTTGGGAACTTAATGATGCTGAAACCAAATTGGCCGCGAAGGCTGACTATGAGAAATGGAAGGCCGATAAGAAGGCGCTAAGGGAGCCTAAGCCCAAGGAAGTATACCCTCCGGAGGTAGACAAGTGGGCTACGGGTTTTTTGTCGACACCGTCCCAACCCGAGAAGAATTTGCCTAAAGACTATGATAATGAACTTCGTACGCAAGAAAAAGCATTGGCGGAGGAGAAAGAAAAAATTGAAAAAAAGCGGGAAACAAGTTGACCAGCTCGGGATGCAGAGTAAACAATCGATCCCCCCGCTCATAGTGAAAGCCGGTCCAGAACAGGACCCCGAGGTCAGAGCAGCTGCGGCAGCAATGGGATTGACTGTAGCTACTGCCATGAAAAATGCGTCCGAGGTGGGTATGTCTCTTCGTGCCTTGTTAGGCCTGGACGATGCGCCAATGGCTGAGGTAGCATTACAATATGTGAAGAAAGGGCCTCTCGTCGAGCCTACGCAGGAAAAGGATCTACCACCACTAATGCAAAGTCTGCTACGTTGGTACAAACAATTCATATCATGGTCCGACAGAGACTTTGTGTATGTGGATGTTACAGAGGAGCATCACACCAAAAAGTACACTGTAGCAGTTGAGATGAGTGAATTGTTCCAGCTGTTCAATCTGCGCGAGCTCGACAAATCTATCCTGAGTTGCTATGTTCTGTAAGTGATTTATTTCTACCTCATCTCGTTCTTCATTGCATATATATATATATATATATAGGGAAAATGGTTTCTACTCCCGGGTGTAGCTACACCCACGTCTCATATACTACCGTACGGAGGTATGTGTCATACTT
Organism: Alopecurus myosuroides; assembly: GCA_028641055.1. NCBI lineage: Eukaryota > Viridiplantae > Streptophyta > Magnoliopsida > Poales > Poaceae > Alopecurus > Alopecurus myosuroides. The sequence goes on along the minus strand of CM054057.1, from coordinate 201,190,246 downwards.
TTTCGGTCTGAGTATGTTGATATACTATATCTAAGATATTCCAAAACAAGTTACGTGAAAATTGTAAAATTGAGCATGTAGTTTACACTATATATTCAAAATATCGGTATATATGTACGTATAAAAGGAGTATGTAGAAAAATTACACATAGTACATAAAAAATAGTATATATACTGCCGAAATAGTAATATATACTGCATACTACTTATACATACTCTTCGGTATGATAGATGCTACATACATCATACTAAACACATGTGGGTGTAGCTACACCCGGGAGTAGCATAAATTTGTCATATATATATATATATATATATATATATATATATATATATATAGTCTTAACTATATTGTTGCGTACGCTATTATGCAGATTGAAGATTTGAGAATGCAAAATAAGACTCATTCATGATGTTGGGTTCATTGACCCACAAATCATTAATGGAACTATGTTAGAAAATCACCCCAAAGACGTGGAGAAAGACTTGTACAATTTTCTTAAAAAGTATGAACTCAAAAGTCATATTCTATTTCCTTACCATTTTGGGTGAGTGTTTCTCTCTTGTGCCCATTCTCTTTTGTTTACTCCCTGCATGGTATGTCTAATCGATAAGTTATGCCTGACTGTGTGCATGTAACGTGTCCGCAGGTTCCACTGGTTGCTGCTAAAAATTGAACTTCACAACTCCATAGTTTTTATCATGGACTCTATGGATTCAGATCCAAAGCTTTGGATCGACATGAGAAAAATGATGCAAAGGTAATTATTTTCAATCATTTCCGCTCTATATCGATCGGTCTCTTTTGTTCATTTTTCTAATATGCAGTAGCTAATAACTCCCTTGTTCATTTAATTTTATTTGCATTGTAGAGTTTGGAGACGGTTCTCACATGAAACTCTCGGTCAATTCAAACATCAGCTAGAATTTAAAAATGTGGTTCGTGGTGTGGATAAGCAGCCACCGGGGACCAATCTATGTGGATACTATGTTTGTGAGAACATACGGAAAGAAACCACTGAGAAGAAGAAGCCGGAGACCACGCGGAAGAGTCTCAATAACTTGCGGAGGGCGCTTACTCCAGAAGCTCGCTTCCGACCAATTCAAGAGGAAATAGCAGGATTTTTCCTTAGGCATGTCATCGATTCCAAAGGAGAACACTATGCGTCCACCGACGATGATGCTTATATGCATCTCCGAGATTGAAACTTGTTCGAAATTGTGTATGATCATTTATCTTAATTGTGTATATAGAAACTTGTTCGAAGTTGTATATGGTCACCCGAGATTGAATATATATTATATATTCCTATTGAATTCTTCTTGTTTGAAATTTCATATATATATGCATGTATATAGTAGCGTAATATATATATATATATATATATATATATATATATATATATATATATATATATATATGTACTGAAACTTCATCAAAATTAAAATAAAACACAAAATAAAATATAAAAGAAATAAAACAAAACAAATTAAAAAGAAACCAGATTTAGGGGGCCTAAAACCCTAAACCTGCGCAGGAGGTTTTCAGTCCCGGTTAGCCACAAGAAACAGGACTAAAGGTCCTCCGCCGCGACGGACTCTTGCGCCCACGTGGACGGGCCTTTAGTCCAGGTTCGTAAGTGGCGCGACTATAGGGTGGGGGTCTTTAGTCGCGCATAGCTAGTCCCGGTTGCGCGGCCGGGACTACTGGCCCTGGCGAACCGGGACTATAAGCCTATTTTCTACCAGTGTGATAATGAACGAAGAGAGTATTTGTTACCGAGGCATAAACATGCCAATGTTTTGGAGTACACTTGGCTACCTTTTTATGCCTCTATCCAGAACGGGCAGCGCAAAGTCACACATCCACGGTCCACATCCACCGATCCACGCCTTCATGAACTCAAAAAGTAGCCGTTTGCCATAGTTCAGGCTTGAAAAATATCAAGCCAATTTTAGTTCAGTTTTGCTCATGAAACTCCAGTTCAATTGGGCCGCGGGGGTCGTTTCGTGGCTGACGGGCGATGGGCACACTGCGCACGAACAAACGTGGCTAATATAATCAGGTCAAGCAGCACGCACACAAGCCGATCGATCGCCTTGATCGCTGAGCCTGAGCTGGAAGCGCCACCTATGTTGATCGACCTGGCCGAGTAAAAAGCGTGTCCTGCCAGCGTGACGTGCTAATCCTCCTACACGCGTAATCTCTCATCATTATCCAAGGATCTCCACCTAATCATATTTTAAAAAGAAGGCGGTTTATATTATTCTACGACGATGGCGGCCAAGGATCTATCAAGCTCGTCGTTAACCGTACTTAGGTGTAAATTAATTAAAGAAAGAGCCCGAGGTGCTTGGAGCAGCTGGAGATGTCCCTGTTGCTACAAAGCTCCGGCCATTTACCTGTCTAGCTAAACCGTACCTGTACCTGTATTACCTGTATCCGGTTCATGGACATGGGCTCCTCCCTGAACCGCAATTCTCGGAACATGGAGGATCTGCTTGCAGAAGTTATAAAAATGCAAGTGCACATTGTCACTTCGGAAGAGAGAATTGACATGGAAATGAAAAGAAATACCTTCACCGAAAACTTCTGTTCCAAGCAAATTCCTGTTACATGTCAAATTCCTGTTACAATGTCACTCTCTCAGCCGCCACTTAATACCTTCTCTCGCAAGGTATTTCTAGCTAGCTATGCCCAGCTTAGAGCATCTCCAATAGCCGGTGTAAAACGCCCCCGCGCGGAAAAAACCGCTAATTTGCCGCGCGCGGGCGAAAACGAAGCTCCAGCAGCCGCTGCATAGTAGGGCGCGCGATTTTTTTGGCCAGCGCGCTGGATCTGGCGGGGCATATTTTGGGTTTTCGCTCCAGCTCGCGGGCACGCCACGGTCGTCGCGCGAAAGCCAACTGCCGCTGAAATATCCCTCCCTCGCTCGCGCCGCCGTCCTGTCGAACCTTCCCACGCTGCTCTGAGGCGAGCCGCGGCGAATCCCGGCGCCGGAGCTGCCTTGCCGCTCGCCAAGGCACCCCCCGTCGACCGCATGGCCGCGCGGGGGCCGGCGCACCGCTGAATCGGACCCTTCCCGGGTTTGGCACTATTGTTGTATGGATGATAAAACTATTTATTTATGTTGTAATAATAATTAAACTATTTAATCTTGATTTATTTCGTTTTTGTTTGATCTCTGATGTTGTATGCATATGTGCAATTGTTGTTTGTGCTCCTGCGCCTTCTACATTCTAGCGCGCCTACTGGAGCGCTGCGTTTCTGCCGAGCTGCATTTTGTAGCATCTGTTGAACCAGTTATCCGTCAAGCGCGCGATATTGCAGCGGCTGTTGGAGATGCTCTTAGTGCGTTCCGTGTTTTGGACACTTCGGGCCTTTTACCTACTCAAGACTTACTATTTACTCCAGGAGAAGTGGTGAAAATGTGAGTACATTCTCTCTTTAGAATGAAAGATTAACATGGAAATGAAAAGAAAGCGCATACAGTTCGGGCAATAATACAATTGCATGTCACTCTCTCAGCCGCCGCTAATCCATTCCCTCGCAAGGTATTGCTAGCCGTACATACAGTGTGTGCAAGGAAGTGTACCGTGCCCGTGCCCCTTGTTCATTTTGCTTCTTTGCTGAGATGGCTCTATCGATCAGAGAGCGCAGGCTCCCCGAGCTGCATGTCTGGCTCGACCTCTCCTCGTGCGCCTTCCGGTACACCAACCCGCCGGCCTCGACGTTGAGGTCCGGTGAGTTCCGCATATCTGACTTCGACAGACTCGATGTCCTCGGCCGCGGGAACGGCGGCACCGTTTACAAGGTCGTGCACCGCCGCACGTCGGCCCATCTCAGTCAGTTTTTCTTCCTGGTAGAAATAATCTTGTGGGGGTTGTAGTCTTACATGAAACTATTCTTGAGCTTCATAGGAAGAAAATGGATGGGGTGATATTCAAAATTGATTTTGAAAAGGCTTATGATAAAGTCAATTGGGCTTTTCTTCAACAAACTTTGCATATGAAAGGATTTAGTTCACAATGGTGTGAGTGGGTCGCCCGTTTTGTGCAAGGAGGGAGTGTTGGTGTTAGAGTGAATGATGACATTGGTCATTTCTTTCAAACTCTAAAAGGGTTGCGGCAGGGAGGTCCGTTGTCTCCGATTTTATTTAATTTAGTAGCAGATATGTTGGCAGTTCTTATAGCTAGACCTAAGGAGGATAATCAGGTTGGTGGCTTAGTGCCACATTTAGTGGAAGGGGGAATATCGATTCTTCAATACGCTGATGATACTGTTCTTTTCTTAGAACATGACCTAGACAAAGCTGTCAACATGAAACTAATTCTATCTATGTTTGAACAATTGTCCAGTATAAAAATCAATTTCCATAAAAGCGAGATATTTTGTTTTGGTAAGGCTCGTGAGCATATGGATGATTACCGACGTATCTTTGGATGTGAAGTTGGTGATATACCATTCAGCTATCTTGGCATACCAATTCATTATAGGAGGCTTCTTAATAAGGAATGGAAGGTGGTAGAGGATTGTTTTGAGCAGAAGTTGAGCTCTTGGGCGGGAAAATTGTTATCCTATGGGGATTGGCTTGTGTTAGTCAATTCGGTACTTTCTAGTTTACCTATGTTCCTTTTTTCATTCATTGAGGTTCCTATTGGAGTGCGGAAAAGAATATATTTCTATAGATCTCGATTATTCTGGCAGAGTGTTCATGTCAAAAAGAAATATTGCTTGACAAAGTGGAATATTGTTTGTCGACCTAAATATCAAGGTGGATTAGGCATAGAAGTTTTGGAGTTTAAGAAACGCTGTTTTTTAAGTAAATGGTTGTTTAAACTGTTAACTGAACAAGGACTGTGGCATGAATTATTGACTAATAAGTACTTAGGTGAAAAAAATCTGGCCGAGTTGGAGGCTAAACCTACAGATTCACCCTTTTGGAAAGGTATTTTGCGGGTTAAAGATGATTTTTTTTCAAACATGTTAAGTTCATAATTGGTAATGGTGAGAGAATTAGATTTTGGGAGGATTATTGTCTAGGGGATTTACCTCTTGCCATCCAGTATCCTTCGTTATACTCAATTGTGAGTAATAAGAATATTTTAGTGTCCAATGTGCTTGGTCAACTACCCCCTGATTTGCATTTTAGACGTGCTCTCATTGGGGATAAATGGGAAAGATGGTTGCATCTCATGGAAAGATTAATGGATGTCTCTTTATCTGATAATCAGGATGGTTGTTGTTGGACCCTCACCAATTCTAGGATATATACTGTAAAATCACTATATGCGGAAATTATGAATGAAGACGATTTGTTAACAAATATTTATGGAAACTAAAGGTTCCTTTGAAGATAATTTTTTTATGTGGTTTCTATCTAGGAAATAATTGCTGACAAAAGATAATCTGGCTAGGAGAAATTGGGATGGTTGTAAAAAACCTGAGTTCCGTAGAGACCCTGAAACGGTTACTCATCTATTTATCTCTTGTGATTTTGTTAAAAATATTTGGAGGCTGGTACATTTTACTTTTAGTATTTCACCTCCTTCTTATGTTCCAAATTTGTTTTGCAATTGGTTGTGTGGGGTAGATAAAGTATCGAAAGCACCCATACGCATAGGTGTATGTGCTTTACTTTGGGCTGTCTGGAATAACAGAAATGGTATTGTTTTTAACAATGAGAAAGTTGGGAATTTTTTGCAGGTTATTTATCAGGCCAACTATTGGATGCACCCATGGTCTCATCTTCTTCCAGAGGACCAGCGTGCTCGTTTGGATGGTGGATGCACTCGGATGATGGCGGTCGTTCAGGCTATCTTCAGTAAGGGTGGCTGGTTGCTTAGTAAACGTCTATGTGACGGATAGTCTCATGTTGATGGGGTTAGATTATTGGGCATCATGTTGCGCTTTTTGTATCTCTGTTGTTTCCTCTCTAGGTGTTGTTGAGTCCCTATGTGAGTGGTCTTTGGTTGTAAGTTAAACTTGGATGATTACTTTTTAATAAAAGTCGTATGCATCAGGCTGGGTTTCTCTTTCAAAAAAAAAACTCTGTCCTCCGGAGAGCTGCTTCCGGTGGCGACGGTACGCTCCTACTGGAGTTAGTGGACGGCGGCTCCCTCGACTCTGTCATGCGCCGCCGCGGCGTGTTCCCCCAGGCGGCCCTCGCGGAGGTCACGGCGCAGGTGCTGTCCGGCCTCGCGTACATCCACGCTCGCCGCATCGTCCACCGCGACGTCAAGCCGGCCAACTTCCTCGTCAGCACCACCGGCGAGGTCAATATAGCCGACTTTGGCATCGCCAAGGTGCTCTCCCGCGATGTGTACGAGGGACGATAATCGGTGTTGCTTAAATTGGCATGATCACCTGTGTTGGACGCAATAATGCTATACTTACGGGGAACTTCTTACGGAAAGACGTTACATGCATTTTCCGAACTCAAGATGGGTTCCTACATCTTTCAGGATACTGTAGTACGCGTTTGTTTTTCTTCGGTATCTAGAAGAAGAAAAAATGTATCCTTTAGTAGTTCAGTTGTACGCGTATAGTTCTGCCTCACTTCAAATAGTTTATCATAACAAGTACGGGTGAAATTTTGGTGCATCTAGGCACACTGATAGGGCTAGGATCGAATCAAACCCCGGGCCAAATCTATATTTATTTAGTGTTATAATTAGATTAAGTGTTACACTTGATCAACATTTTGCTAACATATGGGGAGAAAAAGAAATGCACCCGGCCATGGCCCTTGTTGCTAGGGGTGCGGTTCCAGTGATCCTATCGTTTTTAAAAAATTCGAAAAATATATTTATGAAAAATCTAGATATAATCAAGGGTGTATCCTACAAAAACAAATATGCAAAATAATAATTCCAAATACGTTGTACTTAGAACTACGCAAAAATGACAAAAGTGTGTATATGAATATGCCTATTTCGAAGCTTTGAAATAGAAAATTTACACGTTTAATGGATACACCCATTACTACATCCTTATCTTTTTCAGAATTTTTTGAAACTCGTAAATAAAATTTTCAATTCCTTTTTAGACCATGGGTGCTCAGGAGCACAAAACAATTATTTTGAGATAGGGTGAGTACAGAAACAAACGAAGCAAGATTATCACCGAGGTGAACTAAGCACGTTCCTTCATTTAGTAGGACCACGAAATGTTATACGTTGACATCATGACTCAAGTTTGTTCTATGTCCTACACATGTCTTGCACGTGCTATTTTTTACTCAATAGACATTGGGTGAGAGATAAACCCCATCATGACTCGAGTGAGCCGGTTGTGTCCTACATATGATTGGGTTCTATATCCTCTCGGAGGGCCATGCCGCTTTTGATAAGGAGCTATCGCTCTTCTTTTGGCCGTACACCAATGGCCGCTAGAAGTATCATGTGGTGAAATGGCCGATATTTTCTCTCCTAAGAACCATGCAGCATAAATATATGGCATCTCGGCGTATGAATGTAGCCCTAGTGTTGAGAATTGTGTGGCGGAACCTTAGGGATCAGGGGAGCCTTTGGCTGAAACTCATAAAAGCCAAGTATCTGTAGGACTACCCTCTTCTAGCTTGTGATTGTTGGGAGAGGTCGCAATTCTGAATCGATCTCTCCAAGTCTTAAAGAATGAAATCCGCTTGGCACTAACTTCCCTGTAGGAGATAGAGAGGGTACCCTATTCTACCTAGACATGCGGCTCGTCAGGTTCCCGCTACGCATCGATTTCCCGGACCTCTTTGTGATTTTCTTGGACCCCGATACTCCCCGTTTCCTCAATGACCCGACATGGGAATTGAAACATCTCATTCCGACAAACATTTGGGCGTAGGTAAACCTTAGCTTGGAATGATTTGCGGGCGGCTCTTTCGCTAACGTTGTCGAGGTCCTCGGAAGTTGCTTCTTGGCATCTCCCCCATGTATATTTGTTCTATCACGTTGTCATGGCATGCCCTTTGCCACCAGATGATCCCGGAGTTGACCTCCACTTTATGGAAAGCTATGTTTCCTTTGAAGATCAAAATCTTCGTCTTGTAGTTGCTGCATGATAGCCTCCCATGGGAATGCAGGTGACAGATGAACATGGAATGGGCGATGATGTCTACTACACACTTCTATTATTGTAAACTTTGTTGGACCTATTAAAAGAGAATTTCTATCCCTAAGTGTTTTCATATTTGTTGACGACACAATGAACATCCTAATGTGCGCAAAAGTGATGGAGGTATTTATATTATGAGTCTTGTTGTTCAATTCATTAATCCCATAAGAACAACCTTGAAGAGACATGTTGCTTCTGAGATTTCTGCCAAAGCGGTACCGGGCGTGGTGCAGTAGTACCGACCATCAAGTACCGCATTAGGCTGGTACTTCCGGAGTTTGCCGAAGTGGTACTGGAAGTAGCGTGCCAAAATAGCAGCAGTACAGGCCAAGGCCGTTAGTACCGCTCGCTCGGTAGTACCGGGCCAGTCTAGTACCTACCAGAGTTTTCAAAATAGGTACTGGATGCAGCAAAGAAAACATGACCCTCGCTCGGTACTACCGCTCCCACCCGGTACTACTGAGTGTGATTTTTTCTCTGGCGGCGTCTGTGTCGACCCGCAGTTAGAAGCTAAGGACGGTACTACCGGACGTCGTCCGGTACTACCGGGTGACTCAGAAAAGTCCCCAACAGGCAGATTTCGCAGAGACCATAAATACCTTTCTTCTATGTTGAGAAAGGGGACCATGAACACGACTCTCTCTCCACCATTTACCAATAGCTTCAATCAATTCAATCTCCCTCTCAACCCACTCAATCACAAGCTCATACTTGGAGAATCGAAGGAGAAGGCCAAGATCTACAAGCCTACCAAAACGATTTACGTTTCCCCCTAGGATTCGTGCCTAGCTTTTCCTTGTGGTTAACATAGGCCTTTTGTTACTTACTTGTTTTTCTCTTGTGACAGATTCGTGGTCACTTGGGAGCCCCCAATTAAGTTGCGGGTGTGTGCCCCCAAACTCATTGTAAAGACTCTGGATTCCGCCTTGAAGGATTCTAAGAGTGGAAAGTGAACTTAGCCTTTTCTGGCAAGGTTCACCAGAGAATAGGGTGAGGCCTTTGTGGCGTTGAGCAAACCTGTTGTGGAGAAGGTCACACCCCTCAAACGAGATGTACTCCCCTTAAAAGGAGGAACCCGGGAATACATCTTTGTCTCCGCGTACTTCCATTTTCAGTTACTTATATCCTTTAGCCTTTACTTGTATCTTGTATCTTGCTTAGTTTTAAACTTGTCAAATAAGTAAATTCACCTTAGTTGCATATTTAGAGAATTTACCGTTTTGAGTAGCACCTAAATCAAAAAGTATTAAAAATACGAGTAGCATCTATTCACCCCCACCCCCTCTAGGGGCCCATACGATCCTTTCAATTGGTATCAGAGCCTCGACTATTTATTGGGGCTTAACCGCCTAAGAGAATATGGGTACCGATGGGAGATGGCTAGTGCGTCTGGCAATTGGATATCATGGAGGACATCAAGAACATAGAAACATCCTTGAATTCTTCCAGGAAAACCCGAATGAATGAGCTGCGTAAAATGATAGCGCAACTCATGAAAGGCAGGACATTGTGCCCTCTCCTACTCTGGGGGAGTCCACCTCGGAGGACAAGGAAGGGGATGAACCACTTAAAAACATGTCTCCCTAAAACTAAGAATGGAAAGGGGGTCCCATGAGGTCCCTCATTGGTACTCTCCCAATAAACCAATCACTTATCCTCCTATTAATCTTAGAGGAGATCCACCTAAGCTAAATGCATCTTTGTTTTCTAATTGGCAATTTTCTACGAGATCTCATGTGAACGGTGCCCCCATTGAGCTTTGGAGAATCATTGAAGTTTGATACAAGCACCTATATCCAAGAAACTTGACAAGAAGAGAAGTGGTTGATAGTCAACTAAATGCCACCGCTTTTCACATGATCCGCCAAGCCGTGGGAGAAAAAGATTTAGCCCACATTAATCACTTCACCACCTTGAAAGAAGCTTGGGATGCCCTCTCTGATGTGTTTGTTGGAAATAAGAGCATGAAGAGGAATATATATGATGCTTTGAGAAATCAAGACGAAGGTTTCTTCATTGAAGAAGGTGAAGATCATGAGGACATGTATCGAAGACTCAAGACCATTGTCTTCGCCTTTAGATATCTGTGTGGGACATGTGTGGATGATGCTTGGGTCAAAAGGAAGTATGTGTGTGCTCTCATGCCATTCGAACCTACCAACTTGAAGATTCTCCAAGGAAGGTACAACTACCATCTCATAACCTCCAATGAAGTTATGCAAGAGGTGCAAGTATTCAAGGTTGCAGCCAAGAATGCTCAAGATTCTCGTGCTCGGGCTCTAGGGATGCACAAAGGAGCCTCACTTTCTTTGAAGGCCTAAGTTGTGGAACAGTAATAAGATCAAGGAAGGGAAGAGGATGTGACCCCATTGGCTCCCGAAGAGTTCAAGCCTACACACAGAGACTACATGGCCTTGGAGGCGAGGACCTTTTGTAAGAACCAAGCCAAATCCAAGGCTCAAATGGAACAAAGCTACAAATCAAGTGGTAACAAGGAAGTATCCTAAGAAATGAGGACTTGTTTCAATTGTCAAGATAAGTTCCACTTTTTCGTCGAGTGTCCTTATGAGAATAGAGAAGACAATTGAGGAAATCTTTTCCTCACTGGTAAATCAAAGATTTCTCGCAAGGCGCCTTTCTTCAAGAATAAAACCTCCAACAATAATACATCTTCAAGGATTTTGTTGGTAACACAAGAAGAGTATTCGTCCGGGGATGATGAGGACTGTAACATCCCTGATTTTTGGAAAGTGCAAAAATCACTAAAAAAATGAACTTTTGTTTTCATGTTAATGCAATCCAACAAAACTCAATAAAATTAAAACACAAAGTAATATAACATATTAATCCAATGTTATTGGAAATGTAAATCCAATTATGCCTCTCTTTTCCTAAACCCTAAAGTCTATTTAAAAATAAATATTCCTTATTCCAGTAATTGTTTTCTCTTAACAAACCCCATTATATAAAATGTTGTCAAATAAAAAATTACGTTGAAAATGTTTATGGCAATTAAAAACAGAGGACTGTTACCTCTAATAATTTCTTATGCCTCCAAAAAAAATTCATATGAATAAAAATTATTTATATTGATTTTCAAGTGAGTTATTAATACACCAAATGTTTCAAATGAATACAAAAATATTATTTATGTATGGAAATAATGTTTATGTGTTTTTAAAATCAATACTATGACTTATGGTATTTTCTAAATTCCTAAAGTATCTATGTTGAATTTAAATGTAATTTGAAAATAATTTTTGTTTGAAATATGTTCAAAGTTGCATAAAAATGTTTCCAATGGAAAGATATTAATTTTACAAATTTTTAGAAATTAATATGAGGCTATTTGGAATCATAAAATAAAACATATAAAAAACCAGAAAAAAAAAGAAAAAAATAGTCACCATCGTCTTCAAGCCGCAGAAGTTGCCATGGCCATTTCGACCAGTGATTCAGCGCCTTGGTTGCACGCCATAGTGTCCATCAAATCCTGCCCTGAGCTTCTCCCTTTATAGCCCCATGCACCCTCTCCTTTTCCCCTACCTCTCACCTTGATTCAATGCCCCAAGGCCGTTGAATTTCATCACCGGATTTCGTCATTTCCGCCACCGTGCAGCAAGGAGAACGAGTTCCCGAGGTCGAAACCATCCCCATCCTTCTTGTCTTGCTAGGGCACCCATCCCTGCTACCTTGTTCTATTTTTTTCGCCCAAGAATCGTGACGCTGAGTTCATATGCACACCGCTGGCATCCGTACTGACTCTGTCTGCACCGTGTCGTTGTTCTCAAACGCGAGGGACACCACCACCTTGCTCATCCCACTCGCCGTACCGATGCGCGTCTCATCATGCCCTTCACGGGCCTGGATAAGCCCTGCATCGCCCTCCTCGTCCGAACCCGTGCGACAACACCACAGTCAACGCCATTTCCGGCAGCCCCGCCGGTGAGGTAAAATCCCTAGCTCCCATGTTTTGATCCTAGCCATTGATCTGAATCGTGTGGCCCTAATTAGTTCACTTAACCCAACCCGTACCACCCAATAGATTTGCGCCAAGCCAGCCACGCGTTATGTAGCTATCCTTCTCTCAGTGCAGCATGTAGCCGGCCCAGGCCCGACACTTATCTGTCGCATAGTGCAGCACGTAGCAGCCCAGCTCTTTTTTGGTATTTTCTTCTGGAATAGAAATTAAATAGTAAATTTACAGAAAAGCCCCTACCTCTTTAAATCATCATAACTTTTGATCCATAAGTCCAAATTTAGTAAACTTGAACTTTTTGAAATCAGAACAATATGTAGGAACTTTTAGAACTGTCCAAATTTAAAATTGACCATTTAAAAATTGTTCATACTTCAATGTGCATGTTTGATGAATTCTGGCATAATTCAAATTTTACAAATCCAAAAATTGCAAATAATATAATTTGCAAACCTTAATATGTGCACTTTCATATTCTCTATCCCAAAATAATTATGGACAAATTAAATTTGAATTTAGATTTAAGTTGTCTATTTGAGTATTTCTGCATAGATTTAATTCTATAAATAATTTCAATATAGTTCCTTTTGCAAAATTGCTCCATTTGGTAACCTTGACCTAGGGACATCAGTACCTAAACATTTTGGATACCCTTGAACCATGACCATGTGTTTTGGACCAAAAATCCAACATAGGGATCCACTCATATTATCATGTCTTAGAATTTGTTTCCATCTTTTATATTTGATGTTGTGGCTAATTTGAATCCAAGACCAAGTCCCTAGTATGTGTCAATCTCATATAATACCAAATAGTGAACGTTAAACACTAATACAATTTTTTTCTATCTACTTATCCACTCCCACATTCTTGCTTCAAGAATTCATCAAGATTAGCAAAATGGAAATCAAGACTCAAGCACAAGAAGGAACTTCACTATCAACTTGGTGGCAACATGAAGAGCTACAAGGAAGATCATGGAAGAAATTGAAGGAAGGACTTAGACTCCACAACAACTAGAAGAAACTCATGGAAGTACAAGAGTATGAAGAAATCAAGGAGAAAACAACTACCTCTCTCTTTCTATCTTCCTCTTATTTTCTTTGTTTCTTATTTGATTTAGTGGTATTTTTGTGCCCATCCCATACCTAAAACAACTAGTGAAGTGAAAACCATGAAGATTTATCAAACTCAAGAGAGGCTTCCCAACAAGGAGGAAACTACAATAGAAGCATGAAGATGATCTTCAAGAAAACAAGCATGTGAACACTTGGAGAAAATCTATACAAGTTGAAGAATAACTATTGACCCAAATGGAAAATCCCAAGACTCTGTCTTATTTTCTCTATTGTTATCTAGACCTACCCTAACAAAAATGGAGATGCTAACTTATATCACCCAAATGTCTTGATGAAAATAACTAAGAGACTTTGTTATGTGTTACTTTAGTTGAAATAGTGATATCACCTTGGTGAACTCTTGGAACTTCCTCAACAAGTATGGTTATAATAAAGTTAGATTACTACTAACTCAATATAGACCATCCCAAGTAAACTCTTGGAACTTCCTTAACAAGTATTTAACCAAGAGAGAATGAATCTTCCAACTAAAATATTGACCTTGTCCTAGCCAAATTGGTTAAACCCCTTTTGTCATGATTGTTGCTTTGTATGTTTTCTTCACTTGTATGTTTGTTGCTAGGATGATTGTTTGTGTTTTGAATGTATAGATTGTACGGAGAGCAAGGATCTTTTGGGAGATTGTGATTTCCTTACCAACTTCAACAAGGCAAGTAACACACCATCCATCCACCCATTATTTTCTATATGCATTAGTTGATTTTTGAGTAGTATGCATGACACGAAATTTTACTAAGTTATATTATACTATGCTATTATCCTAGTAGTGTGTAGCCATCTCTTTACCTTGTCTTTATAGCCTTATAACTTGATAGATTATACAATATTACAAATTGTTTTTACTTGATGTTGTGGAAAAATTCTAAGTAACAACTTCAATGAACCACCTGGATGGATTTGGTTGTATGGCTGATGAGAGTTGAGTGTCTCCCCGAGAAGTGTTCACTTGAGAAATGCCACCCAGGAACAAAGTGATTTTGTAAAGCCAGGAGGGAGAGGAGAAAATGACAATACAAGCCACAACTAGACGCAAGTTAGACTGGACAATACACGGGAGACACCCCTTACGCTTCACCATGACATCGCCATTGTAACAGCTCGACTAGCTCATCATAATACAGACCCGTCAAGCAGGAGTAACAGTTTTACCTCTACGAGGGACCCGAATCTAGGTAAACTGTGTCTCACTGTTAGCCGTCGAGATCACCAGACCGTATTCGTCTCCTAGTCTACAAACCCTAATATCCTATACGAGGAATCTGCCGAGTCAAGGACTCGACATCCTCTACGGAGAGACAATGCCGGGTGCTTCTAGTGGAACAGGTCCCTGGTCAGAGGACCATCGAGGCTCACACATGCACATCAATCGATTGACGTTGTGTGAGCATGTGCTTGTTGCAAGTGATGTGTGCTTATCTTGTAGTATTTGGTATTTTAGGAACTACATATAGATATCAATACTATTCTCTCCTGCATTTGAGGATGACAAGATTTAGCCATATACTTGGAAATTCACCAGAACACATTAGAGACGTTCCACACAGTAACTACAAAACGGCAGTCGTACGAATCGATGCAGCTTTATTCTCACCATTGCAATCAATCAATCGAAGCTGTCACTTAAGCTCTCAAATCAAATGATGCGTCACCTGGGACAGTTATATCTAAGATTATGACGCGCTCATGTGTACATTTTGACAACTTACCTTCATATGTGCGTCGGATATTTATAACCATATACTCCAGAAATCCACCGGAACATACTAGAGGCATCCACGGTAGCACATGATATGATGAAAGATACAGTATTTTGAAGTATCTGAACCACACCTTTCTTGAGACACTGTTGCAGAATTTCCTGGAAATTCTAGCGCCACAGCACGCCAAAAGAAGCAATTAACATTGCTGTTACAATCATCAAGGCTAAACTCCACTGCACTGGTGATTGCTGGCGGCAACTTGGTGCATGATCCGGAAGATCATCCAAAACGGACGCAGAGAACAATGCTACTATTTGACGGCTACTAGGTGAGTAACTGAACATGCACTCTCTGTCAGAGGCGTTTACTGTCGCTGTCAAAACGTACTTGCGTGCGTGAGATCGACGGGCGTCTAATTCCTTGGAGATGTGCAGCGATGGCTTTGTCGCTCGTGGTCGTCGATACATTGTCTTCTGATCGACGGCGACATTGTTGACAGAACCTAGCCATCGATTCAGTTAGCTGGTACTTGCAGTCGCACACTGTCACCATCCTTGCGTAACAATGTAAACATGGGTTTTTGCTTCACCGGCTAACTAGTTCGTTAGGCGAATTCAGAAGGCCGGGCACGTACATCCAGCGCGAATAGTGTTTACATTGATTCAGTAAAGAAATTGATTGTATATTTCCGTCCCAATACCAATATCAGCAAGTTTCAGTCAAGCTCAAACACCACCGACGGCACAAGTGACTCTTGATATATTTGATGCATGCATGGATGGTTGGGTGAGCCTTTGCAGGAGGAAAATCTGATGTCTAGAATCGTCAATCATGCATGGATATCGATGGAGAAAAAATGGCATTAGTCTTGGACTGATATGGTGCCTATTATGGTTCCCAGAAATTAGCAAGATAGCGCGTACCTGAACGTACCTTTCTCTGCAGGTACAACAACATTACCATAACATTATATGATCTCGGAAGATACCTTACACTGACGCGTCACCTAAGTTTTATCTCCATATAGTACTAGTGCCGCTTGTCAAAACCTATGCTAGTTTATCTGAAGAAATCGACATATGAAGTACCTAGAGTACGGCCGTACGTAATTTGAATTTAGAAGAGACTAGTTTAGCACAACCTATCAACTGCAATACGATGCACACAATGTAGGGATGTAGAGAGACTCGTGTGATTCGTCAAGAGGTACATCCGTGGACGGTGGTGGTATCCTAGATTCCTAGGATTGCGATCACTATCGGCTCTGCCAAGGAATTTTTTCTCGGAATATTCTTGGGCTCAAGTTTCGACGAAATTGGTTTTCTATTTTCTCGGGAAAAAAATCATCTGGGAAACCACCTGCTTCAAATCGTTGTATTCAGAGTCACATGTAGGAACAGGCGAATACACTTCGGTCCATTCTCTGGTGGTGCCCGTATATAGATAGCCAGAACAGAGATACTACACCGATAAGCAAGAAGATAAAATTAAGTATATAGCTAGAGTAACATAGTAGGTGCTAGTTGGTCCCGACGGCTATAGAATATTTCTTTCACGGGTAGAAATAGTATCCCGAAATGCAGTCTATGTGTACGTCACTTTGACAACCACATGACACTAGTACATTACTCCCTTGGTCCCAAAGTATTTCACTTACATTTGTCTAAATTTATATAAATACATCTGTATATATAGAAAAATGAAAATCAAAACCCGCCTTACGGATGCATGTGGTTCTAAAATAGGTCAAGAAACTGCCGGCTCCCCCCTTACCCGGTTGTCGAGGTGAAATCATCTTCGGAAAATCCGGAGTCGGTTTCTTTTTATGTGCTAGCCATATGATTAAATACAATTTTTAACAATATTATATGATTAAATGCCCGAATTCACATAAGAGGACAGAAATGTTATAAATAAACATACAAATGCTAGTTGAGACTATAAAGATTCCGTGAGTTGCAATGGGAACCTTTTTAAAAAAAATGTTGTATAAATAGGACTAGAGTAAATGAGAATGAGAAGAATGACACGTGTAGGACATCTCTCTTCAGTTCACACCAACTCATACTGGTGGTAGAAGAGATCACCTTATAAGTGGTTCAACTCTCTCCCAACTAGTCATGTGCAACTAAATTTTAGTCTCACTCTCTCTCAACTAACCATGTGGGGGTGGGGGGGGGGGGCAATGGCCCCCTCCCGCCCTCAACAACATAAAAATTATAGAAGATCTACAACAATGGGCTCTATGATGTAACTAACATGTGGGACGCAAGAGGATGACGATGGTGTCCAATATGATTGAGGACATCATGGATGTTAGATCTTGTATTTCACCATCGGGCAGCCCCCCTCTGCGACGAGGAATTCGCCTCGTACGTCCTCGTTGGTTTTGACCAGGAGTATGACTCGCTAGCTGAAGCGGTCATTGGCTTGCGGCCTCCGATGACTCCGCGTGAGCTCTACGCTCACCTTCTAAGCAATGCACAACGGGTCGAGTCCCGCCGCTCCATGCCCGCGCACCTTGACACTTCTGCTCATGCGGCGTCTCGCGGTGCAGGTGGCTACCGCCCACCCGCGCCTACTACCGGTGCACCTCCCGCGCCTGGTGGTGGATATCGTGCGCCTAGTCCTCCTGCTCCTCGACCACCTACACCCGCCTCCCACGTCAACCAAGGCGGGCGGTATGGTGGACAGCACCCCATGTGCCAGCTTTGTGGCATCGTGGGTCACTTGGCGTCTCGCTGCCATCGTCGCTTCAAGCGCTACTTTATGGGGATTGGCAATGATGGTCGTGGAAACGAGCGACAAGCTGCTATGGCGACGCAGGGCTCTTCTTCTAGCCACACACCATCCTACTCGGTTGATCCCACCTGGTACATGGACACAGGTGCGACGGATCATCTGACGAGCGAACTCGGCAAGCTGACTTCGCACGAGCCCTACCACGGCCACGACAAGGTTCACACCGCGGACAGGTCAGGTATACACATCTCTCATGTTGGTCAGGCCACACTTCTCACACATTCATCTCGCAAACTTGACCTTCGCAATGTCTTGCATGTCCCCTCGGTTACTCGTAATTTACTGTATGTTCCTAAACTTACTCTTGACAACAATGTTTTGGTTGAATTTCATATGTCTCATTTTTTTTGTCAAGGATCGAGCAGCACGGTACGTACTCCTTAGAGGTTGATATTGTTGATGCGGCTCCCCAAGTCTTTAGTGGTGTTATCACTTCGCCCACTCATTGGCACTCGCGTCTTGGTCATCCGGCTTCCTCGATAGTGAGTCATGTCCTCTAGCGACATAATCTCCCCACTTTATCTAGCAATAAGAACTTAGCAGTGTGTGATGCTTGTCAGCAAGGGAAGAGTCATCAACTTCCATTTGTTTCCTCAAATCGAGTTGCCAAAAAAATCCTCTAGAGATTATTTTTTCAGATGTATAGGGTCCTGCCCAAACTTTCGCGAGTGGTCATAATTACTATGTCAGTTTCATTGATGTTTATAGTCACTTTACCTGGATGTATCTCCTTCAGCGCAAATATGATGTGTTTGATGTTTTCATTCAGTTTCAATTGCATGTCGAACGTCTTCTCAAGCACGAAATTATTCATGTACAATCTAACCGGGGGGAGGGGGGCGAGTATCGCAACCTCGACACTTTTTTTAATAAGCTTAGGATTTCGCATCGTGTGTCTTGTCCACATACACATCAGCAGAACGGTGTTGCTGAACGCAAGCACCGTCACCTAGTTGAAACTGGTCTCTCTTTACTCGCTCATGCATATGTTCCTTTTCGTTTTTGGAGTGATGTCTTCTCCACAGCGTGTTTCTTGATCAATAGGCTTCCCACTCGTGTCATCAATATGAAAATTCCGCTTGAGCTTCTTTTTCAGGAAGTACCTGATTATACGTTCCTTAAGGTGTTTGGTTGCGCGTGTTGTCCTCACCTTCGACCTTACAACAAGTATAAGCTCGAGTTCCGTTCCAAAAAATGTGTTTTCCTCGGTTATAGCTCGCTCCACAAAGGTTACAAGTGTCTCCATGTTCCCACTAACCGAGTTTACATATCTCGCGATATCGTGTTTGACGAAAACTTGTTTCCATTTTCTGCACTCCCGACGCCTCTGCCCACATTGCCATCATCACATTCATCTCCTAGTTTACCTGACCACTTTGAGGATGTTGCATATTCCCATGTTTTGTTACCTAAACATGGTGCATGAATTGGCCGTGGAGCGCGACTACAGCTACTGGATGTACCTGCTGATCAGGTTGATCCTCACGTTGATGGTGGTTGCATGGACCATGCAGCCCCCTCGTCGATTGCGCCAGAACGAGCACCTGTGTCGACCACTGATGGCCTCGACCGTTCTGCATCACGTCGGCCCAGCTCGCCTCGGCCCATCTCCCTGCGGTCCAACTCGCCTTCTCCATCGTCGCCTGGACCGCTATCTGCCGCGCGGGCGGCCGGTGCTTCTGCGTCACCCGCACACATGTTGGGCCTTCTTCGCCTGACCTGGTGGCTGCTACCTCGACGGATATTTCACCTGGGCGAACACCAGGGTCTGTACCTGTGTCGCCTTCATGCGCTACACCGTCACATACTATTCCGCCTCCTCCCGAGCCGCACATAAGCTCACTGAAAATGGTATCTTCGACCGAGGTTAACAAATTATCCTTTTCATCTGTAACTGATACATTAAAAAGTAGTATTTTTCGATGTACTGTGGTCATCTCTGTATTAATATGTTATTGTAATGTATTTTGATAAACTTAATTATACGATGCAGATGGATGCACGGCAGCGATGGATGTACGGTGAACGACGCACTTCCGAGTATATGGCAGGCCTGAATGCATTTCTTGCTGTAGCTCAGGCGAACAAAGATAATGGCTTCATGTGTTGCCCATGTGTTGATTGTCGGAACGTCAGAGAGCACTCTTCCGAAAGAATCCTTCACGGCCATCTACTTCGGAGAGGTTTCATGCCCAGCTATAATTGCTGGACCAAGCATGGAGAAAGAGAGGTTGTGATGGAAGACGATGAAGAAGAAGAAGAAGATCCTTTGTTCCCTGACTACGACGATACTGCAATGGAAGAGAATGCAGAAGAAGGAGGTAATCAAGAACAGTCATCGGAAGAGCCCGATGATGATCTTGGCCGAGTTATTGCTGATGCAAGGGAAGAATGTGAAAATAAATTGGAGAGGTTGAACCTGGACAACATGTTACAGGATCACAAAAAATTGTTGTACCCAAATTGCGAAGATGGTAGCACAAAGCTCGGTACCACACTGGAGTTGCTGAAATGGAAGGCACAGAACGGTGTGACTGACAAGGCATTTGAGAGTTTACTTCAACTAATGAAGCCAAAACTTCCAAAGGATAACAAATTGCCTGAGAGTACGTACGAAGCAAAGAAATCTCTCTGCCCTCTAGGACTAGATGTGCAGAAGATACATGCATGCATTAATGACTGCATCCTCTTCCGCGGTGAGAAGTACGAGAATTTGGATGAATGTCCGATATGCACTGCACTGCGGTATAAGATCAGAGCAGATGATCCTGGTGATGTTGATGGCGAGCCCCCCCCCCCCCCCCCCCCCCCGTAAGAGGGTTCCTGCTAAGGTGATGTGGTATGCTCCTATAATACCACGGCTGAAACGTCTGTTTAGAAACAAAGAGCATGCTACGTTGTTGCGATGGCACAAAGAAGACCGTAAGAAAGACGGAAAGTTGAGGCACCTGCCGATGGATCGCAGTGGAGAAAGATCAAATATATACACTTCTTCAAGACATGCTTGTAATATGCTTCAACATTCTCATAACCAATCTTCTTTTTAATCATATCAAATATATACAATATAAGGAATGATCTTTATGGCCTCTAACCTTGAATCCAACACATGGAGTTCAATTGACACATATGGACAAATCTAAGAATATCTCAATGCAAACATTAGTCCATAAGAATTGTCATTAATTACCAAAATCACACATGGGGAACTATGCTCTTTCAGACGTGCTTCCGATGAAGGGAAACAAGGGGAGCGCGAGGTAGCAGCCCGGACAAGCCTTCCGCGGATGCCGACGGCGGAGCCCGGATGTGTGGCCTCCTTGCCCGGATCTGGGGTCGAGAGAGATGGGATGGAGACGAGGCAATCTAGGGTTGGGGTTACACACAGGAGAACAGGGGTGGGTGGGGGCTGGCCGGCTTGGTTATCCTCTTTGATCTATATCTAGGGCGTAGAGTGCGGGTTAATTAGTTAATTTGCGGAGGATGAAAATGCAAATTCACACCACGCTTTGACGGTGTGGACTTTTTCCGAATCTTCAAGCAATCAATGGTTGTGATAGTACGGGTGCAACTCGGGAGTGGAAAATCCGCACTCCAGCTTGATGTCCCTGCCTATTGTGATTCGTCGATTTCGGCGCAAAAAAAAAAACCAGAAAATCGGATCATGTTTACGAAGAAATATAACGGTATTTATAATGGTTCTCTCTTAACAATGACATGTAGGATAATTGCTTAGTTGGTGGAGAGAGAAACAGAAAAAAAAAAAAAGACGTTTGTCTTCTCTTAGCTAAGAGATCACTCTTTAGCATAATTTTGTCACCACATATTTAAGATATCTGGTTGTTAGCGATAGGATTAAAAAATAGCCCATTGTACAACATGTTTTTTTTGTCAAATCTATATGACGTGGCGGAGTTAAGATAAGACAGAGCTCGGCACCAAATCCGCGTTTCATAACCAGAAAACATCCAAAGCGTGTTTCACTATCCGTATGTGCAAATGTGTACTGTACCTACAATTCGACTAAGCGACTGCCTAATAGATACACGCGCGTGCTTTATCGACACCGGTGCTCGATCACTTGGCAGAGCGCCCGTCTCGACGCTGTCACGTCTCTTCCGGCGATGAACGGGTGCGCGAGTAGCTCCGCCACGGTTGCCCTCTTTCGGTGGTCCTTCTGAAGGCACGCGGCCACGAAACCACGGAGCTCCGGCGACGCCGCGCCGTCGGGAATTGCCGGAGGCTGGCGGAAGCAGATGGCCCACATGAGTGCCACCCAGGACAGCTCCTGCCCGGCGGGGAGCAGCGGGTAGCGGCCCATGAGGAGCTCGAGGACGATGACGCCCAGGCCCCAAACGTCTGCAGCGTACGGATCGACGCGGCCCTCCTCGCCGTCGTGCAATCGCTCCGTGTCGAAGCGCTCGGGACTCATGTACGCTGCGGTGCCCTCGTAGGCCGCGCGGTGGTTTCCCGCGCGGGAGACGACCTCGGCGATTCCGAAGTCGCCGATCTTGACCTGCCCGGCCCTGCTGACCAGGAGGTTTGCCGGCTTCATATCGCGGTGGACGACGCGGCGGGTGCGAAGGTACGCGAGGCCAGACAGAGCCTGCGCCGCCACTTCCGCCAGCGCCGCCTCCGGAAATCCCCCCTCGACACCGCCGACGAGCGAGTCGAGCGAACCGCCGTCCATCAGCTCGAGGAGCAAGGCGGAGTCGCCGGACGCCGTCGGGAGGACCGAGTGGCAGCGGACGATGTGCGGCGAGTCGACGCGGCGGACGACTTCTACCTCGTCGGCGGCGCCGGGGTGGCCGCGGTGGATGATCTTGAGGGCGTAGAGCGCCGCCGTGCGCCGGTGCGAGACCTTGTGGACAGTGCCTCCGTTCCCGGATCCAAGAACGGAGAGCCTGTCGAAATCGAGCAGGCGGAATTCGCCGTCCGGCCGAGCCGGTGCCGACGTGGATGGCGTCTCGGCGGTGACCGTGGGTGCCGGGGCGGGGCACCGGAAGGCGCACGACGTGGGGACGTCCAGCGTGAGATGGAGCTGCGGCAACTTCCTTTCTCTGGCAGCGGCCATTAGACTGATCGCCGTGTGCGTTTTTACCAAGTGAGGGAGTATCTCCCCTGCAAAGCTGATTGCCTAATCGATGATGTCTTCCAATTCAAGGGATGTCCTTGCTTTATAGTACCAGCCTACTTCGGTGTGGCCGGCGGCGCAAAATGCCTTGATTTTGCTGGCGTGCCATGATTTTGCTGGCGTGCCATGATTTCTTTTAAAAATCGTTGTTTGGAAAACGACGTAAAATGTTCTAAATTACCTGGTGCTACAAGTGGATATTGATGGAGTTGTTGAGTATAAAACTTGAGGAATTTCATATTTCAACGTTTGATGGATGCACGTAGGATGGAGACCTACAGGTACAAATTTTCTGTATCAGAAAGTTGTGAGTGAGCTACAGTCTAGCTAGGTACACCTATGAACTTTTAGACATAATGTTGTGGCATCACAATTGTAATAAAAATTCTCGGGAAAATCATGCGTGTGCAGTACAACATTTTGCAACATCACACAAAAGGTATCAGGAGAAACACAATTAATGTGTAGGTAGTACATCAATATATAGTAGAAAAAAAACAGTTAATATGTAACTCACACAAAAAGAACAAGTGGTATTCTAGATGGTGCCATTTTTCCTACATATTTGCTCAAACTTTACAAAAAGTTGATTTTAACCAAAACTAAACAAAGATAGCTTGAAATAGAAATGAGTAATAGAATGGAGAATATCGAGACAAAAATTGGTAATTATTGGTAATATTAGGAGTATGCAAGTAAACACTTCACAAGACAAATAGAAAAAAGAGACCCATAGGCACTAGCACCCAAGGTTTATTTTTATAGTAGAATTGCTCCTTGGTGAGAATTCCAGAAAATTCGTCCCTGACAGGGCTCGAAATCTGGTTGTCTGGGTCAGCCACTGCTCCCCTAACAAGACAAATAGACGAAGGTTTAGAATTGACATGCTTTTCAAGATGCAATTTTTGTTTGACACCATCAAGATGCAATTTTTACCACCAATATCTATCAAATATATGTACATAATATTTTAGATATACCGTTTGTGACAACTCCATTCATATATAGATGTCATCGTTACTCTCGCCAAAATGAACAAGTTTCTGTGATGGCTATCTAGCTATTTTTCAAAAAAAATATACTCCCTCCGATTCATATTTAACTGTCGCTAAACCGAATGTATATAGCACTAAAACATGTATGGATAAACTAGATTCGGCGACAATTAATATGAATATGAGAAAATACTATTGTTACTCGTATAGTACGCGGTAATGCTACTAAAATCATGTGTTTCAAATTCCAAATATGTGTCATTAATTTTTTTAAGAAGTGCCAGGTGGAGCTAGATGTTTATCTGTTCCACACAGATTATAGTATCACAGTAGTACGGCACAGTGATGTTAATTAACAAACTAAAATCTGGTTCGAAATTAACTAACCCAAGCTTTTTTGTCATTCTGGGCATCGAGCTATTTTTGCCACTTGGAGGTTGGAACTACCGCCGTCGCTAACGAACACATGACATCTTTAATTCCAAGTGACGTGGATTTTTTTTTTCTTAATCTGTAAGCTTAGCGAGTGGAAAAAAAAGTATAAGCCTGATCCGAGAGATATTTTCTCCAAGGGCAGCGGAGGGGATATTTCCTACTAAGATGCAGACGGCTCGAGCGATGGAGAGGATGAAAAATAAATACTATTACTGGAGATGCATGATCTATAGGACTGGGACGGAGAGAGACGGTGACGGATGCCGGCGTAGTTGGACCGCGGACGTGGAGTCAGCGGATCCTATCGGGTGCAGCACAACCAGCTTGAAGGAAGAAGAACGCGGCTGCGACGCAGCAGGGCCATCAGCCATGACCGCTCCGCGCGCGAGCTTAATTTAGCTTAGCACACCAGGTTGGTCCGCGACTGCAGGTTTTGGTTGTGGAGCCCGGTCATGGCTCTGATCTTCTTCGCGTTAAGATAATCCTTTTCTGCTCATATTGGCACGTGTTAGCATGCTCCAGGTACAATTGCATGTGTCAGCATTCCGTATTGCTGACAGACATTCCTAAACTTAGCTGCAGCGAGATGACGAAGGGTGTAGGTTTCAAGCTAATGCTGACAATGCAATTTTTTGTTAACAAAACACAAAATGTGCCACCATGAAGCAACATAGGATATATATATAGCAGGTTAATTTGATGCCAGTTGCTATATATTGCATGCAACCTCGCGGGAAATACACTTTTGGCCCCAGAAAGACCGAGATAGTTTCACGAAGTTACTAGTACGTATGTGATGACGCAGGGTGCGGTTGCTAAACCTTGACTAAAACCAGCGAGAGTTTTGTAACGAAAACAGCCGCTGCAAGCTAAGGAAGAACAATTTAAAGCATTTCTCTGATTCATGGGAAATGATCAAGCAGCCCCGTTCTTGCGGTACATCCGGTGCAAAATGAACCTCGGGCCTCAAAATAAATCCGAGTCCACCGATTGTCAAAGTTTCAGATATGAGGGGCTCAGTTCTACAAAACTTCTACTCTCTCCGTTACATAATATAAAATGTTCTAGCATTTGGCCACATTCATATCTATCTTTATGTATGTAGACATGTATTAGTGTGTAGATTCACTCATTTGTGTCCACACCTAGTCATCGTTGTGAAGTACGTAAAACGTCTTAGATATTGGAATGGAGGGAGTAGAAAATACTACTCGCAATTGACAACTAAAAATATAACCAAAACTATAATGTTGGATTGTGGGTACATTTTAACAAACAGGAGGTTTAAATAAAACAATAGACGACAGATCATGGTCATCTCTTATATTTATTTTCAACGGCTAGATAGTCATAGTGTGGTAGCAATATTGATACATCTCCAACGTATCTATAATTTCTGATGCTCCATGATCATATTATGCCAATTGCTACATGTTTTCTGTCTTATTTATAGCATTTTAATACGTTTTTCGGGACTAACCTATTAACAAGATACCAAGTGACAGTTCCTGTTTTTCTGTTGTTTTTGTTTCAGAAAAGTTGTTCTCGAAACATTCTCGGAATTGGACCCCATAAAACTCGAAGTGCCTATTTTCCCCGGAAGCATCCAGAAGACCGAAGGGGAATCGAAGACGGGCACCAGGTGGCCACACCATAGGGTGGCGCGCCCTCCCCTGGCCGCGCCAGCTATGGGTGTGTGGCCCCCAGGCCTCCACCGTCTTTGCCCTTTCGTCTATTTATTCCCTAGGCATCTGATCAAAAATCCCCAAAAAGTTCCGCAGCCGCCATCGTCGTCAACCCTATATCAGGAGGGTTCTGGAACTGTCTCCCGGTACCCTGCCGGAGAGGATATCTTCACCGGAGGCTTCTACATCACCATGCCTGCCTCCGGGGTGATGCGTGAGTAGTTCATCCTTGGACTACGGGTCCATGGCAGTAGCTAGATGGTTGTCTTCTCCTCATATGCATCCATGTTTAGATCTCGTGAGCTGCCTATTGATGGTGCAGATCTTGCACTCGTTGAGATACCCCAAGAGGAGGGTGTGATGAGCACAGTGGTAGGAGTTTTCCCTTAGTTAAGAACCAAGGTTATCAATCCGGTAGGAGAAGTAGGACCTTCGGAAGGTTGATGCCACTGGCGGTGGTGCTGGCGCTTCACCGGTGTCAGCAACAATATGAAACCTGCACACAACACAACCAAAATACTTTGCCCCAACGGTACAGTGAGGTTGTCAATCTCACCGGTCTTGCTGAAAACAAAGATTAGACGTATAGTGTGTAAAAACAGTGCATGCTTGCAGAAAGTAGAGAGAGCAGGAAATTGTTGTGGTTTGTTTAACAGTGTGGAAAATGGACCGGGGTTGATAGGTTCACTAGTGGTGTCTCTCCATAAAGATAACATGTTGGGTGAACAAATTACAGCTGGGCAATTGACAAATAGAGGTTGCACCATAGTGCACATTATAACATGAAGATTACTATGATATTTAGTGTGGGCATTACAACAAGATACATAGACCGACATCCATCTGCATCTATGACTAATAATCCACCCTCAGGTTATCATCCGAACCCCCTTAGGTATTAAGTTGCAAGCAACAGATAATTGCATTCAACAATGTGTGTAATGCAAACAATGATTGTACACGCGGGCACTCACACCGCTGTTTTTTCCCTAGTGGCAACAGCACATCCTCCCCCGTCACGTTTCTGTCACTCGAGCACAGACGAAAAGGAGGCATGAACCCACTATCTAGCATAAATACTCCCTCTTGGAGTTACTAGCAACTACTTGGCCAGAGCAACCACTAGCAACGGAAAGCATGCAAGATCACAAATAACATATGCAATAAAGACTATAATCAACTTGGCATAAGGTCAATATTCATCGAATCCCAGCAAACACAACATATATAATTACATAAGGTCGATCTCGATCATGATAGGCAGCTCACGAGATCTAAACATGGAGGCATATGAGGAGGAGACAACCATCTAGCTACTGCTATGGACCCGTAGTCCAGGGATGAACTATTCACGCATCACTCCGGAGGCAGACATGGTGATGTAGAAGCCTCCAATGATGATTTCCTCTCCGGCAGGGTGCCAGAAAACAGCTCCAGAATCCTCCTGGTCTAGGGTTGACGGTGACGGAGGCTACGGAACTTTTTCGGGCATTTTGATCAGGTGCTTAGGGTTTTCCATCCGGGGGATTAAATAGGCAAAAGGGCAGAGGCGGTGGAGGTCCAGGGGCCCCACACCGCACCCTGGCGCGGCCAAGGGGGGCACGTCACCCTATGGTGTAGGCCCCCTGATGCGCCTCTTCATCTCCTCTTTGGTCTTCTGGATTCTTCCGGGGAAAATAGGACTTCCGGGCTTCGAACATTGCAATTCCGAGAATATTTCGAGAACAACTTTTCTGAAACTAAAAACAGCAGAAAACAAGGAACTGGCTTTGTGGCATCTTGTCAATAGGTTAGTCCGGAAAATCGATAAAAATGACATAAAGAAGGGAGAAAACATGTAGCAATTGGCATAATATCATCATGGAGCATCAGAAATTAGGGATACGTTTATGACGTATCAAGCATCCCCAAGCTTAGTTCCTAATCGTCCTCGAGTAGGTAAACGATAAAACAATAATTTCTGAGGTGACACGCTACTAACATAAACTTGATCAATCTAATGTAAAAGCATATGCACGCTGAGATCATAAAACTTTAAACACAGGCATGATAAATAAAACTTTAATAATAAAGAATAGCAATTACTTTGCATCATGAAGAGTAACTCGAATAAAGGATCATGAATAATAATGCAAAGAAAGGTAAACGTTTGTTTCAGATATAGAGAAAGCATGACAAAGTGATATTTCGATAGTCCTTAAGAGTGGGGCAAAACATAAATGCCAAGACACTTTCAAAGTTCAAAAGGAAGACTAGAACAAATAATTTAAGAACAAATAATATCACATCATGAAGTAATTATTGATGTTTATGGGACAAATGCACACAGAATTCAGAATGGCAAAAATGCTCTCTCAACTGTGCATAAAGTTAGAGGATGGAGACTCAACATAAAAGTAAAAGAAAGACCCTCGCAGAGGGAAGCAGGGATCACTCATGTGCTAGAGCTTTTTATTTTATTAAACAGAGGTATTAAAAGTTTGACATTTGTGGAGGAATGTCTATATTTTAGGAGGGATGTATGCTAGTTTAAACGAATGGTAAACAGACAGTACATTATGTCACAAGCCAACAGGATTCACAAGAGCGGCTCCCATGGTGAAGGACGCAACTGGTGTAGAAGGTCATCTCTGTTTCTCTTTTGTTTACACAATTATGCTTTGACTGATACGATCAGGGGCAAAAATAGTGAAGAGAATTTGTTTGTATTAATTTGGGGCTAGGCACCCCGCTGCCAGCTCTTCTATCATTTGGATAAGCAGATGAAGCCACTAGTTAAGGGTGTGAAATACAATCAACAAGTGAGATAAAGATTCTCTATTTACGTCCTCATGAGCAAAAACAAGAACAAAAAGCAGGAATAATTTTGAAGGTTTTGAAGGTAACACATGAGCAATTTACTTTGGAATGGCAGTTAAATACCACATGTAGATAGGTATGGTATACAGAATGGGAAAAACTTTGGTTTAAGGGTGTTTAGATGCACGAGTAGAGCTCATACTCAGTACAGGTGGAGGCTAGCAAAAGACTGGGAGCGACAAATCAAGAGAGCATAAGAGCCATAATCATGCATAGAGACATAAGCATCATTAATTAAAACATAAGATGTATCACAAGTTCAAAAACTAAGTGGTCATGGAGGCTATTTATGACTGGTTTGTAGTCATAAACATGGTGTGAGCATGCGCCAAGTCAACCAAATAAAACATTCGAAAGAGAATACCATATATTGATGGTTTACTATGACAAGAACAACTCATGAATCTTTCAATACATATTAAACACTCTCAGCTATTTGAGGATAATCATGCTACTATATAACCACAAGGCTTTAAAACTAAAATATCATTTAGCATGGCACGAAATAGTTCTAGCCACACTCTATACAAGCTTCTACTAGTACTGTTATAAATTCTACTTCAAGCAGCAGTTTTCTTTCTCCCAACAAGCACCATACGAAACATGCTTTAACAAAAATACTCTTTATGATAAAGCAAGCAAACATGAGAGTACTCACATAACACTACTAAAACTAACAGCTCTGATAAGAGATGCATGCAAAACAGGAGCTAAATAAATGCAGCAGCCAAACAGAGACTAAGAATACAACGTATTCTCATGAAAAAGCAGAGTGCGTCACTCTCCAATAAAAGAATGCTCGGGTCCAACCAAGCTTATTATGAAATAAAAAAAAAACTGAAAACAAAAATAAAAGGCGATCCAAGTAAAGATCTTTTAAAACAACTTCTTTTAAAACTCTTTTTCTCAAAAGAACACCAAAAGAAAGAGATTAAGATGC
The DNA here is from genome assembly GCA_028641055.1 of Alopecurus myosuroides. Taxonomy (NCBI): domain Eukaryota; kingdom Viridiplantae; phylum Streptophyta; class Magnoliopsida; order Poales; family Poaceae; genus Alopecurus; species Alopecurus myosuroides. The sequence goes on along the minus strand of CM054057.1, from coordinate 201,160,471 downwards.
AAATGCAATAATTGGCAGAAATCTGTCAAAACAGAACAGCGGGCAGAGATTGATTTTTTCGAAAATCTTCTGTTGCTCAAATAAAAAAGTGGTAAACTAAGAAAGGTTGAGTATATAACTTAGGATTAAGCACAAAAAATCTCCGGTCATTTTGAATTTTCTATGATTTTTAACGGAATTAACAGTGGACAGCAGAAATCTGTTTTCTGCGCAGAAATCCGAAATATAGTGTCAACTTTCCACTAGAGGCTTTACTTAGCTCAACAAAAACACAAAAGAAAAGATACCGCAGGGTTGGTTAGGTAATAGTCAACACCCAGGTGCAAAGCACAATAAAGAAAAAAAACTGAATGAAAACAGAGAAATAAAATTGGTTGTCTCCCAGTAGCGCTTTTCTTTAACGCCTTTCAGCTAGGCATAAAAGGGAAACTCAAATATTTTCAAGTGAATAAGAATCAACATCATATTTTTCTTTAATAATAGATTCAAAAGGTAGCTTCATCTTATTTCTAGGAAAGTGTTCCAAACCTTTCTTGAGGGGAATTTGATATTTAATACTCCCCTCTTTCATGTCAATAACAACACCAACAGTTCTAAGAAAAGGTCTTCCCAAAACAATAGGACAAGAAGCATTGAATTCAATATTTATAACAACAAAATAAACAGGGAAAGGTTATTGTTAACCATAATGAGAACATCATCAATTCTACCAAGGGTTTTCTTCTTAGCATTATCAGCAAGATGAACATCCAAATAACAGTGTTCCAACGGTGATAAATCAAGAATATCATAAAGCTTTTGAGGCATAACAGAGATACTAGCACCAAGATCACAGAAAGAATTGCAATAAAAATCATTTACTTTTATCTTAATGATAGGCTCCCAACCATCATCTAATTTTCTAGGGATAGATGTCTCAAGTTTCAACTTTTCTTCCCTAACTTTCATGAGAGCATTGCTAATATATTTAGTAAAGGCCATATTCATGGCACTAGCATTGGGACTTGTCGAAAGCTTTTGTAGAAACATAATAACTTCAGTGATATTGCAATCATAAAAATCAAAGTTATTATCATCAAAAGTAATGGGACCATTTTCTCCTACATCTCTAAAAATTCAGCACTTTTATTAGAAGTAGTTTCAGCAATTTGAGGCAATTTAGCACGTTTCACCAAAAAAGTAGGGACTTTATTAACGCCAACTAATTTACCATTGATAGTAGGAGGTTTACTAGCACTTGGAGTTTCAGTTTTACTAGTGGTTGTGATAGTACAAACTCTAGCAATATTATTCTTTCTAGCCAATTCATCTTCTCTTTCCCACCTAGCATGTAATTCAGCCATCAACCTAACATTATTATGAATTTGAACTTGGATGGCATTCAAAGTTTTACTTTGTTTAACATCTTGTGGAAAAACCTTTAACTTTAGAAAATCAGCATCAATAGCAAGCCTATCTACTTTAGAGGCAAGAACATATATTTTACCAAGCTTTTCTTCAACAGATTTATTAAAAGCAGTTTGTGTGCTAATAAATTCTCTAAGCATGTTTTCAAGATCAGAGGTAGGGCTTTTATTATTATTATATGAGTTGCCATAAGAATTACCATAACCATTATTAGGAGGATAGGGCTTATAATTGTTTCCACCAAAATTATTTCTATAAGCATTGTTGTTAAAATTAGTAATTCTAATAAAATTTACATCAACATGCTCTTTGTGAGCAAACAAAGAGGCTAAAGGAAAATTATTTGGATCAACTTGAGCTTTACCATTTACAAGCATAGACATAATAGCATCAAGTCTTTCACTCAAAGAGGAGGTTTCCTCAACAGAATTTACCTTCTTACCTTGTGGAGCTCTCCCAGTGTGCCACTCTGAATAATTTATCATCATATCATCAAGAAGCTTTGTTGCATTGCCCAAAGTCATGGACATAAAGGTACCTCCAGCGTCTGAATCCAATAGGTTCCTTGAGGAGAAATTCAGCCCTGCATAAAAACTTTGTACAATCATCCAAGTAGTCAGTCCATGAGTGGGACAATTCTTCACCATAGTTTTCATTCTTTCCCAAGCTTTAGCAACATGTTCATTATAAAATTGTTTAAAATTCATTATGTAACTTCTTAGGGATATAATCTTAGCAGGAGGATAATATTTTTTTCCAGTGAAAGCATCTTTACACTTAGTCCATGAATCAATACTATTTCTAGGCAAAGATAGCAACCATTCTTTAACTCCTCCTCTCATAGAGAAAGGAAATAATTTTAGTTTAATAATATCTCCATCTACATATTTATATTTTTGCAACTCACGTAGTTCAACAAAATTATTAAGGTGGGCAGCAGCATCGTACCAGAAAATTGTTCTTTCATCACAAGATTTAATAAAGCAGGTTTAATCTCATAGAAAGCAGCAGTAGGAGCAGGTGGAGCAATAGGTGTGCAAATAAAATCATTGTTGTTTGTGCTAGTGAAGTCACACAACTTAGTATTCTCAGAGGAACTCATTTTAGCAGAATAATATCAAGCAAATAAATAACAACTATGAAGTAAACTAATTTTTTTGTGTTTTCAATATAGAGAATACAAACAATACAAAAATAAAAACAAGACAATAAACAAAATAAAGAGGTTGAGAGTGAGAGACTCCCCTTGCGAGAAGACTTCCTTCTCCCTGGCAATGGCGCCATAAAAAGTCCTTGATGGTGCAGATCTTGCACTCGTTAGGATACTGCAAGAGGAGGGTCTGATCAGCACAGCGGTAGGAGTTATCCCCTTAGTAAGAAATAAGGTTATCAATCCAGTAGCAGAAGGAGAACCTTCGGAAGGTTGATGCTACTGACAATGGTGCTGACGCTTCACCGGTGTCAGCAACAACATGGAACCTGCACACAACACAACCAAAATACTTTGCCCCAACGGTACAGTGAGGTTGTCAATCTCACCGGTCTTGCTGAAAACAAAGATTAGACGTATAGTGTGGAAAAAAAGTGTATGCTTGCAGAAAGTAGGCAGAGCAGGAAGTTGTTGTGGTTTGTTTAACAGTGTGGAAAATGGACCGGGGTTCATAGGTTCACTAGTGGTGTCTCTCCATAAAAATAACATGTTGGGTGAACAAATTACAGCTAGGCAATTGCCAATTAGAGGTTGCACCGTAGTGCACATTATAACATGAAGATTACTATGATATTTAGTGTGGGCATTACAACAAGATACATAGACCGACATCCATCTGCATCTATGACTAATAATCCACCCTCAGGTTATCATCCGAACCCCTTAGGTATTAAGTTGCAAGCAACAGATAATTGCATTAAACAAAGTGTGTAATGTAAGCAATGATTATGCACGCGGGCACTCTCACCACTGTTTTCTCCCTAATGGCAACATCACATCCTCCCCCTTCACGTTTCTGTCACTCAAGCAAGGCAACAAGGAGGCATGAACCCACTATCAAGCATAAATACTCCCTCTTGGAGTCACTAGCAACTACTTGTCCAGAGCAACCACTAGCAACGGAAAGCATGCAAGATCACAAATAGCATATACAATAAAGACTATAATCAACTTGGAATAAGGTCAATATTCACCGGATCCCAGCAAACACATCATATAGAATTACATAAGATCGATCTCGATCATGATAGTCAGCTCACGAGATCTAAACATGGAGGCATATGAGGAGGAGACAACCATCTAGCTACTGCTATGGACCCGTAGTCCAGGGATGAACTATTCACGCATCACTCCGGAGGCAGGCATGGTGATGTAGAAGCCTCCGGTGATGATTTCCTCTCCGGAAGGGTGCCGGAAAACAGCTCCAGAACCCTCCTAATCTAGGGTTGATAGTGACGGTGGTTGCAAACTTTTTCGGGGATTTTGATCAGGTGCTTAGGGTTTTCCATCCGGGGGGATTAAATAGGCGAAAGGGAAGATGCGGTGGAGGTCCAGGGGCCCCACACCACCCCCTAGCGCGGCCAAGGGTGCGCCACCCTATGGTGTGGGCCCCCTTATGCCCCTCTTCGTCTCCTCTTCGGTCTTCTAGATGCTTCCGGGGAAAATTGGACTTCTGGGCTTCGAACTTTCCAATTATGAGAATATTTCCAGAACAACTTTTCTGAAACAAAAAACAACAGAAAACATGGAACTGGCTCTGTGGCATCTTGTCAATAGTTTAGTCCAGAAAATCGATAAAAATGACATAAAGAAGGGAGAAAACATGTATAAATTGGCATAAAATCATCATGGAGCATCGGAAATTAGGGATAATTTATGACGTATCACCTATCATGATCGAGATTGATATTATGTAATTCTATATGTTGTGCTTGCTGGGATCCGATGAATATTGAATTTATGTCAAGTTGATTATAGTCTTTATTGCATATGATATTTGTGATCTTGCATGCTTTCCGTTGCTAGTGGTTTCTCTGGCCAAGTAGTTGCTAGTGACTCCAAGAGGGAGTATTTATGGTATATAGTTGGTTCATGCCTCCTTTTCGCCTGTGCTCGATTGACAGAAACGTGACGGGGGAGGATGTGTTGTTGCCACTAGGGAGAAAACAGCGGTGTGAGTTACCACGTGTACAATCATTGCTTACATTACACACATTGTTTAATGCAGTTATCTGTTGCTTGCAACTTAATACCTAAGGGGGTTCGGACGATAACCTGAGGGTGGATTATTAGTCATAGATGCAGATGGATTTCGGTCTATGTATTCTGTTGTAATGCCCGCACTAAATATCATAGTAGTCATCATGTTATAATGTGCACTACGGTGCAACCTTTATTTGTCAATTGCCCAGCTGTAATTTGTTCACCCAGCATGTTATCTTTATGGAGAGACAACACTAGTGAACCTATGAACCCCGGTCCATTTTCTTACATTGTTAAACAAACCACACCAATTTCCTGCTTTCTTTACTTACTACAAGCATACACAATCTTCCACACTATACATTTAATCTTTGTTTTCAGCAAGACCGGTGAGATTGACAACCTCACTGTACCGTTGGGACAAAGTATTTTGGTTGTGTTGTGTGCAGGTTCCACGTTGTTGCTGACACCGGTGAGGCGCCATCACCGCCGTCAGTGGCATCAACCTTTCCGAGATTCTCTTCCTTCTACTGGATTGATAACCTTGGTTCTTAACTGGGGGAATTTTTTACCGCTTTCTCATCAAACCCTCCTCTTGGGGTTCCCAACACGCCATTCATAGCAGCAAGAATTCCTGGCACCATCAAGGTGTTGCAAGGAAGCAGCAAGAATTCCTGGCACCATCAAGGTGTAGCAAGGAATTTCTGTCGCCAACGCAAGCATCAAGGAATTTCTGGCACTGTTGCCGGGGAGGAAGAAGTCTTCTAGCAAGGGGAGTCTCTCACTCTCAACCTCTTTATTTTGTTTATTGTCTTGTTTTTATTTTTGTCTTGTTTTGCTTCTCTTTATCAAAAACACAAAAAACAAATAGTTCTTGTTATATTTGTTATTTTTTGCTTTATCATGCTTGTATCAATGTTTGATGTCTTTGACACTAGATCTTATAGGCAAAGTGGGTTCGCAGATGAACAACAAAAACATTATAAGGAACACCGCTTGTCACAAAAAGGGATACACTTATGGGAGCAAATTAATAAATTGCATGACTATGCTAAAAACTTGTGCTCTACTTATGATGTTACTTATTGCTTTGATAAATCTTGCTGTTGTAGGAGGTATAAACACCTCCCTTTTCAATGTGAGTATAATGATAATGTTACCATATCTTCTTATGTTAAGGAAAATTATGAATTATATGATGTGATTAAATTGAAGAATTTATTGCTTGGAAGGGTGCATTCAATAAAAGTCGCTACCCGCTAGAACAAATAATTTAAGAACAAATAATATCACATCATGAAGTAATTATTGATGTTTATGGGACAAATGCACACAGAATTCAGAATGGCAAAAATGCTCTCTCAACTGTGCATAAAGTTAGAGGATGGAGACTCAACATAAAAGTAAAAGAAAGACCCTCGCAGAGGGAAGCAGGGATCACTCATGTGCTAGAGCTTTTTATTTTATTAAACAGAGGTATTAAAAGTTTGACATTTGTGGAGGAATGTCTATATTTTAGGAGGGATGTATGCTAGTTTAAACGAATGGTAAACAGACAGTACATTATGTCACAAGCCAACAGGATTCACAAGAGCGGCTCCCATGGTGAAGGACGCAACTGGTGTAGAAGGTCATCTCTGTTTCTCTTTTGTTTACACAATTATGCTTTGACTGATACGATCAGGGGCAAAAATAGTGAAGAGAATTTGTTTGTATTAATTTGGGGCTAGGCACCCCGCTGCCAGCTCTTCTATCATTTGGATAAGCAGATGAAGCCACTAGTTAAGGGTGTGAAATACAATCAACAAGTGAGATAAAGATTCTCTATTTACGTCCTCATGAGCAAAAACAAGAACAAAAAGCAGGAATAATTTTGAAGGTTTTGAAGGTAACACATGAGCAATTTACTTTGGAATGGCAGTTAAATACCACATGTAGATAGGTATGGTATACAGAATGGGAAAAACTTTGGTTTAAGGGTGTTTAGATGCACGAGTAGAGCTCATACTCAGTACAGGTGGAGCTAGCAAAAGACTGGGAGCGACAAATCAAGAGAGCATAAGAGCCATAATCATGCATAGAGACATAAGCATCATTAATTAAAACATAAGATGTATCACAAGTTCAAAAACTAAGGGGTCATGGAGGCTATTTATGACTGGTTTGTAGTCATAAACATGGTGTGAGCATGCGCCAAGTCAACCAAATAAAACATTCGAAAGAGAATACCATATATTGATGGTTTACTATGACAAGAACAACTCATGAATCTTTCAATACATATTAAACACTCTCAGCTATTTGAGGATAATCATGCTACTATATAACCACAAGGCTTTAAAACTAAAATATCATTTAGCATGGCACGAAATAGTTCTAGCCACACTCTATACAAGCTTCTACTAGTACTGTTATAAATCTACTTCAAGCAGCAGTTTTCTTTCTCCCAACAAGCACCATACGAAACATGCTTTAAACAAAAATACTCTTTATGATAAAGCAAGCAAACATGAGAGTACATCACATAACACTACTAAAACTAACAGCTTCTGATAAGAGATGCATGCAAAACAGGAGCTAAATAAATGCAGCAGCCAAACAGAGACTAAGAATACACGTATTCTCATGAACAGCAGAGTGCGTCACTCTCCAATAAAAGAATGCTCGGGTCCAACCAAGCTTATTATGAAATAAAAAAAAACTGAAAACAAAAATAAAAGGCGATCCAAGTAAAGATCTTTTAAAACAACTTCTTTTAAAACTCTTTTTCTCAAAAGAACACCAAAAGAAAGAGATTAAGATGCAAATGCAATAATTGGCAGAAATCTGTCAAAACAGAACAGCGGGCAGAGATTGATTTTTTCGAAAATCTTCTGTTGCTCAAATAAAAAAGTGGTAAACTAAGAAAGGTTGAGTATATAACTTAGGATTAAGCACAAAAAATCTCCGGTCATTTTGAATTTTCTATGATTTTTAACGGAATTAACAGTGGACAGCAGAAATCTGTTTTCTGCGCAGAAATCCGAAATATAGTGTCAACTTTCCACTAGAGGCTTTACTTAGCTCAACAAAAACACAAAAGAAAAGATACCGCAGGGTTGGTTAGGTAATAGTCAACACCCAGGTGCAAAGCACAATAAAGAAAAAAAACTGAATGAAAACAGAGAAATAAAATTGGTTGTCTCCCAGTAGCGCTTTTCTTTAACGCCTTTCAGCTAGGCATAAAAGGGAAACTCAAATATTTTCAAGTGAATAAGAATCAACATCATATTTTTCTTTAATAATAGATTCAAAAGGTAGCTTCATCTTATTTCTAGGAAAGTGTTCCAAACCTTTCTTGAGGGGAATTTGATATTTAATACTCCCCTCTTTCATGTCAATAACAACACCAACAGTTCTAAGAAAAGGTCTTCCCAAAACAATAGGACAAGAAGCATTGAATTCAATATTTATAACAACAAAATAAACAGGGAAAGGTTATTGTTAACCATAATGAGAACATCATCAATTCTACCAAGGGTTTTCTTCTTAGCATTATCAGCAAGATGAACATCCAAATAACAGTGTTCCAACGGTGATAAATCAAGAATATCATAAAGCTTTTGAGGCATAACAGAGATACTAGCACCAAGATCACAGAAAGAATTGCAATAAAAATCATTTACTTTTATCTTAATGATAGGCTCCCAACCATCATCTAATTTTCTAGGGATAGATGTCTCAAGTTTCAACTTTTCTTCCCTAACTTTCATGAGAGCATTGCTAATATATTTAGTAAAGGCCATATTCATGGCACTAGCATTGGGACTTGTCGAAAGCTTTTGTAGAAACATAATAACTTCAGTGATATTGCAATCATAAAAATCAAAGTTATTATCATCAAAAGTAATGGGACCATTTTCTCCTACATCTCTAAAAATTCAGCACTTTTATTAGAAGTAGTTTCAGCAATTTGAGGCAATTTAGCACGTTTCACCAAAAAAGTAGGGACTTTATTAACGCCAACTAATTTACCATTGATAGTAGGAGGTTTACTAGCACTTGGAGTTTCAGTTTTACTAGTGGTTGTGATAGTACAAACTCTAGCAATATTATTCTTTCTAGCCAATTCATCTTCTCTTTCCCACCTAGCATGTAATTCAGCCATCAACCTAACATTATTATGAATTTGAACTTGGATGGCATTCAAAGTTTTACTTTGTTTAACATCTTGTGGAAAAACCTTTAACTTTAGAAAATCAGCATCAATAGCAAGCCTATCTACTTTAGAGGCAAGAACATATATTTTACCAAGCTTTTCTTCAACAGATTTATTAAAAGCAGTTTGTGTGCTAATAAATTCTCTAAGCATGTTTTCAAGATCAGAGGTAGGGCTTTTATTATTATTATATGAGTTGCCATAAGAATTACCATAACCATTATTAGGAGGATAGGGCTTATAATTGTTTCCACCAAAATTATTTCTATAAGCATTGTTGTTAAAATTAGTAATTCTAATAAAATTTACATCAACATGCTCTTTGTGAGCAAACAAAGAGGCTAAAGGAAAATTATTTGGATCAACTTGAGCTTTACCATTTACAAGCATAGACATAATAGCATCAAGTCTTTCACTCAAAGAGGAGGTTTCCTCAACAGAATTTACCTTCTTACCTTGTGGAGCTCTCCCAGTGTGCCACTCTGAATAATTTATCATCATATCATCAAGAAGCTTTGTTGCATTGCCCAAAGTCATGGACATAAAGGTACCTCCAGCGTCTGAATCCAATAGGTTCCTTGAGGAGAAATTCAGCCCTGCATAAAAACTTTGTACAATCATCCAAGTAGTCAGTCCATGAGTGGGACAATTCTTCACCATAGTTTTCATTCTTTCCCAAGCTTTAGCAACATGTTCATTATAAAATTGTTTAAAATTCATTATGTAACTTCTTAGGGATATAATCTTAGCAGGAGGATAATATTTTTTTCCAGTGAAAGCATCTTTACACTTAGTCCATGAATCAATACTATTTCTAGGCAAAGATAGCAACCATTCTTTAACTCCTCCTCTCATAGAGAAAGGAAATAATTTTAGTTTAATAATATCTCCATCTACATATTTATATTTTTGCAACTCACGTAGTTCAACAAAATTATTAAGGTGGGCAGCAGCATCGTACCAGAAAATTGTTCTTTCATCACAAGATTTAATAAAGCAGGTTTAATCTCATAGAAAGCAGCAGTAGGAGCAGGTGGAGCAATAGGTGTGCAAATAAAATCATTGTTGTTTGTGCTAGTGAAGTCACACAACTTAGTATTCTCAGAGGAACTCATTTTAGCAGAATAATATCAAGCAAATAAATAACAACTATGAAGTAAACTAATTTTTTTGTGTTTTCAATATAGAGAATACAAACAATACAAAAATAAAAACAAGACAATAAACAAAATAAAGAGGTTGAGAGTGAGAGACTCCCCTTGCGAGAAGACTTCCTTCTCCCTGGCAATGGCGCCATAAAAAGTCCTTGATGGTGCAGATCTTGCACTCGTTAGGATACTGCAAGAGGAGGGTCTGATCAGCACAGCGGTAGGAGTTATCCCCTTAGTAAGAAATAAGGTTATCAATCCAGTAGCAGAAGGAGAACCTTCGGAAGGTTGATGCTACTGACAATGGTGCTGACGCTTCACCGGTGTCAGCAACAACATGGAACCTGCACACAACACAACCAAAATACTTTGCCCCAACGGTACAGTGAGGTTGTCAATCTCACCGGTCTTGCTGAAAACAAAGATTAGACGTATAGTGTGGAAAAAAAGTGTATGCTTGCAGAAAGTAGGCAGAGCAGGAAGTTGTTGTGGTTTGTTTAACAGTGTGGAAAATGGACCGGGGTTCATAGGTTCACTAGTGGTGTCTCTCCATAAAAATAACATGTTGGGTGAACAAATTACAGCTAGGCAATTGCCAATTAGAGGTTGCACCGTAGTGCACATTATAACATGAAGATTACTATGATATTTAGTGTGGGCATTACAACAAGATACATAGACCGACATCCATCTGCATCTATGACTAATAATCCACCCTCAGGTTATCATCCGAACCCCTTAGGTATTAAGTTGCAAGCAACAGATAATTGCATTAAACAAAGTGTGTAATGTAAGCAATGATTATGCACGCGGGCACTCTCACCACTGTTTTCTCCCTAATGGCAACATCACATCCTCCCCCTTCACGTTTCTGTCACTCAAGCAAGGCAACAAGGAGGCATGAACCCACTATCAAGCATAAATACTCCCTCTTGGAGTCACTAGCAACTACTTGTCCAGAGCAACCACTAGCAACGGAAAGCATGCAAGATCACAAATAGCATATACAATAAAGACTATAATCAACTTGGAATAAGGTCAATATTCACCGGATCCCAGCAAACACATCATATAGAATTACATAAGATCGATCTCGATCATGATAGTCAGCTCACGAGATCTAAACATGGAGGCATATGAGGAGGAGACAACCATCTAGCTACTGCTATGGACCCGTAGTCCAGGGATGAACTATTCACGCATCACTCCGGAGGCAGGCATGGTGATGTAGAAGCCTCCGGTGATGATTTCCTCTCCGGAAGGGTGCCGGAAAACAGCTCCAGAACCCTCCTAATCTAGGGTTGATAGTGACGGTGGTTGCAAACTTTTTCGGGGATTTTGATCAGGTGCTTAGGGTTTTCCATCCGGGGGGATTAAATAGGCGAAAGGGAAGATGCGGTGGAGGTCCAGGGGCCCCACACCACCCCCTAGCGCGGCCAAGGGTGCGCCACCCTATGGTGTGGGCCCCCTTATGCCCCTCTTCGTCTCCTCTTCGGTCTTCTAGATGCTTCCGGGGAAAATTGGACTTCTGGGCTTCGAACTTTCCAATTATGAGAATATTTCCAGAACAACTTTTCTGAAACAAAAAACAACAGAAAACATGGAACTGGCTCTGTGGCATCTTGTCAATAGTTTAGTCCAGAAAATCGATAAAAATGACATAAAGAAGGGAGAAAACATGTATAAATTGGCATAAAATCATCATGGAGCATCGGAAATTAGGGATAATTTATGACGTATCACCTATCATGATCGAGATTGATATTATGTAATTCTATATGTTGTGCTTGCTGGGATCCGATGAATATTGAATTTATGTCAAGTTGATTATAGTCTTTATTGCATATGATATTTGTGATCTTGCATGCTTTCCGTTGCTAGTGGTTTCTCTGGCCAAGTAGTTGCTAGTGACTCCAAGAGGGAGTATTTATGGTATATAGTTGGTTCATGCCTCCTTTTCGCCTGTGCTCGATTGACAGAAACGTGACGGGGGAGGATGTGTTGTTGCCACTAGGGAGAAAACAGCGGTGTGAGTTACCACGTGTACAATCATTGCTTACATTACACACATTGTTTAATGCAGTTATCTGTTGCTTGCAACTTAATACCTAAGGGGGTTCGGACGATAACCTGAGGGTGGATTATTAGTCATAGATGCAGATGGATTTCGGTCTATGTATTCTGTTGTAATGCCCGCACTAAATATCATAGTAGTCATCATGTTATAATGTGCACTACGGTGCAACCTTTATTTGTCAATTGCCCAGCTGTAATTTGTTCACCCAGCATGTTATCTTTATGGAGAGACAACACTAGTGAACCTATGAACCCCGGTCCATTTTCTTACATTGTTAAACAAACCACACCAATTTCCTGCTTTCTTTACTTACTACAAGCATACACAATCTTCCACACTATACATTTAATCTTTGTTTTCAGCAAGACCGGTGAGATTGACAACCTCACTGTACCGTTGGGACAAAGTATTTTGGTTGTGTTGTGTGCAGGTTCCACGTTGTTGCTGACACCGGTGAGGCGCCATCACCGCCGTCAGTGGCATCAACCTTTCCGAGATTCTCTTCCTTCTACTGGATTGATAACCTTGGTTCTTAACTGGGGGAATTTTTTACCGCTTTCTCATCAAACCCTCCTCTTGGGGTTCCCAACACGCCATTCATAGCAGCAAGAATTCCTGGCACCATCAAGGTGTTGCAAGGAAGCAGCAAGAATTCCTGGCACCATCAAGGTGTAGCAAGGAATTTCTGTCGCCAACGCAAGCATCAAGGAATTTCTGGCACTGTTGCCGGGGAGGAAGAAGTCTTCTAGCAAGGGGAGTCTCTCACTCTCAACCTCTTTATTTTGTTTATTGTCTTGTTTTTATTTTTGTCTTGTTTTGCTTCTCTTTATCAAAAACACAAAAAACAAATAGTTCTTGTTATATTTGTTATTTTTTGCTTTATCATGCTTGTATCAATGTTTGATGTCTTTGACACTAGATCTTATAGGCAAAGTGGGTTCGCAGATGAACAACAAAAACATTATAAGGAACACCGCTTGTCACAAAAAGGGATACACTTATGGGAGCAAATTAATAAATTGCATGACTATGCTAAAAACTTGTGCTCTACTTATGATGTTACTTATTGCTTTGATAAATCTTGCTGTTGTAGGAGGTATAAACACCTCCCTTTTCAATGTGAGTATAATGATAATGTTACCATATCTTCTTATGTTAAGGAAAATTATGAATTATATGATGTGATTAAATTGAAGAATTTATTGCTTGGAAGGGTGCATTCGAAATTGCCTATTTGCTTGAAAGTATTGATGATGCACCTTATAAATATGAGATTTATGATAGACTTGAATATTGCTTTGATAATTACAAGGATTGTAATTACTACATAATGGAATATCTTAATAAATGCTCTCGATCTAAGGAAGAGATTCATGCCTTGCAGGAGCCTATGGAAGAAGAAATTGCTGAATATGGAAGCTCATTGAATGAAAAAGATGAGGAGAGTGATGATCAAGAGGAGGAAGAATGGAACCCATGTCTACCTCCAAATGATAGTAACTCTTTAACTCATAATTGTGATGATCCTATTGATTCTTTTGAAATATATCTTTTTGATGAGGTTGATACTTGCTATACTTGTGATCTTGATACTACTATGAATGAAACTTGTGAGAATAATATTGCTACTGTTATTTACGATAATCCATGCTACTTTGATAAATCCTGTGAGAATCCTATATTTATTCCAACTATTGATATGCATGTTAATGAGGAAGTTTGTTTAGAAAATTTATATCATAATGCTCTTGATGACGGTCCTATGTTACTTGATGTTATAAATCATAATGCTAATGAAAATAGGATTGCTATAATGTATCCTATAACTTTTATGAGTGATCAATCATCTTATTTTTCTATTGCTAAAAGTGGGGAAAAAGAGGAGCTGATTTTAAATTTTGATCCCGCTATTTTTTGAGCTTGATATGAATTGTGTGTTTTCATACCATGACAAACATGGGTGATAATTATGTTGTTGAGTTTGTTCATGATGCTATTGGAAATTATTATGAGAGAGGAAAATATGGTTGTAGGAATTTTCATGTTACTAAAACATCTCTCTTTTTGTTGAAAGTTTTGAAGTTGCTCTTGTTCTACCTTCTCATGATTTCTAGTTTGAGCTTCTTTATTTTATTTCTTTACAAGATTCCTATGCATAGGAAGTGTGTTAGACTTAAATTTGTTTTACATTTTATTCTTGATGCTCTCTTTTTCTTAATTCATATTTCTCATGTGAGCATCTTCTCAGATTATCATGCCTTGCTGAAAGGCGTTAAAGAAAAGTGCTACCGAGAGACAACCCGTTTTATTTCTCTGTTTTCAATCAGCTTTCCTTTGTTTTATTTTGTGTGCTTTGTACCTGGGTGTTTTTTATTTCCTTAGCAACCCCTCTGTATCTTTTCTTTTGTGTTTTTGTTGAGCCAAGTAAAGCCTCTAGTGGAAAGTTGAGACTATATTTCAGATTTCTGCGCAGGAAACAGATTTTTGCTGTCCAATGTTAAATACGTATAAAATCACAACAAATTCAAAATGACATGAGCTTTGTTGTGCGTTATCCTAGGCTATATACGCAACATTTCTTAGTTGACCACTTTTTTATTTGGGAAACAGAAGATTTTCGAAAAAATAGATCTTTACCTGTTGTTCTGTTTTGACAGATTTCTGCCAATTATTGCATTTGCATCTTAATCTCTTTGTTTTGGTGTTCTTTTGGGAAAAACAGTTTTAAAACAAGTTGTGACAGTAGATAATGTATTTTTGAGTGATAGTCTTGTGTTGAAACTTAACCATGTGAATTTATTATTTCGATTGCTCTAACGTTGCTAATGAAGATTGTGAGAAATTTGGTGTGAAGGAAGTTTTCAAGGGTCAAGAGAAGAGGATAATATAATGTGATCAAGAAGAGTGAATAGCTTAATCTTGGGGATGCATCCCAGCAAATTCCAAGAAGGCTCAAGCGTCTAAGCTTGGGTATGCCGAAGGCATCCTCTTCTTCATCAACAAATTATCAGGTCACTTCTAGTGAAACTATATTTTTATTCGGTCACACCTTATGTGCTTTACTTGGAGCGTCTTTTATTTTTTGCTTTCATTTTATTTTTATTTTTACAATAATCTTGGTTGGACCCCATCATCCTTTTATTGGAGAGTGACACACTCCTCTTTTTCATGAGAATGCGTTGTATTCTTAATCTTGTCTGGCTGCTACATTTATTTAGCTCTTGTTTTGCATGTATCTCTTACCAGAGTTGGTAGATTTACTAGTGTTATGTGAGTACTCTCATGTTTGCTTGCTGTATCATAAATAGTATTTTTGTTAAAACATATCTTGTATGGCGCTTGTTGGGAAAAAAAATCTGCCGCCTCACGTAGAATTTATAACAATGTAAGTAGAAGTTTGTATAGACTGTGGCTAGAACTTTTTCATGACATGCTAAATGTTATTTTAGTTTTAAATCCTTGTGGTCATTGAGTAGCATGAATAGCCTCAAATAGCTGAGGGTGTTTAATATGTCTTCAAAGATTTATGAGTTGTTCTTGTCATAGTAAAGCATCAATTTGTGGTATTCTTTTTCGAATGTTTTATTTGGTTGACTTGGCGCATGCTCACACCATGTTTATGACTACAAACCAGTCACGAATAGCCTCCATGACCACTTAGTTTTTGTACTTGTGATACCGCTTATGCTTTAATTAATGATGCTTATGTCGCTATGCATGATTATGGCTCTTATGCTCTCTTGATTTTTCGCTCCCGGTCTTTTGCTAGCCTCCACCTATACTCAGTATGGAATTCTACTCGTGCATCCAAACTCCTTAAACCAAAGGTTTTCCATTGTGTACACCATACCTACCTACATGTGGTATTTCACTGCCACTCCAAGTAAATTCCTCATGTGTTACCTTTAAAACTTTCAAAATTACTCATGTTTTGTGTTCTTGTTTTTCTCATGAGGACGTCAATAGAGAATCTTTATCTCACTTGTTGATTGGATTTCACACCCTAGACTAGTGGCCTCATCCGCTTATCCAAATGATAGAAGAGCTGGCAGCGGGGTTCCCAGCTCCAAATTAATACAAACAAATTATCTTCACTATTTTTGCCTCTGATTTATCAGTCAAAGCATAATTGTGTAAGCAAAAGAGAAAGAGGGATGACCTTTACACCAGTTGCGTCCTTCACAATGGGAGCCTCTCTTGTGAATCCAATTGGCTTGTGACGTACTGTATTGTCTGTTTACCATTCGTTGGCATTAACATACACCTCTCCTAAAATATAGACACTCCTCCACGGTATGTGATTGTTGGCAGGCACCCGAGGATTCGGTTAGCCATGGTTTGTGAAAGATGGATGGGTGGAGTGTCAAACTTTTAATACCTATGTTTAATAAAATAAAAAGCTCTAGCACATTAGTGATCCCTGCTTCCCTCTGCGAAGGGCCTTTCTTTTACTTTTATGTTGAGTCTCCATCTTCTAACTTTATGCACAGTTGAGAGAGCATATTTGCTATTATGAGTTCTATGTGCATTTGTCCCATAAACATCAATAATTACTTTAGGATGTGATATTATTCTTTCTTAAATTATTTGCTCTAGTCTTCCTCTTGAACTTTGAAGGTGTCATGACATTTATGTTTTGTCCCACTCTTAAGGACTAGCGAAATATCACTTTGCCATGCTTTCTCTATACCTGAAACAAATGGTTATATTTCCTTGTATTATTATCCATGATCCTTTATTTAAGATACTCTTCATGATGCAAAGTGATTGCTATGCTTTATTATTAAAATTCTATTTATCATGTTTGTGTTTGAAGTTCTATGATCTCAGCGTACATATGCTTTTACATTATAATGATCAAGTTTATGATAGTAGCATGTCACCTCAGAAATTATTGTGTTTTATCATTTACCTACTCGAGGACGAGTAGGAACTAAGCTTGGGGGTGCTTGATACGTCTCCAACGTATCTATAATTTCTTATGCTCGATTATCATATTATGCCAATTGCTACATGTTTTCTCCCTTATTTATAGCATTTTTATATGTTTTCCGGGATTAACCTATTAACAAGATGCCAAGTGCTAGGTCCTTGTTTTCTGCTGTTTTTGGTTTCAAAAAAGTTGTTCTGGAAACATTCTCGGAATTGGACCCCATAAAGCCCGAAGTGCCTATTTTCCCCGGAAGCATCCAGAAGACTGAAGGAGAGTCGAAGACGGACACGAGGGGGCACACCATAGGGTGGCGCACTCTCCCCCTGGCCGCACCAGCTATAGGTGTGGGGCACCCATGCCTCCATCGCC
The DNA here is from genome assembly GCA_028641055.1 of Alopecurus myosuroides. NCBI lineage: Eukaryota > Viridiplantae > Streptophyta > Magnoliopsida > Poales > Poaceae > Alopecurus > Alopecurus myosuroides. The sequence goes on along the minus strand of CM054057.1, from coordinate 201,143,146 downwards.
TTTGCCCTTTCGCCTATTTATTCCCCCGGATGGAAAACCCTAGGCACCTGATCAAAAATCCCCAAAAAGTTCCGCAGCTGCCGCCATCGTCAACCCTAGATCAGGGGGGTTCTAGAGCTGTCTCCCGGCACCCTGCCGAAGAGGAAATCATCACCGGAGGCTTCTACATCACCATGCATGCCTCCGAAGTGATGCGTGAGTAGTTCATCCTTGGACTACGGGTTCATAGTAGTAGCTAGATGGTTGTCTTCTCCTCATATGCCTCCATGTTTAGATCTCATGAGCTGCGTATCTGATCGAGATTGATCTGATGTAATTCTATATGCTGCGTTTGCTGGGATCCGATGAATATTGAACTTATGCCAAGTTGATTATAGTCTTTATTGCATATGTTATTTGTGATCTTGCATGCTTTCTGTTGCTAGTGGTTGCTCTGGCCAAGTAGTTGCTAGTGACTCCAAGAGGGAGTATTTATGCTAGATAGTGGGTTCAAGCCTCCTTTTCGACTGTGCTCGAGTGACATAAACGTGACGGGGGAGGATGTGCTGTTGCCACTAGGGATAAAACAGCGGTGTGAGTGTCCGCGTGTACAATCATTGTTTATATTGCACACATTGTTTAATGCAGTTATCTGTTGCTTGCAACTTAATACCTAAGGGGTCCGGATGATAACCTGAGGGTGGATTATTAGTCATAGATGCAGATGGATTTCGGTCTATGTATTTTATTGTAATGCCCGCACTAAATATCATAGTAGTCATAATGTTATAATATGCACTACGGTGCAACCTTTATTTTTCAATTGCCCAGCTGTAATTTGTTCACCCAGCATGTTATCTTTATGGAGAGACACCAGTAGTGAACGTATGAACCTCGGTTCATTTTCTTACACTCTTAAATAAATCACAACAATTTACTGCTTTCTTTACTTACTGCAAGGATACACCATCTTCCACACTATACGTCTAATCTTTGTTTTCAGCAAGACCGGTAAGGTCGATAACCTCACTGTACCGTTGGGACAAAATATTTTGGTTGTGTTGTGTCCAGATTCCACGTTGTTGCTGACACCGGTGAGGCGCCATCACCAACGTCAGTGGCATCAACCTTCCCGAGATCCTCTACCTCCTACTAAAATAATAACCTTGCTTCTTAACTGAGGGAAATTCTTACCGCTTGCTCATCAAAACCTCCTCTTGGGGTTCCCAACACGCCATTCATAGCAGCAAGAATTCCTGGCACCATCAAGGTGTAGCAAGGAATTTCCGTCTCCAACGCAAGCATCAAGTACTTAGGGAAAATGGAGGTAGGAGTACTAGTTACACTCACGTCATGATTTACTGAATCCTACAAGAACTGAAAACACATGGATTTGTAGTAGATGTTGTTTGATTATGCGATAGGGAAAACACGAGAATGTTTCTGAACAATTAGATGTATAAAACTTGAGATTTTAACAAAATTTTCAAGAAATGAATTTTTTTTTGCATAAATGCCCACTTAGCCGAGTGCAAAGACATAAAGGACTACCTCCTGAATAAATTGGAAAAACTCACGTATGGAGCCAGCAAGGGCTACCGCCACTGACCCAGACGGCACCTTCTGTGGAAGGGGAACCCGACGTCGGGGGAGGGGGAGGGAAACCGACAGCGTGGAACCTTTCACCTCTGCGATAGGCGGCACGTTGACGTGGAAGCCTACCGCCTCGGCTCCAGGTGGCATGCCTTGAGCATGGCTTGGCCGACAAGGCTGCCCCTGCCACTGATTGTCAGGTGCTGCATGCGCTGATTTTAGGGGCTCCACGGTGCAAGAGACAAACGATGATGATGTCCACGTCCTGATTCTTTGTTGAACCTAGAAGAGTATTAATCACAATAGAAGAGGAAGAGGGGACTGTCAGGCGTAAAAATTTGCACAAAAAGATGAACATAAGCATCGTATCCTAGAAGCATAACATATGTTGGTAAAAATGGAACCATATATCGGCACACAAACTTAAGTAGGAGTAGGCAGCGAGACAGTAACGTATATCCACCATCCGTTTCCGGCAAGTGCCAACATCCATTATAGCGTTAAGGACAATTATAAACTGGTGCTTTACAGCTTGGTGGCGGACCAGCTTCTTCCGCAACAATTCAATGAAAAGAAAAGAGCATTTGGTGTCACGCTTCCGCTTCAACTCGAGAGGGCCGGTGAGGGACGTATCGATGTGCATCGGTCCTTCTCGTGTTGTTTCATTGATTTATTTTTTCTGAGAGGAAGAAATCCGATAGATCCAATCGATTGAACTACCTAACCTAAAGACAGAGAAGAAAAACGGACCTACAAGTTTTATCAGCACATTTAAGGTATTTTCAATCCGATTAGGCAGAAAATGTCCAATTCGTCTGCACAATAGGAACCCTAAATCTTTGGGCCGGCCCATGTGGCGAGAATTACCTCAGTGAACTGCTTGCACTGACCTTTTGGCGAGCTAGGAAGATCATGTACATACGCAGGATCCGACGGCCCGGAACGTAAAATCCTTGCAGATGTCCATAGGTTGTTGAGTTATACTATCTCTTAATATACACCCATTTTCATGCTTGAGGCTACTAAAAAACAATCCATAATCTCTTATTTATATTGAACATTTTTATTTCAACATAGCGCCATGTGCTGCTAATTATGTGTTGTTTTAATTGACAAACCCATCTTTTGATGTATATATGATATAACACTATGTGTACACAAATTTTATATTGAATAATGTTAAAAAAATATTATGTATACTAAGAAGATACCTATTTGGTATGTACTTTTATTAGTAGAAATTCATTTTTTTGTGCAAAAATTATAACGTTTTTTCAAAAAACAAAAAATAACAGGTTGGGTAGTTTTTGTTATTGTTGATTGCACCATAAATTTAATGATATGAAATGTTACATGTTTATAACTTAATTTATACTCCTAAATGTGTTATGGTGTATTTATCCATATTGTCCTGTTTCCTTTTTTCTAAAAGAAGATAGTAGAAAAAGCATATTGTATCAATATGAACTCCAATTATTAGAGTCTAAACAAGGAGTTAGTTCTTCAAATCAGTGTTAATTATCTACATAGATGATTCAAGTGTTTTCCATTGTATGTAAAAATATTTTTAATTATCTAAAAACATGATTCTAGAGTACACGAGTTCTCTTCGCCTCGCTTGTGTTGCCGCTTGGTTCTTCGTCAAATGTTTAGTGTGAGCATGGTTAGGTAAAATCTAGTAAGCAAATTACATTAGGTCCATCGAGATTTGGCGATAGCATTTTATCGGGGCCTATGTAAAATGGGGGTCCCAAATGTCTGGCAAACATGCTAAGACGGTGATCGCGGCAGCTCCGGCCCACACGTCAGAAGATGCTCAGCAAATATGGTTAAACATAATTAAAAAAAAAACTACAGGCTTCAGAAGTTATAGTTAATAGAAGGATACCCTGTGCGTTGCTACGAGGATTTCTTTAGAAACTACAATATATTGTAAAGAAAAATTTATAAGAGATGTAATACATTATGTTTTTTAAGTAAATACGAAAAATTCAATTGATCGTAATATGTATATATATATATATTCTAAGTTATTAATATGAATAATTGGATGGTTTAAAAAACGGATGATGTGTACTTTGCATGTAGTGATTAATAAACAATAGTGGACAATTGGTTGGCTAAGACAAAGTATGATATGGATAGCTTGCATGTTCAGATAGAAAAACATTAATGCATGTTAGTGGGTTCTTTCTTTATAAGAAGTATAGATAGATAGATTGGTCTTATGTGCTCACGCGCATGCTAGGGCACAACCGCATAATCACAAGCCCCCCCCCCCCCCCCCCCATTTTCTTCCGCTACCGTCTCCCGCCATTTTCTTCCAAGACCAAAAGGTAGGAATTAGATGCCATATGACATGGAAAAGGATCAAGTAACCCGTCCTTTTAGCACATCTGATGTACCAATGACTCTCCGTCCATTGGATGGACAAGAGAATGCCCAAATCTTCTTGACGTACGTTGTCACTTTTTTGTTACATATAACTAGCACGGTGGCCCTCGCAAATGCGAGGGCATCGTCTTTAGTATGTAAAATATGTTCTCGCAGATATTTGTATTATTGTAGAAAATATGGCATCATATAGTGTGATCGAAACTTTGTGTTACACCAAAAACCTACCAATGTTTTTTTTACCGACGGTGCTCGAGATTTATGGTATTGAATACCAAAATACCGACCTATTACCGGATGAATTTGAATACCAAAATTTGAATACAAACATCTTGGTATGACCATTTACTAGGGATATTTGTTTAAATTAAAAATTTAGAAAAGATTTCGTATTGTTTGTCTGATAAATCGATTTACCGGGAATTCTAGGATTTTCGGGGTGCTCGGGATTTGCGGTTACCGGGCGTTAAATGGATTTACCGGCTGGTAACCCAAACCGTGACTTACACTTCCATACATATATTGTATTTGTAACATTGTACTAATACATATCAGTATGTATGTCTAGAGTTGATATGACCATGATGATAGCTATTTCGATAAATTTAAGAGAAAGGCCACTTTTTGTCCATTATATTAAGACACCATCGGATTAATAATTTTATTATGTGTATGTATGTTTACAAAATTTTATCAACCGAATAATGCTTGGATAAAATCTAGATAAATGTGAAGCATTTTGTACATAGTCAATTTTTGGTGTTTAAGCATTGTTTTTTAATTAACTGTAGCAAAACATAGATGTATATCTAATACTCCCTCCATTCCTAAATATAAGATGTTTTAGCCATTTTCCACATTCACATATGTCTACATGTATCTAGACAACTTTTAGTATACATGTTCACTCATATTAGTGTGTATCTAGTCACCATGAGAAATAGCTAGAACATATTATATTTAGGAACGAAGGGAGTACTAAATAAATATAGATACATCCTTTTTATCATTGTTTTTAGCTCCATTGAAATTGATCTATAAATAGACTTATTGTTTTCATGGATATACAAATTATATAATAGAAAATATTCTTTTTTTCTATAACCTAAATGAAATATGCGTGGAGATAAAATTAATTATTGAAAATTATGAGTGATTAGTTGTTTTCCAATATTTATTTGATTAGCTGCATGTCTATTGTTTTCCATCCATAATAATAACTACTACGCACAATTTTATACTTTGGTGTATATTTCTTTACTGCCAATAAACTCAGTAGATGAGACTTGTTGCATCTGTTGTTGAGTTATGGCGCTACCGTTATATGACTGCACAATAAAAAAAATTCAAATATTTGTGTTTTTTAGTGAAAAATATTAGTGCGGGGCAGAGTTGGCCCTGTTTTCTCCAATCTTTTTCTTACTGTTATTGGTGAAACATATATCTTGTGTTACTTTCTATCACTAAAATCTTAGTTGAGAGATGAGTTCCATAGAACAATGTAATTGGTAGAACCTCGTGTACATTTATTTTTAAGTCTTGACGCAATCAAAATTTGCATTTGTGTACGTGACTGAAATATTAAAGAAAATTGATACACTATAATTTAACTATTTTATGAGCACAGAGAGAGCATCATGTAAACTGAAATATATATATATATGGATATGTATTTCTTGTATCTCCTATTTTGTATGGATGTATGTCATATATTAACAACTGAATATTTATAAGAGAACACAAACGTATTACTAATGAATATACATATGAACAATTGCTAGCTGGCTACACTTTTGCATGAAATAGATGCTTGTTAGAAGGAAAAAAATCTGTAGCATACTGTGCTTTATTAGGAAAGAAAACAGATATTTTTTTGTGGCTTCACATTACATGCATGCTTGGTAGAAAAACATCCGAAGTATACCGTGATTTAGATGAAAAATACCACCGAGATTTTCCTCGTGGGCGGTGAGATACTATGCACATATCGGCCCATATGACTAGAAACATTTAGAACGGAGATCTGGGGTGTTGGTTAATTTTTTTTTCATCTTATAACTTCTACGGGGATACCGACTCTCCTAGAATTCTGCTGTGCACCTAGCCGGCTAACTGAACCGAGCTTGGGCTGAGTTACGACTTTGCAAGCTAAACGATCAGTGTATTTACAATTCAATTTATATAGTCTTTTTTTTTTTGGTTAGCACGTCCCGGAGTCCAAACCATGTTTGATAATAATTACACGGCGGGTGAAGCTAAGATACAACCCTTGCACGTGGCCATAGGTAAAAAGTGTTGCTAGTCCAATCATATGCATGCATGAGCTTCAAATCATTAATTTAGATACAACTAATAAGAAACAATGCATTGGAGTAGTTGTCTCTTAAATTTTTAAGACTCTTATGATTACGTGCTAAGAGACAATGCATTGGGACAGACCTTAGGTTTGTACACGAGTTTTCATGGGATCCTGTTATGCGTGCAAGACTGATTAAATAACTGTCCAAGACTCCATGCATCCCATGGAGTACATGGAAACAAAGTTCGTGAATTACACGACTTGAAGTTTAAAAAAAAGGACATTACACGACTTGTGACCTGCAAGGCCCAACTTGTTACGTTTTTTTTTTGAAATGGGAGCCTGGGCCCCGGCCTCTGCATCAAAGTGATGCACACAGCCGGTTTTTTATTAAATGTAAAGAAACATCCAGAGTATATAGTTCATTACAATCATGGGTCCGAAAGCGTGGCCACAAAGACAAGCCACCGGAACATAGACGAACTACGCATTAATTCGCCTAGAATTAAGCCACCCAGCCTGGCTGTAAATAGCCCGAACGATCGCCATCAGTCGAGCACAGCCGGAATCCATAAGTCCTCGCTGATCCAGGGGAAGAAGGAAAGCCCACATCTGGATAGAATAGACCGCCTTGTTTACAACCTGCAAAAAATGAATATTCGTTTGTTTGTTAAAAACCAAATCATTGCGGCAATTCCAAATTGCCCACAGGAAAGCAGCCGCACCAATTCGTATTCGTGCTTTTGTTTTCCTATCGATACCATTTAACCAATTACCAAACATATTCGCAATGCTAGTAGGTGGATAAATGCTATAAGTAAAGTGTATAAGACGCCAAATATCACGGGCAAACGGGCATGTTATAAATAGGTGTTCGACAGACTCATCTGTATCGCAAAAAACACATTTTTTACAACCATGCCAATTCCTCTTTATCAAATTATCTTTAGTAAGGATAACTTTCCTATTAAGAAACCATAGGAAAATCTTAATCTTTAGTGGCACCTTTAGCTTCCACAAATATTTTCGTAAATATCTTGTGGAACCATGCATCAAGTCAGCATAATAAGATTTAACCGTAAAAACCCCATCCATTGTGAGATTCCAACGGAACACATCTGGCTGATTAGTTAATGACACCCCCATCAACCTTTCAACCAAATGCAACCAACGGTCCCGCCTGTAACCAATCAAATTCCTCCGAAACCGAACGTCTAGAGGATTATGAGCTAACACTGCCGCAACCGTAACGTGTTTACACGAAGCGATGTTGTATAACGATGGATAGGATTGTGATAACGGTTTATCACCTAACCATGTATCTTCCCAGAAGCGCACCTGCTGACCTTTACCTAAAGAGAATTTGCCCCGTGAAAAGAATTCATCTTTAACTTTCAAAAGACCTTTCCAGAAGGGTGAATCAGAGGGCTTAATCTCTACCTGAGATAACGTTTTATCTCCTAGGTACTTATTAGAGAGTAGCTATTGGCAAACCCCCTCCTCAGTCAATAGTTTGTAAAACCACTTGCTCAACAAACACATGTTCTTAATTTGTAAGACCTCTATGCCTAATCCCCCTTGATCTTTGGGACGGCAAACAATATTCCATTTTGTAAGACGGTATTTCCTCCTTTTGATATCACTTTGCCAAAAAAATCTGGAACGAAAGAAATATAAACGTTTCCTAACCCCCACTGGGATTTCAAAGAAGGATAGTAAGAACATAGGTAAACTGGATAGGACAGAGTTTATCAGTACGAGGCGATCCCCATAAGATAACAATTTCCCTATCCAAAAACTGAGTTTCGTGTCAAACCTATCCTCAATTGGTTTCCACTCTTTATTAAGAAGTTTTCTATGGTGAATTGGTATTCCTAGATATTTGAAAGGAAGCGTTCCTATCTCGCAGCCAAAGATATTACGGTAATCATCTTGGGCCTCTTTCGCTTTACCAAAACAAAAAATCTCGCTCTTATGGAAATTAATTTTAAGACCAGACAGAAGCTCAAACATCGCAAGTATGAGTTTCATGTTCAATGCCTTTTGTAGATCATTTTCCATAAAAATAATCGTATCGTCGGCATATTGAAGTATTGACACCCCTCCTTCGACAAGGTGAGGTATCAATCCTCCAACTTGACCATCCTCTTTAGCTCGATCTATAAGAATAGCCAACATATCCGCTACAAGATTAAAGAGAATGGGTGATAACGGGTCACCCTGTCTCAGACCTTTTAGCGTTTGAAAATAATGACCGATGTCATCATTAACTTTAATCCCGACACTTCCCCCTTGAACAAAACGGGCAATCCAATCACACCACTTAGGTGAAAAACCTTTCATTCTCAACACTTGCTGTAGGAAAGACCAATTCACCTTATCATACGCTTTCTCAAAATCAATTTTAAATAAAACCCCGTCTAAATTTTTCCTTTTCATCTCATGAATAGTTTCATGTAGTACCACAACTCCTTCCAGTATATTTCTACCGGGTAGAAATGCTGATTGAGTTGGTCGGATAACCTTACTCGCAATAGAAGTTACCCTATTGGTACCCACCTTAGTAAAAAATTTAAAACTAACATTAAGTAAGCAAATGGGTCTATATTGCTCAATACGACTCGCATCCTCCTTCTTTGGAAGTAACGTGATAACCCCAAAGTTTAATTTAAATAATGGTAAATCCCCATCATAAAGCTGAGCAAACATAGCCATTAAATCATCCTTAATCACCTCCCAAAATCTCTGATAGAACTCCGCAGGGAATCCATCCGGGCCTGGGGCCTTGTTGTGCTCCATCTGAGATATTGCTTCGAACACCTCCTTGTCCGTAAAAGGAGATGTAAGAACACAATTTTCCTCATGCGAGATTTGAGACATATCCTCTGTCTTCTCTTCTACTAACGAAACATTACTCGGCGCCGGTGCCCCGAATAATTTCTTATAGTATTCCGAGATGAAAGTCCTAAGGTTTATTTCACCTATAATCGTTCCCTCATCCTGCTCCAATTGGAAAATCCTTTTCTTCCTATGTTTTCCGTTTGCAATTAGGTGGAAATATTTCGTATTATTCCCGCCTTCTTGTATATGCTTAACTTTTGCCCGCTGCGCCCATTTGGATTCCTCATCTCGTTTCAACTTGCGTAGGTGGTCATCGGCCTCCTTTTTTGCAGCCCGTTCGGCCACTGTCAAAGGAGTCGATTCCGCCTTAATATCTAGGAGATCTATGAGGGCTGTTAATTTATCTTTTAGTTTCCTATATTCCCCACTCTGATTTTTCGCCCATCCCCGTAAAAATTGTCGCAGATGTCTTATTTTATTTTGCCACCTGTCTAACGGATTTTTCCCAGAATTGACTGACCTCCATTCCTTGCACACTACCTCATAGAAACCTTCTTGGCGTATCCAAGAAAGTTCAAAAGAGAATTGACTCTTATTTCCCACATGAGCTTGAATACCCGAGTCCAAGAGCAGTGGTGTGTGATCCGACCCCGTGCGAGTCAGGGCATGCACCGTAACCAGAGGATATTTCTGCTCCCACTCAATACTATTAAGAAAACGATCTAACTTTTCATACATCGGATTATCACCCCAACTAGCCCATGTGAATTGTCTACCCGACAAAGTAATCTCTTTCAAATCCAGACTCTCAATAATAGCATTAAAAATGAAAGGCCATCTCGCATTAAAGTTATCATTACTCTTTTCTTCCTGTCTCTGAATAATGTTAAAATCCCCCCCTACTAGAATCGGTAATGTTTCATTGTCACAAATGCGGACTAACTCAGCAAGAAAGTCTGGTTTCTTTGAGTCTTGCGCAGCTCCGTATACTACGACAAAAGCCCATTCGAAACCGTCCGCTTTAGTCTTAACATGAAACTTAAGACAGAAATCTCCCGACACAACGGTTTGTGCCGAAAGAGTAACGCCATTAAAGCCAACAAGCATCCCTCCAGACCGACCCTGAGGGGGTAAACAAAACCACGTAAAGTCCCTACCCCCAGCGAGGAAGTCCAAGAAATGCGTAGTAAAGGAGGATCTACCCGTTTCAATTAACGCAATGAAATCAACTTTATGCTCCTTAATAAATTCATGAACCGTCAAATGTTTTGCATGATCACCAAACCCATTACTATTCCAAATTAGGCCTCGCATCTCACTTCTTAAATTGTTTGATTCTAGTACTTCTCCTGGGCTTAGATAAGTTACCCAGATTCTTCTTGCGGTTACGTTTAACCGTCTTTGAGAGCGTTGGATGATCCGTTTGATCATCCTCATGCTCAACATCATCACATAAATCCTCGCTCAAATTAGACGCTTTCTTGATAGTCATATCATAGTTAGAATCAACAATATCACCATCTAACTTTTCTTTCAAATTATTCCTAAGAAAAATAAGAGACCTATCTTTTTCCTGTTCTAACAGACCATGGATAGATGCATCAATTTGCTGCCTATTTCTTCCCAGAGACACCCCCAACTTATCAGCCCGCGCCTTAATTTCAGAATTAGAAAACGATAATAACGATAAACCAACGGGAACATGGGGAGTACCTCTAGGGAAGACGGCATCCTTGCGCTGCGCGAGCGCCATAGCCCGCAGCTCCTGTGGAAGGTCCGCATCTGGTTTCGCCCGCAAGCGTGCACTAGATCGAACCTCCCCGTCGCCAGCTGAGATGCCCCCATATGCCATCACCTCAGCCCTCGAAGGCCGCGACGGCGTAGCCAACACAGCTGCCAACCCCAACCCGCCTGGTTGGGGTGAGCCGTGTCCAGCCAACAAGGGACTCTCCGCCCTCGAAGGGGGCATGAGACCAGCTCCTGGCACCTCCATACCCAACCCGCCTGGTAGAGTATAGGAAGCACCCAATGGCGCAGCAAAAGTCGTGGAAGCCGCCGCACTCCCCCCATCCAACCCGCCTGGTTGGATGGAGAGTGTCCGCGCACCGTGGAAGGCGCCGTCGAGACGCCGTGGTGTCACCACACCACCACCAGGCGCACACCAAGAAGAAGAAGTGGCGGGTGACGACAGAGATCCGTCTGATAACGTGTCGACCCGCATATCACCAGCCTCCGTGGCCGCCTTAACCATCCATGCATCACCACCCGACGCCGACAAGGATGCGGACTCCTTGGCCGAACCAGCAGAGGTCCCCAAGGTCTCCGAGTCAACCGCATCCTTCTCGGACCGCTGCGTGCTGTCCACCTGCGGCTTGCTTAACGAAACAAGAAAGAGCCGAGCTGCTCTCACCGAACTAGCCACCGATGGTGAAAGAACCACTCCGGGGGAAAACGTCTTCTTCACCCCTGAACCATCCGCGGTTTTACCAGCCGCGTCCGAAGGCTCACTTGCACCACTAGTATTCTCACTAATTTTATCAATCTCCATATTACCCACAGATGGACCTTTTTGCTTAGAACTCGCCCCATCACCCTCGTCCTCATCACGAGATGCATCCTTGGGATCCACAGCCATCTCATCATCATCATCAGAGTTCGGATTTTCAACATGAAATTTTAACTCATAAAAACCATCACGCACGAAAACCGGCCATCCATCAGGAATTAGGGTATAATCCATGCACCCGACAAGCACCCGCAAAACTCCATGCTTACGAGTGTATTTCATATCAACTTTTAGAGTCTTACCGAACAGAGAACCGAGACTCCACAGCAGAAGGAAATCACCACGGTGTTTAGGTGGTATGTCAGAAACTCGGACCCAAATCTCAGGCAGTAACCACAAAGGCTTCATCTCCGTAACCCAAGCCTCCACTGTAATCACACAGCTGCTGTTTGGAATATGACACGCACCGAAAACGATCATACGATCCAACTCAGCTCTAGTAGGAAAAGAGACTTTATAAACATTATCACTTACTAGTACCACCTCCCACTTGAATTGCTCCGAAGGAACCAGACGCTGTAGTTGAGTAATAACCTCATCCACGGAAAGCGATCCTCCCGTGATACTCAGCTTGCCCAACCTGACGGAGTCAATTTTGGGCCTATACGATGCCGTAGGCACCGCCTCATAGAACATCAGCCCCTCATTCAAAAGCCCATGCGTGATAACCTGTTGCTTCGCCATCGAGAGAAGGGGACAATCATCGGGAGCATGTCCCGTACCCTCGCAATACTCACAGACCACTTCGGTACAAGCCGCACTCAAATGACCAGAAACTCCGCATAAAAAGCATTTGGCTTTATCAATCTTCTTAGCCTTCTTAGCGTTCGGGTCATCAGCCTCCTCCGATGAGGGGCCGGCCAAAACACCATCCGAAGACCCCTTGTGTATCGTAGCACTCCCACCCGGAGCAGAAGCCGCGGCCGCACGCAGCGCGTGATCACGGCCCGTCACCGGTAGCGGCACCATGCGACTCGGGACAGCAGAGGAGCTGCCGGCAGCCCCGGCAGCCACGGCAGAGGAAGGTGCTGCCGGCTGCACCGCGGCAGGCACAATCTGTGCCACGGCAGATGCCGCGGTCGGCCTCGGCGTGGCCACCGTCCGCGCAGCCGCTGGCGCTACGGCAGCGGCAGATTGCTGCACCGTCGCCACCCCTTGCGCACACAAAGCTTCCGTGACGCGACGCAGGACGTCCTCCACCGACGCCTCGGTGAGACCGCCATTAGTAACGGCCGCCGCCGTGGATGCCCTAGGCGGCACCGGCCCACGACCCCGCCCTCTGGCGCGATAATTCGAGCTAGCATAGCCCCTCTGACCTCCCACATAGTTAGGGCGGTAGGGATAGCGTTGACGATCACCGCCCCCTCCACCATTGCCACGCTGACCTCCGTTGAACCCAGTACCGGCATTGAAACCGCCGAACGGCGCACCGTTCCCGGGGCCGAACTCTCCCTGGCGCAGGTCTTGCCCCGCCGTGCCGCTTGGGCCACCACGGAAATAATTGGGGCCGTTGCCACCTCTTCCCTGCTGCCCTCCACGGAAAGGCGGAGGTCCGTTGCCCCTCGCCGCACCGCGGCCATCGCCGTAGTAACCCCTTCCGCCGCCGGGGTTCGCCATCGAGACGAGCGGCGCAGGTGGTCTCTTCGTGAGCCCTAGGAAGCGTGTACACAGAGGAAACGACCACACGATGCGATCAAGCCCCCTGCGTATACGAGTCCGAATACCGGTCCGCGAGAAGCCCAAATCGAAACGGTGCGTGGGGCCCGTCTGGCCCACTGCAGGCGTCCGATCCGTTTTTGAAAATCGAGATCCGCTACGATCGGCCGTCAGCTCCGTCTCCGGCGACGGTTCACCGAGGAGGAGGGACGACCGGCCCTTTTTGCCAACAACGAACCACGGTTGATCGGACTCAACATACGAAAACGCAGTGGGGGGGGTCGGCGGGATTTTGAGCCGTTGCCCTCGATCACCACTTCTACCGCCCCACGGCAAGGTCACCGGCCGATGGTCGACCAGCGAAACCTCAGTCCCCGGCGTGACAGCCAGCGAGATGGCCGCCAGGCGCTGTTGCCGTCGTTTCTCGAAACGCTTACCTTCTCTAGTCTGAACCAGATCCCTAGACGCCGACGTAGAAGGAGTGTCGACGAAGTACAGCGATGCCGCCGTCGCCGTCGCGGGTGTCGACCCACCTTCGTCATCGGAGTCCTCCTCTTCCGAGAGCAACGCCCAGAAGCGTCCACCGGCGAGGGAATCGCCGGGATCGCCCCTCGAGTCGCCCCAGCCCATTCCGCCCTCTTTGAATTTTCCCCCAACTTGTTACGTAAATATGTGACTCACATGTCTCATTAAATCTCAGCCACCAAATACATATCCAACTGCCAAAATAATTCGGATGATGTGGATTAACGTGGTGTCTCCGTTAAAGTTCCGTATATTGCTTTTAGTATATAATAGAATAGAATAGAATAGAATAGAATAGATAGTACAATTTGGATTTTATTGAAATCCACCATAATACTGGTCTCGTCAAAGTTTCAGATAGGAAACTTAGTTCGGTAAAAATTTAGTAAAATATCTTAAACTTGATGAAATCCGAATGAGGCCGGGGATAGAGCCATGAATTGAGCTCAAGGGGGGCAAAGTTAGAATATAGTGTTGTAATTTGTATGAGGTGGGCTAAACTAGCTAAAACCACATAAGTTAGAAGTTTCCATGGCTAATATTCTGAAGAAACGGTGGGCAGATCGTGTCCATCTTTTATATTTATTCAATGGCTAGAGATTTCGCAATTCCGTCCACGGGACAAGATACACCCTCATCAAGATTTATTGAATCCTACAAGAACTGAAAACACATGAATTACTAATAGATGTTCAACTACACCAGGAAGAAAACACGGGAATGTTTCTGAACAATTAGAAGTATCCTGTAATTTAAAATATTTTTTTAAGCAATCAGACTCAAGGAAAATACACCTTTCAAAATTACGGCGTCACATATAGTACAGGAAATATTTCTCCATGTTTCCAAATCCTACAACCATACAAGTTTTGTAGGGATTTTCTTTACAAATAGTCAAAATGCCTATACATTATTTTAATCTGAAGACACCCTTACAATCCTCATAAGCAAAACTCTTTGAGATCAGCAAACGTCACTTTGGCCCTCGGAAAAAAGAGAGGCAAACGTCCCTTTGGGAAAGGCGCGCGGAGCCTAAAACCGGAAAACTCTTAGAGCAAGTACAATAAGCTTACGTAAGCGGGCTCTAAGGATTAGAATAATATTTTTGTGATGACATGGAAGAGAGAGAAGAGGAGAGAGAAGGGGAGTGGGCTCTCATGCAAGAGCTAGCTGCAGCACGTGCTCCTAGACACCTTGTGAGTGTGAGAGGTGGGCCATGTATCAATAAAGTAACCCATTTTTATATCTCACTATTGTACATGTTGGCTCTATAGTTGGCTATAGGTGACGTGGCAATTTCTTATAGCCGGCTGCTAGCTCTACTATTAAACTTGCTCTACTTGTGGACTTCCCAAGTCCCAACGATGGATCCTGCAAATCTCTCAGCTGATAAGTCAATGGGGATGACCAACTGTAGCCCTCGAAATATACAACCGGGTAGTCAGTTCCAATGTTTTCTGCTCACGTGAAGCCTGTACTGCAAGTTGCATGTTGATCTGAAGCCTTGCGTTCTCCTTAAAGCCCAATCCACATCATTGGCAACATCAACACAATCGGGCAGTGGATGATCGATCATCGCCTAACCAGCTGGCAGCTGTGTTACAGTAGCCTCGTGCCTCCTCTTGCTCTCATCTCTTCGTCAAGCACAAGGGAAGACCGGAGACCTACGTACGGTTGTGGGGCCTCCCTGCAACTTGGACTCTACTACAGTAGGAGTTTCCTGCCAACGTACAAACTGTACTGCAAATACCGTCACACAAGAAGTAGTACTAAAGCAAGTTCCTTTGGAATTTATATATGCAATCAATCAGAGGTTCTGGCTACCTTCTTCCTCAGAATAAACTCTGGACATTTCCTTTCATGTACCCCCCTGCGAAGCTACTTCGAAGGCAACATGACAACGTCCCATATAATCAGTAATTCTTATAATACCACACTGTTTCATAAGAATCCGTGGGAAGATTCCAATGCAAAATGAGTTCCACCATTTCTCAACAACAACAACAACAACAACAAAAAACTGCATTTCTCTTTCAAGCAAGACCTTAAACAGTTAGCATTGCAATTATGTTGTCAAATTACAAGAGCAGCTTCAATCACCACACCTCATCTCAGTGCTGTGCTGGAAATTATATCTAAGGAGGAAAGTTCATTGTCTATATGGTAGCACAAAACAAGAAAAACCTTTCGGTGGTTTGGTATAACAGAGCTGATAGGAACACCAAGGGCAGCATTCTAAAATTTACATCACACTATAGGCGACAAACACCTTGTATATTTTGCTCCAGTGCAGCGGCGTAGAAGGATCTATATATGGGACAAGTAAACAATAAACGAATGACACACAGCGACTAACATATGCTATTTGTTGGATCACACGGCCTGGAGCTTCTGCTCATCCACTGATTCCACAGGAAGAACCGCAGGGCCCCATGACGAGTGCTCGTCAAGATGGATCTTCGCATACTCACTCACCAGCCCGTTTCTCTCCTCCCACATGATCGCTTTCCTCTCCTCTTCGGCCCTGTCTACCTTGTCTTTGGTCATCGAGCTCATGTCACCTGCTGCCTTGGATACCATGCCGAATGCGCTGGTAAGCCACGAAGCACCAGCTGAGACGTATTGGTTACCCATCAGAGCAGAGCCTGCGATGCTGGCTTTCTGCTCCGCAGCAGCCAGAGCAGACTTCGTGAGCTCTGAGACCTGATAGCGGTCATCCACTTCCTTGACCTTGCTGCCAACAACGGCCCGCCCCAGGTTGATCTTTTCGCTCAGGCCGTACTGACGGTCTAGAGATGCGACAGTGGCACTAGCGTTGGACAGGATGTTGTGACGCTCGTCAAAATTTCTTGCTGCGCTGAGAGCGTCCTTGCTGAGGACAAAACCCTTGGCCATCATGCTGCTCACCACATCCTCTGCCTTCCTCACTGCAGATTCAGTAGAGGGGGGATTTTCTCCCTTTTTGCATGAAATGAAATATCAATATATATTAAAAAATAGTGAGGGTAGTAACAAAGTAATTTTGTAGACAACATGATTATGAAACGGTGTACAAGTACTGCATCGCACTGATTTGAGACATAATGCATGCATCTCTATTTCTCTCCTAATCGACACACTGCCCTGATTCAAATTATATGCCTAGTAGTTAAAAGTAAAATATTTGGTTGTTGAACTGTAAAAATAAATAGACGCCATACATGTGAGGAAATCATCTTTTCAGAAAATCATTGGACAGTAAGACCGAGAAAAACACTACTTTATTTCGAGTAAGCACTGGCAAAAGAATGCACTATAATGTCTCTGTTGCAATGCTCGTTTCTTGCAAACAAGCACGTCGGTTCAAACACCCAAATGCTTTGCTGACAGGAATAGCTTGACTGTAAAACAGTCACAATAATTATCTAGCTCTTCTAACAGTTTAAGAGACCTCAGGAATACCAGGAATCAAAGTTCGTTAAATTTTTAAGCAACTTGACATAATGAGCGTGCTATTAGATTAGAAAAATATTCTTACCGATAATTGCTTGCAGGCTTCAGGGGGCAGCTGATAGTTCTCGACTGGAGTTATGATGACAGAAAGATCAACAATTGTTGCCCCCTGTAGATTAATAATCAAATAACTGTAAGCCACAGCTCAGACAGAATAGTGATACAAAATAGCAAGTAACAAAAGTAGAGCCTGCCTAATGTCATCGAAAACCCTAACTGGTAGTCCAATATGACAAAATATAAAGTTGAACTTGAACATACTGAGAGAAGCACAGCAGTGTCTGCTCCTTGTGAGTCCTTGAAAGTGACGTAAGCGAGTTGTGACCAATCAGATTCGCTGATGAAAACACAAGCAAGTATTTAAGAAATACTCGTCCATTCCTTCACATACAAGCAGTGCAATAAGTAGTGACGAATTACCTTTGCATTTCAACATATTCTATATCCCCAGAAAAAGAAAAGAACTCTGTGATCTCTCTTTTCGAAGCATTCAATGAAATATTGCCCACTTTTACTGTCCTTACCTGCATTAAGATTGTCAAGATGAGCAAATGGGATCACCCGATGAGATAGCCAGTGCTACTTTAGAACGATAGAGGAGATAAGATGCAGCACTGTAGTAATTGTGCATTATTCGAAACAGAGTCAAACTCATTTTAGCATGCCTAAAATATAGGACAATTTCATTTTTGAGAAATAAGAATTGACTTAAAATAACAATACAAGTAGTAATTTGAAACAGTCAGACTCATTTTAGCATGCTTAAATCTAATGTTTCCAGGGTTCACAGGACGTTTTCATTTTTGAGAAATAAGAATTGACTTAAAAGAACAATACAAGTAATAACTGCAGGACACTGTCAAACAGAAAATGCAGAGTGATGTAGTTCCAAGAGTTGGAATCAGTTATTAATAGGAGACCACGTGCTAAACTTTAGTTAGAGAAACAAGATTCCAGGAACCACAGTATCAAATAAATGTCCTTTTGCACCTTTTGCGTATTTAATTTGATGCAGGTACACACACTAGATGATATTGCAAATAAGTCATGGCTGTACTTTGGATAAATGAAGAGAGGCACATGGAACAGGGTATCCTGACGCTTCCAGTGGACAACATCTGTTAACCCATTTGAATTTATGCTGTGATGCTTATAATATCACATAGAAAGTATACAACTAAAATGAAATCCAAGGAGAATCAAACGATGAATAGGATAATGTTGACAGCGCAGATTAGATCACAGACAGGCCAGGATGAATAGTGCGGTTGTGTACGACGGCAAATGTAATGCAGGCAAGGCCAGGCCAGCTGTCCTGTTACCAGGAGTGATTAGTTTCTCCAAATGCAAATAATCAACAAGAAGCATTCATTGACCCCGGAACACAATTTCCATAACTGATTCCAGCTAGATGCCACAAATGAACACCCGAAACAGAGGAGAAACTGATACAGGTAGGCAGAGCACCCTAAGCAACAAATTGATACAGGGCAGAAAACAGAGCAAAAACAGAAACATGATATCCAGCTGCACCTAGAAAATGCAGCAATTTGGAGTTTGGTAACCACCAGGATGGCAAGCATAATCTATAGGTTGAAGCAAAAAAATCAGAAGGTCGATTCCAGGAAGAAACTCAACAATAAAACTTCAAGATCAGATCTATCAGACTCCAGGACCGTCAGTTAGCATAATACTGGAGCAGCTAGTACTCCAAATCGGAGGCACTTTTTTGATTCAGAATCAAGGAACCGAAAACACACAAACAAAGTCCACCCTATAGGAACCCAATCAACATTCCCCACCAACGGATTACGCAGCAAGCATCAGAATTGGGAACAGAGCGACGCCTCGAGCACCTGGCCTCTTCTGCATCTCAAGAGAGATCTTCAGCGTTGCGGCGGTGTTAGGGAGGAGGAGGAGGAGGAGCTCACGTCTACCCGCATTGCTGTAAGCCTGCAGGGGAAAGCCCGGAATCTGGCGGAAAGCAGCAACGAGCAGCTCGTTTTCCGTCGCCTGTTACCATGTCCCGCATGGAACCAAAATCACCGCACAATGAACCATCTCCTAGGACCTCCAGCGAGGAGGAGTTTCGCTACGCACGCACGAACGCACGTACGGGGTAACTCCGACGAGGAGAGACGGCCGGCCTAGCCACCGGAGCACCGGCACCGCCGAGCACAAAGGGGGGACTAGCGCCTCCAGGAGCAAGTAGTAGATAAGAGTCAGAGAGAGCGTACGCACCTCCATTGCGGGATCTCGGTCGCGGCCGGGAATCTCGGGGCGGGCGGCGAGGCTGGGTGCGGGAGAGGAATTTGGCGCTGCGCGTGTGTCGGTCGGCGAGCGGAGGGAGGGAGAGGGGGACTGGGGGAGGGGGAGGGGGTGGACTCTTGGCCGGGAGATGAGGAGTCGGGTAGGTGCTCGCTGCTTTCAGGCTTCAGCTCTCGTTCTCAGTCGTGCGAGTTGTAACGTAACGACCGGCACGGCGGGCGGATGGCGATGCGCGTCGTCGGCACGGCAGGGGTGGTGGTGGTGGACCGGCCGCGGAACGGGATCTGGTCCGGTGGCACCACGCTCAGCTGCCATTTGCTGGATCGCTGGGCATTCGGAGTTCAAATGTCACTAGCACTCCGTTTTATTTTCTTCTTTTTTTTTGCCCTCGCTAGTAATAATAATTCAGAAATTGGCATCCCTCGATTTGTTGACGCACAGTGCACGATCTCGTACCCGCTTCCAAGTAGGTGTCATCACGTACGTAGGGGCGTTATGGCGTTCTGGATTTTGGATTACTAGAACGGAGAGCGAGAACATTTCTTCTACGCCATGCTTGGAAGTCTCGTTCTAGAACCGGTAAAAGTCGTGGATTCAGCTGCAAAGCTCCGTCTCTCCGACCTGTTCTTGCCCCCGCAGTCCTGTCAAGTACTAGTAGTACTAGTAGT
Organism: Alopecurus myosuroides; assembly: GCA_028641055.1. Lineage (NCBI taxonomy): Eukaryota > Viridiplantae > Streptophyta > Magnoliopsida > Poales > Poaceae > Alopecurus > Alopecurus myosuroides. Next base: position 201,122,865 of record CM054057.1, on the reverse strand, counting down.
ACTACTTCGTAATAGCACGATCAACGACCAGAAAAGAAATTGTACGAGTATGGTACGCCCGCGAGCGATAATTCCGCGCCTTTTCGTACTGATGTCATTGCTTTGCTACCAAGGGAAGGGAGTACTAGATTGGAAAAGTGCTCCCTTTCGTGGTTCGGCACTGCTGCCCAGGACCTCGCCGTGAGCGGTGCCGTGATTTTTACGCGCTCGGCCGTGGATGCATGGCTGATGTTCCAGCGGAGAAAGGCGGTCGTGGAAAATGGAAATCGTGATTGAGCTCGTCACACTTCTATACCAACGGCTGCTCCGCGCGCACATATATCTGCACTGCGCTACACTTTCATGGGCACCCTTGCAAAAAAAAAAATACACTTTCATGGGCACCGCCACGCGGCATGGAACGTTACACGAGTCGAATTTCCGGCGGAAACTAATGTTGCGAGCTTCTTTGATCAATGTTGCCATTTTAACTAGATGGTAGTGGTATGCGATTAGATCTTTCTGAGGGGATCCTTCTTCAATCGGTTTGGCTGAGTGTACGGCCGCTTTCGCCTTGAGCCAGGCTGCTCGCGATACTTTGATGTGCTCGCGTTCCTTCGCGCTCTCTTCCTTCTCTTCGGGTGGGTCAGTTGATCCTGCCATGCAGACCTGAGCCAGATATGGCCCGTGAGTTCTAGGCATGGATTGGAGAGCTTTCCCAACCTGAGAGGGTTCCTCCACAGAGATTGTGTGGAAGTTGCGAGTGTTTAGGCGGATGGATTTGCCGCTTTTTGCTAGGTCGCGACTCGCGTAGTTGGGTAGCGAGTCGACAGATTCAGGCTTCGAGACCGACTCAGAGTCTGATCCTTCGAGATCGGTTTTCACGGGGAATTGCAGGATCCCCGCTTTGTTGGCATAGAATTGGAAGCTCCCGAACGCCAGGGTGACGCTTTTCTCCACGTCGATGAACGCCGGGCGCGATTCCAGCGAGTGGGGCGCGACGATGACCGACCCGATTCGGATTGGATCGGTGTCGGGGGGTTACCCCCGAGTAGGGGTAAGTCAAGTAGTAAAAGGCAAATATCAGAGTACTGTTGGCCGGGTTAGTGGCTACCCGGGTACCCTCTACCCGGTAGTCTCTATCCGGTCATAAGTATTGAAGGCCAAGAGGCGATATTGAGCAAAGTTTGTATTTGACCGGGTAGCGGTCAAGTGGTCCGAGTAGATGGACTGCGTTTCTACTCGGGCAAGAAGTCAATGGAGCCATTCTGACAGGATCCCGCGTATCCTGTGGCCGTACCGACGTGCGGTTCAACTTACGGAGCGCGTGATTATCCGCGCTGCGGTGTGGCTACAGTGAGGTAGGCGCATGTCAAGTCCTGTCACTGACAGAGGGGACAGGACATGCCTAGGGGCCTACTCTATGTCACTGACAGGGTGGACATGTCCCATCTGACGAACAGCGCGGCGACTTCCTGCACCCGCGTCAGCGAGAAGCCGGAGGCGTGCGCTGTCCTGCAGTGGGCATGTCCCATCAAGTGTACCTTATAGTTTTTCTTTATTCGGCTGGGCACCAGTATATAAGGTGTCCTGCCCCCTCCTGCGCGAGGGACGTTGCCTCAGATCGCATTTATTGCAAGAGACAACACTAGAGCTAGAGAGAACTGCCGAGTGGCTACTCGGCCAAGAGGCAAACATTGTACTGTGGCTACTCGGAAAACATACATACAGAGAGGTAGGCAGGAATAGGGGTGTTACCTCCATACGAGGGCCCTGAACCTGGGTAGATCTTGTTGTTTGCAGTGTTACTTACGCGCGGCTACTCGCCGTGCGATCCCTCCCCGGATATCTCCAGCGTCCATCGGCCCCAACTTTAGCCATCCCATGGCATCTGTTTCTCCACACCACGACAGTTGGCGCCCACCGTGGGGCCAGCAGTGGCGCTGGCTGGAGTTCATGTTCGGACGGGACCCGTTTCTGCTACGGGGGAGCGCGTGGTCTGTGGCCTTGTCCACAGATTCGGCTCCTTCGACTTCGTCACCGACAACGCCGGAGATTTTGGTGGCAGGCCCGTGCCGGCAGGCGTCTCGGTGCTCTCCTTCGGCACGCATCTGGTCTACGTCGCCACCACCGTCATCCGCGAGTTCCCGGAGGAGGTGCTCGTCGCGGAAGATCCTCCTGCTGTACTCACTGCCCGCGGGAAGCCTTCTGGCTGCTCTGCGGACAGCGTGGAGGTGATGATGACAGGCCCGGCTATAGATGCCGGGAGAGGCGCGGCCGCTACCGCAGGAGTCATCGAGGAACCTGTTGGCGCCAGGGTTCACAAGCCCTACGACGCGCCCCGCAACATTCCGGGTTACGTGGATCCTTCCACGTCTACGGCAGCGTGGAGGTGATGCTACCATGCAGCTGGGCATGCCACGAGCTAACGAGGCGGAACTCGCCGCCATGAAGGCGCAACTCGAGCAGCAGCGTCAAGCGCTACTCGCGGAGTCCCAGGAGCGGGAAAAGGTTAGGCTTGAGCTTAACCTAGCTCAAAACGAGTACAACGTAGCGCATGGCTTTACTCCTGTTTCTAGGCTGCCTAGCAAGCTAGGCACTACTCGTCGCAACTTAGGCGCTGAGCTGGCTAGAGATGGTAGGGCTGCTAGCCAATCTGCTAGTTTGAACACTGTTGGTAGGCCGAGATACAGCACCCCCGCCAAAACTCTTAGGGCTGTAGAGGCAGTAGCTGCTGCGTTGCCGCATCTTGCTGGCGATGCGCGCGCTAGGCAGCAGGATAGACTCAATGAGCTAGTGCTAGAGGCTCCCAGGCAGAACGAGGAGTTCCGGAAAGCCAATCCGGGTGATGGCGCTTCTCAGGTTGTGCACTCGCATGCGGTCAGATCTACGGATCATGCCTCATCGCCGCTTCTTGACAATGAGAGGGACCAGAGTGTAAACTATGGGAAGAACAAACAGATGCAGGTGTACGACCCGGCTGTCGCTGCAAAACAGCACGCTGTGCCGCGGCAGCCCGGTCAGAAACACAACACTACAGGAGCAGGCTATCAAGCCAATAAAGCTCACAACAAGAGGAAGGCAAGACTGTGCAGCGGCCAGTGTATTATCTCAGTGAGGTGCTATCCAGCTCCAAGCAGAACTACCCGCACTACCTGAAGATGACTTACGGCGTGTATCTGGGTGCCAAGAAGCTCAAGCATTATTTCCAAGAGCATCCCATCACAGTGGTGAGTTCTGCTCCCATCTCGGATATCATGGGCAACAAGGAAGCAAGTGGCAGAGTAGACAAGTGGGCAATCGAGCTAGCCGCATAAGCTCCTCTGTACGCGAGACGAGAAGCAATCAAGTCACAGATTCTGGCAGATTTTCTAGTGGATTGGGCTGAGGTGCAGTATGAGCCTCCCTTGCACGAAACCAACTACTGGAAGATGCATTTTGATGGCTCCAAAGTTAAGGAAGGCCTTGGTGCTGGCGTAGTGCTTACGTCACCCAAGCGAGATCAAATCAACTATGTGCTGCAGATTCACTTCAAGGCATCTAACAATGTGGCCGAGTATGAGGCCGTGGTACACGGCTTGAAGGTAGCCAAGGAGATTGGTGTGCAGCGTATCATCTGCTTTGGCGACTCGGATTTGGTGGTGCAGCAGGTATCCGGCACCTCGAATGCTCTGGATGCCAACATGGCGTCCTATCGGTTTCTGGTGCAAACCATGACTGGCTTCTTTGAAGGGTGTGAGTGTCAGCATATACACGGAGCTGAAACTAACGCAGCTGATGAGCTGTCCAAGTTGGGGTCTTCTCGGCAGTTCATCCCAGCTGGGATTGCCTTGGAGCATTTGAGAAAGCCATCTATCAAGCCATCCCCCAACTCGGAGTCTATCTTTGTTCCTTCTCTGCCAGGAGAGGAAGCTGTTCCAATGGAGATTGACTGGGAGGTTGCAAAAGAGAACCCGGGGACTGCCGTCTCCAACCCGGGGACTGGCACCTGCAACCCGGGGACTGCTCCATTCGACCCGGGGACTGTCGCATTCATCGAGGGGGTCCTTTCCGAGTACTCGGAGACTCGGGGACTTGTTCCCAGCTCAGAAGAGGTCTTGGTGGCTGATCCAATGGAAGTGGACGAACCAGTGTTTCCCACACGGGAGACACCGAGTTGGGCTCTGCCCATATTATCCTTTCTAACGGATGGCACCTTGCCATATGATGAGGTCACAGCCAGGCAGATACAGAGAAGATCCAAGGGCTACAGTATCCTCAACAAGGTACTGCATAGAAGGAGCCCTACTGGCGTGCTGCAACACTGCGTCGAGCCAGAAGAGGGAGAAGAAATTCTTGTGGAGATACACCAGGGGGAATGCGGGCATCACGCCTCTTCTCGGGCTTTGGTCAACAAGGCTTTCCGGCATGGTTTCTTTTGGCTCATTGCCTTGAAGCAAGCTGAAGATATAGTGAGAAAGTGCAATGGCTGCCAGAGATTTGCAAGTAAGATTCATATGCCAGCTTCCGAGTTGAAGACCATTCCCATTACTTGGCCATTTGAAGTTTGGTGTTTGGATATGGTGGGGCCTTTCAAGCCAGCTAGAGGCAACATGACTCACATCTTGGTCATGGTTGACAAGTTCACCAAGTGGATTGAGGTCAAGCCTATTCGGAAGTGTGATCGAGTCACAATTGTGAGTTTACTGAAGGATGTGATACTGAGATACGGCTACCCGCACAGCATCATCACTGATAATGGCACAAACTTTGCTGAGGGTGCTTTCGCAAGATTCTACAAGGAGAAGCGGATCCGGTTAGATGTTGCATCTGTTGCGCATCCAGCCTCCAATGGGCAAGTTGAGAGAGCAAATGGCATGGTGCTATCCGGCATAAAGCCAAGGCTGATGGAGCCATTACAGCGAACCCCTGGTTGTTGGCTGGACGAGTTGCCGGCGGTGTTGTGGAGTCTAAGGACTACCCCTAACCGATCAACCGGATACACACCATTCTTCCTGGTATATGGAGCTGAGGCCGTGTTGCCCACTGACCTAGAGCATGACTCGCCCCGAGTAACCCTCTACACTGAGGCGGAGGCGAGAGAAGCTCGAGAAAATGACGTTGACCTGCTAGAAGAAGCAAGAGAGTTAACTCTGTCACGTTCAGCTGTCTATCAGCAAAACTTGAGGCGTTATCACAGCCGGAAAGTGAACCGAAGGGTTTTCCGAGAAGGAGACATGGTCCTTAGGCTCGTGCAGCGCACGGCCGGGATGCACAAGCTATCCCCTCCGTGGGAAGGGCCTTTCATTGTGAGCAAGGCTCTGCACAATGATGCCTACTATCTGGTTGACGCACAGGCACCCCAGAAGAACATGCCGGATAGAGCTGGAGAGGAATCTAAGCGCCCCTGGAATGTAGCTCTACTCCGCCGTTTTCATTCATGAGAAGAAAGTTGTATGTATCTCCTCAACCGAGTTAAAATTCTAGTAGGCACTCCGAATTCAAACTCGGGGACGGCCCTTGTCCAAATCTGTTTTGTGTTGTTCTACTTTGTTTTACTTTGTCTACTCAGTTGCTTTACTTAGAATTTCATAAGCATATCTAGTAGTGTGTTTAAACCTAAGGGCCAACTCTTCGACTCTGCTGCTGTCCGCAACCCGGCTTCATGGCAAGCAAGAGAACAAGCCAAAGGTCAATGAGCACACGAAAAATTGCTAAGAAGAAGAGAGGTGTAGCAACCGAGTAGGGTGTTCTTTTTCTGTTTTCGTTGTCTCTTTTCGGCTAAGTGGTGGGCAGCGTTACTATGCATTTTTCTAAGTGGCTAAGTATTTGAAACTCAAACTTTGAAATCTTGTGACTCGACTACCAAAAAAGCCACAAGTGGCAGGTAAGAGCTGAGACAAAGAGAATGAGTGGATAAAAAATGCAACTCGGGGACTTGCATAGAAATGCAACCCGGCATTGAGCCAGAGTTGCTAAACTGTTAGCTGAATTAAAAATGAGTAGCAAAGGACTTAATTGTACTGATTAAATTTGCACCCGGCATCCCGGGGATCTGATAAAAGTTTGGAGATAAAGATTTGCAGGGATTACACAACAGTAGAACCCGTGTTGTCAGCATTAGTGTTGGCAGAGGCGGTCTGATCGGAAGTTGCCGTAGCCACGGAGATGGGGTCTGTTGCAGAGTTAGAGGCTAGCGGGTAGAGACCGTCTGTAGCAGCAGCAGTCACGCCCAACTCGGGAGCTGGCTCCTTGAACACCATCTCGGTGGTGATGGTGGCCTCCTGAGCGGTAGGCTGCGGCTGCTCGTCATCTATGTTGGCGGCCAACTCGGATTCCTCCGTGTTGCCCTGCTGCTCGGATTCCTCGGTCTCCTTGGTCTCCTCCTTCTCGGTTCCCTCCTCTCCGGCACCCTCCTCGGACGCAGCCAAGTCCTCGTCCTCGTCATCGCCCTCGTCATCGTCCTCGTCATCATCGTCTTCTCCAACGTTAGTGTCCGGCTCGGTGAGGCCGTCGATGTAGACGCTGGTCTCGGCGTAGGAGGCGATCTCGTAGGCCACCTCCTTTCGAAGAGTGATGCAATCAGGTTCCTTAGTCCATTTGGAGTCTTCGCGGCGCTCATGGATCTTTTGGAGATCCAAGTTCTCATACCAACTCAGGATGAAGTGCAACAACTCGTCAGCTCCTGCCCGAGCAGCGGAGGCACGCCACTTCTTGAGTTCAGCCTTGACTCCGCGCAGGTTCTCGGCAATTCCTTGAAATGTCTCTGAGACCTCCTTTTCTGGCCAGAACAGGGTGTGCAAGTTGATTGCTGTGGCCACCATGGAGGTGCCCAGGCCCTTGAGGGAATGCACCTGTGTCTTCAGATTGGCGAGAAGGTCCGAGATAGTGGATCCATCATCAAGGCCAAGACCGGCTGTTGCCCTGGCTTTCCTTGCTTTGTTCGTAGCAGTTGCGCCAGCGGCATGAAGCTCCGGGAAGTCATCTAAATCAGCAGGGCCTAAAGTTAGGTCAGAAAAAGAAACCGAGAAGAAGAAAAACAGAATAGAAGAAGGCAGAGGGAAAAAAGGCAAACAGGATAGCGGATAATGACAACTTACATTCCATCTCAAGGACAATTGCTCCCAGTTTCCTATGCCAGTCGGTCTCGTCTAAGACATGCTTCGCATGGATGCGGCGCGATTCCGTGATCTGGGTCTCGAGAGCCGAGTTCCTATCCTTCAGCACCTGGATCTCCAGCTCAAGTGCCTGCTTCTCGGCCTTGGATGTCCTCTCGAGCTCCTTCTTCTCGCTGACATGGTTGATGGCAGCTTGGAGCGCGGCTTGGAGATCGAGTTGGAGCCTCTCGTATTCATCTCTCTCGGTCTTGCGCTCCTTCTCAATCTCCAATTCCCGGGCCACCATTTGCTGTTGCACCTCAGTGGGCGTGAGGCAGTGCAAGTGTTGCTCTCGGAATTTTTTATACTCTTCTGCGAGAAGAGAAGCATTGTCAGCAAAGCAGCCGAATAGGAAGATACAATTGCAGAAAAGAGAGAGGAAGGCTCACCTTCCAGAGTAGAGATCTTGCTCTGGGCGGAGGCGGCGAAAACTTCGCAGTCTCGGTGCTTTTCCACCAAGTCCTTGAGCTTGCCTGCAGAGAAAACGACAATAAAGCAAAAAGCAAACACGGGCGTAAACACAAAACGCACAAACCGAGATGCTAAAAGCTTACCTTCGACCTCAGAGATCTGGAGAGTGCGTTCCAGGGCCATCTGCTCCATCGCCTCACTATCTTTCTTGTCGGCTTCTAGAGCCTGGATACGATCTTTGGCGATGCGGTGGTTCCAGAGTAGCCGACGGAAAACCCTGGTCCTCTTCTGGACGCTATCCTGCAGAGAAGAAGGGAGAAAGTGTAAGTGGTTTGGAAGATTTGGCCCAAGTAAATGTCAACTCGGTTGAGTCTTCACTCACTCGGCCCGAATCTCGGGGACTGGGGGAATGAATAAGAGGAAAAGAGAAAAAGGGAAGAGAAAGAAGAAACTAGCAACTCGAAAAATCCAAGAAGGAGAAAAAATATTTACCACTTAGCTCTGCTCGATGTCCTCGATGTTCTTGCGGATGACGAACAGCTTTCCGGCCAAGGTGCAGGCAGGGCTGGCAACCGTCATGGCGACAGAGCCTACATCAGCCTTGTTCCAGTCGGTGCGGTAGTGATCGAGCTGACCCAACTCGGTACCGTTCCAAGTGGGGTTACCGTGCGCCTTGCTGTTCCAGGCCTCATCAACAAATCCTACTCGGTCCAAGATGACAGTAAGGCCTTCTTCTTCAATATCTTCATCTTCTTCGCCACGAGAAAAGAGCTCGGGAGTCGCCTTCTTCCCCTTGGACTTGGAGGTTCCCACGGCTTGGTCTTCCTTGAGAGCGGCTAGTCGTTTCTCTCCCTTGGATAGCGGGACCTGGTGGCGCTGCGACAGGGTCATCATATACTCGGGGTAGGTGCACGACGCACTGGCGCTAGCATCCGCACTCTGCTTCTCGACGGGGCCAGTGGTGACCCCGAAGGCAACCGGGTTGGCGTTTGAAGCAGATGGAACAAGCGTAAGCTGGGTGCTCTTCACCTGCTTCCCGGACGGCTCACCTCGTGGCTTGGGGGGCGGCATCTGCTGCCCAGCCTGCGAAGCACTGCGCTTCAGCTGTATCCGGGTCGCCTCGGCTCCCGTCTTGGTGATCTTCTTGGTACTTGGCGCAGTGGCTGGCCGGGAAGAAGGTGGTGGTACTTGTAGATTTGGCTGAGGAGGAGGTGGCTGAGTTGTTGGAGGAACTGGCGCGCTGGGTGGAGTCACCTGCGGAGTTGGCGGCACAGGAGGCCGGCTACTCGGTGCAGCGTCTGGCTGCACTTGGTCCTGGCGGGTTGGCTCCACCACGTCATCTTCTACCCGCTGCTCCGCAGCGGGGTCTGGCCTTGTGTCAATAGTGTCTTCTACCCGAGGCCCGGCCGCGGGATCATCTTGTTCTGCAGTATGGGTGTCTTGCTGCTGCTCGGGGGTGGCATCTGGCCGCTCCAGGACGACATCATCCTGCTGCTCGGCAGCCTCTTCAGTGTTTTCCCCAGCTGAGGCGGCTGGTGGAGTTGGCGGCATCTCGTCGTTGGCAGCATCCCGAGCAGTTGGCTGCGCATCAGGCGGCGACTGCTCGGAGGTGAGATCTACTTCTATCCTGGCGCCATCTTTCTCGGCGCCAGCGTCTTGTTCTTCATCAACTGGGGAGGACGCACGCACCCTTCCCCGTGGCTTTTGGTTCTCATCGTCATCCGAGAGCTCAACAGTCTCCTCTCGGGACGGGGCTGTCTGCGTCTGAGAAGCTGACGCGGTGGTGGTGTCGGCGTCAAGAGCCTCGCTGAGAGAAAGAAAAGGGCAAGATCAGAAAGCAGAGAAGAGAACCAAGGGAAAGGTGCAACAGAAAGCGGCAATAAGTTAAGATGTACTCGGAGGAATACTTATGTCGTGGGATAATCACGGCAGACGTTACCGGGGGTAACTTATCTTGGGGAAATTCGACTCTGGTGTTTGGGAGAGGGTTTAGCTCAAGGGAAAACATGATGATATGCGATCTGGTAGCCGGCAATCAAGTCGCCGAGTCTCCGATCTAAATATATTAACGCAACTCTCGTGTTACACTGGATACTCGATACCTAGCGATATTGCTCAAACTCTTGGATCTCTCTTGGTCTAACCCTAGGGGCCGGCTTATATAATATCCGGACCCCTGGCCTACTCTCCAAGGCGCACTCTGAATCCTACCCGGACACTGCTTACAAACCCTAAACTTCCTTATCGGAACCCACAATCCGGGTTACGAGGCCTACGTTCCTGGGCCTTCTAGAAACTCCTTTATCTTAAGCCGGGTCTTGCGCAGCGTCCTTTGGGCCGAGTTACTCCTTGGCGTTGGCCTACCGGGTTATCATCCCTCCATCAGTAGTCCCCAGAATAGCTTGGGCTTCATGAGGTCCTCCTTGAAGCGCACGCTATTCCCTGCAAAAATAACAAACGCACAAGTTCATAGAGGCCGGGTTAGGTTGCTTTGATAAACAGCTAGGCCTAACTCCATGGTGGCCATATAGTAACCCGGCTTTCTCCAAGTCCAATGTTTACTTTTCCGGGTCAGTGTCCTGATAAAGACGCCAAAGATCCGGCTTACTTCACCCGTTACTCGATCCAGGTATCACGGAGAATATTTGTTTCCTATCCATTCCGGATATCTCGTCCAGCACTTAAAGCATATCTCAGAAAATCCGGACGGGTATCCCTTATCCCGAAATTTCTGATTCCCGCCCGTTGGTCTAGGTTTACCCACCCGTACCTTATAAATAGGTATCTAGGGGGTAACCCACACCAACGGTTCATTCCTCATTCTTCTTCCTCCGCGCCAGCGTCCTCTCTCACCCGTGCTCGCTCATCACCGCCATGGAGACCTCGAGCGCGCCACCGGAGCAGAGCCGCCCCCGGCTGCGTTCATCCATCGTTCGCCCCGCGCCGCCGCAAAGCTCCGCCGCCGCGCCCTCAACTTGCCCGCCGGGAATCGCGAGGGGGCATTTGGATTGCGCCATCTGTCGCCACCGTGCTCTGTTCCAATCTCCTCCGGTAAACTTCTTGCTCCCATCGAATTAGCCTCACAACTTCTCGATTCGTTCTAGATTGGATCTAGGTCAACCGCGGGCCATTTCTTGCCCCGCACCGGATTAAGTCGCATAGACTCACACTAGTTCATCCAGTTGCTTGAATGTTGGCTCCACTTCGTTCTCCTATTACTTGTAGTCACTAATTTCACCACGAATTCAAAAATGAAATTTCCAATCTAGGCTCGGTCCGCCCAAATCTTCCGCGGCTGTCATTGATACCCGGAAAATCCACTTCTTCCGGTTCTTTTACCTGCAGTAGATACATGGGCAATCAACCTTCTTCCACAAATGCTCGCCAATACGTAAGTCCCCCATAGTTTCTGTACTGATACTCGATACTCGGATAATCTGTAACTTTCGCTCCGTCCAGTGATACCCGGACAACTCATAGTTCCCATACCTCTTTTTGATACTGCTTGCATATATCCGGATAACCCATGACTTCCGAGTCTTATGTCTTGTACCTTTTTGTCTCGTGTTTTGCAGACTGAACCCATGGCTCCCAAGAAGCAAGGGAATCAGCAAGCTAAAACAAGGACGACCCAATCTATATCCGCCAACTGGGCGCGATCCACAGTTACCAAGGCCAAGCTAGAGGAGCTGGCCGAGTTAGGGGTCCTCCCCCCTCAGGAAGATATCCTCTGGAGGGTGCCGGGTGATGAGACCCGGCCTACACCTGCTGCCGATGAGGTAATCTGCTTCATTGAACATGTGACCCGGGGGTTTCGCCCTCCGGGTCATCCTTTCTTCCGCGAGGTCTTGAGCCACTATGGCCTCCGGGTGTTCGACATAGGGCCTAACTCTATGTTGAACATTACCCATTTTATCGTCCTTTGCGAGTCTTATTTGTGCATTCCGCCAAATCTGGCTCTTTTCATCGAACTCTTCCAATGCAAACCGTGCCGCGAAAGCGGTGACGGGGCGCTTCTTGCTTGCGGCGGGGTTTCCATCCAACGCTGCAAGAACTCCCCAATGCCGACTCTTAACCTGAATTCTCACGTTAAGCATTGACAACTCTCCTTCTTTTACTGCCGAGACACCTCCCCACCCGGTGAAAGGAAACTGCCGGGTTACTCGGAGGGCCTTCTAGATATCTCCGAGTCTTTCAATGCGTTTGCCCCTGAGTCGGACAGGGAGGCCATCCAACCCCACCTATCTAAGACAGCTGTCCTCTCCGCCCAAGGTCTCCTTGGGCTCAACCTAGTCAAAACTTGGGTGAACTTTCGCATTCAACCCAATTCCGTCCGCTCAAAACTGATGTGCGAGTATTCGGAGCACTCTACGGATTCCCTCCGATACTCTTCCAAGAACTACCCGGCCGGTGACACCAACAAGACCATCAAGAGTTTCTTGACGGAGAAGTTGGAGGTAATCCGGAACATAGCCAGGTTGGAACCATTTACTCGCGAGAACCCAGCTCCCGAGGTAAAATCCGGTTCTCATACTTTTACCTTCACACTTTTCTCTCGATACAACTACTGATCCTTACCCTCGTGCCTTTATCTTAGGCTGATAACGTCTTTTGGAACATCGAAACGCCCCCTAACTCCGAAAGTCCAGAGGAGGAAGAGGACGTAGTTAACTCGGAGGAAGGTACATTCCGAGTCTCACTTAGATTCTGCAAGCTCATTGCTGTTCATTCTCTGTTTTTCGGACAGTATACCTTGATAACTTCCAGAGCCAGAGGACAAGGACGAAGAAGAAGAAGAAGAACCGGAAGGCAGGGTGGAAACAGCAAGCGATGAAGATGAAGCTGAGCCGACAGTCAAGGTCGGAGCAAAGAGGAAACCCCGAGGGGTCGTTTTTAAGGTGCCCTACCGCTCCCTTGCTTCTAAGCCATATTCCTTTGCTAACATGCGCGAGCTAAACCGAGAGTTGTCCAACTGGCCGTATTTGAAGGATCCACCCGTGACCAAGCGCAGACTGACTCGGAACTTTCCGGGTGAATCCGCACTTAACCCGGGCATTCCATCACCCCCTCGTCGACGCGCTGGTATTTTTAAATCCTTTCCCAAATATCGAAGTTTTTTCCTTTTCGAATCATGTCGTGGGATAATCACGGCAGGCGTTACCGGGGGTAACTGATCTTGGGGCAAGACGACACAGGCGTTTGGGAGAGGGTTTAGCTCAGAGGAAAACATGGTGCAACTCGATCTGGTAGCCGGCAATCAAAGTCGCCGAGTCTCCGATCTTGATATAATAACTCAACTCTGGGATTACACTAGATGCTCGATATCAAGCGATATTGCTAGGGTTCTTAGATCTCTGTCTAAACTAGACCTGGGGGTCGGTTTATAAAGCACCCGTACCCCCTGGCTTACCCTCCAAGGCGCATCTTGGATCCTACCCTGACACGGCGCACAAACCCTAACTTTCCTTTACCATGACCCACAATCCGGGTTACTAGGCCTACAAGCTTGGGCCTTCCACGAGTTTCCTTATCCTTAGCCGGATCCTGCGCAGCGTCCTTTGGGCCGGGTTACTCCTTGGAGTTTGGCCTACCAGGTTATCATCCCCCCATCAGTAGTCCCCAGAATAGCCTGGGCTTCACGGATCCTTCCTTGAAGCGCTCGCTATTCCCTGCAAGGATATCAAACACACGAGTATGTGGAGGCCGGGTTAAGGTGCCTCAATAGATGGCTAGGCCTTACTCCATGGTGGCCATATAGTAACCCGGCTCTTCCCCAATCACCTAACTTACTTTCCCAGGCAAAACCCCAAAATGTCAAGATTCTATACTTGATAATTGACCTGATATCACAGGATGGATCTCTTTCTCCTTTTCGCTCAGATCCCCTGCTCAACATTTAAAGCGCATCTCGCCAAAACTCAAATAAATAGCCGTTTACTTCCGCAACTCCCGGCTCCCGCTCGCCGAACCGGGCTTTATCCACTCGCGCTATAAATAGGCCCCTTGGGGATAACCCGAACTCTAACGGCTCATTTCCCCCACTCTGCTTCCTTTCTTCCTCCGCGCTCATCCTCACTGAGCGCCACCACGGAAATCCCGCGCGCATCACCGGAGCCCATTGGCTGGAGGCTGCGCTCCGCCACAGCTCGCCCCGCGCCGCCGCCAAGATCCACCGGCAAATCTCCATCCGTCCCGTCAGGAACCGCGAAAGGACACCAGGCTTGCGCCATCTGCCTCCGCAAGGCTTCGCTCAGATCTCCTCCGGTAAGCCTCTTGCACTCATTAATTTGCCCTTGCAATTTTTGATTTCACCTTAGATTAGATCCAAATCAACCCGCCAATGATTTCTCGGCCATGCCGAATTAGGTTGCTAGTATTCTTTCTAGCTCGCCCAATAGATAAGTTATGGATTCCAATCCACTCTCCTATTACCTGCAATTATTAATTTCGCCACAAATCTGAAGATAGAATTCCCAATCTGGGCCCGAACCACTCAAAATTTCCGCCTTGGCCTCAATCACCCGGCTAGTCCTCCCCTTTCCAGTTCCTTTTATTCGCGCTAAGTACCCGTGTAGCCATCCATCGTCCTCAAAAGTTCCTTCAATGCTTAGACCCCCATAATTTTCGCTATAATACTTGATACCCGGACAGCTCGAACTCCACTCTGCACACTGACACCCGGATAATATCCAATTTTCATGCCTCAATATTACTTGCCGATACTTGGCCGGCTCACAGCCTCCGTGTCGTAGTCCTCTTATCCTTTTACCTTGTACTTTGCAGGTCAACCACATGGCTCCCAAAAAGCAGGGGAAAACCCCAACCAAAGCTAAAGCCACCAACTCCATATCCGCCAACTGGGCGCGGTCTACGGTCACCAAGGCCAAGTTGGAGGAGCTGGTGGAGCTGGGAGTTCTTCCTCCTCAAGAGGATATCCAATGGAGGGTGCCGGGCAAGGAGACCCGGCCCACCCCGACAAAAGGCGAGGTAATTTGCTTCGTGGAACATGTGACCCGGGGCTTCCGCCCACCGGGTCACCCTTTTTTCCGTGATGTTCTAAGCCATTACGGCCTTCGCGTTTTTGACATCGGGCCTAATTCTGTATTAAACATCTCCCACTTCATCGTCCTTTCCGAGTCATACTTGTGCACTTCGCCAAGTCTAGCTCTTTTCATTGAGCTTTTTCAGTGCAAACCGTGCCGCGAGAGCGGTGACGGGGCGCTTCTCGCTTGCGGCGGGGTTTCCATCCAGCGCCGCAAGAATTCTTTGATGCCACCCCTTACCCTTAACTCCCATGTCAAGCACTGGCAGCTCTCATACTTTTACTGCCAAGACACCTCCCCACCCGGCCAAAAGAAGCTGCCGGGTTATTCAGAGGGTCTTCTTGACATCTCCGATAAATTTAGTGCCTTCACCCCTGACTCGGACAGGGAAGCGATTCAACCTCTACTAGCCAAAATCACCACTCTCACGGCCCAAGGCCTCATCGGGCTCAACCTGGTGAATACTTGGGTCGACTTACGGATGCAACCCAATTCCATCCGCACACAGTTGATGTGCGAATATTCGGGGCAGTCTACAGACCCGCTCCGGTACTCTGACAACATCTTCGCGGCTGGCGACACTCACAAAACCATCAAGGGTTTTCTGACAGAAAAGCTTGAGGTAATCCGGAACATATCCGGATTGGAGCCCTTCACACTCGAGAACCCAGCCCCCAAGGTGAAAACCCGATTTTGATGCCTTTACCTTTGCTCTTTCCACTCGATACAGTTGATAAGCCTTGTACTGACACTTTTCAGGCTGATGATGATTTTTGGAAAATCAACACCTCTCCTAGCTCCGAAAGTCCAGAGGAGCAAGAAGAAGCCGTTAACTCAGACGAAGGTACTCTCCGGATTTTATTTGATTCCTTTAAGCTCATCCTAACCCCTTCATCTCCAACTATAACTTTGATGACATCCAGAACGAGAAGATGACGAGGAAGAAAACTCCGACGGCAAAGTAGAATCCGCCAGCGACGAGGAGGAACTGGAACCGACAATCAAAGTCGGATCAAAAAGAAAAACTCAAGAAGCCACCTCCAAGGTTTCATATCTCCTCCTCGCATTCAATTCGTATTCCTTTAATGATATGCATGAGCTACCTTGACATTGTTCCACTGGCCATGCTTGAAGGAGTCGCCCATGACCAAGCGCAGGTCAACTCGAAATCACCCGGGTGATGATGCCCTTAACCCGGGTATTTCATCGACTCCGACTCGGCGGGCTGGTACTTACCCTATCTTTTCTCGGTCGAAACATTCTCCTTGAACCATTCCCACATGACATCTGACTTAATAATTTCCAGCCTCTCCCTAGTCCAGCGACGGATTTCCTTTGGACTTTGCGGTGAATACCGGGTAAAATCCCCTTCCTGATGCTCCACCACATTTCATCACCCTTTCCTGACTGTGTATTTAGCTGCTCACTGATAACATCTATAGGGCCACGGTCGTTATCAGCGACCAAGAGGATATGGAGACCGAGGGCCCGGGTAAGGGGAGCCCGGCTGATAAGACTACAGCCGCGTCTAGCGGCGAAAAACAAGCGTCGCCGACAAACCCGTACACACAAGAAGCCGAGTATCCGATTGCTTCCCATGCAAGCAAGAAGAACAGAGCCACAACCTTGGGTGCAGAAGAAGGAGCATCGGATTCCGACATACAAATGACCCGGGTGCCGCCTCCCACTAAGAAGAAAGCTCCTTCTCGGAATTTCCAAGGCCCCGGGTCCTCTGATACGGGTAAAGACACTTTTTATCAATTGATGAACACTCTTCTCACTATGAAGACTTCGGAGAGCAAGATCTTGGAGCGCATGGCTGCAGAGCACCAGGTAATGACACTTGGTATCTCATATTGCGTACCTAGTCCCCAAGTTCCGAGTATGACTTGCGAAAGTTATGCTCGCTACTTTACGCCATATTCAGCTTACCATAATATCCAACTGATACTTGCGTTCCTTGCTACTTACAGGCGCAGATAACCCGGTCTGATGAAACTTTACTTAAGACCGAACAACTTCTTCTTGCCGAGGTAAAACGAAGGGAAACCCTTGAGGATGACATGAAAACTTTGAAGAAGGATGTTTCCAAATACAAGAAGAAGTGCAATGCCGCTCAGACCGCACTGAAGAAACTATCGGACCAAGTCGCCGATACTTATCAGATCTTGCTTAGTAAGTTTTTGCTGCCGATTGGCTTCATGTCTTTGCTTTATTATATGATACTCGGGATTACTGATACGTTCTTTCTTTTGTTACA
Organism: Alopecurus myosuroides; assembly: GCA_028641055.1. Lineage (NCBI taxonomy): Eukaryota > Viridiplantae > Streptophyta > Magnoliopsida > Poales > Poaceae > Alopecurus > Alopecurus myosuroides. Next base: position 201,106,036 of record CM054057.1, on the reverse strand, counting down.
ACTGTAGGTGCCAACCTTGCGGCCCCAGAGGAGGATGCCATTGTCAAGGCTAGAACCCTAAAGACCGTGCTCCGGACTTTCTTTGCCGGCACAAAATTTATACTGGATGCCGTGAAGTGGCCTACGGAAGTATATCCGGGCGAAGAAAATCTCGTTCAAGCCTGCTCCACTGTGCCTGGCTGGATTGAAATCTGGAAACGCTCGTCATGCCGGATTGGTATGACCCGGGCTTTTACCCTAGCCAAGGCTTTCTTTCCGAAGCTTGACCCAGCAAAGGTAATATCCGGGTTTCCCGAATTCAAGGCGGACGGTTCCAAATTTACACCCAAGGATTTCAAGGACATACAAGCCGCAGTGCGCCCCTCGGCTACCACTTTGGCCGATAGTTTGGATCTAAACACGATTATGAGTGCATACGACGCTGATGGCAAAGTTGTTACGGAGGAAGCACCCCCGCCCTTTGATATCTTGGAGAAGTGGGTTTCTAACTCGGCCAGGAAGAGGGAGGCAACTGCGAAGAGAGAGGCCGAGTTAGGATCAGGGCCGTCTGCCTCTACACCAGCCGTCCCTCCACCTGTCCGCCCTAGTGCGGTGAGTCCGGGTAATGCCGCCGGGAAAGCTAAGCAGCAAGCCCAGGATCAAGAACCGGAAGACCGTACCCAGGATGCCGAATAGGGCAGTACCATCATAATACCTTGGTCACGCGATGCTTTGTTTTCAAACTATTATGCTTTTGACGGTGCGCCTGTGCACCCCTGATACTGATGTCGTAACTTGTAACGTACTTTTAGTCCGTGACATACTTTGCGGCTTTCCTGGCCTTTTGATAATCGTGCTACTTGTCCATTGTTTGAACTTGTTCTCGATATCCGATTCTCTTTTTGGCTCCCTTCGTAAGACTCGGTTTTCCGAGTGCCAGGGGCTTTGATAAGTGGACTTTTCTTTAAGTCCCCAAGACTCGGATGGTAGGGTCTTTCGAACTTCGATAGCCAAGTAGTTTGTTTCTGTTTCGAAGTCCCCAGTCCCCATGACCCAAAGTCCGAGTCATGGGGGTGTGGCCCTTTCTCAGAGAACAAATTGTTTTTTACCGAGTCGAAAACCTAAAGCCATTCGTTGTAGGTACTGAAGTTATGCTTGATAGTCGTTGAGTTTCCGGCTATTAGCCTTGTACTCTGCATAAACTTGTGGTTTAGATGACCCTTTTGACTATCTTGTACTGTAAGCCGGCTTTCGCGTGGATACCATGTTGTTACATCTATACGGAAACAGGGTCAGGCAAGTCCCATTGGGCTTCATGGCTGATTTGTAATCGTAAGCGAACAAATCATGCCACTTTAGTGCGAGTCACATCGAGCTTAAGTAAGAAAAGTCAAGGAAAATTTGGCTCCTTTGTCCAGTTATAAGATTGCAGCCGTACTCGTTTGCGAATAATCGGCCCTTATAACTTATAGGCATCAAGGCCTGGTCCTTTCGGGTTTGTGGCTGGGCTACTTGAGCAACCAGCCCCCGAGACCTATATATACTCAACATTCTTAATGATACTGAAATATTGATGTCCTTATGGATTTACTACTTACTTGTAATCAGGCTGTGACGAAATAAGATTTGATAACCATCTCTTTAGTGATGCGAGGAAAGTTTGGATCAACAGGCGACTCATTAAAAACCTTCCAGTCCCCTTAGGTACCCTGGTAGGAAAAGAGCGCGTCTGAACCTGCTGCCCGTTTCATTGTTAGTTCTTCTGGGGACCGGTCCCGGACTGGCGTGACCGACGCACATTCTCCACATGTTAGACTTTTTCATGATGAGTACGGGTTACTAGCCGACCCGGGTGATGGGTTTCCATGACACGGCGGTTGTGTGCGGGCCGTGCAGTTTCTTCCTCTTATAGCGGATTGCTTGGAGGAGTCATCCTCGACAAAAGCCCTCCATTGTAGCATCTTGTGCTACTTTGGATTTTGCTCTTTCGCCTTCAGTCTCGCCTTTTTGTTGTGGTTTTATCACTCCGGGTCTGCTTGAGACCGGTAATGCTTGAGTTCTTCTTTTCTACAGGCCTGCTTGGCCATTTGCTTGCGTCTCCTTCGTCGCATTCAGCTGCTATGTCTCGATTTCCATGTATGGTAATGGTCTTCTTGGGACCCGGGATTTTTAGCTGTAGATACACGTAACACGGCCTAGCCATGAATTTGGCGTAAGCCGGCCTTCCAAATACGCGTGATAAGGCTGCGCAATTTGACTACCTCAAAGGTAAGCCACTCAACTCGATAGTTATCCTTTGACTCCCCAAAGGCTACCTCCAATGCGATTTTCCCTCGGGGCACGCTGAATGACCCGGCACTATCCCATGAAAAAATGTTGAGCTTTTTTGTAGCTGAGACTCCTGAGGCCCATGGCTAGGGAAAGGTTTCCCAATACAGTATATTGATGCTGCTTCCACCATCCATCAAAACCTTTTTCAGCTCATACCCATTGACCTGTGGTGCGACTACTAATGCCAGGACTCCCGGGTGTTCCACTCTTTCTGGGTGATCCCTTCTGCTCCATGTTACCTCCTGTTCTGACCATCTTAAGTATCTCGGGACAGCTGACGAAACTGAGTTGACCGCTTGCTTCAGCATCTTTTTGTCCTTGCTAGAGCCTCCTGTAGTATGCACATGATATTGACCCAATTGTTTGGGGTTAGCCTGGAAACCTCCTGCCCCCCCTTGGTTACTACCTTGATTTCGAGCCGCCGGGTTACCAGCTGGGGGTGGGCCGTTGCCCGGGTTTCCCCCTGGACCCGGTCCTCCTCCCCGTCCTGCACTTCGCATAGCTCTGTTCACTTCCTCATTTTTCCATCTTTGTAAGTCGGCGCACTGCTCCAGAGAGTGGTTAGCTGGCCTGCCGTTCCTGCTGTGCTTCGGGCATGCCATCCTGAATATGTCCCAATTGTTACCCGGCCTTGGCGGTCCTTGATAGTTTCCTCCATTGTGATTACCTCCGTTGAAATTTCCTTCTGCTCTGGGCCTTGAAGACCCGGCTTCTGTGTTGGCGACAAACTGGGAGCCTCCTTCAAACGGGTGCTTGTTCTGGCTATTTCCGTTATTACCCGGTGCTGATCCATTGCCGGTTCTTCCGTTATTACTTGTGTTTGCTTTTACCTTCTTGTCATCAACTTCCTCTTCTGTAGTATCTGTCGCAGCGTGTTTGTTGCACGCATCCATCAATTCTCCCATTGTAACTTCCGACGCATTTCGACTAGACTTCATGCGAGTTAACTTTTGCACTAAAGGTATATACTTGCATGTTTTTGCCATGGCCTGTAGTGCATCCTTGGGCTGAATATCCGTGGACGAGTGAAGTATCTCCATAACCCGGCGCACCCAACTGCGCGCCGATTCTCCCTTCTTCTGGACGCATCGCTCTAGATCATCAATAGTGAACAATTTCCTGCACGTCCCATGAAAGTGCTTGACAAACGCGGTCTTCAATTACTCCCAGGACTTGATCGATCCTTCCGGCAAATTGGTGAACCACAACTTTGCTGCTCCTTCTGACATCATCAAGTACATGAACTTGGCTTGGAGATTCTCGGATGCGTTGCGAATCGACATTGCCATCTCATAACTACTTAGCCATGTTTCTGGATCCATAGTTGGCTCATAATTCACTACTTTCCCTGGCTCTTTGAATTTTTCCGGGTAAGGTTCAGCTCTGATATTGTCCGAGAGACACTTGGGTCCCGCAAGAACGGTTGAGGCCGGCCTTGCTCTAGAAACGTGTGATACCGCGGGGGGCGCGGCTGGGCGCGATGCTGCGGGAAGTCCATGCGCTGCAGACCCGGTCGCGGCCCTCCGGGCTCTGGAACTGTCCACGACAGCCTGTGCTGCTGATGCTGCCTGAACGCGGGGAGGAGGCGGCATTTGCTGCTGCTCTTCCCTCCGCCGTGCTGAACTTGTCTGGATATTCCCTTGCTGTTGGCTGACGTATGGCGTTCCGTGCATACCGCTTCTATGATCCGGATAATTGGCTTGCTGTGCCACCGCAGTGTGCAACAGATCGATGGCTTGCCGAGTCTTCTCTGCATGGGGCGACTCTCCCACAGGGATTTGATTTAACGCGAGTGTCGCCGCATACACGTTGTCCATGGGGTTATTGTAGTGACCGGCTGGTGTGCGGAATCGTGATGGTGGCGGTGGTGGTAGATCGTTGCCGGTTGTGACTCTAGTCTGTGGTGGGGGTAACCCGGCCCGTTCATTTGCCGGATGTGTCCCTGCTGTCGCCGGTTGGGGTGCGGTTCCCTGGTTCACCACTGGTATCGGCTGATCCTGAGGTGTGACAAATAAATTAGCCGGATTAATGACCCCGCCCGTTGCTGGTAACCTGGTTTGATGCCTTTGATGTACTCTAGATGTTTCCTCTCGGAGCCGAGTTTCCAGCGCATCCAGCTCACGCTGCCGCGTGGCCATCCCTTGCCTTTCTGCCTCTACTTGCCTCCTTTGCTGTTCCAGCGCACGACGAGCCACATCCAGATCCCTGACACGTTCCGCTGCGTTTTCCGGAGTGATAACCGTTGCAAGAACCGTGGGGTCTAGAATCAGATTATTATCGAATAAGGCCGGGTGGCGCGGGTTCGAAGGACCCACCCCTGGTGTCCGGTTACCCAGGAATCCGAACGTATTTGCATGCAACTCCTCATCTGCTGCACGACTGGTTACTGATGCCGACTCTCCATCAACCCGAGCCAAAACCGGGTCTCCGTTAGCCGCGCCCTGCTGCTGGGCCAATGCCTGAGCCGCCCCGACTGATGCCGCGGTTGCGTTCCCTTGGTTGAGATTGGCCGCGGGAGCCGCATAGACTGCAACTCGGCGTACGATACCCGGTGTTAATTCATGTTGTTCTTCCTCGCCGTTCTCCTCCTCATACCGGTTTTCCAGCAGACCCAGGATAGACCCGGTATCATCTTCTCTTTCGACCCGGTCGCGCGGGGTCCATGCCGGCTCCTCCGGCTGTTCCCACTCCGCGAAGGGTTTTTCTGCCGGATGTGTCGTTCCAATCGATTCTTCATCATCTGATCGGATAGAAGTGGCTTCTCCTGGCACAAAATCAGACCCAATATTGTCAGGGATCGAACTGGAAGTACATACCATACCAATGAAGACGCTGATCCGGCCGATTGTCACGACGGATCCGGATTCGAGGTGATCCGACTCTGGCCCCCAGCCGGAATCGTCCACCATCTTTTCTCCTTTGTGGTCGATGTAGATCTCGCCGACGACAAGATTCTCCATGTTCTTCCGAGCTTCTCCCGTGATGTAAACACCTTTGGACGCAGGCCCCACGGTGGGCGCCAACTGTCGTGGGATAATCACGGCAGGCGTTACCGGGGGTAACTGATCTTGGGGCAAGACGACACAGGCGTTTGGGAGAGGGTTTAGCTCAGAGGAAAACATGGTGCAACTCGATCTGGTAGCCGGCAATCAAAGTCGCCGAGTCTCCGATCTTGATATAATAACTCAACTCTGGGATTACACTAGATGCTCGATATCAAGCGATATTGCTAGGGTTCTTAGATCTCTGTCTAAACTAGACCTGGGGGTCGGTTTATAAAGCACCCGTACCCCCTGGCTTACCCTCCAAGGCGCATCTTGGATCCTACCCGGACACGGCGCACAAACCCTAACTTTCCTTTACCATGACCCACAATCCGGGTTACTAGGCCTACAAGCTTGGGCCTTCCACGAGTTTCCTTATCCTTAGCCGGATCCTGCGCAGCGTCCTTTGGGCCGGGTTACTCCTTGGAGTTTGGCCTACCGGGTTATCATCCCCCCATCAAATCATCCTTTAATAGGGCAGTTCCATGCTTTATTCTCTTGATATTTATCAGCTTCGTCCGGGTCCAGCAATGCATTTCCCTCGGATTTCACGATGAATCCCGGGTAAAGTTCTTCTCCTGATGTTCTATTGCTTTTCCATAATTTTCTCCAGTTACATGCTGATCGCTTACTTGCACTTGTCCACAGATCCACGGTCACCATTAGTGACCAGGAAAATATGGAGACCGATGATCCGGGTAAGGAGAACCCGATTGACGATATGACGGCTGCAGCAGACGGCGAAGAACAACAAGTGCCACCAACAAACCTGGCTGATCAGGAAGCCGAGTACCCAATAGCCTCACATGCACGCGAGGAGGGAGAGGCCGCAGTCTTGGGCACGGGAGGAGGCGTACAAAACTCCGATACCCGGACGACTCGGGTGCCTTCCCCTGCCAAGGAGAAAACACCCACTCCGAGTTACCAAGACCCCGGGTCTCCCAATTTGGGCAACCACTCCTTCGACCAAATGATGAGCGCCCTCCTCGCCATGAAGGCCTCGGAGAGCAGTATGTTAGAACGCCTGGCCGTGGAGCATCAGGTACGTTAATTGATATCTCATAGCATCCATCTAGTCCCCAAGTTCCGAGTCTAACTTGTCGAAGTTACACTCGGTACTCTTTTCAATACTCGGCTGATTGCGATATCCGACTAATGTTTAACTTTCCATTCCTTTAGGCGCAGGCATCTCGGTCTGAGGAGATTTTGGCCAAGACCAACCAACTCCTGGACACCGAGGTAAGGCTGAGAGAAGCACTTGAGGCGGAGGTGGCAGCCTTGAAAAAGGATGTCACGAAGTACAAGGAGAAATACACCACTGCCCAAGCTGCGCTGAAGAAGCTATCAGCTCAAGTTGCCGACACTTATCGTGTCCTCGTTGGTGAGATTTTGTTGCTTACTGGTTCGTGTCTTAGTTTTTTGTTTTCTTGATACCTGATACCCGGAATACTTTGATGTAACCTTTGCTGTTTGTATTGCAGCTTCCAACCTTGCACCCTCAGAAGAAGATGATATTCAAAAGGTAAAGAAATTGAAGAATGTCCTCCGGAGATTCTGCGCCGGCACTAAATGGATCCTAGACGCCATTCAGCGGCCGAACTCTATCCCGGTATGGAGACCCTAATCCATGCATGTTCTACTGTCCCTGCATGGATTGAGCTCTGGAAACGCTCGGCATGTCGGGTTGGGATGACCCGGCGACTTATGCTGGCGAAAGCTTATTTTCCTAAGCTTGAGCCGGCAACGGTGGTGTCCGGATTTCCAGAATTCAAGGCAGATGGCTCGAGGTTTTCCCCTAAGGATTTCAAAGCCGTACAATCCGAGGTACGTCACTCGGCAACTGCTCTTGCCGACAGTATGGACTTGAGTAGGTTTATGTCTCCATACAACGTTGAGGACAAAGCTGTGAAGGAAGATACGCCCGTGCCCTTCGACATTTTGGAAAAGTGGAATGCTGACTCGGCCAGGAGGAGGGAGGAAGCTGCAAAGAGGGAAGCCGACTTGGAATCAGCACCAACTTCCTCTACGCCGGTTGTCCGTCCGCCTGTTCGTCCTGATGGTGGAAATCCGCATGATGATGCTGCGAATGCTTCTAAGGGGCAAACCCAGGACCAAGACCCGGAGGGCAAGGTTAAGGACGTGGACCCGACTCAGGAAGCCGAGTAAATTATTACTTGATGCCATCCTAATACCTTGTTCGCTCGATGCCCTTGTGAAAACAGATATTCTTTTGATAGTGCGGATGTGCACTTTTGATACTACCATCGCCTCATGTAAATACATTATGATACTTTAATAGCTTTCGTGGCCTTTCTGGCCTTTGGATGAACTTGATAGCTATCTGCTTTTGAGCTCATTTATTCTTGATATTCCGACTTACTTTATGGTTCCTTTTGTGAGACTCGGTTTCCGGGTCTCGTGGGTTTTGACGGGTGAACTTTTCTCTAAGTCCCCAAGTCCCCAAGACTCGGATTTTTGGGTTTTTGTGCTTAATAGCTAGATAACTTGCCTCTTTTTTCAAAATCCCCAGTCCCCAAGGCCCGAAATTCCGAGTCTAGGGATGTGAGGTCTTACAAAGAAAACGAGTTGTCTCTGCTAAGCCCAAAACCTAGAGCCGTTTCACATAGGTTTTGAAGTTATGCTTAATAAACTTTGAGTTTCCGGCTATTAACTTTGTACTCTGCATAACTTGTGGTTTAGATGACCCTTTTGGCTCTCTTGTACTGTAAGCCGGCTTTCGCGTGGATACCATGTTGTTACATCTGTACGAAAACAGGGTCAGGCAAGTCCCATTGGGCATCATGGCTGATTGTAATCGTAAGCGAGCAAAGCATGCCACTTTAGTGCGAGTCACATCGAGCTTAAGTAAGAAAAGTCAAGAAAGTTTGGCTCCTTTGTCCGGTTATAAGATTGCAGCCGTACTCGTTTGCGAGTAATCGGCCCTTATAACTCATAGGCATCGTGGCCGGGTCTTTGAGTTTGTAACTGTGCTATTCAAGCAATCAGCCCCCAAGACCTAAATACATGCAACATACTAAAGAAAATAATGCACTAAGAAAACAATAAATAATACTTACCTGGAAGAAAAGTAAAAAACATAACAGAAAAATAAAATTTTGATAAAACATGTGAAAAAGATATATTGCTTAACCATCTCTTTATTGATATGAGAAAGTTAGGTCAGCAGGCCGCCTCATTAAAAACCCTCCAGTCCCCTTAGGTACCCTGGATAGGAAAAGAGTGCGTCTGAAACCTGCTGCCTGTTATATCGTGTAATTCCACTTGTGAGTCTGGTCTATACTAGGTATAGTAGGGACGCAGCTGAGCTACGTTCCATGGTCTTTCTCTTTCTTGCATAGATGAAGTGGTATGAGCGGTGTCGTTAACCGTAGCCGACTCTTCCCTTGCATCTATCAAGTAATACGATCCATTGTGCAGATTCCGGCTTATGATAAACGGTCCTTCCCATGGCGGTGATAACTTGTGTTTTCCTTCCTTTGACTGTACCAGGCGCAGAACCAGGTCTCCTTCCTGGAAGACCCGGGTTTTCACGCGCCGGCTATGATATCTGCGCAGATCCTGCTGATATATGGCTGATCTTTCCAGTGCTTGTTCCCTTTCTTCTTCTAGCATATCCACGGCGTCCTGCCGGGTCTTCTCGTTCTCCACCTCGACGTAAGCCGACACTCGAGGCGATTCATGGATGATATCACTCGGCAACACCGCCTCTTTGACATCCGTCACACCTTGCCACCAAGCGCTCCGCGTCTGCTAGGGCCGTGAGCCAGAAAAAACCATGTCGATAAGCTTTGGCCACAAGAGATCTTGTGGATGCATGATGCCCACAATCACCTTCATGGATTTCCTTGAGGATCTGTCGGCCTTCTTCTGGTGCTACACAGCGCAAAAAGACTCCTGCTGCACTTCTCTTGTACAACTCCCCATTGATGATAGAATATCCTTTTGCTCGCCTCAGAATTTGTCTTGCTAATACTTCCTGCTGTGGTAACTCGCCCCGTGATAGGTAGGCCAGGAAAGGCTGTGTCCACTCGGGAACAGCACGTACTGTGGCGACGAGCTCCAAATCCGGGTCTTGATTTGCCAGTTCTTCCTCAGACTCGGTTTTAACTGATGGTCGCCATAGTTCATCCAGGAAAACATTAGGTGGAACCGGCTCTCTGCGCGAGCCGAGTCTGGCGAGTGCGTCTGCTGCCTCGTTTTTTCTTCTGTCTATGTGCTCCACCTCATACCCGGAAAACATCCGGCAACTCTATCAAACTCTCTGCGGTATGCTGCCATAGTTGCATCTTTTCTATCCCAAGTTCCTGAGACCTGCTGTACCACAAGGTCCGAATCTCCAAAGCATCGTATCCTCTTAATATTCATCTCCTTGGCTACCTTTAAGCCGTGCAATAAGGCCTCATACTTGGCCACGTTGTTGGAACAATCAAAGTGAATCTGCAGTACGTAGCTCAACTTGTCTCCTTTGGGTGATGTTAGCACCACTCCAGCTCCTGACCCCTCGTATTGCTTGGAGCCATCAAAGTGCATGATCCAAGACTCGAAGTTTGGAGCCATGGTGGGCATGCCTGTGTGTGTCCAATCGTTAATAAAATCGACTAGAGCTTGAGATTTGATTGCTGACCTTGGCTCGTAGTTGATGTGATAATCCCCCATCTCGATCGCCCACTTGGCTATTCTACCTGTTGCATCCGAGTTTCTGATGATATCCGACATTGGTATAGAACTAACCACTGTTATGGGGTGTTCCTGAAAATATGGCTTCAATTTCCGGCTGGCCATGAAGACCCCGAAAAGCAGCTTTTGCCAATGTGGATAGCGCTGTTTTGCCTCTGATAATACCTCACTGACGTAGTAAACCGGCCTCTGGACTAGGTACTCTTTTCCATCTTCTTTTCGCTCGACAACGACCACTGCGCTAACCGCCCGGGGCCCTGCTGCAACGTATAGTAACATAGGCTCTTTAGGACCCGGAGCTGCTAGGACTGGTGCCTCAGATAGCTGCTTTTTTAGTGCCTCGAACGCCTCGTCCGCCTCTTGAGCCCATACGAATTTATCAGATTTTTTCAAGAGACGGTACAAGGGTATTGCCTTTTCTCCGAGTCTGGATATAAACCGGCTGAGCGCTGCTACGCACCCTGTGAGCTTCTGAACATGTTTCAAATTTTCCGGCTTTTTCAGACTCTAGATAGCTTTGATTTTGTCCGGGTTTGCTTCAATTCCTCTCTCAGAAACGATAAAGCCGAGTAATTTCCCGGCAGGGACTCCAAAAACACACTTTGTCGGGTTGAGTTTCATCTGATACCTTCTCAAGTTCTTGAATGTTTCCTTTAGATCATCAATAAATGTCTCCGCCTTTCTGGTCTTGATCACCACATCGTCTACATAAGCATGTACGTTGCGTCCAATTTGGTCCTCAAAGCACTTCTGAATACACCGTTGATAGGTTGCGCCAGCGTTCTTCAATCCAAATGTCATGGTCTTGTAACAAAAGGCCCCAAAAGGGGTTATGAATGATGTTTTCTCCCAATCCTCCTTCTTGAGCTTGATTTGATGATACCCGGAATATGCATCCAGGAAACATAATAGGTCGCTTCCAGCTACTGCGTCTATGATCTGATCTATCCTTGGTAGTGCAAACGGATCCTTTGGGCAATGCTTGTTGAGACTCGTGTAATCAATGCACATCCTCCACTCATTGGTCTTTTTCATCACGAGAACCGGATTTGCTAACCAGTCCGGGTGAAACACTTCCATGATAAAGCCGGCTGTCAGCAGCCGAGCAATTTCTTCCCCTATAGCTTTCCTTCTTTCCTCATTCATCTTTCTCAAGCCCTGCTTCACAGGTCTGGACTTGGGATCGACGTGCAAACTGTGCTCTGCCAACTCTGTGGGGATACCCGGCATATCGCTAGGCGTCCAGGCGAACACATCCTGATTTGAACGAATGAACTCCACAAGTGCTTTCTCCTGCTCGCTGTCCAAGTTGGATCCTATAGAAAATTGCTTGGAGGGATCACCCTCGACAAAAGCTACCATCTTGGTGTCCTGTGCTGCCTTGAACTTTGCTCTCTCATCTTCAGTATTCGGTCTTTTTAACGCTGTTCTGTCATCCGGGTCTACTTGAGACCGGTAATACTTGAGTTCCTCTTTTCTGCAAGCTTGTTCAGCCATGGCTGCATCTCCTTCGTCGCACTCAGCTGCCATATCCCGGCTCCCGTGTATGGTGATGGTCTGCTTGGGCCCCGGGATTTTTAGTTGTAGATACACATAACACGGCCTGGCCATGAACTTAGCATAAGCCGGCCTTCCGAATAGCGCGTGATAAGGACTGCGCAACTTAACCACCTCGAAAGTAAGCCACTCGACTCGGTAATTATCCTTCGATTCTCCAAAATCTACCTCCAATGTGATCTTTCCCTCGGGGCACGCTGAGTGACCCGGCACAATCCCATGAAAAACTGTTGAACTTTTCTGTAGCTGAGACTCCTTGAGACTCATGCGTAGAAAGGTTTCCCAATACAAGATATTGATGCTACTTCCACCGTCCATTAGGACCTTTTTCAGCTCATAACCATTGACTTGCGGTGCAACCACCAATGCTAAGACTCCCGGGTGTTCTATCCTTTCCGGGTGATCTCTTCTACTCCACGTTACGTCCTGCTCTGACCATCTCAGGTATCTTGGAACAGCCGAAGAAACCGAGTTTACGGCTTGTTTCAGTATCTTTTTATCCTTGTTAGAAATTCCTGTGGTATGCACGTGATATTGTCCCAATTGCTTGGGGTTAGCTTGGAAACCTCCAGCTCCCCCTTGGTTGTTACCCGGATTTCCGCCTGCCGGGTTACCGGCTGGGGGTGGGCCGTTGCCCGGGTTTCCACCCGGACCCGGTCCTCCTCCCCGACCCGCACCTCGCATAGCCTTGTTTATCTCCTCATTCTTCCATCTCTGTAGGTCCGCGCACTGCTCCAATGAGTGGTTAGCGGCCTACCGTTCCTGCTGTGCTTTGGACACGCCATTCTGAAGATATCCCAATTGTTACCCGGCCTCGGTGGCCCTTGATAATTTCCTCCATTGTGGTTTCCAGCATTGAAATTTCCTTCTGCCCTAGGTCTCAAAGACCCAGCTTCTATGCTAGCGACAAACTCGGAGCCTCCCTCAAACGGGCGCTTGTTCTGGTTGTTCCCATTGTTACCTCCATTGTTACCCGGCGTTGATCCATTGCCGGTTCTTCCACTATTATTTGTATTTGCTTTTGCTTTCTTGTCATCGACATCCTCTTCTGTAGTATCCGTTGCAGCGTGTTTGTTGCATGCATCCATTAGCTCTCCCATCGTGACCTCTGAAGCATTTCGACTAGATTTCATGCGAGTTAACTTTTGCACCAAAGGTATGTACATGCACATCTTTGCCATAGCTTGTAGCGCATCTTTGTGCTGAATATCCGTAGATGAGTGAAGTATGTCCATAACCCGGCGCACCCAGCTGCGCGCCGATTCTCCCTTCTTTTGGACACATCGCTCTAGGTCATCAATAGTAAATAGCTTTCTGCACGTCCCATGAAAGTGCTTGATAAACGCAGTTTTTAACTCCTCCCATGACTTGATAGATCCTTCCGGTAAATTATTGAACCATAACTTTGCTGCTCCTTCTGACATCATCAAGTACATGAACTTGGCTTGAAGATTTTCGGATGCATTGCGAATCGACATAGCCATCTCATAACTGCTCAAACATGTTTCTAGATCCATAGTCGGCTCATAATTCACAACTTTACCCGGTTCCTTGAATTTATCCGGGTAAGGCTCAGCCCTGATGTCAGCCGACAGACACTTAGACCCAGCGAGATTAGTCGGAACTGGCCTCACTCGGGAAACATGCGACCCTACGGGGGGCGCGGCGGGGCGCGGTACTACTGGTGGTCCATGCACCGCAGACCCGGCCGCGGCTCTCCTGGCTCTGGAACTATCCACGATAGCTTGTGCTGCTGATGCTGCTGGTACTTCCTGAACGCGGGGAGGAGGCGGCATTCGCTGCTGCTCTTCCCTCCGCCGCGCTGAACTCGTCTGGATATTGCCGGTATTGCCTCGTTGCTGGCTGATATATGGTGTCCCATGCATTCCACTTCTGTGATCCGGGTAATTAACTTGTTGCGCTACCGCAGTGCACAATAGATCTATAGCCCGTCGGGTCTCCTCTGCGTGGGGTGACTCTCTCACGGGGATTTGATTCAATGCGAGGGTTGCTGCGTACACATTATCCATGGGGTTGTTGTAGTGACCTGCTGGTGTGCGAAATCGTGATGATGGTGGTGGTGGCAATGTATTGCCGGCAGTGACTCCAGTCTGCAATGTGGGTAACTCGGCTTGTATGTTTGCCGGCTGTGCTCCTCCAGTTGCAGGTTGCTGTACAATTCCTTGGTTTGCTGCTGGAATCGGTTGATCCTGAGGTGTGATAAATAGTGTGGTTGGGTTTATAACTCCACCCGTTGCCGGTAATATGGTTTGATGCCTTTGACGCACCCTAGTTGTTTCTTCTTGGAGCCGGGTTTCCAATGCATCCAGCTCACGTTGGCGCGTGGCCATCCCTTGTCTCTCTGCTTCTACTTGCCTTCTCTGTTACTCCAATGCACGACGGGCTACGTCCAGATCTCTAACACGTTCCGCCGCGTTTTCCGGAGTTATGACTGTGGCCAGAACGGTTGGGTCCAGAATCAAGTTGTTGTTGAATAGGGCCGGGTGTTGCGGGTTTGAAGGACCCGCCCCTGGCGTCCGGTTTGCCAGATATCCGAACATGTTTGCCTGCAACTCGCTATCCGCCGCGTGGCTGGTAACTGATGCCGATTCTCCGTCAACCCGGGTGAGAACCGGATTTCCGTCAACCGGACCTTGCTGCTGGGCCAATGCTTGTGCTGCTCCAACTGTGGCCGCGGTCACGTTCCCCTGGTTGAGATTGATCGCCGGGGCTGTGTAAACCGCAACCTGGCGCGCAATGCTTGGCGCAGATTCGTACTCTTCCTCTCCGCTGCTATTTCACTCGTACCGGTCCTCCAGCAGATGCAAGATGGACTCGGTATCATCTTCTCTCATGACCCGGCCACGCGGGGTCCATGCCGGCTCCTCTGGTTGTTCCCTCTTCGTGGTGGGCTCTTCTGTCGGATCTACCGTCCCGACCGATTCTTCTCCATCTGATTGAACGCAGGTGGCCTCCCCTGACACAGAATCAAATCCGAAATCGTCAGGGATTGAACCGGACGTACGTACCATGCCGATGAAGATGTTGATCTGGCCGATTATCACGACAGATCCGGATTCGAGCAAATCCGACTCTGGCCCCCAGCCGGAATCGTCCACCATCTTCTCTCCTTCGGGGTCGGTGTAGATCTCGCCGATGACAAGGTTCTCCATGTTCTTCCGAGCTTCTCCCGTGATGTAAACACCCTTGGACGTAGGCCCCATGGTGGGCGCCAACTGTCGTGGGATAATCACGGCAGACGTTACCGGGGGTAACTTATCTTGGGGCAATTCGACTCTGGTGTTTGGGAGAGGGTTTAGCTCAAGGGAAAACATGATGATATGCGATCTGGTAGCCGGCAATCAAGTCGCCGAGTCTCCGATCTAAATATATTAACTCAACTCTCGTGTTACACTGGATACTCCATACCTAGCGATATTGCTCAAACTCTTGGATCTCTCTTGGTCTAACCCTAGGGGCCGGCTTATATAATATCCGGACCCCCTGGCCTACTCTCCAAGGCGCACTCTGAATCCTACCCGGACACTGCTTACAAACCCTAAACTTCCTTATCGGAACCCACAATCCGGGTTACGAGGCCTACGTTCCTGGGCCTTCTAGAAACTCCTTTATCTTAAGCTGGGTCTTGCGCAGCGTCCTTTGGGCCGAGTTACTCCTTGGCGTCGGCCTACCGGGTTATCATCCCTCCATCAACTTACCCTTTGCGGGTGGGGGCTTTCCTCTTCTTGGAAGCGCCGGTCTTGGGCACGGCTGTCTTCTTGGATCTCTTGGGGGGAGGTGCCTGCGCACCACTGCCCACCCTCTTCCGAGTATTGGGAGCGGCCACCGATAGCGGATCGACGACCAGGACTTCCTCCTCGTCGTCTAACTCAGGATCCTCTGCAGAGTAGAAGAAGAAAGGAGTTAAAACAAGCAAGGAAAGAGAGTCAAAGGGTACTGCTAGCAAACAGAGAGGTGAACTCAATCACCTTCATCATCTTCGGACCAATCCCGAATAGAGGCATCTGCTCGGGACTTACCGGGCTGAGTAGCTTTAGGGATACACAAGGTATCCTGAGTATCATATGCGGTCGTGTCATCTTCTTCTCGGTCCTTGGACCAGTTGGCTTCGAAGATTTCGTTGTCCTCTTCTCGCTGGCGGTTGATGTGCTGTTGAGGCAAAGATAAAGCACAGGGAGTTCAGTTCTCAGCTAAGTGTTTCTACTCGGAATAGCATGCAAACACAAAGCATATTAAGCTAAGAATTTCTACTCGGAGTAACATGCAAACACAAAGCATATTAGGTTAAGTAATTCTACCCGGCACGACGTGCAAACACAAAGCATATGAAGCCAGAGAGATAGGTATGAGGACCTACTCGGTACAGCATGCAAATACAAAGCATACAAAGCTGAGAGACTAGCTATTCGGTATCAGAGTGCAAACACAAAGCATAGAGCACTAACCTGAGTGATCTTCTTGGTGCGGCTATACGGCATGAAGCCGTAAGCCCAGTTCTCGGTGAGCGAGGTCGACATGATGGACCTGGCCCAGATGGCCACCTCCGCTGTGCTGAGCTCGAAGGTCGTCGTCCGGGTACAATCGCGAGCACCTCCCATGTAGCACGTCTTGTGCACTCGGTGCTGGAGCAGGAGTACTCGGCACGAGATCGAACAAGCAATGGGGTCGTCTTGGATGAGCCCCGCCGTCACCAGCTCGGTCAGGCGCTTCTCGACCTGGAGGACGTCTGGCACAGTCTTCTTCGGGTTGTAGCCCCAGTTCTGCCCGGTGGGCAGCGCGTTGACGAACTTCGGGAGCCCTATCCGGTCTTCTATGGGCTTCCCCTCCTCGGCGGGTACGTTCTTCACATACAGTAACCCGCGCTGCCACTTGCGCACGGTATCCAGCCCGAGAACTCTCGGGTGGTGTCCGGTGCGGCGCTGCAGCATCATTGCGCTACCCGTCTGGGTCATCACACGAGGAGCGGAAGTGTTGCCGGGATTTGGAATCTTTTGTCTACGGAGGAAGAAATACCTTGCCCAGGTGTGGATGGTTGGGTAGACACCCAGAAAGGCCTCACACACGGTGGCGTGTGTGGAAAGCATCACGATTGCGTTTGGTGGGAGATGGTGTGGTTGAACGCCAAAATGGCGGAGAAAATCAGAGAAGAATTAGGAGATGGGAAGGCTGAAGCCGCGTTTGAAATGGGATAAGAAGACCAGGTACTCACCCTCTTCTGGTTCCGGGATGAGCTCCTTGCCAGGAGGCCGGCAGACGACGCCGGGAGGGATGCGGCGCGTGTTGACCAGCCATTGGCAGTCCTTCGCGGTCACGTCCGAGCCCTCCCATCCGGCTTGGGCGGGAACCGCATCGTCTCCAGGCGCCATGGAAGCAGATGGCTGTCGGAGAGGAAGAGCTCGTGGAGATTGAAGCTCGACGGAGTTGCGAAGATGCGCTTCTCTCTTTATCTCTCGCTATGCGTGGAGCTGTGGCACAGTGAGTGCTCGCGGTGGCGCGGTGAGTGCTCGTGGTGGCGCTGTGCTCGACGGCGGCGACAGAGGCGAGGCGAGAGCAAGATTGGAAAGGAACGGGAAAAAGGAGAAGTGGGCGGAGCGGGGGTATTTATCTCTCCCCCGCGAACTGCCGTTACTGGTGGATTGATCGTGGGCATTGATCGTGCGGCGTGGGTTAATCGACCATTAGAAACGCACACAGCGCGAAACGCGCGCGTAACGGGCGCAGTTAATCCCACGTCCCAGATCATGGGCTTTCGAGTACCGCTTGACGTGACCTAACGGGCCCTGGGCCCTAGTTAAAGAGACTGGCGCGTGGCCTGCTGTGTCCCTGGCACCGAGGCGTCGGGGGCACGGGGGCTTGACACGTGCCCCGTAGCAACACGGAGAGGTGGATTTGGTCTGATCCAGCGGGATCGTGTTCGAAATTTCACCAAGTCATTTTATTTGGCAGCTCCGTAGAGAGATCGCTCTACTCGGCTACCCGGAAGGTTATCTCGTAACCACAGTTGGAGAGATTTGAGAAGGAGTTACTGGTTCAAGTTGAGGTGCAACTCGGCGTGACTGCTTCGAGAAGACAATTTGGTTTAAGCTGGCAGGGCTCTCTGAACAAGTTCGCTGGACTCTACCAGCTTCGGAGACTAATGTCGGGAGGTTACCCCCGAGTAGGGGTAAGGCAAGTGGTAAAAGGCAAAGATCAGAGTACTGTTGGCTGGGTTGGTGGCTACCCGGGTACCCTCTACCCGGTAGTCTCTATCCGGTCATAAGTATTGAAGGCCAAGAGGCGATATTGAGCAAAGTTTGTATTTGACCGGGTAGCGGTCAAGTGGTCCGAGTAGATGGACTGCGTTTCTACTCGGGCAAGAAGTCAATGGAGCCGTTCTGACAGGATCCCGCGTATCCTGTGGCCGTACCGGCGTGCGGTTCAACTTACGGAGCACGTGATTATCCGCGCTGCGGCGTGGCTACAGTGAGGTAGGCGCCTGTCAAGTCCTGTCACTGACAGAGGGGACAGGACATGCCTAGGGGCCTACTCTATGTCACTGACAGGGTGGACAGGTCTCATCTTCCGAACGGCGTGGCGACTTCCCGCACCCGCGTCAGCGAGAAGCCGGAGGCGTGCGCTGTCCTGCAGTGGGCATGTCCCATCAAGTGTACCTTATAGTCTTTCTTTATTCGGCTGGGCACCAGTATATAAGGTGCCCTTTCCCCTCCTGCGCGAGGGACGTTGCCTCAGATCACATTTATTGCAAGAGCCAACACTAGAGCTAGAGAGAACAACCGAGTGTCTACTCGCCCAAGAGGCAAACATTGTACTATGGCTACTCGGAAAATATACATATAGAGAGGTAGGCAGGAGTAGGGGTGTTACCTCCACACGAGGGCCCTGAACCTGGGTAGATATTTTTGTTTGCAGTGTTACTTACGCGCGGCTACTCGCCGTGCGATCCCTCCCCGGATACCTCCAGCGTCCATCGGCCCCAACTTTAGCCATCCCATGGAATCTGTCTTCTCCACACCACGACAATCGGTTGGAGTTGAAGTTCCGGGGCTCTAGCTGAATTTTGGCGACGATGAGGCCAAAGATGTCGTAGATCGAGCGGCCGCCGTTCCCACAGACGGTGCCAATTGTCTAATATGCATCTCAACAAGTCCCTCGGGTGAACCGATAGGGTTTCGAGTAGGAGAACGAGTAGGCGCTGGTGACAATCGTCGGCTAACAGGGGGCACAATTTACCTAGGTTCGGGGCCCTCGTAGAGGTAAAACCCTTACTCCTGCTTTTGTCGATCTGTATTAGCACAATAGATCGGTTACAGTGGGGGTGCTCAAGTCGAGAGTAGATCTAAATCTCAAGGGTTAGGTGGTGCGGTATTCCTTGGTCCCCCTTCTGGTGGTTCTCCTGGCCTTAGATAGGTGGCCAGGTCTCAAACCGTCCCCGGGGGGGGGGGGGGGGGTTACAAACCCTAATCTAAAGTAGGTTACATGTTTCCTTACTTAACCCGCAAGGCTTTGCGGGTGGGCCTTGATCGGGCCTTCTAGAACTATCCACGGCATCTCCCTTGGAGCTTGGGTCTTGGGCCTTGGACCAGGTAGGCTCACCCGATAGGTCCAGGATCCATCCCTTCGTCACCCGACATCGAATCCTCCTCTACGACTGCCCCAGTCGCGTCACCGACTTCGTCTATGTGTAGTCGGTTCTGGCAAAACATGGAGTATGCCTTCGTCCCTGTTGTGCGCCTGAATCTGGCAAAACCATGGCTACACCTCGTCCTCGATGGCTCAGACTGCATATAATTCGGCATCGACCCTCCTCCAGGACGACTGTCTCGATGCGTCTCTGTTACTCTCCTCATTGCGCATGCGGCTTCATGTGCGTCTCCCTCAACACATGCATCCGATCACGACATCAACCACAGCTACTCCTCGCACGGCTACCTCAACCAAGGCTGCACTATACCACTCTCTCGACTACCTCGACATCGACTCAAAGGGCTACCATCTCTCTTGAGCATCTCATCAGCTTCATCTACAGTCTAAGCATCAACGACGTGACATCGTCCATGACGTTCCCATTCCTACTGCGGGGGATGTCAGACCACTGAATTCTACTTCGGTTTCTCTCCAGTCTGACCGTCCGCGACGCTCTCGAGGTTCGTGACGCTACCGCTACGACTGCGAGGAGATGTTAGAGATATATTAAGGTTACATGTATTTGGTAGTATGGGATTTGTAATCCATCTCCTAATCTATCTCTACGAGGCTTCTTGCACTCCAAGTTTGTACCCTAATATATACTCGCCCATGAGGCTCAATAATACATTTGATGTGGGGGTACCCGAGAGACCCCCCACCATAGGCCTAACTGGTGCAGCCCATTAAGGGGTACCTTAATGAATCCCTCGGGTGGTTGTATGAAGGCCTACGAAAGAAGTCCACACGGAACCAGAAACAAGAAAAAACTTGGACGACAAGATTAGAAAGAGTAGTAACCGACTTGGAATCGAGCCCTATCCATGTACGGCCCCCAGGACCCGGCTATCTATATAAAGCACGTGAGGGGGTCACGAACGGGCAGGCAACCCTAGATTCAGAGTTGAGCTAGAATCAATCTGCGTAACACCCCGTGTAACCTGTTTTTTCACATCATTGGAAATAAATCCGGCGGGTAGCAACCCGTGGAGTCGAGTAGTCAACTAGCGTCTTCTCCCTTACGAAACCCCAGGTCCCTCACCCCAGAAACTTGGGTGTTGGGAGGCTTCTTCGACTTCATAATCATCAAGTTGTGACTCGGCAATCTGGGCGGACTCGATCCGTTTCGGATCGAATTCACCAAGCACTTGTCGGCGTTACGCCAGGTATTCGACTCCCTCGACAAAAGCATCGATCACAATATCGGTGACCTGAACTTATGTGCGGGTCGCATGGGAGTACTACGCCTGCAAGATTCCCCTCGAATTCAGCCGACAGATTCGAGTGCGGCATAGATCTCGCCAATTTCTCTCAAGGAGGAAAACTCTAGGCACCTCTATGCCACGAATCCTCATGTCCACTTCGTCGCGATGGTGAGACGAACTGAATCGTCCTCCTCCGAGAGCAGGGAAGAAGATGAGCTGACCGACCCGCCCAAAACAACGAATGCAACTAAAACCGGGACGACTGAAAAAGAAGAGGAGCTCGTGGAGGACCCGCCAAAGTCCCCACCACCCAAAGACAAGGACCCGCATGGCGATGATGATGGACTCGACGGGTCCCCTCCACCCATCGGTCCACGGCTAAAAACAGGAAAAGTAAAAGCAAAACGCCCCCAGGCGCATGTGTCAACTAGCATAATGGAGTTGGTCACCAAACTAGTCGAGCAAGGCCTCCCCCTCCACGATATGCCAATACGGAGTAGTGGGTAGCTTATCGCTGGATGTTGGCCAAGCACAGGAAGAAGTTGAACAAGATGCACAAGGAGCTAGAAAGCACAGGTCCCCCAGGGACAGATTCAGCTGAAGCTTCAGGTAAGCGACGGTCCTGAACGGTGGACAAGACAACCGAGTCTATGAAGGGAACTCGAAGGACGTTGAACCTCTAGCACGATCCAAGAGAACAAGACCCACCGGAGAAGTTGGCACCTAAGACGCCCCAGGAAAGGCTCTTACAGGTGCGAACATACTTGATGTCCATAAAACCAACACCGGATGACCCCCACAGAGAAGTTCATGAGGAGATTTTCCGGGGTCTCAACATGGAAAGCGCAGAATTGGGGGAAAGATCCGCCCCACGAGTAGCAGCATCCATGGAGCCAAGAAAGACGAAAACCAGCCAGCCTGAGCACCACGCTACAAGGAAGACACGAAAGATCAACAAAGCCAACTCACGCAGAGTAAGGCGGATAGGTTACACAGAGAGAGGGCAGCAGAAGAGCCGCTCGCAATAATCAATAGGACTCGAGCAGAGCACCAGAGGTATGACTCGCTTGACTCGAACAAGGAGGAATTCTGCGGACCTCCTTGCTTCACTTGATAGATTCGCCAAGCTAGTAAGCTGAGGCGATCCAAGTTAACAGACAAGACACCGAAGTATGATGGCACCCAGGAACCCGAGGCATGGCTGGCCGATTATTTGACTACCGTAAGGTTCCAGAAAGGCAACAAGGTGACAACAATGCAATATATCCGGCTCCAACTCATAGGATCCATAAGAAATTGGTTGAAAAGTCAACCTAGAAACAGATATAATTGCTGGGAAGTTTCGAGTTTGATTTCGTTAAGAACTTCAAGTCTACTTGCAAACGACCAGTCGAGCAGCTGAAGGCAAGGAGGAAACGGTGAGACGAGAACATTCACAGGTACATAAAAAGGTGGACTACAATAAAAAAAAAGTTTGGAGGACATCTCGGACGAGACGGCGATTTACAGTTTCAGGGACGGGCTCCGCCGAATAGACCTGAAGGAATATATTGGTCGGGTCCGGGTTCGTATGATAAGTGACCTCATGGAAGTAGCAAACAGCTAGGTAGAAGGCAAGGAATCAGCGCACAACGCCTACCCACCCTCACCCGAGGAAGATGATATGGATACCTCCTACACAAATGAGGGAAACAGAAGATACAATTGTGACCGGAATAGACAGAGGAAGCGCAAAAATCGGATCTTTGATGAGATGAGACCCGAGTTAGTAGCACCCGAGTTCCTAGGCAGTCGCAATAACAACTTCCGCAGGCAGGGACACGAGCATGGGCAAGAGCAAAAACGTGAGTAACAGCCACCGAAGATTCATGCGAACGGGCTACCACCCATGTAAATCGAGCAGCAACTCAAATGATCTTGCCCAAACCACACATGTATGATGACGACAATGGGGTCCGTAGGTCCAGTCATAAGCTAAAAGACTGCCGCAGATTCCAACTTCTCATGGAAGCATCATACAGGAAACCGAGGGAAGCCCAACAGGCAGGTTTTCCGGCAGTCCCGGGAGCATTGGCGGTAGGCGCACCACCACCACCCACAATGCCAATAGGCGCTCCATCCCAGCCACAACCACAAGAACAACCAACACACAGAGCACAACAGACTTCAATAATACAACATCAATATAGAGTGGTTTATCCGGAGGAGGATAGGTACCCAGAGCCAAAAGGAAAAGAGTACATGATAAAGAAAGGTGCACCACCCAAGAGGAGTCAAAAGCTCATCACTAGGCAGGTGAATCTAGCAGAGATATCACCCCCTACAACACCCGAGTTCCTGGATTAGTCCGATGCAAGCATCGCATTCTCCAGAGCTAACCATCCGCTTTGAGTCCCCTTCCCAGGAAAGGCTGCGCTCATACTCGATGCCCAAATCGGAGGCTGTGATCTCAATCGTGTCTTCATGGATGGAGGAAGTGGAATTAACATCATCTATGTTGATACGTTGAAGGAAATGAACATACCAATCAACAACCTGAAGCAGTCAGAGAACTCGTTCCACGGGATCGTACCCAGGAAAGCAGTGAAACCCTTGGGAACAATAGCACTCAAGGTGATCTTCGGAGAACGTGACAATTACACAAAGGAGAAACTTGATTTTGAAGTAGTCGACTAGCCGTCACAATACAATGCGACACTTGGCAGAACACCGTTCGTGAGGTTCATGGTTGTCCCCATTATGCGTATTTGATGCTCAAAATGCCAGGACCTAGAGGAATAATAACACTGTACGGAAATTAAAAGAAATCTGACAGCTGTGATGTCGAGTTTAACAGAATATCATAGTCGTTCCGGATGCAGCAGGAGTTGGCAAACATAGTAGCCACGACTGACCACTCGATACCCCCTTGACCCAGAAAACAACACCCGAGATGGAATTCGACGTGAACAAGGACACCAGAGCACACTAGGTTCACCCGACTGATCCAGCAAAGACAATACTCGTGTCCAATATGCTGCGTATCCCATAGGTAAGCGCGCTCATCGAATTTCTGCGTGAGAACTGGAAAATCTTTGCATGGACCCCAACGGACATGCGAGGAGTCCCTAGGAAATCCGTCAAGCACTCACTCGAAATCTATAAGGATGTCAAGCCAATATAACAATTCACTCACTGTTTCTTAGAACCAAAGCAAAGGGCAATAGGAGAAAAGGTTACCAGACTACTGGCAGCAAAATTCATCCGGGAGATCAAAATAGCAGCTTGGCTTGCAAACCCAGTGCTTGTAGCCAAGAAAAATATTGATATACTACGGATGTTCATAGACTACACTTCACTAAACAAGGACTGTCCCAAATATTGGTTCCCATTACCATGCATCGATCAGATTATTGACTCGATTGCTGGCTGCGAGAGGCTCTCCTTCCTTGACAGGTATTCAGGGTATTATAAAATTTACATGAAGAAAGAAGACGAAGAGAAGACCACGTTCAACACCCCATTTAGTGTATACTGCTACACCATAATGCCTTTCGGGTTAAAAAAACGCGGGTGCCACGTACCAGCGTATGATGCAAAAATGTCTAAAGGCGCAAATTGGCAGAAATGCGCAAGTTTATGTGGATGATATTGTGTTTAAGTTAAAAAAAAGGTGGACACCCTTATTGACGACCTTCGATAAATCTTTGCGGAACTTAACGAGTACCAGATCAAGTTGAACCCGAAAAAGTGTGCATCTGGAGTACATCAAGGAGACTTACTCAGGTACCTTTTATCTGCCAGAGGTATAGAGGCTAATCCGGAGAAAATCCAGACTATTCTTGCAATGACGGAACCAGTGAATGTGAAAGGTGTACAACAGTTAGCAGGGAGAATCGCAACACTCGCAAGGTTTATAGCAAAACTTGGAGAAAAAGCACTCCCTTTCCACAAACTGCTGAAAAAGTCAGATAAGTTCGAGTGGAAACCCAAAGCTAGGGGAGCTTTCCACGCACTCAAACAAACCTTGTCGACTCCATATGTCTTGGCACCTCGGGAAAAGGAACTAGTGTACCTATACATCTCAGCAACAAGACATGTGTTCAATACAATATTAGTAGTAGAGAGACCCCAGGAAGGGTCCATATACAGGGTACAACACCCAATATATGTAACATCCCAAGTATGAAAATACCCTAGAATGCTTTGTTCCTTGTTTTATTTCAAGCAATGCATCATGTCATCATGTTTACTTATTGTTTGCATTTGTTTTCCATCTGTTTTATCCTGTTTTCACAACTCAAATTCAAACCTTTTTCAAACATGGTTTCATACTTGCTCTGTTACAACTTTTGGAACCAAAATAACAAATAAAAACAACCCTTTTATTCCTTGTTTTCACTTATTAAATTGTTGCCTTAAATCCAACCAATAATTCAATCAATAATTCTCAAATCACCTTTTAAATTCCCAAACCAAGTTCAAATCAGTACCTAATTTAAACCATCACAATTCACCACAATTTGTGGTCCTAAACTCATTTATTTTAACCTAGGGATAACCCTATTCAAATGTTGTTTTCAATAAAGAAATCTAATATGAAATTCTCCCATATTTGATTTCAAACACTAACTATAATTTTAAATTTCCATTTTTGAAATCCAAGCTTATAATATGGTTGCTAATTACTTAAATAGCTTAACTTAATTTTTCTAGATTTTTTCTCAAATAAAACCTTAACAGTTTTCTTCCAAAAGCAAAAGTACAAAAAAAAATAAAACAGAAAAGAATAAAACGCAGCTAACCTAGCGCGCGCGCAGCAGCTAACTCCAGCCCAGCCCAGCTAAGCCTACCCCGCGCGCGCCCAGCCCATCACTTAAACGCCGTACCGGTTCGAGGGCGCCAAGATTCGTGCGCGCGCCCTCCTTCTTCGTCCTCCCGTACGGCGCCCATCGGAGGCCTCCACGGCGACCGCGCGCGACCACGGCGGCCACCGCAGCGCCTCCAGCCTATAAAAAGGAGCCCTAGCCCCCCTAGGTGTGCCCTATCCTCTAGGGTTCCGCCTCCACCTCGCTCGCGCCGTCAATCGCCCCAGCCCCAAGCTCCACCTCTCCGCAACGCTTCCCGCCGGCGAATCTCTAAAGATCGACATGGCGCCACCACCTCCAACCCCCTCTTAGCCAATTGATTCCGGGAACGAGCTCGCCACCCTCCCTTCTATCTCTTGGACACCAGAGGAACCCCTGGTAAGCCTCCGATCGTCGACGCCGTCTTCTGTTTTCTCTCCGGCCGCCGCGCCCTGTTCTCTGAACCTGCACTTCTCGTCGCCGTTGCAGAGCTTGTCGCCCACGATCGCTCGCGGAAACCAGTAGCCCTCGCCGTCCTCGACACGTTGAGCATCTCCGGGAGCCCGTAGCGCCACTGCTTCCTCCCCGTCGTCTTCAACACCTCCGCGGCCGCCGTCGTCACCCTCCGTCAGCACGCGTCGCCGCCGATCAATCCCAGTGAGCATCCGCCCTCGCTCCCTTCCTCCCTCTGCTTGCGCACGGCCCAGCGCACGTACTGCACACGCACAAGCAAACATTCGCTATCACCACCGCGCCAATCGCCGCCGGCGAGCAGTTCTGAACCTCTGTCTGTCGAGCAAGCATTAGCTCGTCAGTTAAAAGTTCAGAATGGTGCAAGCCGTAACCTTTTCCTCCTTGCGCGTCTGTATCTGACAAACGCAGCGCGACAGCGCAGTTGGTTCAGTCGAGTGCGCGCGAGGGAGAGGTGCTGGGTTCGAACCCCAGCACCCGCGATTAATCCCACCTTTTTGCTCTCCCGCTGACAGCCGTGGCCCACGCTGCAGTGACAGCCACGGCCACGCCAGCACGCACTCGTCCACGCTGGCCGCAGGGGCCACAGGGCAGTGGCTGGTGTGCAGATCCAGTGCGTATCAAAAGAATTAAACGAAATCTGTTTAAAATTCCTATTTCTCTTTTAAATAACAGATTTGAATAGAAACTTTGAAATTCCATATCTTTTATTTTACAAATCCAATAAATACAAACTTGATGTCTATTCTGATCCAAATTTTATGAACTTTCCAAATATTCCACTTGTGTACTGTTTTGAATTTTCAAAATACTTTTAAATTTCAAATTTGAATAATTCAAATGCAAATTGAAATAATTCATAACTAATTCATACTGTTTTCAAATAATTCAAATAAAATATGTTTTTCACACCTTTTTGAATACTTTATTCAAATATAAATTTTGTTTTCTGGTTTGAATAATTTAAATTGCCCAAACTATTTAAATCTTGTTTAATTCAATTAAAACTTGTTTAATATTGTTTAATTCATAATTAATTAATCCAAAGTCCAATTTCAAAATGTGAAACATGTAATCCAACTAAAATTTGATAAACTTTTCAAATATAAAATTTGTAATTTGTTTTGCACACTTTAACTTGATGATAACAACATTTATTTGTGTGCCATGTTTAAGTAACAATATTCCAAACTTAATAAATGCTTTTCTAAAATTGTTAACTATCATTCCAATTGCATTTAAATTGCTATGTTATTGTTATTCATCATGCATGCATCATACTAAGTCACTTACACATGATGCTTAGTGATAGAACAATTAATTCAACTCTAAAGCATGGGCTTCCATATGCAACCTTTGCATATGGAATCCATTTAAATTTGTGTTTCATGTCAAGCAAGTTATTTTGTTGCATCTATTAAACATGACATGCATCATCCAATGTTTGTGCACCTATACCATGTATTGATTGCCCGTCTTCCTTCGTTGTTGTTTTGCTTCTTCTCGATTAGACGACGACGTTGGTACCGACGAGCCTTACGACACCACTACTCAGGACCTAGCCCAGTACGAGGCTGAGCTGCCAGGCAAGTTATCACTCACATGAATCATTGAGTTCCTTTCCACACTTGTTGTCGATACTATCTTTTTGTCTACTATTGCTAGCCCTATGTATCGTTGCTTGTTCTCCGAACCCATCACATGATACCTTGAGCCATGATATTGCCACCCCCTCCATACCTACAGCCATTGCTTGTGCCTGTTATTATCTAGCATGCTTAGGGTTGCTTTTACTCGAGTATGTTGTCGGTTACTACTGTTACTATCTTATTATCTTGTACCGGGGCTCGTTATTAATCAATCAATCCTGTTAATTGCTAATGGTAATAATAATTTGATGATAAGGCACCGGCAGGAGGCCCATGAGTGGTTTTGGAGCCTGCTAGTGTCGACCCTAATAGGAAAAGGGTCTTGTCTACTGATCCATGATGAGCGCACTACCCGCATTTGGGAAGCGAGTATGGGCGCCCCCCTCAACTTGACCTGATTCGCATCTCGTCCAAATCGCCTCATTTAGTTCGTGTTTTCCATTTGCCGCATGCATGTTTTTGCGAGCCCAGCGCAGGGTGGAACTTTTGTAGTCGGCATATAGGGGGACACGTTCTTAGAGTGCTATGAGGGTCCATTTTCTTCTGGGCTCGATTAGCCGTGCGCCCAAGGTGCTTTGGGCTTGATGCGGAGAATGGTTGGTTGTGTAGAGTACCCCGCTTGGTGGGTTAGCTGTCGCACCCCGGTTTCTAGAGGATACTCTTCGCACGAACTGGAAGTCAGGTGCTTGGATTATGGGGCATACCTGCTCCCACGTCCCAGCTTCCTGGTAGGCCTGCGCTTATGCGCGACAACACAAGCCCTGCTCCCACCGTCGAAGTAAACTATCCGCTAGGAACCTAAGGCACTACTGTCGACGTACTTCATATTCAAGCACGCACTGTACGTCAACAGCTTTGAACGAAATGATAGCACAAACTGTCTCTAAGACACAAAAGAATGAAATAAGTTTGCAAATAGCCTTCACTAAGGCAGAGATAGCAAAACACTCATCCAGAGGACACATGTCCCAACATATCATCCATTACATCAGCGGAAGCAATCAAATGGGTCTGAGTACAGACAAAACCAAGGCTTAAGAAGCCGGAGAAAATAACGAAAAACGAAGCCCATCCACGTAGGTCCTGGATCCTGCCCGGGGTCCAGCCAACTACTCGTCTGCAGTGTCGTCAAACTCCACAAAGTAGCCATCCTGGTGATCATCGTAGCCGTAGTCGTACTCTGCGTAAACCACAGCCCCAACGGGGTCAGTACATCCAAGTACTGGCAAGCAAGACTCACACTTCATCAAGGAGTTACCCGTCAACACAAGCCGGGATGCTTGGGATCAACGGAAGAAGATAGGTATTATAAAAGCTGCAGCGGGCTGCTCTAACCAACTACAGAAAATACTACTTGTGTCCGGCTAATAGAAAAGATAAGATCGAGGAATTGTAACCAACTGAAAGATAACTTCAAACAAACCCATCCTGGATCTCGCCCCTTATCCGAAGAAGCAATCCGAGGATAACTCACACCGTTGTAATAAGGTGAATCAAGTTATTGTGTGAATAACCTATTACTAGTCAAGTTATTAGTCATTGGGTGAAACATGGTTATCATTATGTTTAAGTTGTCCTGAGTACTTGTTAGCCAGTACTTTCACCAAGTAATCCATAACCGCGGAAAACACGGCTTCTCGAGAAGATTTATCCCTGCAGGGGTGCACCATAGTAACCGTACACGTAAGAATATCCCGCCAGATGGGAATCAAACCCACCAAGCGAGACACTCAACACAACCAACTATTCTTCGCATCAAGCCCAAAGCACCGCGTGCTGTGCGTGCGCGGCTAATCGAGCCCCCCGAAGAAAAGGAGGACCCTCATAGCACTGGAAGACCACGCCGCCCTAAATGCCGACTACAAAAGTTCCACCCTGGCCTCGGGTTCGTACCTGCATATGATGCAGCAAATGGAAAGCCCGAACTAGTACGGCGATTTGGACGAGATGCGAATCAAGTCAAGTTGAGGGGGGCGCCCATACTCGCTTCCCACATGCGGGTAGTGCGCTCATCATGGATCAGTAGACAAGACCCTTTTCCTATTAGGGTCGACACTAGCAGGCCTCAAAACCACAAAGGGCCTCCTGCCGGTGCCTTATCATCAAATTATTATTAACAGCAGCATTAACAGGATTGATTGATTAACATCGAGCCCCCGGAACGATAACAGATAATAATAGCACGATAATAAAAGAAGTAACCGACAACAGGCTCGAGCAAAAGCAACCCTAAGCATGCTAGATAAGAACAGGCACAAACAAAGGCTGTGGGTATGGAGGTGAGGCAATATCATTGGTTCAGGGAATCATGTGATGGGTTCGGAGAATAGCAACGATACATAGGGCTAGCAATAGTAGACAACAGAATAGTATCGACAACAAGTGTGGAAGAGAACTCGATGATTCATGTGAGTGATAACTTGCCTGGCAGCTCAGTCTCGTACTGGGCTAGGTCCTGAGTAGTGGTGTCGTAAGGCTCGTCGGTACCAACGTCGTCGTCTAACCGAGAAGAAGCAAAACAACAACGAAGGAAGACGGCAATCAATACATGGCATATGTGCACAAACATGGGATGATGCATGTCATGTTCAATAGATGCACCAAAGTAAACTACTTGATATGAAACACAAGTTTAAATAGGATTCCATATACAAAGGTTGCATATGGAAGACCATGCTTTAGAGTTGAATTAATTGTTCTATCACTAGGCATCATGTGTAAGTGACTTAGTATGATGCATGCATGATGAAGAACAAGAATATAACAAGTTTTAAATGCAATTAGAATGATAGTTAACCATTTTAGAAAGCATTAATAAGTTTGGAAAAATATTGTTACTTAATGGTGTTGAACAAGTAATTGTTGTTTTCAACAAGTTAACGGGTGCAAAACAAACAACAAAGTTGATATTTGAAAAGGTTATCAAATTTTAGTTGGATTACATGTTTCACATATTGAAATTGGAATTTGGATTATTTAATTATGAATTAGACAATATTAAACATGTTTTAATTGAATTAAACAAGATTTAAATTGTTTAGGCAATTTAAATTATTCAAACCAGAAAAAAAAAATTTATATTTGGAAAGTACATGAAAAGTTGATTGGAAAACATATTTAGTTTGTGGAATTTGGAATTTTTATGAACAAGTTATGAATTTTGCAAGTTTAAGTGAATTTAACAAGTTTTCAAATTTTGCACCAATTTAAAATATTCAAAACAGTAAACAAATTTTATATTTGGATAGATCATTTAATTTTGGACAGGAAACATATTTAAAAAGTGAAAATTGGAGTTAAAATGAAATAGTTATGCAATTTACAATTTTAGGGTGCAATCTGCCATTTTAAGTCATCTAGGGACTTAGGAAATATTTTTACAGGGGCTAGAAAGAAATAGAAGGGACCTAGTTGTGATTTCCTGGAAGTTTAAGGGTCAAAGAATGTTGAAAAAAAAGTTTGGTTTTTATGGGTGCAGGGGGGATCGAACCCTGCACCTCTCTGCTGCGCTAAGGGTGCTAACCAGATGGGCTATGCAGTTTTTGTGTGACAGAGAAGGGCTCTGTGTGGGTTATGGTTCAGGGAAAGGGCTAGTGCACAAATCGGAAAATAAAGCAGTAAAAAGGGTGTGGGGGATGGGAATCGAACTCGCAACCTGGGGGTTCTCTGCGAGCGCATCCACCAGTGGGCTGCTGCGGATGTTTTGATTGGGATAGGGTTCGTTTGATTTTGTACCTGTCAAACGAATGTTAACTGAATCTACTAAATCTGCAGGCGAAACATACAGCAGCGCTGGTCACGTAACAGTGCACATCGAGGTGATCTTCCATGGAAGCAATCGGTAGCCAAACAGCAGGGAATGAAGGGGGAATGAAGGGGAATGGAAAGGTGGCGATACCAGCTTCGCGTGGACGTGCTCGGCGCGGCCGGAGGGGGACGGATGCGGCGGCGCCGTGCTCCGGCGGCGGCCGGCCGTGGGACAGCAATGGAGGCGGTCTCCTCCTTGGCGGCGGCGGAGGAGGAAGCCAGGAGGGAATAGAGGCGCGCTAGGGTTAGGGTTTGGCCCAAGGGAGGAGGGGAGAAGATATAGGAGGGGGGAGATCGAACGCATGGTCCAGGGAGGGTTGCCTGTCGCTGTCCTCCATGGCTACGTCAGCCATCTGTACGGAGGTAGGGGGAGACCGAGCGGGCTGCCCCTGGTGGGCTGGGCCTGCCTCTCCCCCCTCTCCTACGTTTTGTTTTCTTTTTATTATTTTTTGTTTTTTTTTTTTTTTTGCTGCAAGTGCATTGGTAATAAAACAATAGGTTTAATTGATGAAAAAAATTTGGAAAAAAATTGGAGAAGCCCCTTAGTTCAAATACAACCACTTGGTAGTTTTTGTTTTCAAAATTGTAATTGTTTGCTTGCTGTTTTAAAATTGAACCAATTAAATTGGATTTTGCAATAATAATTAATATTAGAAAATGAAGTATTTTCAATAGGGTTTCCCCTAGGGTTTAGAATGTTTTAAGGAATTCCAATTAGTGGTGAATTTATGGATTCAAAAGTGTATTGATTTGAGAAATTGTTTGACTTTGGAAATGATTTGGAAATAATTGATTAATTTGATTGATTGAATTAAGCAACAATTTAAAAGTGATCCAATAAGAAAATAATTGGAAGCAATTGATGTTTTTGGATTTTGCAATTCATTATTTGAAAGAAAGTAACAGACAAGTGTGAAAACAGAAGTTGATAACAAGTTTAAATTTCATATGAAAACAATGCAAACAGAAATAAATATGAGGATGATGATATGATGCATTGCTTAAATAAAAACAACAAGTAAAACAACTATGGGTTTTCATACTTGGATGTTACATTAGCTTCCCATCTGGCGGGTTATTCTTGAGTGTACGGCCAAATTGGTGCAACCCTGCAGGGATAATCTTCTCGAGAAGCCGTGTTTTCCGCGGTTATGGATTACTTGGTGAAAGTACTGGCTAACAAGTACTCAGGACAACTTCAACATAACTATCAACCATGTTTCACCCAATGATCAATAACCTGACTAGTAATAGGTTATTCACACAAATAACTTGATTCATCTTAATCCAACTGTGTGAGTTATCCTCGGATTGCTTCTTTGGATAAGGGGCGAGATCCAGGATGGGTTTGGTTGAAGTTATCTTTCAGTTGGTTACAATCCTCGATCTTATCTTTTCTGTTAGCCGGAATTTGTAGTTATATTCTGTAGTTGTTAGAGCAGCCAGCAGCAACTTTTATATCACCCCTTTTCTTCCGTTGATCCCAAGCATCTCTGCTTGTGTTGACGGGTAACTCCTTGATGAACTGTGAGTCTTGCTTGCCAGTACTTGGATGTACTGACCCCGTTGGGGCTGTGGTTTACGCAGAGTACTACTACGACTACGATGCTTCCCAGGATGGCTACTTTGTGGAGTTCGACGACGCTGCAGACGAGTAGTTAGCTGGACCAGGGCAGGATCCAGACCTACGTGGATGGGCTTCGCTTTTCTTTATTTTTCTCAGGCTTCTTAAGCCATGGATTTGTCTGTACTCAGACCCCTTGATTGCTTCCGCTGTTGTAATGGATGATATGTTGGGACATGTGTCCTCTGGATGACTGTATTCGATATTTTCTGCCTTAGTGAAGGCCAGTTGCACTTATTTCATTCTTTTGTGTCTTAGAGACATTCTGTGCTATCATTCGTACCAAACTGTTGACGTACCGTGCGTGTTTGTTATGAAGTACGTCGACAGTAGTGCCTTTAGGTTCCTAGCGGATAGTTTACTTCGACGGTGGAAGCAGGGCTTGTGTTGTCGCGCATAAGCGCAGGCCTACCAGGAAGCTGGGACGTGGGAGCATGTATGCCCCATAATCCAAGCACCTGACTTCCAGTTCGTGCGAAGAGTATCCTCTAGAAACCCAGGGTGCGACAAATGGTATCAGAGCCTGTCTGCCTGTAGGATCCCTTTTTACTGGTCGCAGTTGAGTCTAGAAACTATTTTGTAGCTATATAGGAAAAATGAAACGTGAGAGTAG
The DNA here is from genome assembly GCA_028641055.1 of Alopecurus myosuroides. Taxonomy (NCBI): domain Eukaryota; kingdom Viridiplantae; phylum Streptophyta; class Magnoliopsida; order Poales; family Poaceae; genus Alopecurus; species Alopecurus myosuroides. The sequence goes on along the minus strand of CM054057.1, from coordinate 201,072,528 downwards.
GAATTCTGCCATTTTTCTTCTTTCCCCACCCACCCACCCTTTTCTGGTAAGGAAGTGAAACGTTGTTTTCTGTTCTCACCTAAACTTTCAAGTTAGGATTTCACGTGTTTTGGGTTATCTGTAGTACCTCAGGACTTTTGGTCTCGTTTTCCCGATGTTGCTTCGATATCATGTTCTTTTCAACATCATTATCGTCCGTTGAACCTTGTTGTTGTTTTCCACATCCTTTTCCTTCTACCGGAGTCTAATCAAAACCTTCCAAATAATCTGCAGATGGGTCTCAACTACTATCCGCAGGTGGTTCGCATGACTCGCTGTGAGAGCACCGCCGGTTTTCCGGAGTTGCTGAGAGACATGGTTACCTTTCTGGGGTTCCGTTGGGCACCAGAGTACCAGGTCTACGAGCACCAGCGAGAGTGGTGACCAGACTTGCTACCGGGCTATCGTCTACATTCTGTCGGATGATGGCAGGAGCATTGCACACCAGTACGAGGCAGTAGGGTCCACAGTGGATATGGCCGTGCAGCAGGCAGCGTACGTGAGTATCACCGTTCTCCGTGCTGACTACTGGGGGTTTGATAAGTCCAGTTTTCGTCACATCCCCCGTGGTTACATCACGGCAGCGGGAGTTCACTTCACTGTCCACCGCGAGCTGGATACCTACGAGACTGATAGCTCCAGGCTCCAGGTCACTGCCCAGTTCGCTAGTCACAGTGATGCCGTTGCTTCCGCACTTTCTCAGGAGTTAGCCTCAGTCAGGGAGCAGCTCCACCTTGCTCTCACTCGTCTGGCGACGTACACCACAGACTTTGTTGGAGACAGCGCTTCGCACGTGTCGTTCAGCCAGCTGTCTTTCCGTTGCCAGATGCTGGAGGTTACGAGCCGATCAAGGCCCACCTTCTCGACCCTCGGAGCTGGGTTACACAGGGATTCCCCGCTATGGAGCACAGGGATACGACGCTTCCTACTTCACGACACCGAGAGGTGCTCTCAGAGCAGTTCCTATCTACATGGATCGTCGTGATACCTACTTCCTGGGATTCCGCCTCAACCGTACCTCTCGTCGTACTACTCACTCACCGCCGTCGCTGCGTGATGAGCATGGGAGTACCGTGGTATCCTTTACTTAGCTGTGTCTAGTTTATACTTTCGTTTTTCGAACCATGTATTTGGTCTGTTGGATATTCTGATGTATTTGAACATGTGATGATGACCTGTTGGTTATCTATTCGTGCGTCGGAATAATCTATCTTTTCGGTTACCAAGTCTATCCTTGTCTTGTTTTGTGCTAAAATGAATTCTTGTTCAGGATGCCTCCAACCAGAACAACCCGCCTCCGCCACCACCAATGGGGGAGCGTTGGCTCAGATGACCCAAGTGGTGACACAGATGGCCCAGATCCAGGCTAACCAGCACCACAACCAGATATGCTCCAAGGGTCACATCAAGGACTTCCTCAGCTTGGGCCCAAAAGCTTTCGTGGCAACACGTGAGCCCCTGGATGCTGATGACTGGATCCGTGACGTAGCAAGAGCTCTGGAGATAGCTCATGTTGCTGAAGAGGATAAGGTCAAGTACGCCACCTACCTACTGAAGGGTCAGGCAGCTACTTGGTGGGAGAACTACCAGGCCATGAGGGCTGGCTTTCCTATCAACTGGGGATGTTTCAAGGATGCCTTCCTGAAGCACCACATCCCGGATGGTCTCATGGAAAAGATGCGTGAGGAATTCTGCTCTCTCAGACAGGGCAAGCTGGACGTTCTCGGCTACCAGAACGAGTTCAATCGTCTCGCTCGGTACGCTGGTGACGAAGTGTCCACCGAAGCCAAGAAGATGGCAAGGTTCCGCCGAGGTTTTAACCCGGAACTGAAGTACGCTCTCACAAACATCAAGTGCAAGGACTTCGTCGAGCTTGTGAACACCGCGCTCAATGAGGAGAATGGGCGCAAGGCGTTCGAAGAGTCGCGCAAGCACTCGCGTGAGGGTGGTTCCTCCTCCAACATGACCACCCCTCCGCAGAAGCGCCGCATCTGGGTGCCAAATGGTGCTGTCACTCGGGCTCCAAATGCCCAAGCTTCTCCAGGCTTTGGTCCCCGCCCACCCAACCCATCTCAGATGCAGGGTCAGAGGTTTCCGATGGGGCAGCCAAGGCCAGGTCCTTCTCGTATCGTCACTTGCTACAAGTGCAAGGATACTGGACATTATGCTGATAAGTGCACTCAGAAGCAGCTACCCCTACCTCCTCGCCCCAACACCAACCAGGCTATGGTTCGTGCTCCTCCGGCTAAAGCCTTCAACTCCAACAATAGGCCTGTCGGGAGGAACGCGAGGGTGAACCATATCAAGGCCGACAAAGCCGAGGAAGCTGCTGACGTCGTTCTCGGTATATTACCCGTAAACTCTATTCCAGCTAAAGTGTTGTTTGATACTGGAGCATCGCATTCGTTTGTGTCAAAGATTTTTGCAAAAGCATACAACCTAGTTCTGGTTCCGCTAAGCAATCAAATGACTGTTCACTCTCCGGGACCGCAAATGTTGACTTCCAAGATAAGCATGGACAATGAGATCCTAATTGGAGGTCGTGTATTCCTTGCTTCACTCATGTTGCTGGGAAATTCTGACATTGATGTCATTCTGGGTATGGATTGGTTGAAGACCCACAAAGCTAAAATTGACTGTGCTCAAAAGTCAATAACTCTCTCCCACACTTCAGGCCAGATAGTCTATTCTCCATATGGATCAACTTCTGTTCAGCTGTTCAGCCTCGATGCCAAACCCCTTCCGGCAATTGAAAATGTTCCGGTGGTTTGTGAATTCCCTGACGTCTTTCCAGAAGAGTTGCCAGGGATGCCCCCGGACAGAGCAGTTGAGTTCGTGATCGAGCTTGAGCCAGGTACTGCTCCAATCTCTAAGCATCCATATAAGATAGCTCCTCCTGAACTGAAATTGTTGAAGGAGCAAATCGATATGTATATGGACAAAGGTTTCATTCAGCCTAGTTCCTCCGCTTGGGGTTGCCCAACTCTGTTTGTTGCCAAGAAGGATCAAACAAAAAGACTCGTGGTTGACTATCGTCCTCTCAACGAGAAAACCATCAAGAACAAGTATCCACTTCCTCGTATCGATGATCTTTTTGATCAACTTGCTGGAGCCTCAATATTCTCAAAGTTGGACTTGAGGATGGGTTACCATCAGATAAAGATCAGAAAGGAAGATATTCCTAAGACAGCTTTCACCACTAGGTACGGTCTATATGAATACACCGTCATGTCCTTTGGTCTCACCAATGCACCGGCGACCTTCTCAAGACTCATGAATTCTGTCTTCCATGAATACCTCGACAAGTTCGTTGTGGTATATCTTGATGACATTCTAGTCTACTCCAAATCCGAGGAAGAGCATGGAGAACACCTTCGTCTCACTCTCATGAAACTTCGCGAGCATCGTCTATATGCCAAGTTTTCCAAATGTGAGTTCTGGATTCCAGAAGTTGCATATCTTGGTCATATCATCTCTGCCAAAGGCATAGCCATTGACCCGGAAAAGGTTAAGGCAATTGTTGATTGGAAACCCCCTAAGACGGTGAAGCAAGTCAGAAGTTTTCTTGGCTTGGCTAGCTATTGCCGTCGTTTCGTTCAAAACTTTTCCAAGATTGCTAAACCTCTCACTGATCTCACAAAGAAGGACAAAAAGTTCGTTTGGACTCCACAATGTGATGAGAGTTTCAACCTCCTGAAGACTAAACTCACTTCCACACCTGTTCTAGTTGGCCCAGATACCACCAAACCTTTCCAGATATTCTGTGATGCATCTCTCCAAGGCCTAGGAGCAGTTCTTATGCAAGAACGTCAAGTTGTGGCTTATGCTTCACGTCAGTTGAACCCACATGAGCAAAACTATCCCACTCATGATCTTGAACTTGCAGCAGTTGTGTTTGCCCTCAAGAAATGGAGACAATACTTGTTGGGTAACAAAACTGAAATCTTTTCCGATCACAAGAGTCTGAAATACATCTTTACTCAGCCAGATCTGAACCTCAGGCACAGGAGATGGATTGAGAAGATTAAAGACTTTGATCTCACCATTTCTTACACTCCAGGCAAGGCTAATGTTATGGCCGATGCTCTCAGTCGCAAATCCTATTGCAATAATCTCATGATCATGGAAAGCCAACCTCCACTTCATGAAGAATTCCAGAAGCTGAACCTTGGTCTTGTTCCGGAAGGATACCTTGCTAGCTTGACAGCCAGTCCAACTCTCGAGGACAAGATTCGTTCTGAACAACTTCGTGATAATGAGATCAAGAAGATTGTGGATCACATCAAGGAGGGAAGTGATAAGTTCAAGTCCTTCTCAATTGATGACAAGGGAACTGTGTTCTTCGAAGGACGCATTGCAGTCCCTCAGATTCAAAGTCTCAAGGATATCATTCTCAAGGAGGCTCATGAAACTCCTCTATCCATTCACCCTGGAAGTACAAAGATGTACCAGGATCTCAAGACTCTGTATTGGTGGCCTGGCATGAAACGTGAAATAGCTCAATACGTTTCTGAGTGCGACGTTTGTCAACGTGTTAAGGCAGTCCATCAGAAGACAGCAGGTCTACTCCAACCTCTGAAAATTCCTGAGTGGAAGTGGGACATGATTGAAATGGACTTCGTTACTGGGTTTCCAAAGTCCAAAAAGGGCAACGATGCAATCTTCGTTGTTATTGATCGTCTCACTAAGGTTGCTCACTTCTATGCTGTAAAGGAAACTATCTCAGCTAGCCAGTTAGCAGAGCTCTACACAGCAAAGGTTGTTCCCCTTCATGGTGTTCCATTGGAAATAAGCTCAGACCGTGGAAGTATCTTCACTTCTCATTTCTGGAAGAGCTTTCAAGAAGCATTGGGCACTAAACTTCTGTTCAGCACAGCTTATCACCCTCAGTCTCAGGGGCAAGTCGAAAGAGTCAATCAGATTCTCGAGGATATGCTCAGAGCATGTGGTCTCTCCTTTGGCATGAAATGGGAGGATTGCCTTCCATATGCTGAATTCTCCTACAACAACAGCTACCAGGCAAGCCTAGGCATGGCACCATTTGAGGCACTGTATGGTCGAAGATGCAGGAGTCCAATCAATTGGTCTGGAGCTGGTGAACGTTCACTTTTAGGCCCTGACATTGTTAAGGAAGCCGAGGAGAAAGTTCGTATCATTCGTGACAATCTCAGGATTGCTCAGTCTCGTCAGAAGAGCTATTATGATAGCAAGCACAGGGATATGGTCTATGCACCTGGTGATAAGGCATATCTCCGTGTAACTCCCCTCAGAGGCACCCATCGTTTTGGTGTGAAAGGAAAGCTTGCACCAAGATACATTGGCCCTTTCAACATCCTCTCAAGACGTGCAGAGAATGCTTATCGTCTTGAACTTCCAGAAAAAACTATCCAAAGTGCACGATGTGTTCCACGTGTCACAACTCAAGAAGTGTTTCAAAGATCCAGATCGTGCAGTTGATCATGATTCCATTGAGCTGCAAGATGATCTATCTTATGAGGAGCACCCTATTCGTATTCTCGATGAGACCGAGCGTAAGACTCGCAACAAGAGCACCAAGTTCTTGAAAGTCCAATGGTCGCATCATTCCGATAAAGAGGCAACATGGGAGACCGAAGAGGATCTTCGCAAGAAGTATCCGGACCTGTTCATTTCTCAGTAGGAATCTCGGGGCGCGATTCCTTCAAGGGGGGGCGTTTTGTAACATCCCAAGTATGAAAATACCCTAGAATGCTTTGTTCCTTGTTTTATTTCAAGCAATGCATCATGTCATCATGTTTACTTATTGTTTGCATTTGTTTTCCATCTGTTTTATCCTGTTTTCACAACTCAAATTCAAACCTTTTTCAAACATGGTTTCATACTTGCTCTGTTACAACTTTTGGAACCAAAATAACAAATAAAAACAACCCTTTTATTCCTTGTTTTCACTTATTAAATTGTTGCCTTAAATCCAACCAATAATTCAATCAATAATTCTCAAATCACCTTTTAAATTCCCAAACCAAGTTCAAATCAGTACCTAATTTAAACCATCACAATTCACCACAATTTGTGGTCCTAAACTCATTTATTTTAACCTAGGGATAACCCTATTCAAATGTTGTTTTCAATAAAGAAATCTAATATGAAATTCTCCCATATTTGATTTCAAACACTAACTATAATTTTAAATTTCCATTTTTGAAATCCAAGCTTATAATATGGTTGCTAATTACTTAAATAGCTTAACTTAATTTTTCTAGTTTTTTTCTCAAATAAAACCTTAACAGTTTTCTTCCAAAAGAAAAAGTACAAAAAAAAATAAAACAGAAAAGAATAAAACGCAGCTAACCTAGCGCGCGCGCAGCAGCTAACTCCAGCCCAGCCCAGCTAAGCCTACCCCGTGCATTCTCTGCCCATCACTTAAACGCCGTACCGGTTCGAGGGCGCCAAGATTCGTGCGCGCGCCCTCCTTCTTCGTCCTCCCGTACGGCGCCCATCGGAGGCCTCCACGGCGACCGCGCGCGACCACGGCGGCCACCGCAGCGCCTCCAGCCTATAAAAAGGAGCCCTAGCCCCCCTAGGTGTGCCCTATCCTCTAGGGTTCCGCCTCCACCTCGCTCGCGCCGTCAATCGCCCCAGCCCCAAGCTCCACCTCTCCGCAACGCTTCCCGCCGGCGAATCTCTGAAGATCGACATGGCGCCACCACCTCCAACCCCCTCTTAGCCAATTGATTCCGGGAACGAGCTCGCCACCCTCCCTTCTATCTCTTGGACACCAGAGGAACCCCTGGTAAGCCTCCGATCGTCGACGCCGTCTTCTGTTTTCTCTCCGGCCGCCGCGCCCTGTTCTCTGAACCTGCACTTCTCGTCGCCGTTGCAGAGCTTGTCGCCCACGATCGCTCGCGGAAACCAGTAGCCCTCGCCGTCCTCGACACGTTGAGCATCTCCGGGAGCCCGTAGCGCCACTGCTTCCTCCCCGTCGTCTTCAACACCTCCGCGGCCGCCGTCGTCACCCTCCGTCATCACGCGTCGCCGCCGATCAATCCCAGTGAGCATCCGCCCTCGCTCCCTTCCTCCCTCTGCTTGCGCACGGCCCAGCGCACGTACTGCACACGCACAAGCAAACATTCGCTATCACCACCGCGCCAATCGCCGCCGGCGAGCAGTTCTGAACCTCTGTCTGTCGAGCAAGCATTAGCTCGTCAGTTAAAAGTTCAGAATGGTGCAAGCCGTAACCTTTTCCTCCTTGCGCGTCTGTATCTGACAAACGCAGCGCGACAGCGCAGTTGGTTCAGTCGAGCGCGCGCGAGGGAGAGGTGCTGGGTTCGAACCCCAGCACCCGCGATTAATCCCACCTTTTTGCTCTCCCGCTGACAGCCGTGGCCCACGCTGCAGTGACAGCCACGGCCACGCCAGCACGCACTCGTCCACGCTGGCCGCAGGGGCCACAGGGCAGTGGCTGGTGTGCAGATCCAGTGCGTATCAAAAGAATTAAACGAAATCTGTTTAAAATTCCTATTTCTCTTTTAAATAACAGATTTGAATAGAAACTTTGAAATTCCATATCTTTTATTTTACAAATCCAATAAATACAAACTTGATGTCTATTCTGATCCAAATTTTATGAACTTTCCAAATATTCCACTTGTGTACTGTTTTGAATTTTCAAAATACTTTTAAATTTCAAATTTGAATAATTCAAATGCAAATTGAAATAATTCATAACTAATTCATACTGTTTTCAAATAATTCAAATAAAATATGTTTTTCACACCTTTTTGAATACTTTATTCAAATATAAATTTTGTTTTCTGGTTTGAATAATTTAAATTGCCCAAACTATTTAAATCTTGTTTAATTCAATTAAAACTTGTTTAATATTGTTTAATTCATAATTAATTAATCCAAAGTCCAATTTCAAAATGTGAAACATGTAATCCAACTAAAATTTGATAAACTTTTCAAATATAAAATTTGTAATTTGTTTTGCACACTTTAACTTGATGATAACAACATTTATTTGTGTGCCATGTTTAAGTAACAATATTCCAAACTTAATAAATGCTTTTCTAAAATTGTTAACTATCATTCCAATTGCATTTAAATTGCTATGTTATTGTTATTCATCATGCATGCATCATACTAAGTCACTTACACATGATGCTTAGTGATAGAACAATTAATTCAACTCTAAAGCATGGGCTTCCATATGCAACCTTTGCATATGGAATCCATTTAAATTTGTGTTTCATGTCAAGCAAGTTATTTTGTTGCATCTATTAAACATGACATGCATCATCCAATGTTTGTGCACCTATACCATGTATTGATTGCCCGTCTTCCTTCGTTGTTGTTTTGCTTCTTCTCGATTAGACGACGACATTGGTACCGACGAGCCTTACGACACCACTACTCAGGACCTAGCCCAGTACGAGGCTGAGCTGCCAGGCAAGTTATCACTCACATGAATCATTGAGTTCCTTTCCACACTTGTTGTCGATACTATCTTTTTGTCTACTATTGCTAGCCCTATGTATCGTTGCTTGTTCTCCGAACCCATCACATGATACCTTGAGCCATGATATTGCCACCCCCTCCATACCTACAGCCATTGCTTGTGCCTGTTATTATCTAGCATGCTTAGGGTTGCTTTTACTCGAGTATGTTGTCGGTTACTACTGTTACTATCTTATTATCTTGTACCGGGGCTCGTTATTAATCAATCAATCCTGTTAATTGCTAATGGTAATAATAATTTGATGATAAGGCACCGGCAGGAGGCCCATGAGTGGTTTTGGAGCCTGCTAGTGTCGACCCTAATAGGAAAAGGGTCTTGTCTACTGATCCATGATGAGCGCACTACCCGCATTTGGGAAGCGAGTATGGGCGCCCCCCTCAACTTGACCTGATTCGCATCTCGTCCAAATCGCCTCATTTAGTTCGTGTTTTCCATTTGCCGCATGCATGTTTTTGCGAGCCCAGCGCAGGGTGGAACTTTTGTAGTCGGCATATAGGGGGACACGTTCTTAGAGTGCTATGAGGGTCCATTTTCTTCTGGGCTCGATTAGCCGTGCGCCCAAGGTGCTTTGGGCTTGATGCGGAGAATGGTTGGTTGTGTAGAGTACCCCGCTTGGTGGGTTAGCTTCCCATCTGGCGGGTTATTCTTGAGTGTACGGCCAAATTGGTGCAACCCTGCAGGGATAATCTTCTCGAGAAGCCGTGTTTTCCGCGGTTATGGATTACTTGGTGAAAGTACTGGCTAACAAGTACTCAGGACAACTTCAACATAACTATCAACCATGTTTCACCCAATGATCAATAACCTGACTAGTAATAGGTTATTCACACAAATAACTTGATTCATCTTAATCCAACTGTGTGAGTTATCCTCGGATTGCTTCTTTGGATAAGGGGCGAGATCCAGGATGGGTTTGGTTGAAGTTATCTTTCAGTTGGTTACAATCCTCGATCTTATCTTTTCTGTTAGCCGGAATTTGTAGTTATATTCTGTAGTTGTTAGAGCAGCCAGCAGCAACTTTTATATCACCCCTTTTCTTCCGTTGATCCCAAGCATCTCTGCTTGTGTTGACGGGTAACTCCTTGATGAACTGTGAGTCTTGCTTGCCAGTACTTGGATGTACTGACCCCGTTGGGGCTGTGGTTTACGCAGAGTACTACTACGACTACGATGCTTCCCAGGATGGCTACTTTGTGGAGTTCGACGACGCTGCAGACGAGTAGTTAGCTGGACCAGGGCAGGATCCAGACCTACGTGGATGGGCTTCGCTTTTCTTTATTTTTCTCAGGCTTCTTAAGCCATGGATTTGTCTGTACTCAGACCCCTTGATTGCTTCCGCTGTTGTAATGGATGATATGTTGGGACATGTGTTCTCTGGATGACTGTATTCGATATTTTCTGCCTTAGTGAAGGCCAGTTGCACTTATTTCATTCTTTTGTGTCTTAGAGACATTCTGTGCTATCATTCGTACCAAACTGTTGACGTACCGTGCGTGTTTGTTATGAAGTACGTCGACAGTAGTGCCTTTAGGTTCCTAGCGGATAGTTTACTTCGACGGTGGAAGCAGGGCTTGTGTTGTCGCGCATAAGCGCAGGCCTACCAGGAAGCTGGGACGTGGGAGCATGTATGCCCCATAATCCAAGCACCTGACTTCCAGTTCGTGCGAAGAGTATCCTCTAGAAACCCAGGGTGCGACAATATATTACCTCAGCGAAGTATTATCGACATCCAAGCAGCGGTATCCACATTATCAGAAGCTAGCTTATGGAGTTTACATGAGAGCTCGAAAACTAAGGCACTGATTCCAGGAGCACCCAATCACTATGGTGTGCAACGCACCCTTGTCAGAAATACTCAACAACTACATTTCAACAGGTCGAGTGGCCAAATGGGGGATCGAGCTTGTCCCACGGGATATAACTCATGAGATATGGAAGGCAATTAAATCACAAGTACTCCCAGACTTCGTTTCAGAGTGGCTCGAGTTGGAACAACCTAGATTGCCGGACATGTCGAGTTACTGGAGAATGTACTTTGATGGATCCAAACGAGCAACTGGGGCAGGAGCAGGAGTGATACTCACATCCCCTAGAGGTGATAGATTGCTATACGTACTTCGGATGAACTTCAAGAACGCATCAAACAATGAAGGAGAGTAGGAAGCACTCATCCACGGGATGAAAATGGCCAAAATATGTGTGAGCCACTCGACTCGTTATTTATGGTGACTCAAACCTCGTGGTACAGCAAACCATGAAGGAGTGTGATGCCCCAAAAGAAAACATGGCCGTATACCGAGTACTCTACAACAAACTCGAGGCCGAATTTGATGGGTGCGAACTGCAGCACACTGGTAGAGGGAGTAACTCGGAAGCAGACGCTCTAGCAACAATCGGGTCCATGTGTGCACCAATACCACTCGATGTTTTCTATGAGGAGATTGATCAGCCCTCTATTAAGCATAAAGTACTAGAGAACGAAATAGCCAAGGACTCAGAAGCCAGTAACACGGAGTAGTCAGAGGAAGAAGCAGAACCCACACCTATGGACATACCAGGGCAAGTCAACCAGGTAGAAACCACCTAGATGAAGCCATTGATCAATTACATGACACGAAAGGAACTCCCTAAGGACCAAGTGGAGGCGCGTCGAGTGATGCACGGGGCAAAGGCATTTACCATCCATGATGGGCAACTCCATAAGCGCAGCAGATCAGACATACTACGGAGGTGCATCACCCCAGATGAAGGCAGAGACGTGCTACTGGATAAACATCAAGGAACCTGTGGACACCATGTAGGAAGCAAAAACTTAGTCCGCAAGGCATTCAGAGCTGGATTTTATTGGCCAACATCATAACATGGCGGTAAAACCATTGTACAGCACTGCGAGGCATGTCAAATGTTTGTGACAAGGCCCAATGTTCCAGCCATCGAACTTCACATGATACCACTCGCATGGCCTTTTGCGCAATGGGGACTTGACATGGTCGGGTGATGACCCACAAGTATAGGGAGTGTATCGTAGTACTTTCGATAAATAAGAGTGTTGAACCCAACGAGGATCATAAGGTGTTGACAAGCAGGTTGGATAGAGGATTCACTGTAAACACTAGCAAACAGGTTTTTGGTGGTTTCTGATATAGGAGATAAATAAAGTGCGAGTGAATAAAAGAAAAAATATAATTGCAGAGAGTGGCCCCATCTTTTGAGATCAAAGGACAAGCCGGTTGTTCTACTTATGATTACCAAACGTTCTCGAGGACACATGGGAATTTCGTCAAGCGCTTTTGTTTCATACGGTTGATTAATTTTTATTGTTTTGATAGGTGTTATGTGGGTGAACCTATGCAAATGCACCACCCAACTAGGACTAATACATACTTGTTATTAAACCCTTGCAAGCATCCGCAAATACAAGAAAGTAATTAAGATAAAACTAACCACACCCTTACACTCTGGCATCCTACACTCCCTCGTGCATTGGTTTCCTAACGGGGGTTTAGGTTTCTGTCACTCCGGCAACCCCACAATTAGTATCCAAATACACAATGCATCCTCCTAGGCACACAAAGGTGAAGTATCATGTAGTCAACGTTCACATGACACCACTAGAAGAATAACACCACAACTTAAATATCAAACCACTAGATATTACTTCAACATAATTCCACCACTAACATCTTGACTTCTCCCATGTCCTCAAGAACTAAACGAACTACTCACAAGACTTCATATGGATCATAATCAGAGTTGATACAAAGATGAATAACAATTTGGTTATAAAGTGTAAACACCGATAAATCTCGTAAGCATCAACTAGTAACAAGTAATCCACACCGGGAGAGAGATCTAGTGAAGAACAACGATACAGAACCCTAATCGTTACAGCGGGATGGAGATGGATGGTGAGGGTGATAGTGCTGGTGATAATGATAATGATGATGACGATGACGATATTGATGATGCCGGAAGCGATGACGGTGATGATGTCGATGATTTCCCCTCTCTGGGGAGGAATTTCCCCGACAGATTTGTCCCTGCCAAAGAACTTTTCTCTCTCTGTTGTTTTCCACCCCAAGGAGTCGGCGGAATATTTCCTCGATGGTTCTATGAGGCTTAGGCTTCCCGGAGGGTCAAGTACGCAAAAGGAGGCGGCCAGAGGTGGGCCTGGGTGGCCACACCACCCCCATGCACGGCCAAGGGGGGGCGCCGAGGCATGGTGTGGCCCCCCTGTGTCCCCTGGGTCTCCTCGTGGCTAGCTCCCTCTTCTGGACTTCTAATACTTACCTGATGCCCCCTTCTTCTTATGATCTTCTGAAATAGGGTATCCCGACGATGCTTTTTTCCATCAGATTTCTCGTCCCGGTGTTTATTCTCCAAATATTATGAAACATGCAAAATAAGATGAAATAACATAAGTAATGCATCATAATATGAAATGTAACGATGAATAACAAAAAATTACAATATAAAATAGTGATGCAAAATGGACGTATCAACTACCCCCAAGCTTAGACCTCGCTTGTCCCCAAGCGAAACTGAACTCAGTAAACATGACCACAGGTTTATGGAGTGAGGTGTCGATAAATAAAATACGGACACGAAGCATCACATATATCAATACACAATTCATTATAGATAGAAACTTCCTCTCATATAATTAAACTTGAAACAAGTATAGCAAATCACAATAAAGGTGCAAAAGGAAATCATAATTGGTGAAGGCAAACTTCCTTCTTGGTTAGAGAACAATTAACAGAGTACTTATCTTTCGATCAGAGTCTTTATATTAGAGCTTATATTGCAGAGTTTATCATGCATAATCATAACAGTCTCTTTGCAGTCATTTGTAACTTTGAAAGTGGTATTCAGTCAGATAAAAACATTTGTACTAAACAAGGAAGAATAAAGGACATTGCTCTTGCTCTTTATGAATCTGAATTTTATAGATGGATGGATCACAACAACTCAAATGCTTGCTTAAGACAGAAAGGAGTAGGTTTACTGACTCATCATAAAGGTAAAAGATAGGCCCTTCGCAGAGGGAAGCAGGGATTAACTCATGTGCTACAACTTTTTATTTGATAAACAGAAGTATTGAAAACAATTTTGAGAGTGGTGTATGTTTTTGTCAACGGATGGCAAACAGAAAATACAGTACGTCACAAGCCAACTAGACTTCACAAGAGCGGCTCCCATTGAAGGATGCAACTGGTATAGAAGATCATCCCTCTTTCTCTTTTGTTTACACAATTATGCTTTCACTGAAATATCAGGGGGAAATAGTGAAGATAATTTGTGTTATTAAGTTTGGGGTTGGGCACCCCTCTGCCATCTCTTCTATCACTTGGATAAGCGGATGAAGACACTAGTCTAGGTGTGTAAAGTCCATTCAAAGAGTGAGATAAAGATTCTCTATTTGCGTCCTCATGAGCTAAAACAGGGGCACAAAACAGGTGTAATTTTGAATGTTTTACAGGTACCACAGAAGCAATTTACTTGGAGTGGCGGTTAAATACCACATATAGGTAGGTATGGTGGACACAAATGGCATGGTTTGGGGCTCAAGGTTTGGATGCACGAGAAGAATTCCCTCTCAGTACAGTTTTTTGGCTAGCAAGGCTGGGTAGCAAGCATAAGAGTTGAGGGAAACAAACAAATATACATATGATAGAACCAATCATGCAATCTTCCTTGGAGGTACAAAAAATCTTACTTAAGAATACTAAGCTTATGAGCCAACAATAAAGAAAGATCATGGAATAATATATCTACATGTAACTTCCACTTTTCTACTTAAGTCTCAACATATTGTTTCTACTGACCAATGCTAAGTTTGCCAGGACCAACTAGGTTAACTTGATGCTCCAATATTTATACCAATACTAATAACAAGATCAACCATATAACAAAAATTGCAAACTAAAATATAGTGTAGAAAGTAAATGATGAAACTTCTCATTAATATTCCATTACGACAACTCAAACCAAGGGATACACAGATAACCAACTGAAGGAGAGATACTTCCATACTGCAAACCATCCTATATGATTACTTCTCTACTCATGATATGACTCTACTAAAAGGTTAAAAGGTGAAAGAAAAAGGTGTGATACCGCAGCACTCCCCCCAAGCTTGGAACAAGCCAAGGGGATGCCAATACCAATGATGAATTATTTCTTCGGTGGTGGTGATGAACTCTTATCAATAAGCTAGTCAACTGACTCCTTTAAATCATAAATCACATCGATGAGCCTGCTTATCAGCCCCGTATTGATCTCAATACGGTCCTAGAACTTGTCCAGCGGTGAATCCCAGCTCTTGGAATTATTCCCCCACACTATATCAGATCGGGAGCTTTCCTCACATGCACGGTTAGAACGATCCATATCCCAGCGAGAAGGCAACTTTGCCTCGGGTACCCTCATAGATTGATACTCATGAATTACGGTATGCAAGGGTTTCTTAATGCCTGGAAGTGGTGTCCTTGAAGCTAAGAAGTGACATGGGGCCTTCCCTCCAGTGCTCATTGATGCGTGTGAACACACATACATTGGGAGACCCCAAGAGGAAGGTATGAAGAGTGCAGCAGCAAGTTTCCCTCAGAAAGAAACCAAGGTTGAATCGACCAGTAGGAGGAAGGAGTAACTTCAGAAGGTTGAAGCAGCTGAGATAGCAGGGCACACTACCGGTTCAGAAACAACATGGAACCTACACAACACAATCAGATCACTTTTCCCCAACGAAGTAGTGAGGTTGTCAATCTCACCGGTTTTGCTAAACACAAAGAGGTTAAACATATGGTGTGGGAAAAAGTAGGAACAATATGAAACCAGTATGTGTTTTATCAGTATGAGGAAAAAGGACCGGGGTCCACAGTTCAATACTGGTGTCTCTCCGTGAAAGATAAAGAACATGTGTGGTGAACGAATTACAGCTAGGCAATTGACATAAATGAAGGCTGCACTGCACCGTAGTGCATATGCAAGACATAAATATTACTATGTGATTCATCGGGCCTTATAACAAAATACATAGACCGTCATCCAACTACATCTATGTTTAATAATCCATGCTCCGAATATGATCCGAACAAACGTTGGGTATTAAGTTGCTAGCACCAGATTATCGCCGTAAGCAAAGTGTGTAATGTAAACAATGTAAACTAGGTAAACACCGTTGTTTTCTCCCTAATGGCAACAACACATCCTCCATCCGTCACGTTTTTGTCACTCGAGCACAGATACAAAGGAGGCATGAATCCACTATCGAGCATGAATACTCCCTCTCGGAGTTACTAGCATATAGTTTGCCAGAGCATCTACTAATAACGAAGAGCATGCAAGATCATAAATAACATATGAATGAAGATAACATGATAGATTGATAATCATAAGACATCGCATTCAACATTCATCAGATCCCAGCAAACACAACATGTAACATTACATAAAGATGATCTTGATCATGTTAGGCAGCTCACAAGATCTAAACATGATGTACAAAGTGGAGAGAAAAACCATCTAGCTACTGCCATGGAACCGTAGTCCATGGATGAACTACTCACTCATCACTTCGGAGGAGGGCATGGTGGTGTAGACCCCTCCGGTGATGAATTCCCCTCCCGGCAGGGTGCCGGGGAGAGCTCCAGAACCCTCCCGATCTCGGGATGACGATGACGACAGCCTCGGGTGTTTTTCAAGACGAATTGGTATATATTTAGGGTTTACATCTTGGGGGGTATAAATATGCGAAAGATCAAGGTGGTGGAGGCCGAGGGGCCCCACACCACCCCATGGCGCAGCCAGGGGGCGCGCTACCCTATGGTGTGGGCCCCCTGAGGCCCCCCTGCGGGGTCTCTTCGGGACTCCGTGGAACCTTCGGGAATTCTAAGACTTCCGGGATTCTAATTTTCCAATTCCGTGGAACCTTAGTGACCGGTTCATAGTCATAAACATGGTGTGAGCATGCGCCAAGTCAATCAAATAAAACATTCAAAGGAGAACACCACAAATTTATGCTTCAATATGACAAGAACAACTCATGATTGTTTCAATGGCACATTAAACACTCTCCTCTATTTTAGGATAATCATGATACTAAATAAACACAAGGCTTTAGAACTAAAATAACATTTAGCATGATATGAAAAATTCTAGCCACGGTCTATACAAGCGTCTACTTGCACCATTAAAAATTCTACCTCAAGCGGCAGTTTCTTTTGCCAAAAAGCACCATACAAAACATGATTTAACAAAAACTCTCTAAATGCTACAGAAATAAAACATGAGAGTACTCACATAACACTTCTAAAACTAACAGCTCTGAACAAGAGATGCAATGAAAACAAGAGCTAAACAGGAAATTTTGCAGCAGCTAGAAGAAAAACTAAGAATACTAGCATAGCAAGTATTCAAACGAAAAAGCGGAGCATATATCTCTCCCAAAAAAATAATGCTAGGGTCCAAATATATTATTGCAGCAAGGAAAATAAAAGAAAAACAAACAGACGCTCCAAGTAACTTCATATGATGTGACCGAATAAAAATACAGTTTCACGAGAAGTGACCTGATAGATAGTTGATGAAGAAGGGGATGCCTATCCCCAAGCTTAGATTATTGATTCTTCTGAAAATATGCTTGGATGAACCACGTGGGCATCCCCAAGCTTTGACCTTGCACTCTTCTTGATCACATATATCACCTCTTCTCTTGACCCTTGAAAACTTCCTTCACATCACACTCAAATAGTAATTCGCATTAGAGGGTTAGTGCAACAAATAAAAATCCATTTGTTCTGCATGGCACAAGTGCTATTGATACTTTTAAACATTATCTACACCCACTGATGTTTCGTGAAGCAAATAAATCCACTTGACATCGCAAAAGAGCAAATGCAAGAAAAATGGCAGAATCTGCAAAACCAGAACAGTCTGTAAAGACAAAAAAAATCGAGGCACTTACGTTGATCAGATCGAAAAAATTAAACAACAAAAAAGTTGCGGAATTAGCCGAGGAATAAGCACAAGAAATTTCAGGCTTGTATGATTTTTCTGTGATTTATACGATTTTCTACGGTGGACAACGGAAATCTATTTCCTGCGCAGAAATCCGAAAACTAACTCCAACTCTCGTCAGATCCTTACTTGGCACTACTAAAACATGAAAAGAAAGATATAAAGGAGTTTCTACATAACTATAAAACCACTTGAATCAAATAAAACAGAGAAAAACAAAGCAGAAATAAAACGATGGGTTATCTCCCAACAAGTGCTTTTCTTTAGCGCCTTTTAGCTAGGCCCGGAAAAGTGGAATCAAGTTTTTTCAAGTGAAGAAGCATCCAAATTGTAACTCGTTCGAATAATGGAGTCAAAATGCAACTTCATTTCTTTCTAGGAAAATGTTCCAAACCTTTCTTGAGTGGGAACTGAAATTTAACATTCCTTTCCTTCATATCAATAACAGAACCAATAGTTCTAAGCAAAGGTATCCCCAAAACAATTGGACAAGAAGCATCGCGTTAAATATTCAAGACAATAAAATCAACAGGGAAAAGATTATTAACCATGATAAGAACATCATCAACTCTCCCAAAGGTTTCTTTGTAACATTATCAATAAGACGAATATCCAAATAACGTGGTTCCAATGGTGGTAAATCAAGGATATCATAGAGTTTCTTGGGAATAACAGAGATACTAGCACCAAGATGACATAGAGAATTGCAATCAAAATCATTCACTTTCATTTTAACAATAGGTTCCCAACCATCATCTAGCTTCCTAGGGATAGAGGCTTCACATCTTAATTCATCCTCTCTAATTTGCATGAGAGCATCTGTAATATGTTTTGTGAAAGCCATATTCATAGCACTAGCATTAGGACAACTAGCAAGCTTTATAATAACTTAATAACTTCAGTTATGTTGCAATGATCCAAATCAATATCATTCTTTATCAAATATAATGGGACCATTGTCTCCCATGTTTCTAAAAGTTTCAGCATTTTTGCAGTTTCAGGCAGTTTTGCATTTTTAATAGCATAAGTGGGAGTGTTTCCAACACCAATTACTTTACCATTGATAGTAGAATGTTTTCTAGCATGAGAAGCTTCAGTTTTACTACTGGTGGTAATAGTGAAAACATTAGCTATATTATTCTTTCTAGCTATATAATCTTCTTTTTCCCATCTAGCATGTAGTTCAGCTAACATCCTAACATTATCATCAATTTTAATTTGAATAGCATTCAAAGTTTTACTTTCTTCTAGATCATGAGGTATAACCTTTAGTTTCAGAAAATCAACATCAAGAGCAAGGCTATCAACTTTAGAAGCAAGAACATCAATTTTGCCAAAATTTTCCTCAACAGAGTTATTAAAAGCAGTTTGTGTACTAATAACATTATTAAGCATGTTCTCAAAAGATTAAAAGCAGTTCGTTGGGAGACCCCAAGAGGAAGGTATGAAGAGTGCATCAGCAAATTTCCCTCAGAAATAAACCAAGGTTGAATCGACCAGTAGGAGGAAGGAGTAACAGAAAGAAACCAAGGTTGAATCGACCAGTAGGAGGAAGGAGTAACTTCAGAAGGTTGAAGGAGCTGAGATGGCAGGACGCACTACCGGTTCAGTAGCAACGTGGATCCTGCACAACACAATCCAATCACTTTGCCTCAACGAAGCAGCAAGGTTGTCAATCTCACCGGTTTTGATGAACACAAAGAGGGTAAACGTATGGTGTGGAAAACAGTAGCAAAACATTAGGAACAATATGAGAAGTATGAAAGCGGTAGGTGTTTTATCAGTATGAGGAAAAAGGACCGGGGTCCACAGTTAACTAGTGGTGTCTCTCCGTGAAAGATAAATAACATGTGTGGTGAACAAATTACAACTGTGCAATTGACAGAAAAGAAGGTTGTACCGTAGTGCATATGCAAGACATAAAGATTACTATGTGATTCATGCGGGCATTACAACAAAATACATAGAACGTTATCCAACCGCATCTATGACTAAAAATCCACCCTCCGAATATCATCCAAACAAACGTTGGGTATTAAGTTGCAAGCAACAGATAATCGCAGTAAGCAAAGTGTGTAATGTAAACAATAACATCATCCTTAGACAAAGCACTGTTGTTTTGTCCCTAGTGGAAACAGCGCATCCTCCATCCGTCACGTTTCTGTCACTCGAGCATAGATGAAAAGGAGGCACGAACCTACTATCGAGCTTAAATACTCCCTCTTGGAGTTACTAGCATCTACTTGGCCAGAGCATCTACTAATAACGGAGAGCATGCAAGATCATAAATAACATAAGCATGAAGATAAAATGATAGATTGATAATCAGAAGACATAGCATTCAACATTCATCCGATCCCAGCAAACACAACATGTAGCATTACATAAAGATAATCTTGAACATGGTAGGCAGTGATGACCCACAAGTATAGGGGGTCTATCGTAGTACTTTCGACAAGTATAGGAGGAGCAGAAGGTGTTGACAAGCAGTTTCGATGAAGGAATAACTATAATACTGAAAGATAGATTTGTAAGGGTTTTTGATATTGCAGATAAATAAAGTGCGAGTAAATAAAATGCAGTAGTAATAATTGCAGCAAGTGGCCCAATCCTTTCTTCAGCAAAGGACATGCCGGTGGGTTTACTTATGATTAACAACCGTTCTCGAGGACACACGGGAGGTTTCTGTCAAGTGCTTTTGTTCCATGCAGCTGAATAATCTTAGGTGTGTTGATAAGTGTTGTGTGGGTGAACCTATGCTAATGTACCGTCCCATCCAAGACTAATACATACGTGTGATAATACCCCTTGCAAGCATTCGCAACTACAAGAAAGTAATTAAGAAATAAATCTAACCACAGCTTTAAACTCCGGGATCCTACTCTCCCTCGTGTAATGGTTTCCTAACGGGGGTTTAGGTTTCTGTCACTCCGGCAACCCCAAAATTATTAGCCAAATACACGATGCATTCCCCTATGCCCATAAATGGTGAAGTATCATGTAGTCGACGTTCACATAACACCACTAGGAGAATAACACCACAACTTAAATATAAAACATTAAATATTACTCAACATTACTTCACTACTAACAACTTGACTTCTCCCATGTCCTCAAGAACAACACGAATTACTGACAAGAAATCATTTGGATCATAATCAGAGATGATATAATGGATGATAAAAATCTGGTCATAAAGTGCAAACACCGATAAATCTCACAAGCATCAACTACTAACAAGTAATCCACACCGGGAGAGAGATCTAATGTAAAACAATGGTAGAGGCCCCTAATTGTTACAACGGGATGACGGTGGATGATGAGGGTGATGGTGATGACGATGACGATCTTGATGATGCCTGGAGTGATGACGGTGACGATGGCAGTGATTTCCCCACTCCGGAGAGGAATTTTCCAGGCAGATTTCTCCCTGTCAGAGAGCATTGCTCTCTCGGATATTTTTTGCCCCGAGGCGGCCGCGGAATAATTATTCGACGATGGTATGAGGCTTAGGGTTCCCTGAGGGCCAAGTATGCCAAAATTATCCACCAGGGGTGGGCAAGGGTGGCCACACCACCTGGTGGCGCGGCCAGGGGGCGCGCCACCTCATGGTGTGGGCCCCCTGGTAGACCCCCTCTGGCTCCTCTTCTGGCTGGACTCCTCCTCTGAACTTCTAAAACACCCCAGATGTCCCCCTTCTTCTTCTGATCTTCTGAAATATGGTATCTCAACGGTGCTTTTTCCATCAGATTCTGGTCCCGGTGTTTATTCTCCAAAAAATATTGAAACATGCAAAATAAGATAAAATAACATAAGGGATGCATCATAACATGAAATATATCGATGAATAACAGAAAATGATGATATAAAATAGTGATGCAAAATGGACGTATCAACTCCCCCCAAGCTTAGACCTCGCTTGTCCCCAAGCGAAACCGAACTCAGTAAACATGACCACAGGTTTATGGAGTGAAGAGTTGATAAATAAAATACGGACAAGAAGCATCACATTTATCTATACACCTATCATTATAGACAACAACTTCCTCTCATATAACTTAACTTGAAACGAGTAATGGGAGTCACAAACAAAGATGCAAAAGAGAGAATCAAAATTGGTGATGGCAAACTTTATTCTTGGTTAGAGAACATTTAATGATATCATACTTATCTTAGGTGAAGTCTTTATAACAAGGCTTTTATTGTAGAGCTTAACATGTTTAATTATAACAACTCTTTTACAGTGATTCATAGCTTTCAAAGTAATATTCATTCAGATAATAAAGCATGTGCTAAACAAAGAAGGATAGAAAACATGAATGAATAAATCAACATATAGGTGGTGAGGTCACAATAACTCAAATGCTTGCTGGAGACAGAAGGAAGTGGGTTTACTGACTCAACATAAAAGTAAAAGATATGACCTTCGCAGAGGGAAGCATTGATCACTCATGTCCTAGAGATTTTATTTTAATAAACAGAGGTATAAAATGCATGACACTCCTCCCATCCATCTTACACAAACCATGGCTAACCGAATCCTCGGGTGCCTAACAACAATCACAAACCGTGGAGGAGTGTCTAAATTTTGAGAGAGGTGTATGCTTATGTCAATGAATGGCAAGCAGAAAATACAGTACGTCACAAGCCAACTAGACTCACAAGAGCGGCTCCCATAGAAGGACGCAACTGGTATAGAAGGTCATCCCTATTTCTCTTTTGTTTACACAATTATGCTTTGACTGATAAATCAGGGGCAAAAAGAGTGAAGAGAATTTGTATTATTATTTGGGGCCGGGAACTCCGCTGCCGGCTCTTCTAGCATTTGGATAAGCGGATGAAGCCACTAGTCCAGGTGTGTGAGTCCAATCAACAAGTGAGATAAAGATTCTCTATTTGCGTCCTCATGAGCTAAAATAGGAACACAAAATAGGGATAATTTTGAAAGTTTTGAAGGTAGCACATGAGCAATTTACTTGGAGTGGCGGTGAAATACCACATGTAGGAAGGTATGGTGGACACAAATGGTAAGGTTTTGGTTCAGGGTTTGGATGCACGAGTAGAGCTCATACTCATTACAGGGTTTTTGGCATAAGCTTTAGTTTCGTAAAATCAACATCAAGAGCAATGCTATCAACTTTAGAATCAAGAACATCAATTTTGCCAAATTTTTCCTCAACAGATTTATTAAAAGCAGTTTGTGTACTAATAAAATTCTTAAGCATGTTCTCAAGATCAGAGGGTACACTATTTGGATCAATAGGAGAATTATTTGGATCAATAGGAGCATGGCCATTCACAAGCATAGCCATAATAATATCAAGTCTTTCATTAAAGAGGAGGTTTCTTCAACAAAATTTACCTTCTTACCAGTTGTAGCTCTCTCAGTGTGCCACTCAGAATAATTTACCATCATATCACAAAGAAGCTTTGTTGCTGTCCCCAAGGTCATGGACATAAAGGTTCCTCCAGCAGCTGAATCCAGAAGGTTTCTTGAAGAAAAATTCAGACCTGCATAAAAGGTTTGGATGATAATCCAAGTAGTCAGTCCATGAGTGGGACAATTCTATACTAAAGATTTCATTATTTCCCAAGCTTTAGCAACATGCTCATTATGAAGTTGCTTAAAATTCATAATGCTACTTCTTAAAGATATAATCTTAGCGGGAGGATAATATTTCCAATGAAAGCATCTTTACACTTAGTCCAAGAATCAATACTATTTCTAGGCAAAGACATCAACCATTCTTTAGCTCTTCCTCTCAAAGAGAAAGTAAACAATTTCGGTTTAATAATATCTCCATCTACATCTTTATATTTTTGCATCTCACATAGTTCAACAAAATTATTAAGATGCGCATCAACATCATCAGTACTAACACCAGAAAATTGCTCTCTCATAACAAGGTTTAACAGGGCAGGCTTTATGTCATAAAAATCAGTAGTAGGAGCAGGTGGAGCAATAGGTGTGCTAATGAAATCATTGTTGTTGGTGCTAGTAAAGTCACACAACTTAGTGTTCTCAGGAGTAGTCATTTTAACAAGGCTAAAAACATGAATAAAACTACATCTAGAATAAGAACTATTTTTGTGTGTTTTTGATAAAGAGAAGCAAACAAGAGAAAATAAAATAAACTAAGCCAAAAAAACAAAGTAAAGAGATTGGAAGTGAGAGACTCCCCTTGCAGAAATTATCTTCCTCCCCGGCAACGGCGCCAGAAAAGTTGCTTCATGCGTGTGAACACACGTTCGTTGGGAGACCCCAAGATTATGGTATGAAGAGTACAGCAACAAGTTTCCCTCAGAAAGAAACCATGGTTGAATCGACCAGTAGGAGGAAGGAGTAACTTCAGAAGCTTGAAGCAGCTGAGATGGCAGTAGCACTACCGGTTCAACAGCAACGTGGAACCTACACAACACAATCAAATCACTTTGCCCCAACGAAGTAGTGAGGTATTCAATCTCACCGGTTTTGCTAAACACAAAGAGGTTAAACGTATGGTGTGGAAAATAGTAGGAACAGTATGAGAGCAGTATGAAAGCTGTATGAAAGCAGTAGGTGTTTTATCAGTATGAGGAAAAAGGACCGTTGTCCACAGTTCAATAGTTGTGTCTCTCCGTGAAAGATAAATAACATGTGTGGTGAACAAATTACAGCTAGGCAATTGACATAAATGAAGGCTGCACCGTAGTGCATATGCAAGACATAAAGATTACTATGTGACTCATGCGGGCATTATAACAAAATACATAGACCGTCACCCAACTGCATCTATGTTTAATAATCCACCCTCCGAATATCATCCAAACAAACGTTGGGTATTAAGTTGCAAGCACCAGATTATCGCCGTAAGCAAAGTGTGTAATGTAATCAATGTAAACTAGGTAAACATCGTTGTTTTATCCCTAATGGCAACAACACATCCTCCATCCGTCACATTTCTGTCACTCGAGCACAGATGCAAAGGAGGCATGAATCCACTATCGAGCATAAATGTAACATCCCAAGTATGAAAATGTCCCTTAGAATGTTTGATTTCTTGTTTAATTAAAGTATTGCATCATGTCATCATATTGCTTTCATGTGTGGATTCTCAAAATTCAACTAAATTCAAATCACTTATGTTTTCACACTTGGTCTGTTACAACCTTTTCAAATAAAATAATCTAATCTAATAAGTTATTTGTTTTCCATAAATTTGAATTTGCAACAATTAATTTGGTGGAATTTTAAACCTTTTCAATTATCGCAAAATTCACTCAAATTCATTTGAATTTCAAATAGCAACAAAAATTTGAGATTTTGAAAAAACAAATTTTTTGCAGCTGGGCATTTTGAATTCCCAATGCATAGGAAATTATTTCATAATTTTCTGACTTGAAAATCTACCTCAAATTCCTTTTCTAATTTCCTTTTTACAAAAAAAAAGAGAGAGCAAAAATAAAAATAAAACAACACACAAGGGAGAGAGAGAGCACCAGCAGGCCCTTTTTCCCCTTTTCCTAGTCCATCTATTTTTCCCCTCAGCCCAACACCTCCCTCAGCCCGGTACCTCTTCAGATCGTCTTCCACCTCCTATACGATCACCATCTAACACCTCCACGTAGCAGAGACCATGGAGGAACGGCCGATGCTCCTCCCCCTACCCCTATATCTAGCCCTAGGGCTCCTGCTAACCCTAACCCTCTCCTTCTCCCTCCTTCCTCTCTCCCTAGCCGCCATCTTCCATCCTCTTCCTCCCCTCCATCTCCCTGCAACCTCCTCTGTACCCTTCTGTAACTGAACCTCAACAGGAAGCCTCCTCCTCCTCCGGTGGTCGCCGGCCTTTGGGGCCCTCTCCGGCCGCGGTGAGGGCGGGAATGGAAAGCCCTCACCGCGGGCTCCCTCTCCACCCCCTCGGTGGGCACCGGGAGGCCTCCCACCGCCGGCGCCATCCCCTCCATGCGCCGCCCACCTCCCTGTCTGCCCCGTCCTGCCTCTTCTCTGACCCCTCAAGGTGAGCTCAACGCCTCGGGCCCCTCCCCTCGCCTTTCCCCCCCTCTTGCAGCGCACCCACACACCCCCAGCGACCGCCGCCCACGGCCGCTCGCCTCCTCCCCCCCGATCGCTGCCGGCGACCGTGAGGTTCCCGTCGCTGGTACAGCGATCTGAAGCTGCCCATGTTCAGTTACACGTGCGTGCAGTTTCAGTCAGAAACTCGCGCCACCACCACCTTAACTCCCCCCGTGCCCCTTCCATCAACAAACTCAAAGCCCCCCACTGGTAGCGTCCGCGCGCAGCAAGCCGCAGCTCGTGGGATCAAGTCCCCGCAACCCCTTTTATGCTCCTTATTTTCTCTATTTGTTCAGTAGCCAGTTCCTGAACCTTAAGCTCCCTCCGTTGCCCTTACTGTCAACACAGCTGCAGCAGCCCAGTTGGTTCTGTTCCTTTGCCTGCAGCAGGAGGTGAGGGGTTCGAGTCCCCCCTCTCCCAAATAAAACCAAATTTTTATTTTCCAATGTTTTGGTCACAGCAACTTCTGCAAATCACCAATAGGCCCCTGGTAATTAATTCTAGCCCCTGGAAAATATTTTCTAAGTCCCTAGCAGCTAAAAAAATGGCAGATTTGCACCTTAACTTGTAAAATACATAAGAAATTCATCCCAACTCCAATTTTAACTTTTTAAATATGTTTTCTGTCCCAAATTAAATGCTCTTTCCAAATATAAAATTTGTTTACTGTTTTGAATATTTTAAATTGGTGAAACATTTGAATTCTTGTTTAAATCACTTAATTTTGCAAAAATCATAACTTGGGCATAAAAATTCCAAATCCAACAAACTAAATATGTTTTCCAATCAACTTTTCATGTACTTTCCAAATATAATTTTGTTTGCTGTTTTGAATATTTTAAGTTGCTGAAAACAACTGTTTCTTGTTTAATGCATTTAAAATTGCCAAATTAATAACTTGCTTATTTTAAATCCAATTTCCACAAATAAAATATGTTTTCCATGCAAAATTAAATCACCTTTCCAAATATAAAATTTGTTTCATGTTTTGAATAATTAAAATTGGTTAAATGATTTAAACCTTGTTTAAATCATTTAATATTGCTAAATTCATAACTTGATCAAAACAAATTCTTTTGGGACATATAAAATATGTTTTCAAACCATAAAAGCATAACCTTTTCAAATATGAACTTCACTCAATGTTTTGAACAAATAAAAATTCAAATAAGTTCATGTTTGAATTAAATTCATTTAATTCCTGCTTAAACTTGTTTAATTCATAAACAATTTATTTGAAATCCTTTTTCAACAAGTGAAACATGTAATCCACCCAAAATCTTGTGTTCTTCTCAAATATGAATTTTGTTATCTATTTTGGACAATTAAAATTGGTGAAAACAACAAATGCTTGTGTGACACCTTTAAGGAACCAAAATTTCCTAACTTAATGAATGAATTTCCAAACTTGGTAAACCTTATTTCCCATTTGGTTCTATTGTTGTTATTTTTCTGTTTTCCTCATCCATGCATCATGCTAATCCACTTTCACATGTTGCTTAGTTGTAAAACAATTAATTCAACCATAATTCATGGGCTTTTCATATGCAACTCAGTTGCATGTGGGTCCATTTAATCATGTTGTTACCATGTCAACTAGTTTATTTTGTTGCATCAATTAAATGGTCATGCATCATCCCATGTTTGTGCACTATGCCATGTTATTGATTGTTTGCCTCTGCGTTGTTTGTTTGCTTCTTCCCGGATAAACGACGACGTTGAGACCGACGATACTTACGACACCCCTTCTAAGGAGTTAGCTCAGTACCAGGCTACTGGGTTTGCAGGCAAGTATTCACTCACATGAACCACTGTGTTCCTTTCAACCTTGGTTACCAATACTTTCCGTTGTCTATTTCTGCTAACCTTAGTAGTAGTTGTTTCTGTTACGAACCTATCACATGAATCCCTGAACCCTGATATTGCCTCACCTCCACTCCTACAACCCCTTTGTTTGAGCCAGTGTCTTACTAGCATGCTTAGGTTGCTTTGCTCGAGTCTGTTACCCGTTACTTTCAGTTACTATATTTTTATTATGTTCTGGGGGCTCGATGTTTAATCAATCAATCATGCTAATGTTATTGTTAATAATAATTTGATGATAAGGCACCGGCAGGAGGCCCTGTGTGGTTTTGAGGCCTGCTAGTGTCGACCCTAATAGGAAAAGGGTCTTGTCTACTGATCCATGATGAGCGCACTAACCGCATGTGGGAAGCGAGTATGGGCGCCCCCCTCAATTTGATTCGATTTGCATCTCGCCCAAATCGCCTCATTTAGTTCGTGTTTTCCATTTGCCGCATGCATGTTTTTGCGAGCCCAGGCCAGGGTGGAACTTTTGTAGTCGGCATATAGGGGGACACGGTCTTAGAGTGCTACGAGGGTCCCTTTTCTTCGGGGCTTGATTAGCCGTGCACCCAAGGTGCTTTGGGCTTGATGCGAAGAAGAGTTGAGTTGTGTAGAGTGCCCCGCTTGGTGGGAGGCATCCCATCTGGCGGGTTATTCTTGCGTGTACGGCCAAATTGGTGCAACCCTGCAGGGAAAATCTTCTCGAGAAGCCGTGTTTTCCGCAGTTATGGACTACTTGGTGAAAGTACTGGCTAACAAGTACTCAGGACAACTTAAACCTAATGATTAACAACCTTACACCCAATGATTAACAACTTGACTAGTAATAGGCTTATTGACACAATAATCTGAACCATCATTAATCCAACTGTGTGAGTTATCCTCGGATTGCTTCTTTGGATAAGGGGCGAGATCCAGGATGGGTTTGCTTGGAATTAGTTGATAGGTTGGTTACGATACGCGATCTTATCTCCTTTCTGTTAGCCGGAAGTGGTAGTAACTCTGTAGTTGGTTAGAGCAGCCAGTTGCAGCATCTTTTATAACCCCTTCCTTCCGTTGAACCCAAAGCATCTGTGCTTGGTGTTGACGGGTTACACTTTGGTGAACTGTGAGTCTTGCTTGCCAGTACGTTTATGTACTGACCCCTTTGGGGCTGTGGTTTCCACAGACTACGTTTCCGAGGATCTACATGGTGGCTACTACGTGGAGTATGACGAGACTGCTGACGAGTAGATAGCGGACCCGGGCAGGATCCGAGACTTCGTGGATGGGCTCCGTCTGTTTGTTTCCGGCCTCTTAGGCCTATTTGGATCTTGTCTGTACTCAGACATTTTGAATGCTTCCGCTGTGATGTAATGATGATATGTTGGGACATGTGTCCTCTGGATGATTGTATTTGCTATCTCTGCTCTAATGAGAGCTATTTGCAACTTATTTCCATCTTTTGTGTCGTAGAGATCTGTTGTGATATCACTTGTTCAAATGCCGTTGACGTACCGTGTGTGTATGTTTTGAAGTACGTCAACGGAAGTGTCTGGATTTCTATGGGATGGTTTGCGCAGACGATGAATAGTAGGGAATGGTTGTCACACGTTTACGTGTTGGCCTGCTCATATTGAGATGCGGGTGCCGGTATGCCCCGTAAGCCATTCTATCTACTGTTTAGCGGACTGTGAGTATCCCCTAGAAGTCCGGGTGCGACAATAAATACTCCCTCTTGGAGTTACCAGCATATGGTTGGCCAAAGCATCTACTAATAACGGAGAGAATGCAAGATCATAAATAACATATGCATGAAGATAACATGATAGATTGATAATCAGAAGACATCGCATTCAACATTCATCAGATCCCAGCAAACACAACATGTAGCATTACATACAGATGATCTTGATCATGTTAGGCAGCTCACAAGATCTAAACATGAGGTACAAAGTGGAGAGAACAACCATATAGCTACTGCTATGGACCCGTTGTCCAGGGATGAACTACGCACGCATTACTTCGGAGGAGGGCATGGTGGTGTAGACCCCTCCGGTGATGAATTCCCCTCCCGGCAGGGTGCCGGGGAGAGCTCCAGAACCCTCCCGATCTGGGATGACGATGACGGTGGCCTCGGGTGTTTTTCGAGACAAAGTGGTATATATTTTGGGTTTACGTCTCGGGGGGTATAAATAGGCGAAAGAGCAAAGGCGTGGAGGCCGAGGGGCCCCACACCACCCCATGGTGCGGCCAGGGGACGCGCCGCCCTATGGTGTGGGCCCCCTGAGTTCCCCCTCCGGGTCTCTTCGGGACTCTGCGGAACCTTCGGGGATTCTAAGACTTCCCAACTTCGAATTTTCTAGTTTCGATAATATTTCCAGAAAAACTTTTCTGAAAATAAAAACATCAGAAAACAGGGAACTGGCTCTGTGGCATCTTTTCAATAGGTTAGTCCGGAAAATCGATAAAATGACATAAAGTGTATAGAAAACAACATGGAACATCATAGATTAAGGATACGTTTATGACGTATCACTCATCCTCTCCGTTTGCTTGAATTTTTTGCAACCACTCCAATGCTTGCGACTGTGGCGTGTGGGTGAACGTTCGGGTCTTCTTCTACATCTGCTTCAGCTCCACTCTCGATCTCCTCCTCCGGCTTCCGGTCTTCGAGATCATCTTTCATCGTTGTGGAGACCATGGTGCTTCTAAAACTGAAAACAGATCCTGGCAAAAACAGGTCGAAACAGAAACACGATGAGAAAACGATATACGGACCTCGAGGGGTCCGGGGGATTATATAGCAGAAACATACGTAACGAAAGGAAGGTGAAGTGCGGAAACGGGTCGGAGAGGGGCTCCGGGCGCCCATACCATAGCCAGGCGCGGCCAGGGGGGCCCGCACCCGTGCACGGTGTGGTGCCTTCGGGCACCGTCTCATACCCCTCTTCGGCTCAATATTTTATATATTTTCCATATATAAATAAAATAAAAGTTGGAAAGCGATACGCAAACTTTTTCTTAACATAATTGTTACCTATTCGAAAATGGACTCTACAGATTCTGGAATCTCCCCTCTAATAAACTTCTCCGGAGTCATCACTTGAATAATATCAACATCTTCATCATAAGAATCCCCAGAAATATAATGTTTGAGTCTTTGCCCATTCACCACTTGTGTAGTGTTATCTTTAAGGGAAGCAATTTTGATTGCACCCGAACGATACACCTCTTCAATAACACAAGGTCCTTCCCATCTTGAGAGTAGTTTTCCTGCAAAAAATCTGAGACGAGACCTATACAATAGAAATTTCTCACCAACATGAAACTCTCTTTTAAGAATTCTCTTATCATGTCATTGTTTAACTTTACCTTTAAAGAGTCAAGCATTTTCATAGGCTCCACTTCTCCATTCATGTAAAGAACTCGAGTCAAGTATTCTTTTCTTACCAGCAAGTTTAAAATCTTTATTAAGCTCTTTCACTGCCCAATAAGCTTTGTGTTCTAATTCTAAAGGCAAGTGACAAGATTTTCCATAAACCATTTTATAAGTAGACATACCCACATGATTTTTATAAGAAGTTCTATAAGCCCATAAAGCATCATTAAACTTATCAGACCAGTTTTTCCTAGATTTATTAACAGTCTTTTGCAAGATAGATTTAATTTCTCTATTTGATAATTCTACTTACCCACTGTTTTTAGGATGATAAGCTGAGGCAATTGTATGATTAACATCATATTTAGCAAGGGTTTTTCTAAATCCACCATGAATAAAATGAGAACGTCCATTAGTCATAAGATATCTAGGCACACCAAACCTAGGGAAAATAACATCTTTAAGCATTTTTAAAGAGGTCTCACCATCATCACCTTTTGTAGGTATAACTTCTACCCATTTAGTAACATAAGCAACGACAACAATGATATGAGTGTAACCATTTGAAGGAGGAAACAGACCCATACAGTCAAATCCCTAACAATCATAAGGTCCAATAACAAGAGAATAACTCATAGGCATTTTATTACGTCTAGAAATATTGCCAACTCTGTGGAATTCATCACAAGATAAAACAAATTTATGTGCATATTTAAATAGAGTAGGCCAATAGAAACCTGATTGTAGAACCTTCTGTGAGGTTCTATCTCCAGTGTGATGTCCTCCATAAGCACTACCATGACACTTTCTCAATATTTCACGTTGCTCATGATCTGGAACACATCTTCTCATAATACCATCTACTCCTTCTTTATATAAGTGCGGGTCATCCCAAAAATAATGCCTCAAATCATAAATGAATTTTTCTTCTTTGTTGAGCTGTAAAATTTGGAGGCAAATACTTGGAAACAATAAAGTTAGGGTTAATTAGATATATGCCATTGTAATTTCTCGCTATTTGAGAAATGCCACTATAATTTTCATCTTTAGAAAAACGCCACTGCAATTCTCTATACATTCTATGGATGCCATTATGCTCACTTTAACATATATACTAGCCAATATACTTGGGTATTTTTGCTGTACGTATGTACAAAGGGCGGGCTCCACCCGAATCTTTTTTTTCTAGATATGCTCGAATTAGTCACAAATTAAACCTTGGTTCATACGCAGTGACGAAGGAATGGATATTAGACCCTGCGGGAAAGGACACCCCCATCTCCGGCCCAAGGTTAAGGCCCAAGAGGAGGAGCCCTTGGAACGCCGAAAGGCCCATGTGAAGCCCACTCGCAATACCTTGCGGGCTAAGTTAAGAAAGCTGTAACCGAAGTAGGGTTAGAGTTCGAGTCCTCTCCGGGTAGGGTTTGAGACCTGGCCATCTATATAAGGCCAGGGGAGCCACCGGTAGAGGACCAAGCAACACCGTAACACCAAAGCCTTGAGCTCGAGATCATACTCTCGACTTGAGCCACCATCATTGTAACCGATCTACTCGATTAATACATATCGACAGAAGCAGGAGTAAGGGTTTTACCTCTACGAGGGCCCCGAACCTGGGTAAATCTTGCCCCCTGTTTAGCCGACGATCGCCACCAGCGCTCATGGGTTCTCCTATTCGAAACCCGATAGGGTCACCTGAGGGATTTGCCGAACAGCAGATTTGACAATTGGCGCCGTCTGTGGGAACGGCGGGCGCTGGATCACCGGCGTCTTCGGCTTCATCGACAACCAATTCTCGTTGGAAACCTTCGACTGCGGCTCCGTACAATCCTATACGGATCGGATCTATCGTGGTCACCCCTCACTCGCCGGAATCACGCCCGGCATTCGACGATATGGAAAAGAGCGTCACCTTGACGTTCGGGAGCCTGAAGTTCCTGACCGACATGGATGGAATCTTCCACTTCCCGGAAGAATCAGGGTCTGAATCAGGAGCCCTCGACTCGCGCCTTCGTCTGGAGAAAAATGGCGAGTCTGTCCGCTTCAACGCCAACGACTACCATACGCTCTCAACAGAGGAACCTTCACGAGTACAAAGAGCTTTCCGATCTACGCCTAGGACGCACGAGCCACGACTGGCCCAAGTCTGCATGGCAGGATCGGAGCAACCCCCAGAGACAGAACATAGCGCATCAGAACGTGCCATAATCGGCGTCTCACGGGAAGCTTGGGATCGCGCCAAGGAGGCTATGCGAACGAGCAAGCCACCCGCAGCAGATTCACCACACAAAGATATGGTAGCCTACCATTATCATCTGGTGAGAGCAGTTGCAACTATCAAGGATGCTCGGATAGATCTGGCCCGTCGAAGAAGAGCGGCGGATGAATCAAGTCAACAACGAGCTGAGATGTCCCTAGCACCCTCGGTCGCTACCCGACCCGCGAGGAAGGGATACGCGTCAACATCCAGGGATATCGAGTCCTTGGGCGGGACCAGCAGGTCAGTCACGCCCTCCCTCATGCGAGTCGATGATGACGGGAATGTCTACCCGCAAACTCCTGCCGCCGCGGTCCTGGCTGCAGCAACTTACATGCAAATGAACCAGCCGACGGAAAGCGATCCCCGGGCAGAGTAGTATAAACAAGTACGCAAAGGGCTAGGATTGGCAGCCGCAAGGCTCGCCTCCTATGACCGCAAGAAGGCCGCGGAGCAGCTGGAGAAGGAGAAGGAGAAAGAAAAAGAGGCGTCCCGCAAACAAAGGAGCTCTTCGCCAAGAGGAGACAAGTCACCACGCGTGGTCGAGGAAAAGAAGCTCGACGCCGCGGCGATAGTCGAAGCAGCAGCGAGGACAGCCCGAGAGACAAAAGCTCGCGACATCACAGCAGCCGCTCGCGAAAACGAAGCAAGGAGCCAAGGAAGGACACTGACCGCGACAAGTCAGGATACGACGCGCGATCGGATCTCGCACAAAATAAGGTGGACAAGGCAAGAGCAGCGCGATATCGCGAACGCTCTTCGTCCGGTTCTTCGGATGACGAAACTTGCGGTGCACTTTGCTTCGTCCGCAGCATCCGAGAAGCACCCCTGCCCAAAAGATTCAAGCTCAGCACGGAAGTAACGAAGTACGACGGCTCACTCGAGCCCTCCTCGTGACTAAACGATTACCTCACGGCAGTAAAATGCCAACGTGGGAACAAGAACACGGCTATGCAATACCTCAATCTACATCTCATTGGCGCGGCCCGTAGCTGGTTGGAAGCAAGGCCAAGGTCCTGTTACGCATCGTGGGACGACCTGCACCGCGAC
This sequence comes from Alopecurus myosuroides, assembly GCA_028641055.1. Lineage (NCBI taxonomy): Eukaryota > Viridiplantae > Streptophyta > Magnoliopsida > Poales > Poaceae > Alopecurus > Alopecurus myosuroides. The sequence goes on along the minus strand of CM054057.1, from coordinate 201,038,402 downwards.
TTCTGCAAAAACTTCCAATCGACCTACAAGAGACCAGCCACCATTGAAGAACTGCGAGCATGCAAGCAGAAAAGCGGCGAGTCCACCCGCGAGTATATCCAGCGATGGACAACGCTCAGGAACACCGCGGGAAACATCTCGGAAGAAGTAGCGGTTGAAGCCTTCGCAAAGGGCGCCCGACGAACTGCTTTCAGAGAAGAGCTAGGCAGAGCCGCACCTAAAACTATTGGGGAGCTGATGAACATAGCCGATAAATGGGCTAACGGAGAAGACGCAGTGCCCAATGAGAGAGCGTCATCACCCGCACCCGATGAAGATCGCCATGGCCGAAGAAAGAGAAGGAAATACTACGATCACGAGGATCGAGAGGAAATGGTAGCAGCGGAATTCACGCGAAGTCGCGATACCGGACGACGTGGAAGTCGCGAATGGAAACCGGACGACGTGGAAGTCGCGAATGGAAACCGGACGACGTGGAAGTCCCACGATATTGCGACGTGAAGAAAAAAGTCCCGAGGAGGACCTTGATGCTTACTGCTCGCTACATCTGTTTACAGATAAGCGTACGGGAAAAACCAAGGCAACACACCTCCTCAAGGATTGTCAGAAGTTCCATGACATTCACGAGGCTTTCTCGAAGAAAAACAGATCAGCAGGTATTCCAAATTACCCGCCACTTCCAGGAGGAGGCCACCAAGGATTCCAGCCGCCACAACCCCTACCTCCACCACCAAATCCAAACATGGCGTTAGCTGCACTCCCAGCACCACCTACACAAAACTCCGGAGCCAATGCATACCCGAATCCTGCAAGAAAACTAGCAATGATCCAGAAGGTATGTCCATCCCGCAGAGCTCAAAAGACTAACACAAGGCAGTTATGCATGGCTGTGCAGACTCCGCCAACAAAGCCCGAATACCTGAAGATGGCGGATCAACTGATCACATTCTCAATGAAAGACCACCCACCACGAGTCTATCGACCAGGGCACGCCACTCTCGTAATCCAAGCAAAGATTGGCAACTACGATTTGGCCCGCGTATTCATGGACGGAGGCAGCGGCATCAACATTATCTACGCGGACACACTCTGTCGGATGAACAAGAACCTGGATGGCCTGGCGGATCAGAAACATCCTTCCATGGGATAGTTCCGGGAAAGGCAATCCGTCCACTCGGAACAATTAACCTAGAAGTTGTGTTGGGCAATCAAAGCAACTACAGAAGAGAATTCCTTGACTTCGAAGTCGTCGACTGGCCCTCACAGTACCACGCCATTCTTGGTCGAACAGCGTTCGCCAGATTCATGGCAGTACCACATTACGCGTACCTGAAGCTCAAGTTACCCGGAGAATACGGTGTTATCACCATCGATGGAGATTTTCAGAAATCCAACAAGTGCGACATTGAGTTCAACGAGATCGCAAAATCTTTCGGGATGCAAGAAGAATTGCAAGAGCTGGCAAAAACCACAGATCACTCCGTGATGCCCATCACGAAGAAAAACGCGCCCGAATTCGAGTTCAGCGCCAACAGCGATACCCGAAAACATCAGGTGCACCCGACAGATTCTGCGAAGACAGCGATGGTCTCAACTACCCTCTCGCAAGTATAGGAAAGCGCGCTCGTCGAACTCCTCCGTGAGTACTAGGAAATTTTTGCCTGGCAGCCCTCAGATATGCCAGGAATACCCAGGGAGTTCGCCGAGCACTCACTCGAAGTCTTCAAGGATGCAAAACCCATCAAGCAGACCACTCGACGGTTCTCAGAACCCAAGCAGAAAGCGCTTGGAGAAGAAGTGAATATCCACCTAGTTAGCAAACCCGGTACTGGTCCCCAAAAAGAACACTGACATCCTTCGAGTGTGCATTGACTACACGTCATTGAATAAGCACTGCCCCAAGGATAACTTTGCCCTCCCGCGAATCGACCAGATCGTGGACTCTACGGCAGGCTGTCAGCGTCTCTCCTTCCTGGACGCTTATTCGGGATATAATCAGATCCGGATGAAGCAGGAAGACGAAGAAAAGACAACATTCATCACACCACACGGTGTATACTGCTACACAACAATGCCCTTCGGGCTCAAGAACGCAGGCGCAACATATCAGCGCTGCATGCAAAAATGCCTCGCCAAGCTCATTGGCAAGAACATACAAGTATACGTTGACGACATTGTCATCAAGACTCGAGTAGAGGACACACTCCTCGAAGACATCAGAGAAACATTTGACGCTCTCAACGCATACAGGATCAAGCTTAATCCAACAAAATGTGTTTTCGGCGTCCCAGCGGGAAAACTTCTCGGGTACCTGGTATCCGCCAGAGGCATTGAAGCCAACCCAGAGAAAATACAAGCAATTTTGACAATGAAGGAGCCAACCAATCTACGCGGCGTCCAGCAGCTCGCAGGGCGACTAGCCGCCTTGAGCAGATTTATCGCGCGATTGGGAGAGCAAGCATTGCCTTTCTACAAGCTGTTGAAAAAGACGGACAAATTCGAGTGGACACCAGAAACTAAACAAGCGTTCGCAGACTTAAAACGATCGTTGCAAAGCAGACGCGTCCTCGCAACACCGCAAGAGAGGGAGCCACTTTACCTATACCTAGCCGCAACAAACCAGGTCATCAGCACAGCAATCGTAGTCGAACGACCTGAGGAGGGCAAGGCATATGGAGTCCAACGGCCGATTTATTACATAAGTGAAGTGCTCTCGCCATGCAAGCAACGATATCGTCACTACCAGAAGCTCGCATATGGAGTCGTTCTTACAGCTCGAAAACTCAAGCACTACTTTCAGGAACACACTATCATAGTGGTTAATGACGCATCACTCGGTACAATCATGAACAACCCTATGGCATCCGGAAGAATAGCAAAATGGAGCATCGAGCTGGGCGCTTGGGACATCACCTATACAGGACGCCATGCAGTAAAATCCCAGGTACTCGTGGAATTCTTAAGCGAGTGGACAGAGCTACAAACACCAGGACCGCCCGAGTACACGAGCAACTGGATAATGTACTTTGACGGGTCCAAAAGAAACGAAGGAGCAGGAGCCGGAATCGTTCTAATATCCCCTAGGGGAGACAAGCTGCAGTACGTCCTACGATTGGATTTTCCACCCGATGATCCGGCATCAAACAATGACGCAGAATATGAGGCCCTGTTGCATGGGATGAAGATGGCAGTCGCGTGTGGAGCCACCCGACTAATGATCTACGGCGACTCAAACCTCATCGTGCAACAGACAATGAAAGAATGCGACGCTATCGCCGAAAACATGGTTGCCTACCGTGACATGTACAACCTACTCGAGGGAAGTTTCAAAGGTTGCGAGCTTAAGCACATTGCAAGATCCAGTAATGAAGAAGCAGACAGGCTGGCCAACATGGGTTCCACAAATACACCCGTACCGCCAGGAATATATTTTGAGCGAATAACTAAGCGATCAGTCAAAGTCAAGAAAGCTGTCGAGGCACCTGCAGCACCGGAAACAGAGGTTAGCCCGCAAGTTGCTATTATTGAGCTTCTTCATAATATTTCGCGACAAGTTTTTCTGGTCGAGCCAGTTTGGACACAGAAGTACCTCGACTACTTGTCCGCCAAACAACTCCCAGCAGATCTTCGCGAAGCTCGACAGATAATCAGGCGCAGTAAATCTTTTCGGGTGATCAACGGAGTGTTATACAAGCAGAGCATCTCGGGTATACTCCAGCGATGTATAGCACCCGAAGATGGCAAGGAATTACTACAAGACATCCACCAAGGGGATTGTGGACATCACGCGAGCTGGAAAACAATCATGGGAAAAACTTTTCGAGCGGGATTCTACTGGCTTACAGCAGCCAGAGACGCAAAGGAGCTAGTCGACCGGTGCAACGCTTGCCAGCGATTCGCACCAAAACCACACGCACCCGCTACGGAACTGCATATGATACCCATCGCATGGCCCTTTGCACAATGGGGGCTGGATATGGTAGGACCGCTACGCAAGTCCACGCCGGGTGGATATACACACTTGCTGGTCGCAGTTGACAAATTTACCAAATGGATTGAAGCCATGCCAGTAACCTCGGCTAGCGCTCAATGCGCCGTCAAATTCCTCGACTCCATTGTATGCAGATTTGGAGTGCCACATGACATCATTACAGACAATGGTACTAATTTCACAGCCAAGGAAACACAGCAGTTCTGCGAAGAAAAAGGCATCAACTTCGAATTCGCCTCAATTGCCCATCCGCAAACAAACGGACAAGTCGAAAGATCCAACGGCTTAGTTTCAGCTGGCATCAAGAAGCGTCTACTCGATCGTCTACACCCAGCAGCAGGGCATTGGGCAGAAGAGCTACCTTCAGTACTATGGAGCCTCCGCACAACTCCAAACCGATCTACAAACTACACACCATTTTGCATGGTATAAGGGGCAGAAGCAGTCCTTCCCGAGGACGTCAGGTTCAGCGCCCCACGAGTTGTCGCCTACAGCGAAGAAACCTCCAACAGGGCACTCGCGGAAGATATGGACGCACTAGATGAAATGCGTGACATTGCACTCGCAAGATCCGCAGTATATCAACAATCACTGCGAAACTATCACAGTCGCCGCATACGCCATAGAGCTTTTGCAGTAGGAGATCTGGTGTTACGGCTCAAACAGAAGGAAGGACACAAGCTCGAGCCACCATCGGAAGGACCCTTTTTAATACACGAAGTTATCCCAGACGGAGCTTATAGACTGAAGAACCCGGCGACTGGAGGCATCTATTCCAATCCTTGGAATATCGCACACCTTCGCAAATTTTATCCCTAGATCTATTTTTCTCCCAGCAATAAGGCTATATTAGCACCATGCAGTTTGCGAGTGGCACAAAGATTCTGGATTTCATGTTCGTTTAAGTTAAGCTCTTGGAATAGGTGCATGCACGTGTGTGGTCTGGAATGAACTATGTGGTAGTCATACTTTTCTAGCCCTTATTTTTGTGGTTCTGGAGAATCTAGAGAAAGGCGTGGCATGTATTTGCTCTCTATAAATACCAAGGTCTTTGAGCAATACATGCATCAACAGCTCACAGCTTTACAAGCCAATCCACACATATATACACGACTAAATAGTTTCTCAGAGCTTGCATCAATGGCTTCCAGTGCTCACGTGAAGATGGTTGCCGTTGGCATGATGCTGGCCATCCTATTCGTTGCGGCTGCTAATGTCTCCACTGAAGAGTTCGGCAAGAAAAAAAACCTAATTGAGGTGGAGCCCACCCTTTATACATACATACAACAGAAATACCCAAGTATATTAGCTAGTATATATATGTTAATGTGAGCATAATGGCATCCATAGAATATATAGAGAATTGCAGTGGCACTTTTCTAAAGATGAAAATTGTAGTGGCATTTCTCAAATAGCTAGAAATTGCAATGGCATATATCTAATTAACCCATAAAGTTAGCATAATATGCATACCATGGACTATCTCGTGAGCTTACTTTTATCGCAGCCAACTGTTCATTTGGAAAACTATCTCTAACAGGAATAAGGTCATAAGCAATGTTTTCCAATCTAGACAAGTTATCAACAACATGATTTTCAGACCCTTCCTATCCACAATATGCAAATCAAACTCTTGTAAAAGCAGTACCCATGTAATAAGCCTGGGCTTAGCATCTTTATTTTCCATAAGGTATCTAATAGCAGCATGATCAGTATGAATAGTAACTTTTGAAAACAATATAAGGTCTAAACTTATCACAAGCAAAAACTACAACTGAGAACTCTTTTTCAGTGGTAGCATAATTCTTTTGAGCAGCATCCAGAGTCTTACTAGCATAATGAATAACATTCAATTTCTTATCTACACGCTGTCCAAGAACAACACCTACAAGAAAATCACTGTCATCACACATAATTTCAAAAGGTAAATTACAATCAGCTAGTTGAACAATAGAACCAGTAGTTAAAGCCTTCTTTAAAGTTTCAAAAGCTTCCTTACAATCATCATCAAAAACAAAAGGTACATCTTTTTGAACAAGATTAGTAAGAGGCTTTGATATTTTTGAGAAATCTTCAATAAACCTCCTATAAAAATCAACATGACCAAGAATACTAAGAATACCTTTAACATCCCTGGGACAGGGCATTTTTTCTATTGCTTTCACTTTAGCTCTGTCAACTTCAATACATCCTTCAGAAATTTTATGCCCAAGAACAATTCCTTCATTAACCATAAAGTGGCATTTCTCCCAATTAAGAACAAGATTAGTTTCCTCACACCTTTGCAGAAATTTATCAAGATTGTGCAAGCAGTTATCAAAAAAAGTTCCATAGACGGAGAAATCGTCCATGAATACTTCCACAATTTCCTCACAAAAACCATGAAAAATAGTAGACATGCATCTTTGAAACGTACCAGGAGCATTACACAAACCAAAAGGCATATGTCTATAAGCATAAGTACCATAAGGACAAGTAAAGGCTATTTTATCTTGATTAGTTTCCCTAACATCAATTTGAGAAAACCCATAATAACCATCAAGAAAGTAAAAATGAGTTTTCTTAGACAACCTCTCTAGCATTTGATCAATAAAAGGCAAAGGAAAATGATATTTCTTAGTAACCTTGATTACTTTCCTAAAATCAATGCACATTCTATAACCAACTACTACTCTTTGAGGAATAAGCTCATTGTTTTCATCAGGCACAACAGTCATTCCTACCTTCTTAAGGACACAATGCACAGGGCTTACCCATCTACTATCAGCAATAAGAAAAATAATACCAACACCAAGGAGTTTTAATACCTCATTTCTTACCACTTCCTTCATCTTAGGAATTAAACGACGTTGATGTTCAACTAGTGGATTTGCATAAGGTTCAATATTAATAACATGATGACATATCGTAGGTTAAATCCCTTTCAAATCATCAAGAGTATATCCAATAGCTCCATGGTGTTTCTTCAATATTCCCAATAATCTTTCCTCTTCTTCACCTGAAAGTTTAGAACTAATAATAACAGGATATGTTTTCTTATCATTAATATAAGCATATTTAAGATCATCAGGTAAATGTTTTAAATCAAAAACAGGATCCTCCTTGGGTGGTAATGTGGTACCAAAGTCTTCCACATGTAAATTATGTTTCAGTATCACCGGTTGACAAAGAAGAATATCGTCAATCTCATTTCTCTCTTTCATAAAGACCTCACTTTCATGGTCCTCCATATATTTCTTCAAAGCATTGTTAGAAGCAAGATCAATAGATGCAAGCTGCTCAACTCTAAAATTTTCATTAGGCAATTCAGATTCATAAGGATCTCTAGCAAATTTGGAAAAATTAAACTCATAATATTTTCCATCAAATTTAGTTAATATCTTCTCCTTTTTGCAATCTATAACAGCACCACAAGTGTTCAAGAAAGGTCTACCAAAAATAATAGGACAAGTTTTACTACCAGCCTTACCCAACACTAGAAAATCAGTAGGATATTTAGTTTACCACATAAAAAACTTCCACGTCCCTAACAATACCAATCGAAAAGATAGTTTCTCTATTAGCAAGCTGAATAACCACATCAATATCCTCAAGCTCAGAAGAATCAATTTCATTCATAATTTCTTTATAAAGCTCATAAGGAATAGCACTAAAACTTGCACCAATGTCACACAAATCATAATAGCAATGATCACCAATCTTAACATAAAGCACATGAACACTAGTTTTCTTACGTCTATTTAGATGTGAAACAATATTAGAAGCATCCTCATAGAAGACAATATGTTCATCCTCTACATTTCCATAGACAAGGTCTTTTACTATTGCTACTATAGGTTCAACAATTATTTGTTCATCAGGTTCAATAGATGTCTTTATACTCTTGTTAACCACACTAGCTACAATAGAGTGTTCTTTTACCTTAGCAGCCAAAGACATTTTCTCAATATAAGGCTGAGGCACAATAGGATTAACAACATGCACTTCTATATTTCTAGCAGGAACAATATCTTTATAAGTTGCATGGTACTTGCTCAACTCCTTTTTAGGAATATCAAGATAGGATGCAAAGGCTTTAAGACAATTTGCAAAGATTTGAGAATAAAGACCACAAACATCACTAACATTATAGAAATCATCAGTTCCCATAAAAGTTACTACCCTAGTAGTAACACTAGTAGTACCCCTAAACAGAGAACCAAAAGGATTCTCCGTAATGAAATAAAACATCAGACTGAAATAAAAACATCACTCACGGTAAAATTTTCTCTTACAAGTTCCACTTACGAATAGAGCTTCACTCCCCGGCAACAGCGCCAGAAAATAGTTTGCTGACCCACAAGTATAGGGGGTGTATCGTAGTACTCTTGATAAATAAGAGTGTCGAACCCAACAAGGAGCAGAAGGTGTTGACAAGAAGGTTGGATAGAAGATTCACTGTAAACACTAGCAAACTGGTTTTTGGTGGTTTTTCATATAGCAGATAAATAAAGTGCGAGTAAATAAAATACAATAAATATAATTGCAGCGAGTGTCCCAATCCTTTTGAGAGCAAAGGACAAGCCGGTCGCTCTACTTATGATTGCCAAACATTCTCGAGGACACATGGGAATTTTGTCAAGCGCTTTCGTTTCATACAGTTGATTAATATTTATTGTTTTGACAGGTGTTGTGTGGGTGAACCTATTCTAATGCACCGGCCAACTAGGAATAATACATACTTGTGATTAAACCCCTTGCAAGCTTTTGCAAATACAAGAAAGTAATTAAGATAAACCTAACCACAACCTTAAACTCTGGGATCCTACACTCCCTCGTGCATCGGTTTCCTAACGGGGGTTTAGGTTTCTGTCACTCCGGCAACCCCGCAAGTAGTAGAAAAATATACGATGCATCCTCCTAGGCCCATAAAGGTGAAGTATCATGTAGTCTAGGTTCACATGACACCAGTAGAAAAATAACACCACAACTTAAATATCAAACCACTAGATATTACTTCAACATAATTCCACTACTAACATCTTGACTTCTCCAATGTCCTCAAGAACTAAACGAACTACTCACAAGACATCATATGGATCATAATCAGAGGTGATATAATGATGAATAACAATCTGGTCATAAAGTGTAAACACCGATAAATCTTGTAAGCATCAACTACTAACAAGTAATCCACACCGGGAGAGAGATCTAGTGAAGAACAATGATATAGAACCCTAAACATTACAACGGGATGGATATGGATGGTGAGTGTACTGGTGATGATGATGATGGCGATGAAGATCTTGATGATGGTCGGAGCGATGACGGTGACGATGGTGATGATTTCCCCTCTCCGGGGAGGAATTTCCCCGGCAGATTTCTTCCTGCCGGAGAGCTTTTCTCTCTATGTTGTTTTCCGCCCCAAGGAGTCGGTGGAATATTTCCTCGATGGATCCCTGAGGCTTAGGGTTCCCGGGGGGTCAAGTACGCGAAAGGAGGCGGCCAGAGCTCACTATTCGGAAAGTGCCTTTCTATGGAAGGCTTTCTGTGGCGCACCAGAGAATGGTGCGCCATAGAAATTAAATTTTGTGGCGCACGACAAAACAAAATTTCTGTGGTGCGCAGGAGAAGGGTGCGCCACAAAAACTGGGTGGGGCCCGCCCCAATCATTGCAACCTCCAATTTTTGTGGCGCACCAACCACATACGCACCATAGATTTTTTTTTCTCTCCACACCCCCCGGGATCGCCTTTCTAGTTTTCCGCGGGAGAGTTCCATGTCTAAAAATCATCAAAAACTAAATTCCTTATAGTTGCACGGAGAGTTTAAGGTCTACTTTTTTTTTTATCAAATTTTGAAAAATGGATTTTGACATTCTGAGCAAAAGATCGTTAAAAAAAGTAAAATGTGCATAACTTTTGCATACGAAGTAGGAAAAAAAATGATAAAGATATAAAAAAAAACTAGAGAAAAAAGGAACTCAACCTCACTCGCCTTCGGCCTATGAGGTTTTTTTAGATTCTCCAAATTCCAAAAGAAAAAAAAAGTTATTTGAGACATAAGCTTTTTTCCTACAAAATCAATAAAAATTGGAAAAAATAAATTGTATGGCGCACGAGAGGTGGGTGCGCCATAGAAATATTGGATTTGTGTGGCGCACGGGGGGTTGTTGCGCCATAGAAATGTTGGATTTCTATGGCGCACGGGGGGTTGGTGTGCCACATAATTTTTTGGCGGGATTCAAAATTTGAATCCCGCCCCTTCTCTCCTCCCTTCTCCTCCACTTCTCCTCTCCCCTTCTCTCCTCTACCTCCACTTCTCCACTTCTCCTCTCCCCTTCTCTTCTCCTCCTCCTCTCCTCATCTCCTCCTCCAACTCCGGCGACCTCCTCCTCCTCCTCCACCACCTCCTGCGACCTCCTACTCCTCCTCCAACTCCGGCGACATCCTCGTCCTCCTCCTTCTCCACCACCACCACCTCCGGTGACACCCTCCTCCTCCTCCTCCTCCACCCACCATCGACCAAGCCATAATTCGGCGAAATTTCAAAATTCCGGCGGCCAGATCCAGCGAAGTTCCGACGGCCAGATCCGCATTTTTTTTAAATTCAAAAATAATTCTGTGGCGCATGGTGGATTAGTGCGCCATAGAAATATTTCAAAAAAAATTCGGTGGCGCACGGAATCTGGTGCGCCACTGTCGAGACATCGTAGTAGTTTTCATAGACTGGGGTGCCATGAGACTACGGTAGAGACGTGGGGTAACGGGATAGCGTAGTAACACAGAACACGGGATTTACCCAGGTTCGGTACGTCGCGACAGTACGGCGTACCTACTCCTGCACTTCTCACTATGTGGGACTAAAGCCCGTATAATAAGGTTACAGTGTAAAGGAATAGATCTAGCTACTCGTCGAGGATGAACTTCCCGGCGAGTTGCGCAAGGCTTAAGCTAGAACCTAGAACCTTGTAACTAAAAGGAACTTATCAAATCTATCTCCCGTCCGGCTCTATATAATAGCCGGATTAGGGCTTACAGAACCAGAAACCTAGAAGACTACGTTTAACTTGTAACTTGGAAAGTAAGGAATCCGTCTTCTCCTCCAAGCCAGATCACGCGGGCCGTGATCCGGGTTCTTCTAGAATCCGGCTTCTACGCGTCGGACTACTGGGCCGCCCAATGGACCTAAGCCCATTACCTTGCAGGCCACCCTGGTAGTCCAGCTCTTTTGTCTACCATCTTCTATACCCCTATTTGGTATATATCCGACAGTAGCCCCCAGGAAGGATCAAAACTCTGAAACTCCGCCTTTCGTCAAATACATTTTGTCCGGGAAACTTGATTCAGCAGTCTTGATTCTTTCTTCTTTCCTTTTGAAGGAGATGGTAACATAAAACTCGGAACTATGAAAATCCGGCTTTTCTTCTCGCGATCCTTCGCGGAAAAGGAACACGTGACATCAGCGCTTTAATCATGCTGACGCAGGCGCCGCTTGGTTTCACGCGGGAAACCCTGCAACGTATCTCTGACAGATTCTCACGAGAAACGAGGAGATAGCCATCATTCCTCTGTCGTTCCGTTTCCCGGATTTTCCGGCGAGCGACACGCGTCGAACATCCAACGGTCAAAAGAGCCGTTGGCGCGTATCTAGAGGTTTTTAGGCTATAAATAGCCGTCCTCGTCGTCTCCGAAAATCTTTCCTCACTCCCTCTGCCCACGCCATTGACGCAAACGCGAGCACGAGAGCTTAGAACGAATCCTTGCCCCGTCGAATCCTTTGCACGCCGGAGCGCTCCCTCATCGACAAAAACGATGGCCTCTCCGTCGTCCTCACCGGCCCGCGCCTCCATCGACGAGCTTTTGGGTGACCTGGATCCACAGCTAGGGTCGCCCAAGCACGCCGGCGGTGGGCCGGAAAAAGCTTCGGCATCCGCGGCGGGCGGAGGAAATGCTTCCGCTGCCGCGGACGTAGCAGGCTCAAGCACTACAACATCCCCGCCGTTCGCACCGGAAACGGCGGGGGCCAAGATTCACTCTCGTGGCACTGAGCGCTTCTCCGCCGGAGCTGATGAAGAAGCAGAATTTGTCGGAATTTGGAATCAGAGTGATACTTCACTCGTCCTCCTTCGTCGGATGTCAAGGGATAGATTAATAGTTAAAGGCAAATGGCGGATCTCGAAGAATGAGCCAGAGCCCAAGCCAAAGGAAGGAGAACGCGTCCTCCTTACCTCTCATATCACGAGAGGTATGGGTTTTCCGCCTTCCGCCTTTTTCCTAGACGTCCTTAACTTTTATGGTGTTCAACCACATAATATCTCTCCAAATTCCATCCTCCAATTAGCTAGTTTCCAAGCTCTTTTCGAAGGGTATCTTGGAATAACTCCCAACTTAGACTTCTGGCATTATTGTTTCGAGGTAAAACACAACATCACAAACGGTGTTTCGCCCATCTGCGGTACCATATCTTTTATCCTCAGAAACTTTAGGGAAGAATGGTATCCGAGGATAAGAATGCCGAAACCTGACCAATCTTGGTTAGGTTCTTTCTTTTATCAGCAAGACATTCCGTTTCCCAACAAAGAAACCGGACTTCCTCCCTTTGTCAATTCTGCTGCCATTCCTCATGAAAATTGGACACTTGCAATAACAGAGGATTTGCCTGAAAGCCTGATGAAAATAAAGCGTCGCATTGCCAAACTTTCTTCTTCTCAACCACCTTTGGTTTGGAAGGATATCGTGTTATGCTGGTTTTGACGTCGCGTACAACCTTTATCCCTTCGTTCCCGACTTCTTTGTGAGTACACGGGACCGGAAGATAGCATGAGAGGCACCGATAGGTCCTTTAGCAAGAAGGATTTTATAGAACGCCTTCATCAGATAGTTGCCGCCGATAACCAGGTTGAAGAAAGTCTAGCCATATATCATGCGGAAAATCTGGTTCCTAAGGTACTTTTCTTCCCTTGTTTCTGAGTTTCCTCAGATTATCTTCTCTCTTCATTTTTAACATACTGCTGATTCTTTCCTAGTTTGACGAACTTGGAGAAAATGATCTTGCTTCTGATGCTGAAATCAGCCAATTGTATGCCGAGTTTTACAACAACCAAAAGCGCAAGAGGCAAACTACCATCAAAGAAGAATTTCCTTCTGCAGCTGCGGGTAAAAGGGGGAAAACGAATATGCCAATGGGCGGAAATTTTCAATCACCCGCCAGAAACGAATCCATTCCTGCTCCAGATGATATCCGGGTGAAAGAAGAACTTTTCGACGAACTCGGATATATTCGTCCGGAAGCTAAGAAGTTTTTTGCTCCTGCGCCTCTGGTTCGCCCTTGGCCACAAAATGGATTAGTTATCCGCAATAATATCGCATTCTCGCCCCGCCAGGTCATACACGATGGCCTTCACCACGTAGGAATTCTTTTCATGGAATATGCCAGAGAATTCAAGGAGACCTTAACTGATTTGCGAGAAATGAGCCAGGTAATACCTCTAGCCCCCAAGCATTAAGCTGAAAATCTAAATTCTTCTTAATGATTCTTTGTATGCTTGTTCAAACTTAAGCATCTGGCTTTCATTTCCATGTTTCAGCATTCCGCAGATGCCATAAACGTGGAAGTTTTGAAAAAACTTAGCCTCAAAAGCAAAGAAGTAAAAACACTTCAATCTGCTATTGAGTCAAAAAGCAACGAACTAGCGTCGACTCAAAAGCAATTATCCAAAGCCACCGGTATGTTTCTTCATGTTTGTTGATTTTTGCTGGAAAGTCATTTCTAAATCTTGCCGTAATGTCGGATTATTTTGTCCCTACTTTTCAGCTGCTTTAACCAAAGCCAAGAAGCTCACAGCAAACGCTGCTTATTTTTCTCAACTTCGTGAAGAAAACTCCAACCTTCAAAGAGAACTTTCAAAAGTTCGAGAAGAACTGGAAGCCAGTAATCTAGCCCTTGGGATTGCGCAATCCAAGGCTTCTTTGCAGGCAACAGAGGATAAATCTATTATCAATGATTTAGAAAGTATGCTATTTCCTCGTATGAAAGAAAGCGATGAAATTGACGCGGTTCTTGGTAAGTTGACTTCTTTTACCGATACTTTCATGCCATATTCTTATATTTTCTAATCTTTGCCTTTTGTCAAAAAAGCAGGAAATTTTCCAGGGATTTCTCGGACGGAAAAGATCCGGGCCTTTGGGAAGATATGGAATTCAATCAGAAATGCAGGAATGCACTTAATTAGTAAATTCCTGCCCACAAGCAGTATACAATTCTCAGAAGTTTACCGACTTCCGGATGGCATTATGGAAGTAGCAAATTCGAAGGAATCTTTCCTTCGCTCTGCAGCACGGGGTGGTGCGCGAATGGCACTTGGCCTCATGCGCTTACACTACCCTGATGCAAAATCCTGGAGTGTAGCATCCGGTATTCCTCAAGAATGCTCAGAAGCACAAATAAATGCAATCTTTAAAGAAGTTTAAGGCCATGCCACGCAGATTGCTTCCATGGTAAATATCTCCATTACTTATCCGGAAGAAGAAGTGTCCGCAGCCCCCGAGAATGATGGCAGTGATGAAGACTCGGAAATTTAAAGGGGGGCGCACTTAACCTGGATGATGGATGCGTATAGTAGCTTCTTTACAATGTAATTCATATTGTAATACTTCTACGTCATTTGTCGGAACAAGAACTCCGCCTTTTGCGATTTCATACTTCTTGCAAAGTTTTTCCGGGTTTGGCCGTTCCTTTATCTTCTAAGTAATCTGGTATATATGCTTTAACTGTCCTTAGTGTTTGAAATGGCTCAAATAGCATTATGAATCGTTATGCCGAGTAACTGGGGACGAACCAAGCAGTTTTGAAACTCGAAAACATGAATCATGCTAAAGGCATTTTTACTAACTAGTTCCAGTAACCCATCATACGCACGATCAGATAAAACTTAGAGAAAACAAGGAACTGTTCTGAAACTTGGGCACGCAGGCACAATCCGAGTTTCCTTTAACCTTTAACAGGCCGAATCATTCAGCTTTTAGACACCGAGCACGCAGGCACAATTCGGGTCAACATTGAGTATTTGTAAGATCATTGGGAAATAGATAAAACGGAAATATTTTGTACTTATAATGAATATGCATTCCGATAACTTTATTTCATGATCTCAAAGATGTTTACATAGAAATTGAACTAAGTGTAGAAGGGACGTAATTGCTGGATACTCCAAGGCCTATTTGTCTCTCCTAGTTCAGCATCTATTTTTCTCTTTCTTTTGCGATTCGGCTTTTTGGGATCATCCTCCGTATCTCGAATGTCGACAAGATAATACGATCCATTCTTCATGGCTTTACTGATGACAAATGGTCCTTCCCATACTGGGGCCAATTTGTGCTTCCTTTGTTGCACCAATCTCAGCACCAAGTCACCTTCCTTAAAAGAACGATGCCTGATTTTACGACTATGATATCGTCGTAAACCTTGCTGGTAGATGGCGGATCTTTGAAGCACAAGTTCTCGTTCCTCTTCTAGGAGATCGACAGCATCCTGTCGTGCTTCTTCGGCATCCGAGTCGTCAAAATTTTGCACTCTTGGGCTGTCATGGATCATGTCCGTTGGAAGCATAGCTTCCGCACCATAAACTAGGAAAAACGGGGTTTGCTCAGTTGACCTATTTGGCGTCGTTCGAATACTCCATAACACGGAAGGTAGTTCTTCTACCCATGCTCCAGCTGCTCTATGAAGAGGAGTTTCGAGTCTTGGGCGTATTCCTTGCAGGATTGAGCTATTCATTCTTTCAACCTGTCCATTAGATTGCGGGTGTGCCACAGATGCAAGATCCAAGCGAATTCCGTTTGTTGGCAGTATTTTGCCAACTCCCCAATGGAGAAATTTGTCCCGTTATCAGTTATTATGCTGTGTGGGACGCCATACCTCATTACTAAATCGATAATGAAATTTCTGGCAGTTGCGTCGTCCAGCTTTTTGATGGGTTTAGCCTCCACCCATTTTGTGTACTTATCTACTGCTACGAGTAAATGTGTAAGTCCACCTCTTGCAGTTTTGAACGGTCCCATCATGTCTAGCCCCCAGACCGCAAACGGCCATGTGATAGGGATAGTTTTTAGTGCTTGGGCGGCAAATTGGTCTGCTTGGCGTAATATTGGCATCCTTCGCATGTATTCACTATGCGTTCGGCGTCTGTCTTGGCTGTTAGCCAGAAAAAACCCTGCACGGAATGC
This sequence comes from Alopecurus myosuroides, assembly GCA_028641055.1. Taxonomy (NCBI): domain Eukaryota; kingdom Viridiplantae; phylum Streptophyta; class Magnoliopsida; order Poales; family Poaceae; genus Alopecurus; species Alopecurus myosuroides. The sequence goes on along the minus strand of CM054057.1, from coordinate 201,022,205 downwards.
TTTTTTTGACTATGCTTTTTGACTGAGCATGATGTCCGCAATCGCCGGCATGGATTTCTTGCAGTATTTCTCTTCCTTCCTCTGGTGAAATACACCGCAGAAAAGCTCCAGAAGTACTGCGTTTGTATAAGTGGTCGTTGATTACTACGTATCCTTTGCATCGACGTTGTATTTGCCTTTGCAGGACTTCGTCTGCTCCTTCCGGGTACTTCTGATTGACTAAGAAGTTTAGGTACGGGATTGTCCAATCCGGTTTAACGAACATGACTTCAATTGTTTCAGATGCTAAAGGGTAATCGACGTCTCCACCTTTTATGGATGGTTCATGCAAATGCTGGACGAATACCCCTGGTGGTAAAGTTTTTACTCTCTCTGATCCCATGCGGGCTAACGCATCCGCGTTCCAGTTTTCCTCCCTTTTTATGTGAAGGACTTCGAACCCGAAGAAGCAGATGGCAAACTCATCCACCGTTCTCCGATATTCGGCCATTATGGGGCTTTTCGCGTCCCAGGTTTGGTTGAGCTGATGCTGTACCAAATCCGAGTCTCCATAGCACAAGATGCGTTTTACCCCTATTTCTTTTGCAATATGCAAGCCATGAAGCAAAGCTTCGTATTCTGCCACATTATTACTGGCGTTGAAGTGTATTTGCAATACGTACTCCATTGTGTCTCCCTTGGGAGATTTTAGAACTACGCCGGCTCCAGCTCCTTCCTTCATCTTAGATCCGTCAAAGTGCATGATCCAGTACTCGGATTCTGGCATCGGTGTATTTTCCATTGCTTCTGTCCAGTCGGCGACGAAATCTGCCAAAACCTGGGATTTTATTGCCGTCCTTGGCTGATACTTAATGTCGAAAGCTGCCAGCTCGATGCCCCATTTAGCTACTCGGCCGGTTGCCTCCGCATTGTTTATAATATCTCCTAGTGGTGCTTTACATACCACTGTTATAGAATGTCCTTGGAAGTAATGGCGCAGCTTTCTGGATGCGAAAAATACGCCATATGCCAGTTTCTGATAGTGCGGGTATCTTTGTTTGGATTCGGAGAAAACTTCGCTTATGTAGTATACCGGGTGTTGATCTGGTATGCTTTGCTCTTCTTTTGTCCGTTCCACAACGATTACCGCGCTAATGACCCGACTAGTAGCCGTAAGGTATAGTAACATAGGTTCTTCATCTTTGGGAGATGCCAAGATGGGAGCGTTCATCAAGGTTTCTTTTAACTGGGCTAACGCTGCATCGGCCTCTTCTGTCCATTCGAACTTGTCGGATTTCTTTAACAGTTTGTATAGTGGCAAGGCTTTATCCCCCAGCCGACTAATAAATCTGCTGACGGCTGCAGCGGAACCCGTCAATCTTTGGACATCTTTTACACATGTAGGCTTTGAGATATTCAAGATTGCCTTGATCTTTTCCGGGTTAACTTCTATTCCTCTGTGAGAAACGATGAAACCTAGAAGTTTTCCTGAGGGGACCCCGAATACGCACTTAGATGGGTTCAACTTCATCTTGTAAGTGCGCAAATTTTCGAAAGTTTCTCGCAAATCCTCAAGGAGTGTATCTTTTTCCTTGGTTACGACAGCAATGTCGTCCACGTAAACATGGACGTTTTTTCCAATCTGACTATGCAAACAACGTTGCATGCAACGCTGGTAGGTTGCACCTGCGTTCTTCAGGCCAAAAGGCATGGTTACGTAGTAATACGTCCCGTACGGGGTTATAAAAGAAGTCTTGATTTGATCTTCCTTTTTCATGCGTATTTGGTGGTACCCGGAGTATGCATCCAAAAAGCATAAAAGCTCAGAGCCTGCAGTGGCGTCTATTATTTGATCGATTCGCGGTAGCGCAAACCTATCTTTCGGACATAACTTGTTCAATCCTGTGTAATCTATACACATTCTGAGTGCAGTTGTGTCTTTCTTCGGTACTAATACCGGATTTGCGGACCAGTCAGTATGGATTACCTCCTTGATGAAATCCGCTGCTAAAAGCCGGATAATTTCCTTGCCAATAGCCTTCCGTCTTCTTCCGTCAAATCGACGGAGACCTTGTTTGACGGGTTTTGATCCGGGAATAACCTTGAGTTGGTGCTCAGCAAGTTCCCTGGGTACGCCTGGCATGTCAGCTGGACACCAGGCAAAAATGTCCCAGTTCTCACGGAGGAACTTGATGAGCTCGCCTTCCTATTTGTCGGTCATCCCAGTCCCTACAACGACGAATTTTGTCGGATCTTTGGGATCTAGGATTACCTGTCTTGTATTCTCGGATGCCTTGAAGCTATCTGTTGGCTTTCGAGTTTCTTTTCCTACCGGCATTTCTTTCGGCGATACCTCCTTGGCTAACTCCTTCAGTTCTTCCTGAGCTATAACTCTTTGAGCGCAAAGGGCGTTTTGCTTCTCCAACTCGTTTGCCAGCTTGAAATCACCGGCAATGGTGATTACTCCTCCCTTGGGTCCTGGCATCTTCAGCTTGTTGTAGATGTAGCAAGATCTTGCCATAAATTTAGCGAAAGCCGGACGTCCGAGTATTGCGTGATACACGCTCTCGAACGGCACAACTTCGAAGGATACTTTTTCCTGCCGGAAGTGATCTTTATCTCCGAAGGTGACATCTAGGGAAATTTCTCCTAGGGATCGTGCTTGCCTGCCAGGAACAATGCCATGGAAGCGTATATTGCTGTAATTGAGCTGGGACTCGGATATCTTCAAGTGCTTCAGTGTATCCAGGTACATTATATTGATGCTGGATCCTCCGTCCATCAGCACCCTTCTTAGCCTAGTGTTTTGAACAATAGGGCTTACAACAAGAGCTTGTGTGCCGGGTTCAGGGATATTTCCGGGATGATCAGACTGATCCCAGATTATCGGTGTGTTGGAATACTTCAAGAATTTTGGGGTTGCAGGAACAACCGCGTTTATTTCTCGAAGTGTCCTTTTGGCCACCTTTGCTGACGGGGTTGCTAGGAAAGTTAGCATTGCTTCTCCGTCAACTCTCGGAAATTTAGGTTCGCCTTTTCGCTGTTGTTCCTGGATTTTATCATCAGTGTCCGATTCACTGTCTTCTTTTTCAGCTTCTGGCTTTTGTTTGGCAGGTTTCCTCTTGGAACCCTTCCCTTTATTTCCGGATCCTGCATTGCCTTTCATATGCTTGTTTAGCCGGCATTGCGCGTTCGTGTGGGTTGGTTTCCCAAACTGAGAGTGGTGGACGCAGGGTTCCGACTTAATTCTCTCCCATTCTTCAGGAGTGTAATTGATGGGATCCGGACTGCGGCCTTTCCACTTGTTCCCTTTTTCTCCTCCAAAGGCTAAGTTAACCTCCTTGGGCTTTGTTGTTGACTCCGGGGTTCCTTTTTTATCAGAACGAGGTGTTTTCTTGGCCAGTATCAGTGACTCAATGTTGCCTCCTCTTGCTCTGATATCGTCTTCGGCTGCAGCATGCTCATTAGCGGTTGTAAGCATAGATCCGAGATCTTTGTGCTTTTTAGAACCAACCATGAACGGTACGAGTCCGGGTTTTAGGCCATTGACGAAAGCATGCATTGCTTGTACGTCAGTTACTCCAGAGCAACTATTCTTCATTGCAGTCCATCTGGAGATGAAATCCACGTATGGTTCGTCTTCAAATTGGGTGCAACGGTTCAGCTGGTTGATGCTATTTGGGCGTTTGTATGTTCCTCGAAAATGCTGAGTAAATACTCTCGCCATATCATCCCAACTGTCGACAGTTCTTGATGGTAAACCATTAATCCAATCTCTGGCTCCGTCTAGCAACATTAGGGGAAGAAACTTGACAGCTTCCAGGTCTGTCCCGTTGTTGATCTGGACGGCTGTGTAATAATCTGAAAGCCAGGTATCCGGGTTTGTACTGCCGGTATATTTTTGGTAGGTTGGACCAACTTTGGCGAAGCCAGAATGCAGGGTTATCCTTCGGATCCTGTCTGTAAAACACTTAGGACCAAAGTATAGATCATCCTTTTCTGCTCTATCAATATGTGCAGAATATCTCCCGGCTGAATGGACAGAAGGGGATCTGCTCCTTTCTTTTCCATTGTTACGCGGACGCGTTTTTCCGAGGTTATCTCTATCTCTTCCGTTGTCACGCCCTCTGGGATTAGGTGGAGTCCTGCTCCTGTACCTTTCCTTATCTTTGGGCGGTGTCCGAGATCTTTCACGCCTGTGAGGTGTATCGTATCTTCCAGCTTTTTCAGCTGGGTTTCTCGGAGGTGGCATTATTTTGCCGTCATTCCGGTGTTTGTCTTCCCGATCGTGTGGTTTATACCCATCTTTCGGGAGATGAGGTCCGGTTCTAGACGCTGCGTCCCGGTTGTTGGGGTTTTTCTTGTCTTTTCTCGGATCCTCTTTTTTATCCAAATCTCCGGGTTCTTCCGGTCCAGGTGCTCCAGCGGCGCAAGTAACAGTTTTGCAGAGGGCGGAATTATCATGCAGCCTCCCTGATCGTTCTTGTCCTCGCTGTTGCTGCTGTAATGCTTTTCCTAGGAAAGCATACACCCCTTGGAGTTTTTCCCCGTTGGAGTACAGATCATTGTTCAGGATGGCGAACGCTGCTTCCGCGTTTTCAGCTGCGGTTTTGTATATTGGTTCGCCCTTGGCATCTTTGTCGTTTAACTGCTTTTGCCAAGATGGGTTATAGAACCTTTCTTTCGGCGGCAGTTCTTCCGGTTTTGCAATTCCGGGTAACCTCGTAGGTTTTAAGGCAGATCTATGCCTTCTCTCGTACTCCTCAATTTCTTCCTTCATAATTTTGATGTCATTATGGGTTTGTTGGAGGTGTTGCCGAGATCTAAGCAGTTGTTGCTGTTGCCGTTGGAAAGCTTGTCTCCTGGCTTCCAGCATCTCAGGGGGTTCATTGGGTCCCACTGGAGTTTGTAATAGTTCTTGCTCTTCCAGTTCTGTCATTGGCGGAGCAGTGATTTCCTTAGATTTCTTTTCCGTAGGCTTTGTGCCACTAATATCTCCAACTTCCAGGTTTTCATCAGCGAGATCAGCTGACTTTTTCTTCCGGAGTTTGTACTGGAGTTTTTTAGAAGCACGGTGCTTTTTCTTGGAAGAGGGAGGTTTTTTGACAGGTTCATCCTCTGTCATCTCCTTGACATTAGGAAATATCGGAGAAGTTTCTCCGTCTTCCCTCTCCTCTGCTGGCGGAGGGGTTTTAGGGCTTTCCTGGCTATCGGCATCCGTTGTATCAGCTGGTTTTGCCATTAGCACTTCATGGAATCCCTCTTGAAAGGACTTAACTTTTCTTACGAAGGCATCATCATCTTCGTCTTTGGATTCGAAGTTATCCGATCCGGTTTCCGACTCCAATCTCGCCTCAATGGCGGCAAGCACGGACTCTGTTTCCGAGTTCATCGTCTGGTTGACGGATGTCGGATCTTCCGTCTCTGTGACGGGTATTGGTTCTTCCGTCTCTGTGACGGGTGTATCGTTGTCTGCCTCTTGCACGGGATTTCCGTCATCCGTGTTTTCGGCGATCTCGGATTGCACCATGCCGATAAAGTGCGTATCGCTGTTTTGTCGGCGATCTGAGCAAAATCCGGCATCATAGTCGTCTTCGACTGGGTATAGGGCGGGTGGGAGATAATTGCTTTCACCGCAAAACCCCATTGCTTCCGCGGTTAAACCGATAAAGATATTAGCAGATCCAATCGGTAAAACGCAGGCACTTACCAGATGGTTTTGCGCCGGTATGTAGGATCCGTTGTCGAGGAAGCGCCCGACGTCGTCGTCGAATTCCAAGCTTCCGACAGTGATCGATCTTCCGATTCCGCCTAAAATCCCAGATCGGAACTTCACGCCTGACGTCGTTTGCCCCACGGTGGGCGCCAACTGTCGAGACATCGTAGTAGTTTTCATAGACTGGCGTGCCATGAGACTACGGTAGAGACGTGGGGTAACGGGATAGCGTAGTAACACAGAACACGGGATTTACCCAGGTTCGGTACGTCGCGACAGTACGGCGTACCTACTCCTGCACTTCTCACTATGTGGGACTAAAGCCCGTATAATAAGGTTACAGTGTAAAGGAATAGATCTAGCTACTCGTCGAGGATGAACTTCCCGGCGAGTTGCGCAAGGCTTAAGCTAGAACCTAGAACCTTGTAACTAAAAGGAACTTATCAAATCTATCTCCCGTCCGGCTTTATATAATAGCCGGATTAGGGCTTACAGAACCAGAAACCTAGAAGACTACGTTTAACTTGTAACTTGGAAAGTAAGGAATCCGTCTTCTCCTCCAAGCCAGATCACGCGGGCCGTGATCCGGGTTCTTCTAGAATCCGGCTTCTACGCGTCGGACTACTGGGCCGCCCAATGGACCTAAGCCCATTACCTTGCAGGCCACCCTGGTAGTCCAGCTCTTTTGTCTACCATCTTCTATACCCCTATTTGGTATATATCCGACAGCCACAGAAATATCGTCACAAGAATTTCTCTGGCGCACCGAATCTGGTGCGCCACAAAATTATATTTTAGTGGTGTAAATTATGTGGCGCACCTAGCAAATTTGGGGGTGCGCCACATAATTCTTTTTTGGTGGCCACAGATAGGGGTTTCTGTACTAGTGGGTGGGCCATGGTGGCCACACCACACAAGGCGCGACCAAGGGGGGCGCCCAGGCATGGTGTGGGCCCCCTGTGCCCCCCCTCCGGGTGTCCTCGTGGCTAGCTCCCTCTTCTGGACTTCTAAGACTTCCCCAATGCCCCTTCTTCTTTTGATTTTTTGAAATAGGGTATCCCGACGGTGCTTTTTTCCATCAGATTTCTGGTCCCAGTGTTTATTCTCCAAAAATTATGAAACATGCAAAATAAGATAAAATAACATAAGCAACGCATCATAATATGAAATATATCGATGAATAAGAAAAAATTACAATATAAAATAGTGATGCAAAATGGACGTATCATCGGGCCACTCGGTTGGTCATCCAATGGTGGATACACTCGACTTCTTGTAGCAGTCGATAAATTCACCAAATGGATTGAAGCCATGTCTGTCACATCACAGGATGCAGAGTCAGCAATAAAATTCATAAAAATCAATAGTGCACAAATTTGGAGTGCCACAGAGCATCATCACGGACAATGGAATCAACTTGACAGCAATAGAATTCCAGTATTATTGCAAGGAGTTAGGGATTAACATCAGCTACGCATCAGTCGTGCACCGGCAAACAAACGAGCAGGTGGAGCGATCGAACGGGCTAATCACAGTGGGACTCAAGAAACAGTTACTAACAGCACTCAAGAGAGCAGTTGGACCATGGGCACATGAGCTACCCTCCGTGGTTTGGAGCCAAAGAACCACACCAAATAGATCCACATAGTACACGCCATTCTTCATGGTATATGGGGCTGATGCAGTATTACCTGCGGAAGTACGGTGCAATGCCCCTCGGGTTGCCTCCTACAAAGAGGAGGACTCAAACAAGGCACTCAAGGACGCACTCGACTTGGTAGATGTGGCTTGGGACACAACACTCGCGCGCAAAGCCGTATACCAGCAAGGCTTGCGCAACTACCACACCCGTCGAGTGCATAGCAGGACCTTCAATGTGGGAGACTTGGTGCTGCGGCTGAAATAATGAAGCCATGACAAGTTGACATCTCCATGGGAATGACCCTACGTCATTGGTGAAGGACTCGGGAACGACACGTACAAGCTCAAAGACAAAAAGACATGAAACTTCTACAACAATCCATGGAACATCTCGCAACTACGTTTTTATGCCTAGTTTTCCTTACATTCAGTATAGTTAGAAAAAGGCTATTTTTAGCAACCTCTGTATCCCGTGCGAACAAATCGAACAAAATTACCCCTCTGTTGCGAGGCTTTTTCTCTTGTCTGTTTTACAATTAAAACTGCAAATTAATCGCAGCCCCACCCGAGTGTAAGCAAAGGCATAAGCACTCGATCACCCTCGGGCTGGGAAGGAAAGATCCAAACAGAAAAAGGTCTAACTCCCAGCCGCAGTCGCACTCGAAGCATTCGGGGGATGCGCAGCAAAAAGTTCAAACAGAAAAAGGGGTAACTCTCAGTCGCAGTCACACTCAAAGCACTCGGGGGCTGCGTAGCAAAAAGTTCAAACAGAAAAAGGGTAACTTCCAGCCGTAGTGGCGCTCGAAGCAATTAGGGGCTACGCAGCAAAAAGTTCTAACTGCCAGCCGAAGTGGCGCTCGAAGCACTCGGGGGATGCTGATGGCATGTTAACACCCCAAGACGAACGTATGAAGAGTACAACATCAAGTTTTTCCTCAAAAAGAAAACAATAATCGGACCAGTAGGAGAAAGAAATCAATTCTGAAGGTTGATGATAGTTGATCTTGGCAGGGCGCACTACCAGGCTCAGCAGTAACCTGGAATCTGCACACAACACAACCAAGATACTTTGCCCCAACGAAACCATGAGGTTTTCAATCTCACCGGTTTTGCTGAACACAAAGGATTAGACGTATAGTGTGGAAAATGATGTATGATTGCAATGAATGAAAGGAAAACAATGTTTGTAGTAAAAAGAATAGTGCTTGCAGTAGGTTATATTATCAGTGTAAAAGAATGGACCAGGGTCCCCGCTTCGCATGTGGTGTCTCTCCAAAACAGATAGATAACATGCTGGGTAAACAAATTACAGCTGGGCAATTGACAGAGATAGAGGCTGCAACGTAGTGCATATGCAAGACACGATGATTACTATGAGATTTATTTGGAAATTACAACATGATACATAGACCGTAATCCAACTGCATCTATGACTAATAATCCACCCTGAGAACCTAATGCAAGAAGACTTTGGGTATTAAGTTGCAATCAAGAGATTATTGCATTAAGTAAAGTGCGTAATGTAAATAGAATTATCCTTAGACAAGGCATTGTTATTTTCTCCCTAGTGGCAACAGCATATCCACAATCTTATAAGTTATTGTCACTCTCCCAGATAAGTGGAGGCATGAACCCACTATCGAGCATAAATACTCCCTCTTGGAGTTACAAGCATCAAGTTGGCCAGAGCGTCAACTTGTAAGGGATAGCATGCAAGAACATAAATAACATAAACATGATAGATCTATAATCAACTTGACATAGTATTCAATATTTATCGGATCCCAGCAAACACAACATGTAGCATTACAATAGGATGATCTTGATCATGTTAGGCAGCTCACAAGATCTAAACATGATGGCACAAAAGGAGGAGAAGAAAACCATCTAGCTACTGCTATGGACCCGTAGTCCAAGGATGAACTACTGATGACCCACAAGTATAGGGGGTGTATCGTAGTACTTTCGGTAAATAAGAGTGTCGAACCCAACAAGGAGCAGAAGGTGTTGACAAGCAGTTTCAATGAAGGAATAACTGTAAATACTGAAACATAAATTTGTAGGGTTTTTTGATATTGCAGATAAATAAAGTGCGAGTAAATAAAATGTAGTAATAATAATTGCAGCAAGTGGCTCAATCCCTTCTTCAGCAAAGGACAAGCCGGTAGGTTTAATTATGATTAACAAACGTTCTCGAGGACACACGAGAGGTTTCTATCAAGGGCTTTTGTTCCATGCAGCTGAATAATGTTAGGTGTTTTGATAAGTGTTGTGTGGGTGAACCTATGTTAATGTACCGTCCCATCCAATACTAATACATACTTGTGATTATACCCCTTGCGAGTATCCGTAACTACAAGAAAGTAATTAAGAAATAAATCTAACCACAACTTTAAACTCCGGGATCCTACGCCCCCTCGTGTAATGGTTTCCTAACAGGGGTTTAGGTTTCTGTCACTCCGGCAACCCCACAATTAGTAGCCAAATACACGATGCATCCCCTAGGCCCATAAATGGCGAAGTATCATGTAGTCGACGTTCACATGACACCACTATGAGAATAACACCATAACTTAAATATCAAACATTAAATATTATTAAACATTACTTCACTACTAACAACTTGACTTCTCCCATGTCCTCAAGAACAACACAAACTACTCACAAGACATCATATGAATCATAATCAGAGGTGATATAATGAATGATAACAATATGGTCATAAAGTCCAAACACCGATAAATCTCACAAGCATCAACTACTAACAAGGAATCCACACCAGGAGAGAGATCTTTTTTTTTGAAATGGGAGCCTAGCCCCAGCCTCTGCATCGCGAGGATGCACACAGCTGATGCTTTTATATTAAAAAGATGAAAAGTAAAATCCAATGTTTTACAAATCACGCATCATCCAGAATGGACACCAAGATCAACCACAAGAATTGTATCAAAATCATAAAAAAACTCATTGAATCCTTCTAGTGTGCAACCAATCACCCTGGCTGTAGATAGCCTGAACGACCTCCATCAAGCGAGTACATCCAGAATCCATAAGATCCCTCTTCTCCAACGGCAGAAGGAAGGACCACATGTGAATCCACTACGTGGCCTAGTGAGTAACCTGCAAAAAGTGAGCACCTCTAGATTTGTTAAAAACCATATCGTTCCTACAATTCGAAAGTGCCCACACAAAAGCACAAGTTCCAATTTGAATTCGAGCTTTAGTTTTGTTATCTATCCCATGGAGCCAATTCCCAAACATATGATCAATACTAACTGGTTGAGCTATGCTAAACGTAAAGTGAAGCAACCTCCAAATATGCTTAGCAAAAATATAATGTATAAACATGTGATCCACTGATTCATCACTATCACAAAACATGCATTTTTTTTGACCCAACCCAGTTTCTCTTAATTAATTATCTTTAGTTAAGATCACTTTGCGCTGCAAAAACCACATGAACACTTTGATTTTTTGTGGAACCTTCAATTTCCACAAGTATTTATGTAAATATGGAGTATTGCCATGCATATAATCCAGATACATGGACTTGACAAAAAAGCTACCAGAAACGGAAAGAGCCCAAACAAAGTTATCATTATCATTGTTTAGATGAATTCCCATCACACTTCGTACTAAGCGCAGCCACGCATCCCACCTCTCTCCAACCAAGTTTCTACGAAATTGAATATTTAGAGGAGCATGTGATAACACATCTGATACCAACACGTTCTTACTCCTCACAATGTTATAAAGCCCAGGGTATTGAGTAGCCAAAGGAGCATTCCCTAACCAAGTATCTTCCCAAAAACGAGTTGATAGTCCATTAGCTATCTTGAAAAACCCTCTTTGGAGAGAGATCTAATGCAAAACAACGATAAAGGCCCCTAATTGTTACAACGGGATGACGGTGGATGATGAGGGTGATGGTGCTGGTGATGATGATGATGATGATGACGATCTTGATGATACCCGGAGCGATGACGGTGATTTCCCCTCTCCGGAGAGGAATTTCCCCGACAGATTTCTCCCTGCCAGAGAGCTTTTCTCTCTCGGGTGTTTTCCGGCCCGAGGCGGCGGCAGAATAATTCTTTGGCGATGGAATGAGGCTTAGGGTTTCCTAGGGGCCAAGCACGCAAAAAATACCCCCTAGAGGTGGGCCAGGGTGGCCACACCCCTAGGTGGCGCGGCCAAGGGGGGCGCTACCTCATGGTGTGGGCCCCTGGTGGCCTCCTCTGGCTCTCCTTCTGGCTAGGTCCTGCTCTGATCTTTTAGGAAACCCCCGGTGTCCCGCTTCTTCTTCTGATCTTCTGAAATATGGTATCCCGATGGTGCTTTTTCCATCAGATTCCCGGTCCCGGTGTTTATTCTCCAAGAAATATAAAACATGCAAAATAAGATAAAATAACATAAGGGATGCATCATAACATGAAATATATCGATGAATAACAGAAAATTATGATATAAAATAGTGATGCAAAATGGACGTATCAACTCCCCCAAGCTTAGACCTCGCTTGTCCCCAAGCGAAACTGAACTCAGAAAACATGACCACATGTTTATGGAGTGAAGAGTCGATAAATAAAATACGAACAAGAAGCATCACATTTATCTATGCACCAATCATTACAGACAAAACTTCCTCTCATATAACTTAACTTGAAACAAGTAAAGGGAGTCACAAACAAAGATGCAAAAGAGAGAATCAAAATTGGTGATGGCAAACTTCGTTCTTGGTCAGAGAACATTTCATGAATTCATACTTATCTTAGGTGAAGTCTTTGTAACAAGGTTTATAATGTAGAGCTTAACATGTTTAATTATAACAACTCTTTTACAGTGATTCATAGATTTCAAAGTAATATTCAATCAGATAAGAAAGCATGTGCTAAACAAAGAAGGATAGAAAACATGATTGATTAAATCAACATATAGATGATGAGATCACAACAACTCAAATGCTTGCTGGAGACAAAAGGAAGTGGGTTTACCGACTCAACATAAATGTAAAAGAAAGGCCCTTCGTAGAGGGAAGCATTGACCACTCATGTACTAGAGCTTTTATTTAAATAAACAGAGGTATAAAATGCATGACACTCCTCCCATCCATCTTACACAAACCATGTCTAACCGAATCCTCGGGTGCCTGCCAACAATCACAAACCATGGAGGAGTGTCTAAATTTTGAGAAGTATATGTTTATGTCAACGAATGACAAATAGAAAACACAGTACGTCACAAGCCAAATAGACTCACAAGAGCGGCTCCCATGGAAGGACGCAACTGGTATAGAAGGTCATCCCTCTTTCTCTTTTGTTTACACAATTATGCTTTGACTGATAAATCAGGGGCAAAAAGAGTGAAGAGAATTTGTATTATTATTTGGGGCTGCGAACCCCGCTGCCAGCTCTTCTAGCATTTGGATAAGCGGATGAAGCCACTAGTCCAGGTGTGTGAGTCCAATGAACAAGGGAGATAAAGATTCTCTATTTGCGTCCTCATGAGCTAAAACAGGAACACAAAACAAGAGTAATTTGAAAGTTTTAAAGGTAGCACATGAGAAATTTACTTGTAGTGGCGGTGAAATACCACATGTAGGAAGGTATGGTGGACACAAAGGGCAAGGTTTTGGGGTTTAAGGTTTGGATGCACGAGAAGCATTCCCTCTCAGTACAGGGTTTTTGGCTAGCAAGGCTGGGTAGCAAGCATAAGAATTGAAGGAAAACAAACAAATATACATATGATGAAACGAATCATGCAATCTTCCTTGAATGCCCAAGCGATCTTAACTTGTGAATACTAAGTTTATGAGATAATAGGAAAATTCTTCTTTCTTATACTAGCATCTCAAATTATTTCTGCTGACCCAAGCTAAGTTTGCCAAAACCAACTGGATTAACTCGATGATCTCTAGAGTGATACCAAATACTAATAACAAGCTCAACCGTATGACAGAAGTTGAAAACTGAAATAATGTGCACAGAAAGTAAATGATGAAACTTCTCATTAATATTTCAAACCGGCAACTCACACAAACGGATACACCGATAACAAACTAAGGAGAGATACTTCCATACTGTAAACCATACTATATGATAACTTCTCTACTCATGATATGACTCTACAGAAAAAGTAAAAAGATGAAAGATAGTGATGTGATACCGCGATACTCCCCCCAAGCTTGGAACAAGCCGAGGGGATGCCAAAACCAATGACGAATCAACTCTTTGGTGGTGGTGGTGGTGAATCCTTCATGATGAGCTTATCAATTGATTTCTTTAGATCATCAATCGCGAAAATAAGCATACGCATCACCTCCGTATTGCGATCAATATAGTTTGCATGCCTGTCAGACGGTGAATCCCAGCCACCAAGATTTTCCCCCACTCTTCCTTAGGTTGAGATCTTCCTTCCTCTGCACGGTTAGAACGATTCATATCCCACATAGAGGGAAAATCCCTATGGGGGCACCTTTTTGTAATGATAATCATGAATTAATGTGTGGAAGTAGTTCTTGACTCCCGCAGCAGGTTTCCTCGAAGGCTAGGTAGTGACGTGGAACCTTCCCTCCGGTGCTCATCTGCACGCTTCTCTTGAGCTTCAAGGGGTTAGCCACCACTCTAATGATTGCGATGGTGGTGCGTGGACGCACTCGTGGGTATTCTTCTACATCTCCTTCAGCTCCACTCTCGATCTCCTCCTCCGGCATCAGGTCTTGGGTATCATCTTCCTTTGGTACCTTCCCCTTATTGTCGTCGGCGGAGACCATGATGCTTCGAAACCCGAAAATAGATCCTGGCAGAAACAGCATGAAATAGAAACACGACGAGAAAACGATATACGAACCTCGGGGGGTTCGGGGGATTATATAGCAAAAAGTTCCATAACGAAAGGAAAGTCCAGGTCGAAAACGAGTCGGAGAGGGGCTCCGGGGAGCCCACACCATAGGCTGGCGTGCCAGGGGTGGGACCGCGCCACCTCATGGTGTGGAGCTGTCGCACCCTGGCTTCTAAGGGATACTCATCGTACGAACTGGATAGCAGGTGCTTGGATTATGGGGCATAACTGCTCCCACGTCCCAGCTTCCTGGTAGGCCTGCGCTTATGCGCGACAACACAAGCCCTGCTATTCCACCGTCGATGTAAACTATCCACTAGAAGTCATAGGCACTACTGTCGACGTACTTCATATCAATCACGCATGGTACGTCAACAGCTTTGAACGAATGATGATCACAACTTATCTCTAAGACACAAAAGATTGAAATAAGGTTGCAAATGGCCTTCACTAAGGCAGAGATAGCAAATACAATCATCTAGAGGACACATGTCCCAACATAGCATTCATTACATCAGCGGAAGCAATCAAAGGTGTCTGGGTACAGACAAATCCAACAGGCTTAAGAAGCCGGAGAAAATAAAGAAGACGAAGCCCATCCACGTAGATCCTGGATCCAGCCCTGGTCCAGCTAACTACTCGTCTGCAGTCTCGTCAAACTCCACGAAGTAGCCATCCTGGTGGTCATCGTAGCCGTAGTCGTAGTCTGCGTAAACCACAGCCCCAACGGGGTCAGTACATCCAAGTACTGGCAAGCAAGACTCAAAGTTCACCAAAGTATAACCCGTCAACACAAGCACAGATGACTTGGGTTCAACGGAAAGAAAGGGATATATAAGATGCTGCAACTGGCTGCACTAACCAACTACAGAGATTCTATCACTTCCAACTATTAGAAAGGGGATAAGATCGAGGGTTGTAACCAACTGGAAGATAACATCAAACAAACCCATCCTGGATCTCGCCCCTTATCCAAAGAAGCAATCCGAGGATAACTCACACAGTTGGATTAAGGATGAATCAAGTTGTTGTGTGAATAACCTATTACTAGTCAAGTTATTAATCATTGGGTGAGACATGATTGATCATTATGTTTAAGTTGTCCTGAGTACTTGTTAGCCAGTACTTTCACCAAGTAATCCATAACCGCGGAAAACACGGCTTCTCGAGAAGATTATCCCTGCAGGGTTGCACCAATTTGTCCGTACACGTATGAATAACCCGCCAGATGGGATGCCTCCCACCAAGCGGGGCACTCAACACAACTCAACTCTTCTCCGCATCAAGCACAAAGCACCTTGGGCGCACGGCTAATCGAGCCCAGAAGAAAATGGACCCTCATAGCACTCTAAGAACGTGTCCCCCTATATGCCGACTACAAAAGTTCCACCCTGCGCTGGGCTCGCAAAAACATGCATGCGGCAAATAGAAAGCACGAACTAAATGAGATGATTTGGACGAGATGCGAATCGAATCAAATTGAGGGGGGCGCCCATACTCGCTTCCCACATGCGGGTAGTGCGCTCATCATGGATCAGTAGACAAGACCCTTTTCCTATTAGGGTCGACACTAGCAGGCCTCAAAACCACACAGGGCCTCCTGCCGGTGCCTTATCATCAAATTATTATTAACAGTAATAACATTAGCATGATTGATTGATTGATTAAACATCGAGCCCCCAGAACATAATGAAATAGTAACTGAAAAGTAACGGGTAACAGACTCGAGCAAAACAACCTAAGCATGCTAGTAAGACACTGGCTAAATCATCAGGGTTGTAGGAGGGGGGATGAGGCAATATCAGGGTTAAAGGATTCATGTGATAGGTTCGTAACAGAAACATCTACCACTATGGCTAGCAAGATATAGACAACGGAAAGTATCGGTAACCAGGGTTGAAAGGAACACAATGGTTCATGTGAGTGATAACTTGCCTGCAAACTCAACAGCCGGGTACTGAGCTAGATCCTCAGAAGGGGTGCTGTAAAGGTCGTCTGTCTCAACGTCGTCGTCTATTCGAGAAGAGGCAAACAAACAAAACAGGAATGTAAACAATCATTGCCATGGCATTGTGCACAATCAATATGATGCATGACAAATTAATAGTGCAGAAAAATAAACTGACTAACATGGTAGCACAAATTAAATGGACCCATATGCAAGGGTTGCATATGGAAAGGGATCCATTGGAATAAGTGGAACAAATGATTTACAATTATTTATTATGTGATAGTTGTTATCATGATGCATGCATGATGATGATGACAAGATAACAACAGATAACAATAAATAACAATGATAGATGTAAAGGAAAAGGAATAAAACAAGTTTAGAACTTATTTATTAAGTTTGGAAAATTTTGGTTACCTAAACATGTCACACAAACAAATATTGTTTTCACCAATTTAAAGTGTGCAAAACAATTAACAAATTTTATATTTGAAAAGAACATCAAATTTTAGTTGGATTACATGTTTCACATTTTGAAATTCGAATTAGGATGAATTTATTATTAATTAAACAATATTAAACAAGTTTTAATTGAATTTAAAACAAGCTTAAATATTATTTGAATTTTATTTGTTCAAACCATAAATTCAAATTCACATTTGAGAAGTTCATAGTTTGGTGGTTTGAAAACATATTTTGCATGTTCAAAAATATTTTATATTAAGCAAGTTATGATTTTTATCAAATTTAATTGAATTAAACAAGTATTAAATTGTTTAGGCAATTTAAATTATTCAAACAATGAAACAAATTTTATATTTGAATAGAACATTCAAAAAGGTGTGAAAAACATATTTTATTTGTATTATTTGGAAATAGTATGAATTATTTATGAATTATTGCAAATTACATTTGAACTATTCAAATTTGAAATTTAAATATATTTTGAAAACTCAAAACAGAACACAAATGGAACAATTGGAAAGATTATGAAATTTTGAACAGAAAACATATATAACTTTTATTTATTAGAATTACAGATTAAAAGTTATTGAATTTTAAAGTTTATTGTTTATTCTGCCATTTTAAAAAGAATTGGAAATTAAACAGATGCGTTTTAAATCTTTTGTTACCGTGCAGGAAACCTACCCACACGCTACCAGGGGGGGCCCGTGGCCAGCGTGGCGAGCGCGCGCTGGCGTGGCAAGGGGAGCCACTGCCAGGTGGGGCCGTGCGCGCGAGAGAAAATGCGAAAAAGTGTGCGGCCGCGGGGGATCGATCCCGCGAGCTCGCGGTGCGTGCAAAAGGCCTGAACCGCTGCGCTGCTGTCGTGTGTTTGACAGTAACGGGGGCGCAGAGAGGATATCGTTACTTTAGCGCGGAACTGAATTTTTGACTGAAACTTGCGCGGCTACTGAATCTGTCGCTGACGGAAACGATCTCGCCGGAGAGAAAAAAACGACGGCCGTGCTAGCTGGTGGTGAGGATGGTTGCGATCGCGTGCGCGTGTGCAGCAGTAACAGAGAGGGAAGGAGGGAGGGGTACGGTGGAGCTCACCGTGGTTGTAGAAGGAGGCAGAGGCCTGATGACGTGAGATGACGGAGGCGTCGCCGGCGGGGAAGAGGACGGCGTCGAGGAAACAGCAGCTCTCCGTGCGAGTTCAGGTGTCCCACGCGAAGAGGGAAGGGTGGCGAACTGATTCCTGGCGAGAGTTGGCTAGGTGTGGTTCGAGGGTGGCGGCGCCATGGCAATCTTCAGAGGCTCGCCGGCGGTGAGAAGTTCAGAGGTGGGGAAGCGATGGCAGAGGGCAGGAAAAAAAATGGCGGCGCGGCGCGGGAGCAGTGGACCTAGGGCTAGGGTTTAGGTTCCAGGGGGCTAGGGGGGCTAAATAGGCACGGGAGAGCGACGGGGGCCGCCGGAGTCGCGCGCGGGGTGCGGTGGCGCTCGGGGATGCTGCCGTACTTCAGAAAGAAGGGGGGGCACGAATCTCCAAGCGGTACGGGGGAGTTTAGCGGTCTGGGTCGTGCGCGCGCGTAGGCTTAGCGGGCTGGGCTGCGTTATCTGCTGCGCGCGCGCTGCAGTTCCTTTTCTTTTCTATTTTTTTTTTTTTTGCTGAAATAGTTTTTGGAAGAAAATGATAAGGTTTTGGACTTTAAAATTTTTGAGAAAATTCATGGGACCATGTTAGCTCAAAAGCTAACAGTTGGCAAAAGGATTTTTGAAAATTCAAACCTTTACATTGCTGTTTGGATTTGAATCCAAATTAAGGAAATTTTCAATATTAATTAATATTAGAAAACAAAGTATTTTCAATAGGGTTTCCCCTAGGGTTTAAAATGATTTAAGGGATACAATGTTGTGGTGAACCTCATGGATTCAAAAGTGTAATGATTTTGAGAATTTGTTTGAATTTGAAATGATTTTAGAGTAATTGCTTGAATTAATGGTTTGATTAAACCAACAATTTAACAAGTGAGCAACATGGAATAAAATGGTTGTTTTTATTTGTTATTTTTATTCCAAAAGTTGTAACAGAGCAAGTATGAAATTAACCATTTGAATTTGTTTGAGTTTGAATTATGAAAACAATATAAATAGATGGAAAGCAAATAGTAACAATGCAAACAATAATAAAACAAATGCAATGAGATGATGACATGATGCATTGCTTGAAATAAAACAATAAATCAAACATTCTAAGGGATATTTCATACTTGGGATGTTACAAAACTCCCCCCCTTGAAGGAATCGCGCCCCGAGATTCCTTACTGAGATGTGAAAAGGTCCGGATACTTCTTGCGAAGATCCTCTTCGGTCTCCCACGTTGCCTCTTTATCGGAATGATGCGACCATTGCACTTTCAAGAACTTGGTGCTCTTGTTGCGAGTCTTACGCTCGGTCTCATCGAGAATACGGATAGGGTGCTCCTCATAAGAGAGATCATCTTGCAGTTCAATGGAATCATGATCAACTGCACGATCTGGATCTTTGAAACACTTCTTGAGTTGTGACACGTGGAACACATCGTGCACTTTGGATAGTTTTTCTGGAAGTTCAAGACGATAAGAATTTTCTGCCCGCCTTGAGAGAATGTTGAAAGGACCAATGTATCTTGGTGCAAGCTTTCCTTTCACACCAAAACGATGAGTGCCTCTGAGGGGAGTTACACGGAGATATGCCTTATCACCAGGTGCATAGATCATATCCCTGTGCTTGCTATCATAATAGCTCTTCTGACAAGACTGAGCAATCCTGAGATTGTCACGAATGATACGAACTTTCTCCTCGGCTTCCTTAACAATGTCAGGGCCTAAAAGTGAACGTTCACCAGCTCCAGACCAATTGATTGGACTCCTGCATCTGCGACCATACAGTGCCTCAAATGGTGCCATGCCTAGGCTTGCCTGGTAGCTGTTGTTGTAGGAGAATTCAGCATATGGAAGGCAATCCTCCCATTTCATGCCAAAGGAGAGACCACATGCTCTGAGCATATCCTCGAGAATCTGATTGACTCTTTCGACTTGCCCCTGAGACTGAGGGTGATAAGCTGTGCTGAACAGAAGTTTGGTGCCCAAAGCTTCTTGAAAACTCTTCCAGAAATGAGAAGTGAAGATACTTCCACGGTCTGAGCTTATTTCCAATGGAACACCATGAAGAGGAACAATCTTTGCTGTGTAGAGCTCTGCTAACTGGCTAGCTGAGATAGTTTCCTTTACAGCATAGAAGTGAGCTACCTTAGTGAGACGATCAATAACAACGAAGATTGCATCGTTGCCCTTCTTGGACTTTGGAAACCCAGTAACGAAGTCCATTTCAATCATGTCCCACTTCCACTCAGGAATTTTCAGAGGTTGGAGTAGACCGGCTGTTTTCTGATGGACTGCCTTAACACGTTGACAAACGTCGCATTCAGAAACGTATTGAGCAATTTCACGTTTCATGCCAGGCCACCAATACAGAGTCTTGAGATCCTGGTACATCTTTGTACTTCCAGGGTGGATGGATAGAGGAGTTTCATGAGCCTCCTTGAGAATGATATCCTTGAGACTTTGAATCTGAGGAACTGCAATGCGTCCTTCGAAGAACACAGTTCCCTTGTCATCAATTGAGAAGGACTTGAATTTATCACTGCCCTCTTTGATGTGCTCTACAATCTTCTTGATTTCATTATCACGAAGTTGTTCAGAACGAATCTTGTCCTCGAGAGTTGGACTGGCTGTCAAGCTAGCAAGGTATCCTTCAGGGACAAGACCAAGGTTCAGCTTCTGGAATTCTTCATGAAGTGGAGGTTGGCTTTCCATGATCATGAGATTATTGCAATAGGATTTGCGACTGAGAGCATCGGCCATAACATTAGCCTTGCCTGGAGTGTAAGAAATGGTGAGATCAAAGTCTTTAATCTTCTCAATCCATCTCCTTTGCCTGAGGTTTAGATCTGGCTGAGTGAAGATGTATTTCAGACTCTTATGATCGGAAAAGATTTCAGTTTTGTTACCCAACAAGTATTGTCTCCATTTCTTGAGGGCAAACACAACTGCTGCAAGTTCAAGATCATGAGTGGGATAGTTTTGCTCATGTGGGTTCAACTGACGTGAAGCATAAGCCACAACTTGACGTTCTTGCATAAGAACTGCACCTAGGCCTTGGAGAGATGCATCACAGAATATCTGGAAAGGTTTGGTGGTATCTGGGCCAACTAGAACAGGGGTGGAAGTGAGTTTTGTCTTCAGGAGGTTGAAACTCTCATCACATTGTGGAGTCCAAACGAACTTTTTGTCCTTCTTTGTGAGATCAGTGAGAGGTTTAGCAATCTTGGAAAAGTTTTGGACGAAACGACGGCAATAGCTAGCCAAGCCAAGAAAACTTCTGACTTGCTTCACCGTCTTAGGGGGTTTCCAGTCAACAATTGCCTTAACCTTTTCCGGGTCAATGGCTATGCCTTTGGCAGAGATGATATGACCAAGATATGCAACTTCTGGAATCCAGAACTCACATTTGGAAAACTTGGCATACAGACGATGCTCGCGAAGTTTCATGAGAGTGAGACGAAGGTGTTCTCCATGCTCTTCCTCGGATTTTGAGTAGACCAGAATGTCATCAAGATATACCACAACAAACTTGTCGAGGTATTCATGGAAGACAGAATTCATGAGTCTTGAGAACGTTGCCGGTGCATTGGTGAGACCAAAGGACATGACGGTGTATTCATATAGACCGTAACGAGTGGTGAAAGCTGTCTTAGGAATATCTTCCTTTCTGATCTTTATCTGATGGTACCCCATCCTCAAGTCCAACTTTGAGAATATTGAGGCTCCAGCAAGTTGATCAAAAAGATCATCGATACGAGGAAGTGGATACTTGTTCTTGATTGTTTTCTCGTTGAGAGGACGATAGTCAACCACGAGTCTTTTTGTTTGATCCTTCTTGGCAACAAACAGAGTTGGGCAACCCCAAGCGGAGGAACTAGGCTGAATGTAACCTTTCTCCATGTACATATCGATTTGCTCCTTCAACAATTTCAGTTCAGGAGGAGCTATCTTATATGGATGCTTAGAGATTGGAGCAGTACCTGGCTCAAGCTCGATCACGAACTCAACTGCTCTGTCCGGGGGCATCCTTGGCAACTCTTCTGGAAAGACGTCAGGGAATTCACAAACCACCGGAACATTTTCAATTGCAGGAAGGGGTTTGGCATCGAGGTTGAACAGCTGAACAGAACTTGATCCATATGGAGAATAGACTATCTGGCCTGAAGTGTGGGAGAGAGTTATTGACTTTTGAGCACAGTCAATTTTAGCTTTGTGGGTCTTCAAGCAATCCATACCCAGAATGACATCAATGTCAGAATTTCCCAGCAACATGAGTGAAGCAAGGAATATGCGACCTCCAATTAGGATCTCATTGTCCATGCTTATCTTGGATGTCAACATTTGCGGTCCCGGAGAGTGAACAGTCATTTGATTGCTTAGCGGAACCAGAACTAGGTTGTATGCTTTTGCAAAAATCTTTGACACAAAGGAATGCGATGCTCCAGTATCAAACAACACTTTAGCTGGAATAGAGTTTACGGGTAATATACCGAGAACGACGTCAGCAGCTTCCTCAGCTTTGTCGGCCTTGATATGGTTCACCCTCGCGGTCCTCCCGACAGGCCTGTTGTTGGAGTTGAAGGCTTTAGCCGGGGGAGCACGAACCATTGCCTGGTTGGTGTTGGGGCGAGGAGGTAGGGGTAGCTGCTTCTGAGTGCACTTATCAGCATAGTGTCCAGTCTCCTTGCACTTGAAGCAAGTGACGACACGAGGAGGACCTGGCCTTGGCTGCCCCATTGGAATCCTCTGACCCTGCATCTGAGATGGGTTGGGTGGGCGGGGACCAAAGCCTGGAGA
The DNA here is from genome assembly GCA_028641055.1 of Alopecurus myosuroides. Classification (NCBI taxonomy): domain Eukaryota; kingdom Viridiplantae; phylum Streptophyta; class Magnoliopsida; order Poales; family Poaceae; genus Alopecurus; species Alopecurus myosuroides. The sequence continues at coordinate 200,999,695 of CM054057.1, read as the reverse complement.
ATCTTGGGCATTTGGAGCCCGAGTGACAGCACCATTTGGCACCCAGATGCGGCGCTTCTGCGGAGGGGTGGTCATGTTGGAGGAGGAACCACCCTCACGCGAGTGCTTGCGCGACTCTTCGAACGCCTTGCGCCCATTCTCCTCATTGAGCGCGGTGTTCACGAGCTCCACGAAGTCCTTGCACTTGATGTTGGTGAGAGCGTACTTCAGTTCCGGGTTAAAACCTCGGCGGAACCGTGCCATCTTTTTGGCTTCAGTGGACACTTCGTCACCAGCGTACCGAGCGAGAGGATTGAACTCGTTCTGGTAGCCGAGGACGTCCAGCTTGCCCTGTCTGAGAGAGCAGAATTCCTCACGCATCCTTTCCATGAGACCATCCGGGATGTGGTGCTTCAGGAAGGCATCCTTGAAACATCCCCAGGTGATAGGATAGCCAGCTCTCATGGTCTGGTAATTCTCCCACCAAGTAGCTGCCTGACCCTTCAGTAGGTAGGTGGCATACTTGACCTTATCTTCCTCAGCAACATGAGCAATCTCCAGAGCCCTGTTGATCTCCCTGATCCAGTCATCAGCATCCAGAGGCTCACGTGTTGCCACGAAAGCTCTCGGCCCCACGCTCAGAAACTCCTTAATGCTGACTCGCGGAGCATTCTGGTTGTGGTGCTGGTTAGCCTGGATCTGGGCCATCTGTGTCACCACTTGGGTTATCTGAGCTAACAGTTCCCCCATTGGTGGTGGCGGAGGCGGGTTGTTCCTGGTTGGAGGCATCCTGAACAGAATATCATTTTAGCACAACAACAGAAAAGGATAGACTTGGTAACCGAAAGATAGATTATTCCGACGCATGAATAGATAACCAACAGGTACATCATCACATGTTCAAATACATCAGAATATCCAATAGACCAATACATGGTTCGAAAGACAAGGATAACTAAACATAGCTAGGAATGGATACATCGGTACTCCCATGCTCATCACGCAGGATGGCGGTGAGTAGTACGACGAGAGATACGGTGAGGAGGAACCCCACGGAAGTAGGTATCACGACGATCCCTGTAGATAGGAACTGCTCTGAGAGCAACTCTCGGTGTGGTGAAATAGAAAGCGTCGTGTCCCTGTGCTCCATAGCGGGGAATCCCTGTGTAACCAGCTCCGAGGTCGAGAAGTGGACCTCTGATCGGCTCGTAACCTCCAGCATCTGGCAGAGGAAAACCAAGTGTCTGAGTGAAACGTGCAAAGCGCTCGTCTCCAACGAAGTCTGTGGTGTACGTGGCCAGACGAGTCAATGCCAGATAGAGCTGCTCCCTGACTGAGGCTAACTCCTGAGAAAGTGTGGAAGCAACTGCGTCACTGTGCCTCACGAACTGGGCAGTGGTGTGCAGCCTGGAGCTATCAGACTCGTAGGTATCCAGGTCGCGGTGGACAGTGAAGTGAACTCCCGCCGACGTGATGTAACCGCGGGGGATGTGACGATAGATGGAATCATAAAACCCCCAGTAGTCAGCACGGAGAACGGTGAGACTCACGTACGCTGCCTGTTGCACGGCCATATCCACTGTGGAACCTACTGCCTCGTAGCGGTGGGCAAAGCTCCTGCCATCATCCGACAGAATGTAGACGATAGCCCGGTAGCAGGTCTGGTCAAACTCCCGCTGCTGCTCGTAGACCTGGTACTCTGGTGCCCAACGGAACCCCAGATAGGTAACCATGTCTCTCAGCATCTCCGGATAACCGGCGGTGCTCTCACAGCGAGTCATCCGAACCACCTGCGGGTAGAACCTGAGATCCATCTGCAGATGATTTGGGAGGTTTTGATTAGACTCCGGTAGAGAACTGATGTGGAAAGTAACAACAAGGTTCAACGGACGAAAAGGATGTTGAAAAGAACAGGATATTGAAGCAACATCGGGAAACTCGAGACCAAAAACTCCTGAGGTACTACAGAGAACCCAAAACACGTGAAATCCTAACTTGAAAGTTTAGGTGAGAACAGAAAACAACGTTGCACTTCCTTACCAGAAAAAGGGTGGGTGGGTGGGGAAAGAAGAAAAATGGCAGAATTCCTACTCTCACGTTTCATTTTTCCTATATAGCTACAAAATAGTTTCTAGACTCAACTGCGACTAGTAAAAAGGGATCCTACAGGCAGACAGGCTCTGATACCATTTGTCGCACCCTGGCTTCTAAGGGATACTCATCGTACGAACTGGATAGAAGGTGCTTGGATTATGGGGCATAACTGCTCCCACGTCCCAGCTTCCTGGTAGGCCTGCGCTTATGCGCGACAACACAAGCCCTGCTATTCCACCGTCGATGTAAACTATCCACTAGAAGTCATAGGCACTACTGTCGACGTACTTCATATCAATCACGCACGGTACGTCAACAGCTTTGAACGAATGATGATCACAACTTATCTCTAAGACACAAAAGATTGAAATAAGGTTGCAAATGGCCTTCACTAAGGCAGAGATAGCAAATACAATCATCCAGAGGACACATGTCCCAACATAGCATTCATTACATCAGCGGAAGCAATCAAAGGTGTCTGGGTACAGACAAATCCAACAGGCTTAAGAAGCCGGAGAAAATAAAGAAGACGAAGCCCATCCACGTAGATCCTGGATCCAGCCCTGGTCCAGCTAACTACTCGTCTGCAGTCTCGTCAAACTCCACGAAGTAGCCATCCTGGTGGTCATCGTAGCCGTAGTCGTAGTCTGCGTAAACCACAGCCCCAACGGGGTCAGTACATCCAAGTACTGGCAAGCAAGACTCACAGTTCACCAAAGTATAACCCGTCAACACAAGCACAGATGACTTGGGTTCAACGGAAAGAAAGGAATATATAAGATGCTGCAACTGGCTGCACTAACCAACTACAGAGATTCTATCACTTCCAACTATTAGAAAGGGGATAAGATCGAGGGTTGTAACCAACTGGAAAATAACATCAAGCAAACCCATCCTGTATCTCGCCCCTTATCCAAAGAAGCAATCCGAGGATAACTCACACAGTTGGATTAAGGATGAATCAAGTTGTTGTGTGAATAACCTATTACTAGTCAAGTTATTAATCATTGGGTGAGACATGATTGATCATTATGTTTAAGTTGTCCTGAGTACTTGCTAGCCAGTACTTTCACCAAGTAATCCATAACCGCGGAAAACACGGCTTCTCGAGAAGATTATCCCTGCAGGGTTGCACCAATTTGGCCGTACACGTATGAATAACCCGCCAGATGGGATGCCTCCCACCAAGCGGGGCACTCAACACAACTCAACTCTTCTCCGCATCAAGCCCAAAGCACCTTGGGCGCACGGCTAATCGAGCCCAGAAGAAAATGGACCCTCATAGCACTCTAAGAACGTGTCCCCCTATATGCCGACTACAAAAGTTCCACCCTGCGTTGGGCTCGCAAAAACATGCATGCGGCAAATGGAAAGCACGAACTAAATGAGATGATTTGGACGAGATGCGAATCGAATCAAATTGAGGGGGGCGCCCATACTCGCTTCCCACATGCGGATAGTGCGCTCATCATGGATCAGTAGACAAGACCCTTTTCCTATTAGGGTCGACACTAGCAGGCCTCAAAACCACACAGGGCCTCCTGCCGGTGCCTTATCATCAAATTATTATTAACAGTAATAACATTAGCATGATTGATTGATTGATTAAACATCGAGCCCCCAGAACATAATGAAATAGTAACTGAAAAGTAACGGGTAACAGACTCGAGCAAAATAACCTAAGCATGCTAGTAAGACACTGGCTCAATCATCTGGGTTGTAGGAGGGGGGATGAGGCAATATCAGGGTTAAAGGATTCATGTGATAGGTTCGTAACAGAAACATCTACCACTATGGCTAGCAAGATATAGACAACGGAAAGTATCGGTAACCAGGGTTGAAAGGAACACAATGGTTCATGTGAGTGATAACTTGCCTGCAAACTCAACAGCCGGGTACTGAGCTAGATCCTCAGAAGGGGTGCTGTAAAGGTCGTCTGTCTCAACGTCGTCGTCTATTCGAGAAGAGGCAAACAAACAAAACAGGAATGTAAACAATCATTGCCATGGCATTGTGCACAATCAATATGATGCATGACAAATTAATAGTGCAGAAAAATAAACTGACTAACATGGTAGCACAAATTAAATGGACCCATATGCAAGGGTTGCATATGGAAAGGGATCCATTGGAATAAGTGGAACAAATGATTTACAATTATTTATTATGTGATAGTTGTTATCATGATGCATGCATGATGATGATGACAAGATAACAACAGATAACAATAAATAACAATGATAGATGTAAAGGAAAAGGAATAAAACAAGTTTAGAACTTATTTATTAAGTTTGGAAAATTTTGGTTACCTAAACATGTCACACAAACAAATATTGTTTTCACCAATTTAAAGTGTGCAAAACAATTAACAAATTTTATATTTGAAAAGAACATCAAATTTTAGTTGGATTACATGTTTCACATTTTGAAATTTGAATTAGGATGAATTTATTACGAATTAAACAATATTAAACAAGTTTTAATTGAATGTAAAACAAGATTAAATATTATTTGAATTTTATTTGTTCAAACCATAAATTCAAATTCACATTTGAGAAGTTCATACTTTGGTGGTTTGAAAACATATTTTGCATGTTCAAAAATATTATATATTAAGCAAGTTATGATTTTTATCAAATTTAATTGAATTAAACAAGTATTAAATTGTTTAGGCAATTTAAATTATTCAAACAATGAAACAAATTTTATATTTGAATAGAACATTCAAAAAGGTGTGAAAAACATATTTTATTTGTATTATTTGGAAATAGTATGAATTATTTATGAATTATTGCAAATTACATTTGAACTATTCAAATTTGAAATTTAAATATATTTTGAAAACTCAAAACAGAACACAAATGGAACAATTGGAAAGATTATGAAATTTTGAACAGAAAACATATATAACTTTTATTTAATAGAATTACAGATTAAAAGTTATTGAATTTTAAAGTTTATTGTTTATTCTGCCATTTTAAAAAGAATTGGAAATTAAACAGATGCGTTTTAAATCTTTTGTTACCGTGCAGGAAACCTACCCACACGCTGCCAGGGGGGCCGTGGCCAGCGTGGCGAGCGCGCGCTGGCGTGGCAAGGGGAGCCACTGCCAGGTGGGGCCGTGCGCGCGAGAGAAAATGCGAAAAAGTGTGCGGCCGCGGGGGATCGATCCCGCGAGCTCGCGGTGCGCGCAAAAGGCCTTAACCGCTGCGCTGCTGTCGTGTGTTTGACAGTAACGGGGGCGCAGAGAGGATATCGTTACTTTAGCGCGGAACTGAATTTTTGACTGAAACTTGCGCGGCTACTGAATCTGTCGCTGACGGAAACGATCTCGCCGGAGAGAAAAAAACGACGGCCGTGCTAGCTGGTGGTGAGGATGGTTGCGATCGCGTGCGCGTGTGCAGCAGTAACAGAGAGGGAAGGAGGGAGGGGTACGGTGGAGCTCACCGTGGTTGTAGAAGGAGGCAGAGGCCTGATGACGTGAGATGACGGAGGCGTCGCCGGCGGGGAAGAGGACGGCGTCGAGGAAACAGCAGCTCTCCGTGCGAGTTCAGGTGTCCCACGCGAAGAGGGAAGGGTGGCGAACTGATTCCTGGCGAGAGTTGGCTAGGTGGGGTTCGAGGGTGGCGGCGCCATGGCAATCTTCAGAGGCTCGCCGGCGGTGAGAAGTTCAGAGGTGGGGAAGCGATGGCAGAGGGCAGGAAAAAAATGGCGGCGCGGCGCGGGAGCAGTGGACCTAGGGCTAGGGTTTAGGTTCCAGGGGGCTAGGGGGGCTAAATAGGCACGGGAGAGCGACGGGGGCCGCCGGAGTCGCGCGCGGGGTGCGGTGGCGCTCGGGGATGCTGCCGTACTTCAGAAAGAAGGGGGGCACGAATCTCCAAGCGGTACGGGGGAGTTTAGCGGGCTGGGTCGTGCGCGCGCGTAGGCTTAGCGGGCTGGGCTGCGTTATCTGCTGCGCGCGCGCTGCAGTTCCTTTTCTTTTCTATTTTTCTGTTTTTTTTTTATTTGCTGAAACAGTTTTTGGAAGAAAATGATAAGGTTTTGGACTTTAAAAATTTTGAGAAAATTCATGGGACCATGTTAGCTCAAAAGCTAACAGTTGGCAAAAGGATTTTTGAAAATTCAAACCTTTACATTGCTGTTTGGATTTGAATCCAAATTAAGGAAATTTTCAATATTAATTAATATTAGAAAACAAAGTATTTTCAATAGGGTTTCCCCTAGGGTTTAAAATGATTTAAGGGATACAATGTTGTGGTGAACCTCATGGATTCAAAAGTGTAATGATTTTGAGAATTTGTTTGAATTTGAAATGATTTTAGAGTAATTGCTTGAATTAATGGTTTGATTAAACCAACAATTTAACAAGTGAGCAACATGGAATAAAATGGTTGTTTTTATTTGTTATTTTTATTCCAAAAGTTGTAACAGAGCAAGTATGAAATTAACCATTTGAATTTGTTTGAGTTTGAATTATGAAAACAAGATAAATAGATGGAAAGGAAATAGTAACAATGCAAACAATAATAAAACAAATGCAATGAGATGATGACATGATGCATTGCTTGAAATAAAACAATAAATCAAACATTCTAAGGGATATTTCATACTTGGGATGTTACAGGAGCCTCCGGGCTCCGTCTCCCTCTTGTTTCCGGCTCATATTTTCCAAAAATAGTAAAAATAAAAGTTGGAAGATGTTTCGCGAACGTTTTCTTACCAAAACTGATACCTATTGGAAAACTGACTCTGCAGTTTCTCAAATATGTTTCTTAATAAATTCCTCTGGGATCATGGCTCGAATACAATCAACATTTTCATTATAAGGATCTCCAGAAATATAATGCTTGAGTCTTTGGCCATTCACCACTTGTGAGGAGTTGTCTTCAAGGGAAACAATTTTAATTGCCCCCGAACGATATACCTATTCGATAATAAAAGGTCCTTCCCATATCGAGAGTAATTTTCCTGCAAAAAATCTGAGACGAGACCTATAGAATAGCACTTTATCACCAACATGAAATTCTCCTTTAATAATTCTCTTATCATGCCACCTTTTAACTTTCTCTTTAAAGAGCTTAGCATTTTCATATGCTTCACTCCTCCATTCATCTAAAGAACTTAAGTCAAGAAACCTTTTCTCACTAGCAAGTTTAAAATCTCTATTTAAGTCTTTCACTGCCCAATAAGCTTTGTGTTCTAATTCTAGGGGCAAGTGACAAGCTTTTCCATAAACCATATTATAAGGAGACATGCTGATACGTCGAAAACGTATCTCCTTTTCCGAACACTTTTCTTATGATTTTCCTCTAAACTTGTGTGTTTTGGATACAACTAACACGGACTAACGCTATTTTCAGCAGAATTACCTTGGTGTCTTGTTTTTCTGCAGAAAAATAAACTTTCCAGAAAATTCCCAGAAAAGAGCCCATTGATGTTATCACCCCGGAAGACCCCGGGAGCCAGAAGGGGGCCAGGAGTGGGGCCACACCCCCTGGCGCGGGTCCCCCTGGCTGCGCCAGCATAGGGTGTGGGCCCCCTAGGACCCCCCTCGGACTCCCCTTTCGACTACAAGTAGCCTCTAAACCTAAAACCCGAGGGGGTTCGTCATATTCCACAGAAACACAACAGAGTGTCTCCGCCGTCCGGAACCTCGATTCGGGGATCAGAAGTTCCTGTTCTGGCACCCTGCCGGGACGAGGAAGTGGAGGAGATCATCGCCATCGTCATCACCAACACCTCTCCATCGACCATCCATGTTTCCCCCATCCATGTGTGAGTAATTCCCCGTTGTAGGCTGAAGGGGATGGTAGGGATTGGATGAGATCGTTCATGTAATAGTGCCGTGATTGTTAGGGCATAGTGCCTAGTATCCTCTATTAGTGCTATTGACATTGTTGCAACTTGTTATGCTTAATGCTTGCCACTTTGGGCCCGAGTGCCATGATCTCAAATCTGAACATGTTATTGAATCACGATGATAATTATTGTTTCTCGATCATACCTGCAAGTTGTTTACACATATTGTTGTCCGGAACCCGAGGCCCCGAAGTGACAGAAATTGGGACAACCGGAGGGGATGGCTACGATGTGAGGATCACATGTGTTCACGGAGTGTTAATGCTTTGCTCCGGTGTTCTATTAAAAGGAACACCTTAATTACTAGTAGTTCCCTTGAGGCCCCGCTGAAAACGGGCTGGTAGGACAAAATATGTTGTGCAAGTTCTCATTGCGAGCACGTACGACTATTTACGAAACACATGCCTATGGTTACTTAGTGCTTGGATGTTTTATCATATTTATATGCGATGTCCCTGACATTATCATTATTAGAACTTTCTCATTCATGCAACGCCCATTCATCTATACCCATGCCTACAGTATTTAATCTGTTGTTTACTTCAATCACTACTGCTGCTGTTTTCATACTACTGTTGTTATTATTTCACTATTGCTGCTACTATAAAGCTGTTACTACCGATAAACCACTGCGAACAAAAGTACTTTCAGTTGCAGGTGAATTGACAACTCACTTGTTAAGGCTCACAAATATTCTTTGGCTCCCCTTGTGTCGAATCAATAAATTTGGGTTTTACTTCCCTCGAAGACTGTTGCGATCCCCTATACTTGTGGGTCATCACATGCCCATGGGATTTTATAAGTAGTTCTGTAAGCCCACAGAGCATCATTTAACTTCTTAGCCCAATTTTTTCTAGATTTGTTAACAGTCTTTTGCAAGATAGATTTGATTTCTCTATTTGATAATTCTACTTGACCACTAGTTTGAGGATGATAGGGTGAGGCAATTCTATGATTAACACCATATTTAGCAAGAGTCTTTCTAAAACCACCATGAATACAATGAGAACCCCCATCAGTCATAAGATATCTAGGTACAACAAACCTAGGGAAAATGATGTCTTTAAGCATTTTTAATGAGGTTTCACCATTAGCACTTTTAGTAGGTATAGCTTCTACCCATTTAGTAACATAATCAACAGCAACAAGGATATGAGTGTAGCCTTTTAAAGGAGGGAAAGGACCCATAAAATCAAAACCCCAACAATCAAATGGTTCAATAACAAGAGAAGAATTCATAGACATTTCATTACGTCCAGAAATATTTCCAACCCTTTGACATTGATCACAAGATAAAACAAACTTTCTAGCATCTTTAAAGAGAGTAGGCCAATAAAAACCTGATTGTAGAACTTTATATGCAGTTCTATCTCCAGCGTGATGTCCTCCATAAGCACTACTATGACATTTTCTCGATATCTCTTGTTGTTCATTTTCAGGAACACATCTTCGCATAATACCGTCAACACCTTCTTTATATAAGTGTGGTTCATCCCAAAAATAATGCCTCAAATCATAGAAGAATTTTCTTCTTTGCTGAGCTGTAAAGGTAGGAGGCAAATACTTGGAAACAATAAAGTTAGCATAATCAGCATACCATGGACTCTCTTGAGAGCTCACTTTTATTGCAGCTAACTGTTCATTAGGAAAACTATCATTAACAGGAATAGGGTCATCAGTGATATTTTCTAATCTAGAAAAATTATTAGCAACAGGATTTTCAACACCCTTCCTATCCACGATATGTAAATCAAACTCTTGTAAAAGAAGCACCCATCTAATAAGCCTAGGCTTAGCATCTTTCTTTTCCATAAGGTACCTAATAGCAGCATGATCAGTGTGAATAGTAATTTTAGAACCAACAATATACTGCCTAAATTTATCACAAGCAAAAACTATAGCTAGGAACTCTTTCTGAGTGGTAGCATAATTCTTTTGAGCACAATCAAGAGTTTTACTAGCATAATGAATAACATTTAACTTCTTATCTATCCGCTTTCCAAGAACATCACCTACAACATAATCACTAGAATCACACATAATTACAAACGGTAAATTCCAATCTGGGGGTTGAACAATAGGGGCAGATATTAAAGCCTTCTTTAAAATTTCAAAAGCTTCTTTACAATCTTCATAAAAAAAAGGTACATCTTTTTGAAGAAGATTAGTAAGAGGTTTTGATATTTTAGAGAAATCTTTAATAAACCTTCTATAGAAACTAGCATGGCCAACAATACTACGAATACCTTTAACATCCCTGGGACAGGGCATTTTCTCAATAGCTTCAACTTTAGCTCTATCAACTTCAATACCTCTTTCAGAAATTTTATGTCCAGGTACAATTCCTTCATTAACCATAAAATGGCATTTCTCCCAATTAAGAACAAGATTAGTCTCCTCACATCTCTGCAAAACTTTATCAAGATTCTGCAAACAATTATCAAAAGAAGTTCCATAGACGGAGAAATCGTCCATGAAGACTTCCACAATTTCTTCACAAAAACCATGAAAGATAACATACATGCATATTTGAAGAGTAGCAGGAGCATTACATAAACCAAAAGGCATATGTCTATAAGCATAGGTTCCAAAAGGACAAGTGAAAGTTGTTTTCTCTTGATCAGGCTTCCTAACAACAATTTGGGAGAACCCAGAATAACCATCAAGAAAATAGAAATGAGTTTTCTTAGACAACCTTTCTAACATTGATCAATAAAAGGTAAAGGATAATGATCTTTTTTTAGTAAACTTATTAACTTTCCTAAAATCAATACACGTCCTATAACCAACCACTACTCTTTAAGGGATAAGTTCATTATTTTCATTTGGCACAACAGTCATCCCTCCGTTCTTAGGGACATAATGCACAGGGCTAACCCATCTACTATCAGCAATAGGATAAATAATACCAGCATCAAGGAGTTTTAATACATCGTTTCTTACCACACCCTTCATCTTAGGATTGAAACGACGTTAATGCTCAACAACTGGCTTTGCATCAGGTTCAATATTAATAGCATGCTGACATATAGTAGGAGAAATCCCCTTCAAATCATCAAGAGTATAACCAATAGCACCTCTCTGTTTCTTCAATATTCTTAATAATCTCTCCTCTTCTTCACCAGAAAGTTTAGAACTAATAATAACAGGATATAATTTCTTATGATCAATATGAGCATATTTAAGATTGTCAGGCAAGGGTTTTAAATCAAAAACAGGATCCTCCTTGGGTGGTAAAGTGGTGCCCAAGGTCTTCCACCGGTAAATTATGTTTCACCATCGCTGGCTGATGTAGGAAAATCTCGTCAATTTCATTCCTTTAGTCCATACAGATATCACTTTCGTGGTCTTCCATGTATTGATGCTAAGGATTGTTAGGAGCAAGAGCAATAGCAGCCAATTGTTCAACTCTATAATTCTCATTAGGCAATTCAGCTTCATAAGGTGCTTTAGCAAATTTGGAGAAATTAAATTCATAAGACTCTCCATCAAACTTTGTAAGGATTTTCTCCTTTTAACAATCTATAATAGCACCACAAGTGTTTAAGAAAGGTCTACCAAATATAGTAGGACAAGTATCACTAGCAGAAGTTCCTAGTACTAGAAAATCAGCGGAATACTTAGTTTTACCACATAAGACCTCCACATCTCTAACAATACCAATTGGAGAAATAGCTTCCCTATTAGCAAGTTGAATAATCACATCAATGTCTTCAAGTTCACAAGAACCAATTTCATGAATGATTTCTTTATAAAGCTCATAAGGAATAACACTAGAACTAGCACCAATATCACACAAACCATAATAGCAATGATCACCTATCCTAACAGATAGCACATGAACACTGGGTTTCCTAGATTTACTAGGATGAGAGACAATATTAGAAGCATCTTCACAAAATATAATGTGTCCCTCTTCTACATTTTCAGAAACAAGGTCTTTTACTATTGCTACTATAGGTTCTACAGTTATTTGTTCCTCGGGTTCTACAGGTTTCTTGCACTTTTATTAACCAAACTAGCTAACATAGAATATTGTTTTACCTTAGCAGGGAAAGACATTTTCTCAATATAAGGTTCAGGCACAATAGAATCAACAGTATGAACTTCTATATCTCTAGCAGGAACACAATTAACAGTATCTTTATAAGGTGCATGGTAGTTGTCCCATTCATTTTTAGGAATATCAAAATAGGAAGCAAAATCCTTATATAAGTTTGCAACAACTTGAGAATCAAGACCATAAGCAATACTAACATTATGAAAATCATCTGATGACATAAAAGTTTTAATGCATTCATAGTCATAATTTATACCGGACTTTCTACCTTTGTCATTCTCCCATCCTTTAGTGTTTTGTTGAATACGGTCAAGAAGATCCCATTTAGCTTCATCTTTCATACGTGTAAATGATCCAGAACAAGAAGCATCCAATAAATTCTTATGATGAAGAGAAATCATTTCATAGAAATTATTAATAACAATATTACTGGGGAGCTCATGAACGGGGCATTTGAGCATTAGTAACTTCAATCTCCCCCATGCTTGGGCAATACTCTCTCCGTCATGAGGCCAAAAATTATATATATAATTCCAATCTCCATGAATTTCACTGAGAGGATAGAATTTAGAGTAAAAGAGAGGCACAATTTTCTCCCATCCAATAGTTTGGCTATTATTCAGCAGTTTGAACCATTCAGCGGCTCGGCCTATCAATGATATAGAGAATAATTTCCTCTTCACTTGACTCATTGTAATACCTGCACACTTGAACAACTCGCATAATTCATGTAAAAAGAGCAAATGATCACCATGATGGACAGTTCCATCTCCTGAATAGGAGTTATTCCTAACATGTTTAACAATCTTTATAGGTATTTTATAAGGATCCAAATCATCAGGCGGTGGATCACTTACTACCCTAGCAGTGGTAGCAGTCCCGCAAATAAGGTTTCAAAAGGAGATCCAAACATAGTGTAATAAAGCAGTAGACAGTAATAAAAACAACACTTATAGCAGAAGCTTCCTTTATCAATTCCACTTCCCAATAGCACTTCACTCCCCGGCAACGGCGCCAGAAAATAGTCTTGATGACCCACAAGTATAGGGGGTGTATCGTAGTACTTTAGATAAATAAGAGTGTCGAACCCAATGAGGAGCAGAAGGTGTTGACAAGCAGTTTCGATGAAGGAATAACTGTAAATATTGAAAGATAAATTTGTACGGGTTTTTGATGTTGCAGATAAATAAAGTGCGAGTAAATAAAATGCAGTAATAATAATTGCAGCAAGTGGCCCAATCCTTTCTTCAGCAAAGGACAAGCTGGTAGGTTTACTTATGATTAACAAATGTTCTCGAGGACACACGGGAGGTTTCTGTCAAGTGCTTTTGTTCCATGCAGCTGAATAATGCTAGGTGTTTTGATAATTGCTGTGTGGGTGAACCTATGCTAATGTACCGTACCATCCAAGACTAATACATACTTGTGATTATACCCCTTGCAAGCATCCGCAACTACAAGAAAGTATTTAAGAAATAAATCGAACCACAGCTTTAAACTCCGGAATCCTACGGTCTCTCGTGTAATGGTTTCCTAACGGGGGTTTAGGTTTCTGTCACTCCGGCAACCCCACAATTAGTAGCCAAATACACGATGCATCCCCCTGGGCCCATAAATGGTGAAGTATCATGTATTCGATGTTCACACGACACCACTAGGAGAATAACACCACAACTTAAATATCAAACATTAAATATTATTCAACATTACTTCACTACTAACAACTTGACTTCTCCCATGTCCTCAAGAAAAACACAAACTACTCACAAGACATCATATGAATCATAATCAGAGGTGATATAATGGATGATAAAAATCTGGTCAGAAAGTGCAAACACCGATAAATCTCACAAGCATCAACTACTAACAAGTAATCCACACCGGAAGAGAGATCTAATGCAAAACAACGATAGAGGCCCCTAATTGTTACAGCGGGATGACGGTGGACGATGACGGTGATGGTGCTGGTGGTGATGATGATGATGATGATGATGACGATCTTGATGATGCCTAGAGCGATGACAGTGACGATGGCGGTGATTTCCCCTCTCCGGAGAGGAATTTCCCCGGCAGATTTGTTCCTGCCAGAGAGTTTTCTCTCTCAGGTGTTTTCCGCCCCGAGGTGGCGGCGAAATAATTCTTTGATGATGGAATGAGGCTTAGGGTTTCCTGGGGGCCAAGCACGCGAAAAATACCCCCAGAGGTGGGCCAGGGTGGCGTGGCCAAGGGGACGCGCCACCTCATGGTGTGCGCCCGTGGTGGCTCCCCAATGGCTCTCCTTCCGGCTTGGTTCCTCCTCTGAACTTTTAGGACACCCCCGGTGTCCCACTTCTTCTTCTGATCCGGTATCCCGAAGGTGCTTTTTCCATCAGATTCCTGGTCCCGGTGTTTATTCTCCAAAAATTATAGAACATGCAAAATAATATAAAATAACATAAGGGATGCATCATAACATGAAATATATCGAATTATTATATACAATAGTGATGCAAAATGGACATATCAACTACTCACGCATCATTCCGGAGGCAGGCATGGTGATGAAGAGCCCTCCGGTGATGATTTCCCCTCCCGGCAGGGTGCCAGGGAGAGCTTCAAAACCCTCCCAAACTAGGGTTGACGATGACGGCGGCCGTGGAACTTTTCGTGGATGGAGGCTCGGGTATTTAGGTTTTTCCCGAGAATATCAATTTATAGGAGAAAGGGCGATGTTGATGGGCGCTTGAGGGGGCCCACACCACCTGGTGGCATGGCCAGGGGGCGCGCCACTCTATGGTGTGGGTGCCTCAGAGACCCCCCTCCGGCTCTCCTCCGGACTCCGGGTACGTGACAGAAAATAGGACCCTGGGATTTTGTTTCGTCCATTTCCAAGAATATTTCCATAACAACTTTTCTGAAACAAAAAACAACAGAAAACAGGAACTGACGCTGTGGCATCTTGTTAATAGGTTAGTCCCGGGAAATCCATAAAAATGATATAAAGTGTATAGAAAACATGTAGCAAATGTCATAATATCAATCATGGAACATAAAAAATATAGATACGTTGGAGATGTATCAAGCATCCCCAATCTTAGTTCTACTCGTCCTCGAGTAGGTAAAACGATAAAAAAACCCTGAGGTGACATGCTACCAACACAATCTTGATCAGCATTATTTTAAAAGCATTGTAAGGTGAGATCAAAGTACGCTAAACATAGGCATGATATATAAAATTCTAACAATGTAACTTAGCAACCATGTTGCAACATGAAAAGTAGCACAAACAAAAGATCATGAATAATAATGCACTTGAAATTTATATGTTTGTTTTGAGCATAAAGAAAATATAGCAATGTGGTATTCCGCTTGTCCTTAAAGTGATACAAAAACATAAATGCCAGGACACCTTCAAAGTTCAAGTGGTGACTAGATACAAGTAATTTGAGAACAAGTAATAACATATCATGAATTAATCAATAAATCTTTGGGACCGATGCACATTATATCAGAATGACAATTATGCTCTCTTAATTGGAGCATATATTTAGAATATGAAGACTCAACATAAAAGTAAAGAAAGGCCATTCGCAGAGGGAAGCAGAGATTACTCATGTGCTAGAGCTTTTTATTTGATTAAAACAGAGGTATTGAAACCAATTTTGAGAGAGGTGTATGTCTATGTGAACGAATGGTAATGAAAAACTTATCATAACTCATGCCAAGCAAGGTTTTTAGACTTGTGAGAGTGGTTTCCGTTGTTTATTTAGTTTGACTCTTCCCCCACCATGCTTTTCACAAACCAGGGCTAGCCGTATCCGCGGGTACCCACCAACTTTCATCAAACCATGGGGAAGTGCCTTTTTGGTTATATTAAATTGTACCAGCTCTCTGCAAATTTAAATGAGCACATATTTCATACTCATAAGACCTTTGCTTGACATGAACCACAATAAACTTTAAACTACTTCCTCATGAGCTAAAACAAGAACACAAAACAGGTTAATTTTGAAGGGTTTAAAGGTAGCAAATGAGAAATTTACTTTGGAGTGGAGGTTAAATACCACATATAGTTACGTATGGTGGACACATTTGGCAAACTTTGGGTTTTGGGGAGTTGGATGCACGAGTAGAGCTCATACTCAGTACAGGTGAAGGCTAGCAAGAGACTGGGGCAACAAATTAAGAGAGCAATAATGGCCATAATCATGCATATAGACAAAAACATTATTAATCAAAGCATAAATGATATTACAAGTCAAAAAATAAATGATCATAGAGGCTAGAGGTGACTGGTTTGTAGTCATAACATGGTGTAAGCATGCGCCAAGTCAACCAAATAAAGCATTCAAAGGAGAATACCACAATATTATGCTTCGATATGATAAAAGAAACTCATGATTTCTTTGAATGGCACATTAAGCACTCTTAGATATTTGAGACAATTCATGCTACATCAATAACTACTAATCATAGACATGTTAAAGTCTAAGCCATAGTCTAAACAAGCTTCACTTGCACAGTTATAAGTATGGAATATTTTATTGCTTTCCAAAACCAATCACTTTATTTCAACAAAAACTCTCTCTCCCACACAAGAATGATAATTTATCAATGAAAATAGAGAGTACTACTCTACGAGAACTAACAGCTCTGAATAAGAGATGGATGAAAAACAAGAACTAAAACGATTGCAGTAGCTAGATGAAGAACGAAGAATACGAGTATGATAAATGAAAAATACGAGTATTCATATGAAAAAGCAGAGTGGGTATCTCTCCCACACAAGAATGATAGGATCCAACAAAGTTTATTACAGAAAATAAAATAAAAGAAAAAAAACAGACGCTCAATGTAAAGTACATAAGATGTGACCGAATAAAAATATAGTTTCACTAGAAGTGACCTGATAAGTTGCTGATGAAGAAGGGGACGCCTTGGGCATCCCCAATCTTAGACGCTTGAGTCTTCTTGGAATTTTCTGGGATGATCCACGGGGGCATCCCCAAGCTTAGGCTTTTCACTCTTCTTGATCACATTATATCATCCTCTTCTCTTGACCCTTGAAAACTTCCTTCACACCAAACTCAAAGTAATTCTCATTAGAGGGTTAGTGCATAATCAAAAACTCACATGTTCTCCATGGACACAAGCATTACTAATAATTTATAAACATTAGCTACAGCAACTGATGTTTTTGTGGAGCAAAGAAATCCACTCAACATAGTAAAAGAGAGAATGCAAGGTAAAAGGCAGAATCTGTCAAAACCAGAACAGTCTGTGAAGACGAATTTTTCCGAGGCACTTACGTTGCTCAAATCATAAAACCTCGAACTAAGAAAAGTTGCGTACATATCTAAGGATCACACAAAAAAAAATTCAGGATGTTTCAATTTTTCTGGAAACTATTGTGAATTAAATGGCGGATAGCAAAATCCTGTTCCTGTGCAGAAATCCAAATCTAGCATCAACTTTTCACTAGAGACTTTACTTGGCACAACAATTCAAAAAAGTAAAGATACAAAGGAATTTCTACAGAAGTAAACAACACCTTGAATCAAAGAAAACAAAAGAAAAATTGCAGAAATGAAACATGGGTTGTCTCCCAAGTAGTGCTTTTCTTTAACGCCTTTCAGCTATGCTCAGAAAACAAGAATTAAGTATTTTCAAGTAAAGAAGCATCCAAATCAAGACCACGAGCCTTACGTTTACCTTTCTTACCCTTACTATTACTTTTAGGGAACACATGATTGCAGCTTGGTGTAGAGGTGAAATTCATGGTGCCTTTTCCCATATCTATTGTTGCTCCCAAGAGTTTTAGTAGAGACCTTCCAAGAGTAATTTGTCCTTTTCCTACACATTCAATAACAAGATAATCAGTGGATACCGTTCTTACTAGGAGTTTTGTAAACAATCCTTCAGCTATCACAATGGGAAATATAATGGCATTATTAGTAAGAGGTATTCCTTCTCCACCCTCAGAAAGTTCCCAAAGATTTAAAGATTCGTAAATATCTTTAGGCATAAGACAAAATTCAGACATACTATCACAATGAGCATGAAAGGTGTCACCACTTATAGCAACTTTTACAGTAGGGATCCAATTTGATGTTTCAAAATTTATTGGGACATAATCATAATGTTCACGAATCTGATTATAACCTTATTTTAAACAAGATATATGTGTCTCAAGAGTGTTTAATATAGCATGTATGCTTGCAAGGGCTCAAATTTACTAGGTGAGCTATAGCTTGCAATCAACTTGTTTATAGCATTAAAATCTTGATCCTCATCACAATGAAGGAAATCTCCTCCTACTACAGTATCCAAAGCATATCTATAGCAAAGAACAAGACCAAAGCAAAAGCTACGAAGAAACAGGCTTTGAGTAATTTTAGGCTCAGTTCTACAATAGGAATAAAAAACTCTATACCAAGATTCTTTAAAACTCTCCTCACTCCATTGTTTGAAAGTGAAGATCATTTCCTCAGGTGACATGGTAAAAGGGACATGACTAGACATAAAGGCAACTTTAAACAGGAACTAATTTTTTTGTGTTTTTGATATAATGAAGCAAACAAGACAAAATAAAATAAACTAAGCAAAAGAATAACAAAGTAAAAATATGGGAGGTGAGAGACTCCCCTTACAGAAATCCTCTTCCTCCCAGGAAACGATGCCAAAAAAAAGGCTTGATGGCGTGTAAACACACGTTCGTTGGGAGACCCCAAGAGGAAGGTATGAAGAGTACAATAGCGAGTTTTCCCTGAGAAAGAAGCCAAGGTTTAATCAGACCAGTAGGAGAAAGAAATCACTTCTGAAGGTTGATGACAGTTGATATTGGCAGGGCGCACTACCAGGCTCACCAGTGACATGGAATCTGCACACAACACAACCAAGATACTTTGCCCCAACGAAACAGTGAGGTTGTCAATCTCACCGGTTTTGCTGAACACAAAGGATTAGACGTATAATGCAGAAAATGATGTATGATAGTAGTGAATGAAAGGAAAATAATGTTTGTAGTAAAAATAACAGTTCTTGTAGTAGGTTGTATTATCAGTGTAAAAGAATGGACCGGGGTCCACAGTTCACTAGTGGTGTCTCTCCAAAACAGATAGATAACATGCTGGGTAAAAAATTTACTGCTGGGCAATTGACAGAGATAGAGGCTGCACCGTAGTGCATATGCAAGACACGATGATTACTATGATATTTATTTGGGCATTACAACATGATACATAGACCATAATCCAACTGCATCTACGACTAATAATCCACCCTCAGAACGTAATCCAAGCAGACTTTGGCTATTAAGTTGCAAGCAACAGATTATTGCATTAAGTAAAGTGCGTAATGTAAACAATAGAATTATCGTTAGACAAACCATTGTTGTTTTCTTCCTAGTGGCAACAACACATCCTCAATCTTAGAAGTTATTGTCACTCTCCCAAATAACTAGAGGCTTGAACCCACTATCAGGGCCGGGCTGGCAAATTTCAAGACCCTGTGCTAAACTTTAAAATAGGCCCTCCCTCCCTAGAAATTTTAACATTGCAACAATTATAATATATATGTCAAAATATTTTAAATATATTAAGAAGCGTTCCTATTCAAATCCAAGTTGTAGAATGTATATTTTAAATCATAGTTCTTTTAGTGTTCAATAGTATCCTCCTAATCAATCTTCTCCAATATCTTGTAATAAACATGTCCATAGCCCGTTTTGAGATTTATTCTTTTTATTTTCTCTTGTACTTTAGCAACGGATTTGTGCTTCCCGGTGATAAATAAAATCTTTATTTTTGAAACACTAGATGCAAAAGTTGAAATCACAAAATTAAAAAGAAGCGAAATCATCAAAATAATATCTATAATAAACAAAATGCTAATTTTTCTACCAATTAGATGGATTGATGACCGTCGAAGTCTCCTTGCTCCATGTATTAATTAGGTTGTCGAAT
Source organism: Alopecurus myosuroides (assembly GCA_028641055.1). NCBI lineage: Eukaryota > Viridiplantae > Streptophyta > Magnoliopsida > Poales > Poaceae > Alopecurus > Alopecurus myosuroides. The sequence goes on along the minus strand of CM054057.1, from coordinate 200,979,760 downwards.
GAACAGCTGCAAGAGTGGCCAGCGTTTCTTCCTATAGTGCCCGCGTTGTTGACCGAGTCTAGGACGTGGTCACATAGGGGGGGAACTAGCAGCGTAGGTAAGGAGCAATTTTCCTTTTCTCTTTCCTCTCGTAAAATACATTTTGATCGGTTAGTAGAAAGCCTCCAATTCTGTAAACGAAAATCTATATTAGGCCAATATTAAAAATTATAGGCCCCCAAATTTTGGGGCCCTGTGCGGCTGGCACACTTAGCACACCTACTGGCCTGGTCCTGCCCACTATCGAGCATAAAAATACTCCCTCTTGGAGTTACAAGCATCAACTTGGCCAGAGCATCAACTAGTAACAGGAGAGCATACAAGAACATAAATAACATAAACATGATAGATCTACAATCAACTTGAAATAGCATTCAATATTCATCGGATCCTAGCAAGAGAAGACAATAAGATCATCTTGATCATGTTAGGCAGCTCACAAGATCTAAACATGATGGCACACAAGGAGGAGAAGACAACCATCTAGCTACTGCTATGGACTCGTAGTCTAAGGATGAACTACTCACGCATCACCCTTGATGTAGGCATGGTGATGAAGAGCCCTCCGGTGATGATTTCCCCTCCCGGCAGGGTGCCGAGGAGAGCTTTAGAACCCTCCTGAACTTGGGTTGACGATGACGGCGGCTGTGGAACATTTCGTGGATGGAGGCTTGGGTATTTAGGGTTTTCCTGAGAATATCAATTTATAGGAAAAATGGCGATGTCGGTGGGCACCCAAGGGGCCCACACCACCTGGTGGCGCGGCCAGGGGTGCACCACCCTATGGTGTGGCTGCCTCGGAGCCCCCCTCCGGGTCTCCTCCGGACTTTGGTATATGACAGAAAAATAGGACCCTGGGATTTTGTTTCGTCCAATTCCGAGAATATTTCTAGAACAACTTTTCTGAAACCAAAAACAGCAGAAAACAGGAACTAGCGTTGTGGCATATTGTTAATAGGTTAGTCCTAGGAAATCCATAAAAATGATATAAATTGTATAGAAAACATGTAGTAAATGTCATAATATCAATCATGGAACATTAAAAATTATAGATACGTTGGAGAAGTATCAGATGCGCAGCGAAAATTTCAAACAGAAAAAGGGTAACTCCTAGCCGCAGTCGCACTCGAAGCACTAGAGGACTGCGGAGCAAAAAGTTCAAAGAGGAAAAGGGGTAACTCCCAGCCGCAGTCGCACTCGAAATAGTCGGGGTTGCGCAGCAGAAAGTTCAAACAGGGAAAGGGGTAACTCCTAGACGTAGTCGCACTCTAAGCACTCGGGGTTGCACAGCAAAAAGTTCAAACCGAAAATATGGTAACTCCTAGCCATAGTCGCACTCGAAAAACTTAGGGGCTGCGCAACAAAAAGTTCAAGCATAAAAATGGTTGACTCCTTGCCGCAGTCGCACTTGAAACACTCGGGGGCTGCGCAGCAACCAGTTCAAACAGAAAACATACATGTGAAATTACAAAGAAGATACCAATATGTTGCAAACGTATCTATACTTTTTGATGCTCCATGCTTGTTTTCTACCCAATACCTTTTTTCCACATGTTTTCTATCGTTTTCTTTCGTTTCCCGGATGTTTTCGACGACTAACCTGTTAACAAGATGCCCCAGGACAGTTGGTGTTTTATGCTGTTTTTCTATTTTAGAAAAGTTCATAAGGAAATATTCTTAGAAAGGGCTGAAAATCCACGGAGATCAATTCTTTTACCCGAAACAAAGACGACGTCCAAAGGAGAGCCGGGAGCCAGGGGGCCACCAGGAGGGTGCTAGGCACACCCCCAGGCCACGCCTGTTGGGCCCCTGGAAGCTCACGGCACCGCCTCACGTCCCGCCTCGCTTATAAATTGCCTTTAACCCTAAAATCATTGGGGACGGACTTATTTTCCATGAAACATATAGAGAGGCGCAGTCACCTCGAAAGTCCAATCTAGGGCTTCTGGAGTCCTGCTCCGGCATCGTGCTAGAGAGGGGGATCGTCACCGGAGGCCTCTACATTGCTATGATCGTCTTCGGACACGTGCGTGAGTAGTTCATCTCGAGACTATGGGTCCATAGCAGTAGCTAGATGGTTGTTCTCTCCCCTATCCTCCATGTTTAGAGTCTCGTGAGCTGCCTCACATGATTGAGACCACTGTTATGTAATTGTGCATGTTGTGTTTGCTGGGATCCTCTGAACCATGAGATGATTATTATTTTGTTCATGTCAATCTGAGATCCTTCACTTCCATTTGTAGAGAGTGTCTTGCAATGATCTCCGGTGTTTATGATTACCTTGGCCACGTAGTTGTTTTCACCTCTAAGAGAGGGTTTATATGCTAGATAGTGGGTTCATGCCTCCTTGTTGTTTGCGCTCGAGTGACAGAAACGTGCGGGGGGGGGGGGGGGGTGGAGGATGTGTTGTTTACACTAGGGAGAAAACATCGATGCTCTTGTCTACGGAAGAGAACCACGGCTTAAGTTACGTATTAATCTTAATGCATTTGTGCTGCACACATAACAATCACTTTGTTGCTGCAAACTAATACCAATAGATTTTCTAGATAGCTTTCTTGAGGTGGAATTTTAGATATGGATGCATGCTAGATGGCGCTCCATATGCCTTGACGTAATGCATGCAATGTTAGAACCCGTGGAACTATATCTCGTCATAATAGTATTGTTATACATTTATTATTTACCAATCGCCCGTATGTAATTTGTTCACCCAGCATGTTTTTTTTGAGAGACACCACTAGTGAACCTATGGCCCCCGGTCCTATTTTTCTCATAGTGCAAACCTTCTTTAAGCACTTTCATAATGTTTCCTCGTTGTTCTGTTTTTTCTTTTATTGTTTTCCAAGACTCTATACGTTTAATTCTCCCGTTTTCAACAAGACCCGAAGATTGAGAACCTTCCGGAAAGTTGGGGCAAGAGAGAATTTGTGTTTGTGTGTAGGTTCCACGCTCCCGACAACTACAGATCAGTACTTTTATGGCACCATTGATAAAGCAACCTTCTTCAAGACTACAAAGTCCTACGGGTTTGATAACCCTGCTTCTTTGCTAGGGGAAAACTTACTCTAGACTACATCATACCTTCCGCTTGGGGTCTCCCAATGAGCGTGTAATCACGTATGCATCAAGTACTTTTTCTGGCGCTGTTGCCAGGGATTTCTAGCTTGATGCAAGGGGAGTCTCACACTTCCACTCTTTTTTTTTTGCTTAGTTTACTTTTGTTTAGTCTCATTTTCTCTTCATAAAAAATCCCAAAAAATTAGTTCTCTAGTTTCTAGTCTTTTGTTTGTGTTGTTAGTTTATTTTGTTAGTATGTCTAGCTCTACTCTTTTTGTTATGTCTCCCGAGGCTAAGGTCCTCACCTTCAAGAAACGAGGTGGGAAAGTTTAAAATATGCTTGGTATAGAATTAATGATGCTCAAAACAGATCTACTGAAAATCATACCACCAAGATCCTCCTTAGAAACTTTTATGTTGGTGCTACCATGTGGCATAGATTTTTTCTTGACATGTTAACATGAGGGAATTTTTTAGTAGCCCCTACTCTAGAGGCTTATAAGTCCATTAGAAATTTAGTGGGAAACTCTCCTTGTGAAGAGAACAAAACTTATATTTTCATCGAACAAGTTTAGAAAGATTGGGCACTATAGAGAAGAATATTAAGGAACAAAAGGAGAAAGATAATAAGATAGTGAATCAAGTGGCTAAAATTTATTATGTTATGCAAAATGTTGCTAGGAGAACTAGAATTGCTGAGGGGGCTATTGAAGATATTTTTTATGATCTTGATGATAAGAAACCTGATAATACTTGATTCGTTCTTCATGCCTAGCTAAAATGCGTTAAATAAAAGCGCTTGTGGGAGGCCACCCACTTTTATTTTCCTTCGTTATCGTTTTGTTTTATTTTGTTCTTTTTCTGTTTTGGAAGTTGGTACATCTATAGAAACCGCTCCTTATCCTGTTTTATTTCGTTTTTCCTCCAAGAGTAACCTCTGATAGAGAGGTAGTGCGATTTGGGCAAGTTGTTGTTCTGAAACAGATTTTTGGGCTGTTACCAAAAAATTCATATCTCTCAGCCAGAACGTAGGATTACTTTGAAAAAATATAGACGCATGCCCCAGGTTATTACCTAACTTTCTTTTGTTTTCCACTTTTCAATTCGATCAACAAAGGATTTTCGAAAAAAAATTATCTTTACTGACTGTTCTATTTTGACAGATTTCTGCCAAATACTAATAACAAGCTCAACCGTATGACAGAAGTTGAAAACTGAAATAATGTGCACAGAAAGTAAATGATGAAACTTCTCATTAATATTTCAAACCGGCAACTCACACAAACGGATACACCGATAACAAACTAAGGAGAGATACTTCCATACTGTAAACCATACTATATGATAACTTCTCTACTCATGATATGACTCTACAGAAAAAGTAAAAAGATGAAAGATAGTGATGTGATACCGCGATACTCCCCCAAGCTTGGAACAAGCCGAGGGGATGCCAAAACCAATGACGAATCAACTCTTTGGTGGTGGTGGTGGTGAATCCTTCATGATGAGCTTATCAATTGATTTCTTTAGATCATCAATCGCGAAAATAAGCATACGCATCACCTCCGTATTGCGATCAATATAGTTTGCATGCCTGTCAGACGGTGAATCCCAGCCACCAAGATTTTCCCCCACTCTTCCTTAGGTTGAGATCTTCCTTCCTCTGCACGGTTAGAACGATTCATATCCCACATAGAGGGAAAATCCCTATGGGGGCACCTTTTTGTAATGATAATCATGAATTAATGTGTGGAAGTAGTTCTTGACTCCCGCAGCAGGTGTCCTCGAAGGCTAGGTAGTGACGTGGAACCTTCCCTCCGGTGCTCATCTGCACGCTTCTCTTGAGCTTCAAGGGTTAGCCACCACTCTAATGATTGCGATGGTGGTGCGTGGACGCACTCGTGGGTATTCTTCTACATCTCCTTCAGCTCCACTCTCGATCTCCTCCTCCGGCATCAGGTCTTGGGTATCATCTTCCTTTGGTACCTTCCCCTTATTGTCGTCGGCGGAGACCATGATGCTTCGAAACCCGAAAATAGATCCTGGCAGAAACAGCATGAAATAGAAACACGACGAGAAAACGATATACGAACCTCGGGGGGTTCGGGGGATTATATAGCAAAAAGTTCCATAACGAAAGGAAAGTCCAGGTCGAAAACGAGTCGGAGAGGGGCTCCGGGGAGCCCACACCATAGGCTGGCGTGCCAGGGGTGGGACCGCGCCACCTCATGGTGTGGAGCTGTCGCACCCTGGCTTCTAAGGGATACTCATCGTACGAACTGGATAGCAGGTGCTTGGATTATGGGGCATAACTGCTCCCACGTCCCAGCTTCCTGGTAGGCCTGCGCTTATGCGCGACAACACAAGCCCTGCTATTCCACCGTCGATGTAAACTATCCACTAGAAGTCATAGGCACTACTGTCGACGTACTTCATATCAATCACGCACGGTACGTCAACAGCTTTGAACGAATGATGATCACAACTTATCTCTAAGACACAAAAGATTGAAATAAGGTTGCAAATGGCCTTCACTAAGGCAGAGATAGCAAATACAATCATCCAGAGGACACATGTCCCAACATAGCATTCATTACATCAGCGGAAGCAATCAAAGGTGTCTGGGTACAGACAAATCCAACAGGCTTAAGAAGCCGGAGAAAATAAAGAAGACGAAGCCCATCCACGTAGATCCTGGATCCAGCCCTGGTCCAGCTAACTACTCGTCTGCAGTCTCGTCAAACTCCACGAAGTAGCCATCCTGGTGGTCATCGTAGCCGTAGTCGTAGTCTGCGTAAACCACAGCCCCAACGGGGTCAGTACATCCAAGTACTGGCAAGCAAGACTCAAAGTTCACCAAAGTATAACCCGTCAACACAAGCACAGATGACTTGGGTTCAACGGAAAGAAAGGGATATATAAGATGCTGCAACTGGCTGCACTAACCAACTACAGAGATTCTATCACTTCCAACTATTAGAAAGGGGATAAGATCGAGGGTTGTAACCAACTGGAAGATAACATCAAACAAACCCATCCTGGATCTCGCCCCTTATCCAAAGAAGCAATCCGAGGATAACTCACACAGTTGGATTAAGGATGAATCAAGTTGTTGTGTGAATAACCTATTACTAGTCAAGTTATTAATCATTGGGTGAGACATGATTGATCATTATGTTTAAGTTGTCCTGAGTACTTGTTAGCCAGTACTTTCACCAAGTAATCCATAACCGCGGAAAACACGGCTTCTCGAGAAGATTATCCCTGCAGGGTTGCACCAATTTGGCCGTACACGTATGAATAACCCGCCAGATGGGATGCCTCCCACCAAGCGGGGCACTCAACACAACTCAACTCTTCTCCGCATCAAGCACAAAGCACCTTGGGCGCACGGCTAATCGAGCCCAGAAGAAAATGGACCCTCATAGCACTCTAAGAACGTGTCCCCCTATATGCCGACTACAAAAGTTCCACCCTGCGCTGGGCTCGCAAAAACATGCATGCGGCAAATAGAAAGCACGAACTAAATGAGATGATTTGGACGAGATGCGAATCGAATCAAATTGAGGGGGGCGCCCATACTCGCTTCCCACATGCGGGTAGTGCGCTCATCATGGATCAGTAGACAAGACCCTTTTCCTATTAGGGTCGACACTAGCAGGCCTCAAAACCACACATGGCCTCCTGCCGGTGCCTTATCATCAAATTATTATTAACAGTAATAACATTAGCATGATTGATTGATTGATTAAACATCGAGCCCCCAGAACATAATGAAATAGTAACTGAAAAGTAACGGGTAACAGACTCGAGCAAAACAACATAAGCATGCTAGTAAGACACTGGCTAAATCATCAGGGTTGTAGGAGGGGGGATGAGGCAATATCAGGGTTAAAGGATTCGTGTGATAGGTTCGTAACAGAAACATCTACCACTATGGCTAGCAAGATATAGACAACGGAAAGTATCGGTAACCAGGGTTGAAAGGAACACAATGGTTCATGTGAGTGATAACTTGCCTGCAAACTCAACAGCCGGGTACTGAGCTAGATCCTCAGAAGGGGTGCTGTAAAGGTCGTCTGTCTCAACGTCGTCGTCTATTCGAGAAGAGGCAAACAAACAAAACAGGAATGTAAACAATCATTGCCATGGCATTGTGCACAATCAATATGATGCATGACAAATTAATAGTGCAGAAAAATAAACTGACTAACATGGTAGCACAAATTAAATGGACCCATATGCAAGGGTTGCATATGGAAAGGGATCCATTGGAATAAGTGGAACAAATGATTTACAATTATTTATTATGTGATAGTTGTTATCATGATGCATGCATGATGATGATGACAAGATAACAACAGATAACAATAAATAACAATGATAGATGTAAAGGAAAAGGAATAAAACAAGTTTAGAACTTATTTATTAAGTTTGGAAAATTTTGGTTACCTAAACATGTCACACAAACAAATATTGTTTTCACCAATTTAAAGTGTGCAAAACAATTAACAAATTTTATATTTGAAAAGAACATCAAATTTTAGTTGGATTACATGTTTCACATTTTGAAATTCGAATTAGGATGAATTTATTATTAATTAAACAATATTAAACAAGTTTTAATTGAATTTAAAACAAGCTTAAATATTATTTGAATTTTATTTGTTCAAACCATAAATTCAAATTCACATTTGAGAAGTTCATAGTTTGGTGGTTTGAAAACATATTTTGCATGTTCAAAAATATTTTATATTAAGCAAGTTATGATTTTTATCAAATTTAATTGAATTAAACAAGTATTAAATTGTTTAGGCAATTTAAATTATTCAAACAATGAAACAATTTTTATATTTGAATAGAACATTCAAAAAGGTGTGAAAAACATATTTTATTTGTATTATTTGGAAATAGTATGAATTATTTATGAATTATTGCAAATTACATTTGAACTATTCAAATTTGAAATTTAAATATATTTTGAAAACTCAAAACAGAACACAAATGGAACAATTGGAAATATTATGAAATTTTGAACAGAAAACATATATAACTTTTATTTATTAGAATTACAGATTAAAAGTTATTGAATTTTAAAGTTTATTGTTTATTCTGCCATTTTAAAAAGAATTGGAAATTAAACAGATGCGTTTTAAATCTTTTGTTACCGTGCAGGAAACCTACCCACACGCTACCAGGGGGGGCCCGTGGCCAGCGTGGCGAGCGCGCGCTGGCGTGGCAAGGGGAGCCACTGCCAGGTGGGGCCGTGCGCGCGAGAGAAAATGCGAAAAAGTGTGCGGCCGCGGGGGATCGATCCCGCGAGCTCGCGGTGCGTGCAAAAGGCCTGAACCGCTGCGCTGCTGTCGTGTGTTTGACAGTAACGGGGGCGCAGAGAGGATATCGTTACTTTAGCGCGGAACTGAATTTTTGACTGAAACTTGCGCGGCTACTGAATCTGTCGCTGACGGAAACGATCTCGCCGGAGAGAAAAAAACGACGGCCGTGCTAGCTGGTGGTGAGGATGGTTGCGATCGCGTGCGCGTGTGCAGCAGTAACAGAGAGGGAAGGAGGGAGGGGTACGGTGGAGCTCACCGTGGTTGTAGAAGGAGGCAGAGGCCTGATGACGTGAGATGACGGAGGCGTCGCCGGCGGGGAAGAGGAAGGCGTCGAGGAAACAACAGCTCTCCGTGCGAGTTCAGGTGTCCCACGCGAAGAGGGAAGGGTGGCGAACTGATTCCTGGCGAGAGTTGGCTAGGTGTGGTTCGAGGGTGGCGGCGCCATGGCAATCTTCAGAGGCTCGCCGGCGGTGAGAAGTTCAGAGGTGGGGAAGCGATGGCAGAGGGCAGGAAAAAAAATGGCGGCGCGGCGCGGGAGCAGTGGACCTAGGGCTAGGGTTTAGGTTCCAGGGGGCTAGGGGGGCTAAATAGGCACGGGAGAGCGACGGGGGCCGCCGGAGTCGCGCGCGGGGTGCGGTGGCGCTCGGGGATGCTGCCGTACTTCAGAAAGAAGGGGGGGCACGAATCTCCAAGCGGTACGGGGGAGTTTAGCGGTCTGGGTCGTGCGCGCGCGTAGGCTTAGCGGGCTGGGCTGCGTTATCTGCTGCGCGCGCGCTGCAGTTCCTTTTCTTTTCTATTTTTCTTTTTTTTTTTGCTGAAATAGTTTTTGGAAGAAAATGATAAGGTTTTGGACTTTAAAAATTTTGAGAAAATTCATGGGACCATGTTAGCTCAAAAGCTAACAGTTGGCAAAAGGATTTTTGAAAATTCAAACCTTTACATTGCTGTTTGGATTTGAATCCAAATTAAGGAAATTTTCAATATTAATTAATATTAGAAAACAAAGTATTTTCAATAGGGTTTCCCCTAGGGTTTAAAATGATTTAAGGGATACAATGTTGTGGTGAACCTCATGGATTCAAAAGTGTAATGATTTTGAGAATTTGTTTGAATTTGAAATGATTTTAGAGTAATTGCTTGAATTAATGGTTTGATTAAACCAACAATTTAACAAGTGAGCAACATGGAATAAAATGGTTGTTTTTATTTGTTATTTTTATTCCAAAAGTTGTAACAGAGCAAGTATGAAATTAACCATTTGAATTTGTTTGAGTTTGAATTATGAAAACAATATAAATAGATGGAAAGCAAATAGTAACAATGCAAACAATAATAAAACAAATGCAATGAGATGATGACATGATGCATTGCTTGAAATAAAACAATAAATCAAACATTCTAAGGGATATTTCATACTTGGGATGTTACAAAACGCCCCCCTTGAAGGAATCGCGCCCCGAGATTCCTTACTGAGATGTGAAAAGGTCCGGATACTTCTTGCGAAGATCCTCTTCGGTCTCCCACGTTGCCTCTTTATCGGAATGATGCGACCATTGCACTTTCAAGAACTTGGTGCTCTTGTTGCGAGTCTTACGCTCGGTCTCATCGAGAATACGAATAGGGTGCTCCTCATAAGAGAGATCATCTTGCAGTTCAATGGAATCATGATCAACTGCACGATCTGGATCTTTGAAACACTTCTTGAGTTGTGACACGTGGAACACATCGTGCACTTTGGATAGTTTTTCTGGAAGTTCAAGACGATAAGCATTTTCTGCCCGCCTTGAGAGAATGTTGAAAGGACCAATGTATCTTGGTGCAAGCTTTCCTTTCACACCAAAACGATGAGTGCCTCTGAGGGGAGTTACACGGAGATATGCCTTATCACCAGGTGCATAGATCATATCCCTGTGCTTGCTATCATAATAGCTCTTCTGACAAGACTGAGCAATCCTGAGATTGTCACGAATGATACGAACTTTCTCCTCGGCTTCCTTAACAATGTCAGGGCCTCAAAGTGAACGTTCACCAGCTCCAGACCAATTGATTGGACTCCTGCATCTGCGACCATACAGTGCCTCAAATGGTGCCATGCCTAGGCTTGCCTGGTAGCTGTTGTTGTAGGAGAATTCAGCATATGGAAGGCAATCCTCCCATTTCATGCCAAAGGAGAGACCACATGCTCTGAGCATATCCTCGAGAATCTGATTGACTCTTTCGACTTGCCCCTGAGACTGAGGGTGATAAGCTGTGCTGAACAGAAGTTTGGTGCCCAAAGCTTCTTGAAAACTCTTCCAGAAATGAGAAGTGAAGATACTTCCACGGTCTGAGCTTATTTCCAATGGAACACCATGAAGAGGAACAATCTTTGCTGTGTAGAGCTCTGCTAACTGGCTAGCTGAGATAGTTTCCTTTACAGCATAGAAGTGAGCTACCTTAGTGAGACGATCAATAACAACGAAGATTGCATCGTTGCCCTTCTTGGACTTTGGAAACCCAGTAACGAAGTCCATTTCAATCATGTCCCACTTCCACTCAGGAATTTTCAGAGGTTGGAGTAGACCGGCTGTTTTCTGATGGACTGCCTTAACACGTTGACAAACGTCGCATTCAGAAACGTATTGAGCAATTTCACGTTTCATGCCAGGCCACCAATACAGAGTCTTGAGATCCTGGTACATCTTTGTACTTCCAGGGTGGATGGATAGAGGAGTTTCATGAGCCTCCTTGAGAATGATATCCTTGAGACTTTGAATCTGAGGAACTGCAATGCGTCCTTCGAAGAACACAGTTCCCTTGTCATCAATTGAGAAGGACTTGAATTTATCACTGCCCTCTTTGATGTGCTCTACAATCTTCTTGATTTCATTATCACGAAGTTGTTCAGAACGAATCTTGTCCTCGAGAGTTGGACTGGCTGTCAAGCTAGCAAGGTATCCTTCAGGGACAAGACCAAGGTTCAGCTTCTGGAATTCTTCATGAAGTGGAGGTTGGCTTTCCATGATCATGAGATTATTGCAATAGGATTTGCGACTGAGAGCATCGGCCATAACATTAGCCTTGCCTGGAGTGTAAGAAATGGTGAGATCAAAGTCTTTAATCTTCTCAATCCATCTCCTTTGCCTGAGGTTTAGATCTGGCTGAGTGAAGATGTATTTCAGACTCTTATGATCTGAAAAGATTTCAGTTTTGTTACCCAACAAGTATTGTCTCCATTTCTTGAGGGCAAACACAACTGCTGCAAGTTCAAGATCATGAGTGGGATAGTTTTGCTCATGTGGGTTCAACTGACGTGAAGCATAAGCCACAACTTGACGTTCTTGCATAAGAACTGCACCTAGGCCTTGGAGAGATGCATCACAGAATATCTGGAAAGGTTTGGTGGTATCTGGGCCAACTAGAACAGGGGTGGAAGTGAGTTTTGTCTTCAGGAGGTTGAAACTCTCATCACATTGTGGAGTCCAAACGAACTTTTTGTCCTTCTTTGTGAGATCAGTGAGAGGTTTAGCAATCTTGGAAAAGTTTTGGACGAAACGACGGCAATAGCTAGCCAAGCCAAGAAAACTTCTGACTTGCTTCACCGTCTTAGGGGGTTTCCAGTCAACAATTGCCTTAACCTTTTCCGGGTCAATGGCTATGCCTTTGGCAGAGATGATATGACCAAGATATGCAACTTCTGGAATCCAGAACTCACATTTGGAAAACTTGGCATACAGACGATGCTCGCGAAGTTTCATGAGAGTGAGACGAAGGTGTTCTCCATGCTCTTCCTCGGATTTTGAGTAGACCAGAATGTCATCAAGATATACCACAACAAACTTGTCGAGGTATTCATGGAAGACAGAATTCATGAGTCTTGAGAACGTTGCCGGTGCATTGGTGAGACCAAAGGACATGACGGTGTATTCATATAGACCGTAACGAGTGGTGAAAGCTGTCTTAGGAATATCTTCCTTTCTGATCTTTATCTGATGGTACCCCATCCTCAAGTCCAACTTTGAGAATATTGAGGCTCTAGCAAGTTGATCAAAAAGATCATCGATACGAGGAAGTGGATACTTGTTCTTGATTGTTTTCTCGTTGAGAGGACGATAGTCAACCACAAGTCTTTTTGTTTGATCCTTCTTGGCAACAAACAGAGTTGGGCAACCCCAAGCGGAGGAACTAGGCTGAATGTAACCTTTCTCCATGTACATATCGATTTTCTCCTTCAACAATTTCAGTTCAGGAGGAGCTATCTTATATGGATGCTTAGAGATTGGAGCAGTACCTGGCTCAAGCTCGATCACGAACTCAACTGCTCTGTCCGGGGGCATCCTTGGCAACTCTTCTGGAAAGACGTCAGGGAATTCACAAACCACCGGAACATTTTCAATTGCAGGAAGGGGTTTGGCATCGAGGTTGAACAGCTGAACAGAACTTGATCCATATGGAGAATAGACTATCTGGCCTGAAGTGTGGGAGAGAGTTATTGACTTTTGAGCACAGTCAATTTTAGCTTTGTGGGTCTTCAAGCAATCCATACCCAGAATGACATCAATGTCAGAATTTCCCAGCAACATGAGTGAAGCAAGGAATATGCGACCTCCAATTAGGATCTCATTGTCCATGCTTATCTTGGATGTCAACATTTGCGGTCCCGGAGAGTGAACAGTCATTTGATTGCTTAGCGGAACCAGAACTAGGTTGTATGCTTTTGCAAAAATCTTTGACACAAAGGAATGCGATGCTCCAGTATCAAACAACACTTTAGCTGGAATAGAGTTTACGGGTAATATACCGAGAACGACGTCAGCAGCTTCCTCAGCTTTGTCGGCCTTGATATGGTTCACCCTCGCGGTCCTCCCGACAGGCCTGTTGTTGGAGTTGAAGGCTTTAGCCGGGGGAGCACGAACCATTGCCTGGTTGGTGTTGGGGCGAGGAGGTAGGGGTAGCTGCTTCTGAGTGCACTTATCAGCGTAGTGTCCAGTCTCCTTGCACTTGAAGCAAGTGACGAAACGAGGAGGACCTGGCCTTGGCTGCCCCATTGGAATCCTCTGACCCTGCATCTGAGATGGGTTGGGTGGGCGGGGACCAAAGCCTGGAGAAGCTTGGGCATTTGGAGCCCGAGTGACAGCACCATTTGGCACCCAGATGCGGCGCTTCTGCGGAGGGGTGGTCATGTTGGAGGAGGAACCACCCTCACGCGAGTGCTTGCGCGACTCTTCGAACGCCTTGCGCCCATTCTCCTCATTGAGCGCGGTGTTCACGAGCTCCACGAAGTCCTTGCACTTGATGTTGGTGAGAGCGTACTTCAGTTCCGGGTTAAAACCTCGGCGGAACCGTGCCATCTTTTTGGCTTCAGTGGACACTTCGTCACCAGCGTACCGAGCGAGAGGATTGAACTCGTTCTGGTAGCCGAGGACGTCCAGCTTGCCCTGTCTGAGAGAGCAGAATTCCTCACGCATCCTTTCCATGAGACCATCCGGGATGTGGTGCTTCAGGAAGGCATCCTTGAAACATCCCCAGGTGATAGGATAGCCAGCTCTCATGGTCTCGTAATTCTCCCACCAAGTAGCTGCCTGACCCTTCAGTAGGTAGGTGGCATACTTGACCTTATCTTCCTCAGCAACATGAGCAATCTCCAGAGCCCTGTTGATCTCCCTGATCCAGTCATCAGCATCCAGAGGCTCACGTGTTGCCACGAAAGCTCTCGGCCCCACGCTCAGAAACTCCTTAATGCTGACTCGCGGAGCATTCTGGTTGTGGTGCTGGTTAGCCTGGATCTGGGCCATCTGTGTCACCACTTGGGTCATCTGAGCTAACAGTTCCCCCATTGGTGGTGGCGGAGGCGGGTTGTTCCTGGTTGGAGGCATCCTGAACAGAATATCATTTTAGCACAACAACAGAAAAGGATAGACTTGGTAACCGAAAGATAGATTATTCCGACGCATGAATAGATAACCAACAGGTACATCATCACATGTTCAAATACATCAGAATATCCAATAGACCAATACATGGTTCGAAAGACAAGGATAACTAAACATAGCTAGGAATGGATACATCGGTACTCCCATGCTCATCACGCAGGATGGCGGTGAGTAGTACGACGAGAGATACGGTGAGGAGGAACCCCACGGAAGTAGGTATCACGACGATCCCTGTAGATAGGAACTGCTCTGAGAGCAACTCTCGGTGTGGTGAAATAGAAAGCGTCGTGTCCCTGTGCTCCATACCGGGGAATCCCTGTGTAACCAGCTCCGAGGTCGAGAAGTGGACCTCTGATCGGCTCGTAACCTCCAGCATCTGGCAGAGGAAAACCAAGTGTCTGAGTGAAACGTGCAAAGCGCTCGTCTCCAACGAAGTCTGTGGTGTACGTGGCCAGACGAGTCAATGCCAGATAGAGCTGCTCCCTGACTGAGGCTAACTCCTGAGAAAGTGTGGAAGCAACTGCGTCACTGTGCCTCACGAACTGGGCAGTGGTGTGCAGCCTGGAGCTATCAGACTCGTAGGTATCCAGGTCGCGGTGGACAGTGAAGTGAACTCCCGCCGACGTGATGTAACCGCGGGGGATGTGACGATAGATGGAATCATCAAACCCCCAGTAGTCAGCACGGAGAACGGTGAGACTCACGTACGCTGCCTGTTGCACGGCCATATCCACTGTGGAACCTACTGCCTCGTAGCGGTGGGCAAAGCTCCTGCCATCATCCGACAGAATGTAGACGATAGCCCGGTAGCAGGTCTGGTCAAACTCTCGCTGCTGCTCGTAGACCTGGTACTCTGGTGCCCAACGGAACCCCAGATAGGTAACCATGTCTCTCAGCATCTCCGGATAACCGGCGGTGCTCTCACAGCGAGTCATCCGAACCACCTGCGGGTAGAACCTGAGATCCATCTGCAGATGATTTGGGAGGTTTTGATTAGACTCCGGTAGAGAACTGATGTGGAAAGTAACAACAAGGTTCAACGGACGAAAAGGATGTTGAAAAGAACAGGATATTGAAGCAACATCGGGAAACTCGAGACCAAAAACTCCTGAGGTACTACAGAGAACCCAAAACACGTGAAATCCTAACTTGAAAGTTTAGGTGAGAACAGAAAACAACGTTGCACTTCCTTACCAGAAAAAGGGTGGGTGGGTGGGGAAAGAAGAAAAATGGCAGAATTCCTACTCTCACGTTTCATTTTTCCTATATAGCTACAAAATAGTTTCTAGACTCAACTGCGACTAGTAAAAAGGGATCCTACAGGCAGACAGGCTCTGATACCATTTGTCGCACCCTGGCTTCTAAGGGATACTCATCGTACGAACTGGATAGAAGGTGCTTGGATTATGGGGCATAACTGCTCCCACGTCCCAGCTTCCTGGTAGGCCTGCGCTTATGCGCGACAACACAAGCCCTGCTATTCCACCGTCGATGTAAACTATCCACTAGAAGTCATAGGCACTACTGTCGACGTACTTCATATCAATCACGCACGGTACGTCAACAGCTTTGAACGAATGATGATCACAACTTATCTCTAAGACACAAAAGATTGAAATAAGGTTGCAAATGGCCTTCACTAAGGCAGAGATAGCAAATACAATCATCCAGAGGACACATGTCCCAACATAGCATTCATTACATCAGCGGAAGCAATCAAAGGTGTCTGGGTACAGACAAATCCAACAGGCTTAAGAAGCCGGAGAAAATAAAGAAGACGAAGCCCATCCACGTAGATCCTGGATCCAGCCCTGGTCCAGCTAACTACTCGTCTGCAGTCTCGTCAAACTCCACAAAAGTAGCCATCCTGGTGGTCATCGTAGCCGTAGTCGTAGTCTGCGTAAACCACAGCCCCAACGGGGTCAGTACATCCAAGTACTGGCAAGCAAGACTCAAAGTTCACCAAAGTATAACCCGTCAACACAAGCACAGATGACTTGGGTTCAACGGAAAGAAAGGGATATATAAGATGCTGCAACTGGCTGCACTAACCAACTACAGAGATTCTATCACTTCCAACTATTAGAAAGGGGATAAGATCGAGGGTTGTAACCAACTGGAAGATAACATCAAACAAACCCATCCTGGATCTCGCCCCTTATCCAAAGAAGCAATCCGAGGATAACTCACACAGTTGGATTAAGGATGAATCAAGTTGTTGTGTGAATAACCTATTACTAGTCAAGTTATTAATCATTGGGTGAGACATGATTGATCATTATGTTTAAGTTGTCCTGAGTACTTGCTAGCCAGTACTTTCACCAAGTAATCCATAACCGCGGAAAACACGGCTTCTCGAGAAGATTATCCCTGCAGGGTTGCACCAATTTGGCCGTACACGTATGAATAACCCGCCAGATGGGATGCCTCCCACCAAGCGGGGCACTCAACACAACTCAACTCTTCTCCGCATCAAGCACAAAGCACCTTGGGCGCACGGCTAATCGAGCCCAGAAGAAAATGGACCCTCATAGCACTCTAAGAACGTGTCCCCCTATATGCCGACTACAAAAGTTCCACCCTGCGCTGGGCTCGCAAAAACATGCATGCGGCAAATAGAAAGCACGAACTAAATGAGATGATTTGGACGAGATGCGAATCAAATCAAATTGAGGGGGGCGCCCATACTCGCTTCCCACATGCGGGTAGTGCGCTCATCATGGATCAGTAGACAAGACCCTTTTCCTATTAGGGTCGACACTAGCAGGCCTCAAAACCACACAGGGCCTCCTGCCGGTGCCTTATCATCAAATTATTATTAACAGTAATAACATTAGCATGATTGATTGATTGATTAAACATCGAGCCCCCAGAACATAATGAAATAGTAACTGAAAAGTAACGGGTAACAGACTCGAGCAAAACAACCTAAGCATGCTAGTAAGACACTGGCTAAATCATCAGGGTTGTAGGAGGGGGGATGAGGCAATATCAGGGTTAAAGGATTCATGTGATAGGTTCGTAACAGAAACATCTACCACTATGGCTAGCAAGATATAGACAACGGAAAGTATCGGTAACCAGGGTTGAAAGGAACACAATGGTTCATGTGAGTGATAACTTGCCTGCAAACTCAACAGCCGGGTACTGAGCTAGATCCTCAGAAGGGGTGCTGTAAAGGTCGTCTGTCTCAACGTCGTCGTCTATTCGAGAAGAGGCAAACAAACAAAACAGGAATGTAAACAATCATTGCCATGGCATTGTGCACAATCAATATGATGCATGACAAATTAATAGTGCAGAAAAATAAACTGACTAACATGGTAGCACAAATTAAATGGACCCATATGCAAGGGTTGCATATGGAAAGGGATCCATTGGAATAAGTGGAACAAATGATTTACAATTATTTATTATGTGATAGTTGTTATCATGATGCATGCATGATGATGATGACAAGATAACAATAAATAACAATGATAGATGTAAAGGAAAAGGAATAAAACAAGTTTAGAACTTATTTATTAAGTTTGGAAAATTTTGGTTACCTAAACATGTCACACAAACAAATATTGTTTTCACCAATTTAAAGTGTGCAAAACAATTAACAAATTTTATATTTGAAAAGAACATCAAATTTTAGTTGGATTACATGTTTCACATTTTGAAATTCGAATTAGGATGAATTTATTATTAATTAAACAATATTAAACAAGTTTTAATTGAATTTAAAACAAGCTTAAATATTATTTGAATTTTATTTGTTCAAACCATAAATTCAAATTCACATTTGAGAAGTTCATAGTTTGGTGGTTTGAAAACATATTTTGCATGTTCAAAAATATTTTATATTAAGCAAGTTATGATTTTTATCAAATTTAATTGAATTAAACAAGTATTAAATTGTTTAGGCAATTTAAATTATTCAAACAATGAAACAAATTTTATATTTGAATAGAACATTCAAAAAGGTGTGAAAAACATATTTTATTTGTATTATTTGGAAATAGTATGAATTATTTATGAATTATTGCAAATTACATTTGAACTATTCAAATTTGAAATTTAAATATATTTTGAAAACTCAAAACAGAACACAAATGGAACAATTGGAAAGATTATGAAATTTTGAACAGAAAACATATATAACTTTTATTTATTAGAATTACAGATTAAAAGTTATTGAATTTTAAAGTTTATTGTTTATTCTGCCATTTTAAAAAGAATTGGAAATTAAACAGATGCGTTTTAAATCTTTTGTTACCGTGCAGGAAACCTACCCACACGCTGCCAGGGGGGCCCGTGGCCAGCGTGGCGAGCGCGCGCTGGCGTGGCAAGGGGAGCCACTGCCAGGTGGGGCCGTGCGCGCGAGAGAAAATGCGAAAAAGTGTGCGGCCGCGGGGGATCGATCCCGCGAGCTCGCGGTGCGTGCAAAGGCCTGAACCGCTGCGCTGCTGTCGTGTGTTTGACAGTAACGGGGGCGCAGAGAGGATATCGTTACTTTAGCGCGGAACTGAATTTTTGACTGAAACTTGCGCGGCTACTGAATCTGTCGCTGACGGAAACGATCTCGCCGGAGAGAAAAAAACGACGGCCGTGCTAGCTGGTGGTGAGGATGGTTGCGATCGCGTGCGCGTGTGCAGCAGTAACAGAGAGGGAAGGAGGGAGGGGTACGGTGGAGCTCACCGTGGTTGTAGAAGGAGGCAGAGGCCTGATGACGTGAGATGACGGAGGCGTCGCCGGCGGGGAAGAGGACGGCGTCGAGGAAACAGCAGCTCTCCGTGCGAGTTCAGGTGTCCCACGCGAAGAGGGAAGGGTGGCGAACTGATTCCTGGCGAGAGTTGGCTAGGTGGGGTTCGAGGGTGGCGGCGCCATGGCAATCTTCAGAGGCTCGCCGGCGGTGAGAAGTTCAGAGGTGGGGAAGCGATGGCAGAGGGCAGGAAAAAAATGGCGGCGCGGCGCGGGAGCAGTGGACCTAGGGCTAGGGTTTAGGTTCCAGGGGTCTAGGGGGGCTAAATAGGCACGGGAGAGCGACGGGGGCCGCCGGAGTCGCGCGCGGGGTGCGGTGGCGCTCGGGGATGCTGCCGTACTTCAGAAAGAAGGGGGGGCACGAATCGCCAAGCGGTACGGGGGAGTTTAGCGGGCTGGGTCGTGCGCGCGCGTAGGCTTAGCGGGCTGGGCTGCGTTATCTGCTGCGCGCGCGCTGCAGTTCCTTTTCTTTTCTATTTTTCTGTTTTTTTTTTTTTTGCTGAAACAGTTTTTGGAAGAAAATGATAAGGTTTTGGACTTTAAAATTTTTGAGAAAATTCATGGGACCATGTTAGCTCAAAAGCTAACAGTTGGCAAAAGGATTTTTGAAAATTCAAACCTTTACATTGCTGTTTGGATTTGAATCCAAATTAAGGAAATTTTCAATATTAATTAATATTAGAAAACAAAGTATTTTCAATAGGGTTTCCCCTAGGGTTTAAAATGATTTAAGGGATACAATGTTGTGGTGAACCTCATGGATTCAAAAGTGTAATGATTTTGAGAATTTGTTTGAATTTGAAATGATTTTAGAGTAATTGCTTGAATTAATGGTTTGATTAAACCAACAATTTAACAAGTGAGCAACATGGAATAAAATGGTTGTTTTTATTTGTTATTTTTATTCCAAAAGTTGTAACAGAGCAAGTATGAAATTAACCATTTGAATTTGTTTGAGTTTGAATTATGATAACAAGATAAATAGATGGAAAGGAAATAGTAACAATGCAAACAATAATAAAACAAATGCAATGAGATGATGACATGATGCATTGCTTGAAATAAAACAATAAATCAAACATTCTAAGGGATATTTCATACTTGGGATGTTACAGGAGCCTCCGGGCTCCGTCTCCCTCTTGTTTCCGGCTCATATTTTCCAAAAATAGTAAAAATAAAAGTTGGAAGATGTTTCGCGAACGTTTTCTTACCAAAACTGA
The DNA here is from genome assembly GCA_028641055.1 of Alopecurus myosuroides. Lineage (NCBI taxonomy): Eukaryota > Viridiplantae > Streptophyta > Magnoliopsida > Poales > Poaceae > Alopecurus > Alopecurus myosuroides. The sequence goes on along the minus strand of CM054057.1, from coordinate 200,959,444 downwards.
TACCTATTGGAAAACTGACTCTGCAGTTTCTCAAATATGTTTCTTAATAAATTCCTCTGGGATCATGGCTCGAATACAATCAACATTTTCATTATAAGGATCTCCAGAAATATAATGCTTGAGTCTTTGGCCATTCACCACTTGTGAGGAGTTTTCTTCAAGGGAAACAATTTTAATTGCCCCCGAACGATATACCTATTCGATAATAAAAGGTCCTTCCCATATCGAGAGTAATTTTCCTGCAAAAAATCTGAGACGAGACCTATAGAATAGCACTTTATCACCAACATGAAATTCTCCTTTAATAATTCTCTTATCATGCCACCTTTTAACTTTCTCTTTAAAGAGCTTAGCATTTTCATATGCTTCACTCCTCCATTCATCTAAAGAACTTAAGTCAAGAAACCTTTTCTCACTAGCAAGTTTAAAATCTCTATTTAAGTCTTTCACTGCCCAATAAGCTTTGTGTTCTAATTCTAGGGGCAAGTGACAAGCTTTTCCATAAACCATATTATAAGGAGACATGCTGATACGTCGAAAACGTATCTCCTTTTCCGAACACTTTTCTTATGATTTTCCTCTAAACTTGTGTGTTTTGGATACAACTAACACGGACTAACGCTATTTTCAGCAGAATTACCTTGGTGTCTTGTTTTTCTGCAGAAAAATAAACTTTCCAGAAAATTCCCAGAAAAGAGCCCATTGATGTTATCACCCCGGAAGACCCCGGGAGCCAGAAGGGGGCCAGGAGTGGGGCCACACCCCCTGGTGCGGGTCCCCCTGGCTGCGCCAGCATAGGGTGTGGGCCCCCTAGGACCCCCCTCGGACTCCCCTTTCGACTACAAGTAGCCTCTAAACCTAAAACCCGAGGGGGTTCGTCATATTCCACAGAAACACAACAGAGTGTCTCCGCCGTCCGGAACCTCGATTCGGGGATCAGAAGTTCCTGTTCTGGCACCCTGCCGGGACGAGGAAGTGGAGGAGATCATCGCCATCGTCATCACCAACACCTCTCCATCGACCATCCATGTTTCCCCCATCCATGTGTGAGTAATTCCCCGTTGTAGGCTGAAGGGGATGGTAGGGATTGGATGAGATCGTTCATGTAATAGTGCCGTGATTGTTAGGGCATAGTGCCTAGTATCCTCTATTAGTGCTATTGACATTGTTGCAACTTGTTATGCTTAATGCTTGCCACTTTGGGCCCGAGTGCCATGATCTCAAATCTGAACATGTTATTGAATCACGATGATAATTATTGTTTCTCGATCATACCTGCAAGTTGTTTACACATATTGTTGTCCGGAACCCGAGGCCCCGAAGTGACAGAAATTGGGACAACCGGAGGGGATGGCTACGATGTGAGGATCACATGTGTTCACGGAGTGTTAATGCTTTGCTCCGGTGTTCTATTAAAAGGAACACCTTAATTACTAGTAGTTCCCTTGAGGCCCCGCTGAAAACGGGCTGGTAGGACAAAATATGTTGTGCAAGTTCTCATTGCGAGCACGTACGACTATTTACGAAACACATGCCTATGGTTACTTAGTGCTTGGATGTTTTATCATATTTATATGCGATGTCCCTGACATTATCATTATTAGAACTTTCTCATTCATGCAACGCCCATTCATCTATACCCATGCCTACAGTATTTAATCTGTTGTTTACTTCAATCACTACTGCTGCTGTTTTCATACTACTGTTGTTATTATTTCACTATTGCTGCTACTATAAAGCTGTTACTACCGATAAACCACTGCGAACAAAAGTACTTTCAGTTGCAGGTGAATTGACAACTCACTTGTTAAGGCTCACAAATATTCTTTGGCTCCCCTTGTGTCGAATCAATAAATTTGGGTTTTACTTCCCTCGAAGACTGTTGCGATCCCCTATACTTGTGGGTCATCACATGCCCATGGGATTTTATAAGTAGTTCTGTAAGCCCACAGAGCATCATTTAACTTCTTAGCCCAATTTTTTCTAGATTTGTTAACAGTCTTTTGCAAGATAGATTTGATTTCTCTATTTGATAATTCTACTTGACCACTAGTTTGAGGATGATAGGGTGAGGCAATTCTATGATTAACACCATATTTAGCAAGAGTCTTTCTAAAACCACCATGAATACAATGAGAACCCCCATCAGTCATAAGATATCTAGGTACAACAAACCTAGGGAAAATGATGTCTTTAAGCATTTTTAATGAGGTTTCACCATTAGCACTTTTAGTAGGTATAGCTTCTACCCATTTAGTAACATAATCAACAGCAACAAGGATATGAGTGTAGCCTTTTAAAGGAGGGAAAGGACCCATAAAATCAAAACCCCAACAATCAAATGGTTCAATAACAAGAGAAGAATTCATAGACATTTCATTACGTCCAGAAATATTTCCAACCCTTTGACATTGATCACAAGGTAAAACAAACTTTCTAGCATCTTTAAAGAGAGTAGGCCAATAAAAACCTGATTGTAGAACTTTATATGCAGTTCTATCTCCAGCGTGATGTCCTCCATAAGCACTACTATGACATTTTCTCGATATCTCTTGTTGTTCATTTTCAGGAACACATCTTCGCATAATACCGTCAACACCTTCTTTATATAAGTGTGGTTCATCCCAAAAATAATGCCTCAAATCATAGAAGAATTTTCTTCTTTGCTGAGCTGTAAAGGTAGGAGGCAAATACTTGGAAACAATAAAGTTAGCATAATCAGCATACCATGGACTCTCTTGAGAGCTCACTTTTATTGCAGCTAACTGTTCATTAGGAAAACTATCATTAACAGGAATAGGGTCATCAGAGATATTTTCTAATCTAGAAAAATTATCAGCAACAGGATTTTCAACACCCTTCCTATCCACGATATGTAAATCAAACTCTTGTAAAAGAAGCACCCATCTAATAAGCCTAGGCTTAGCATCTTTCTTTTCCATAAGGTACCTAATAGCAGCATGATCAGTGTGAATAGTAATTTTAGAACCAACAATATACTGCCTAAATTTATCACAAGCAAAAACTATAGCTAGGAACTCTTTCTGAGTGGTAGCATAATTCTTTTGAGCACAATCAAGAGTTTTACTAGCATAATGAATAACATTTAACTTCTTATCTATCCGCTTTCCAAGAACATCACCTACAACATAATCACTAGAATCACACATAATTACAAACGGTAAATTCCAATCTGGGGGTTGAACAATAGGGGCAGATATTAAAGCCTTCTTTAAAATTTCAAAAGCTTCTTTACAATCTTCATAAAAAAAAGGTACATCTTTTTGAAGAAGATTAGTAAGAGGTTTTGATATTTTAGAGAAATCTTTAATAAACCTTCTATAGAAACTAGCATGGCCAACAATACTACGAATACCTTTAACATCCCTGGGACAGGGCATTTTCTCAATAGCTTCAACTTTAGCTCTATCAACTTCAATACCTCTTTCAGAAATTTTATGTCCAGGTACAATTCCTTCATTAACCATAAAATGGCATTTCTCCCAATTAAGAACAAGATTAGTCTCCTCACATCTCTGCAAAACTTTATCAAGATTCTGCAAACAATTATCAAAAGAAGTTCCATAGACGGAGAAATCGTCCATGAAGACTTCCACAATTTCTTCACAAAAACCATGAAAGATAACATACATGCATATTTGAAGAGTAGCAGGAGCATTACATAAACCAAAAGGCATATGTCTATAAGCATAGGTTCCAAAAGGACAAGTGAAAGTTGTTTTCTCTTGATCAGGCTTCCTAACAACAATTTGGGAGAACCCAGAATAACCATCAAGAAAATAGAAATGGGTTTTCTTAGACAACCTTTCTAACATTGATCAATAAAAGGTAAAGGATAATGATCTTTTTTTAGTAAACTTATTAACTTTCCTAAAATCAATACACGTCCTATAACCAACCACTACTCTTTAAGGGATAAGTTCATTATTTTCATTTGGCACAACAGTCATCCCTCCGTTCTTAGGGACATAATGCACAGGGCTAACCCATCTACTATCAGCAATAGGATAAATAATACCAGCATCAAGGAGTTTTAATACATCGTTTCTTACCACACCCTTCATCTTAGGATTGAAACGACGTTAATGCTCAACAACTGGCTTTGCATCAGGTTCAATATTAATAGCATGCTGACATATAGTAGGAGAAATCCCCTTCAAATCATCAAGAGTATAACCAATAGCACCTCTCTGTTTCTTCAATATTCTTAATAATCTCTCCTCTTCTTCACCAGAAAGTTTAGAACTAATAATAACAGGATATAATTTCTTATGATCAATATGAGCATATTTAAGATTGTCAGGCAAGGGTTTTAAATCAAAAACAGGATCCTCCTTGGGTGGTAAAGTGGTGCCCAAGGTCTTCCACCGGTAAATTATGTTTCACCATCGCTGGCTGATGTAGGAAAATCTCGTCAATTTCATTCCTTTAGTCCATACAGATATCACTTTCGTGGTCTTCCATGTATTGATGCTAAGGATTGTTAGGAGCAAGAGCAATAGCAGCCAATTGTTCAACTCTATAATTCTCATTAGGCAATTCAGCTTCATAAGGTGCTTTAGCAAATTTGGAGAAATTAAATTCATAAGACTCTCCATCAAACTTTGTAAGGATTTTCTCCTTTTAACAATCTATAATAGCACCACAAGTGTTTAAGAAAGGTCTACCAAATATAGTAGGACAAGTATCACTAGCAGAAGTTCCTAGTACTAGAAAATCAGCGGAATACTTAGTTTTACCACATAAGACCTCCACATCTCTAACAATACCAATTGGAGAAATAGCTTCCCTATTAGCAAGTTGAATAATCACATCAATGTCTTCAAGTTCACAAGAACCAATTTCATGAATGATTTCTTTATAAAGCTCATAAGGAATAACACTAGAACTAGCACCAATATCACACAAACCATAATAGCAATGATCACCTATCCTAACAGATAGCACAGGAACACTGGGTTTCCTAGATTTACTAGGATGAGAGACAATATTAGAAGCATCTTCACAAAATATAATGTGTCCCTCTTCTACATTTTCAGAAACAAGGTCTTTTACTATTGCTACTATAGGTTCTACAGTTATTTGTTCCTCGGGTTCTACAGGTTTCTTGCACTTTTATTAACCAAACTAGCTAACATAGAATATTGTTTTACCTTAGCAGGGAAAGACATTTTCTCAATATAAGGTTCAGGCACAATAGAATCAACAGTATGAACTTCTATATCTCTAGCAGGAACACAATTAACAGTATCTTTATAAGGTGCATGGTAGTTGTCCCATTCATTTTTAGGAATATCAAAATAGGAAGCAAAATCCTTATATAAGTTTGCAACAACTTGAGAATCAAGACCATAAGCAATACTAACATTATGAAAATCATCTGATGACATAAAAGTTTTAATGCATTCATAGTCATAATTTATACCGGACTTTCTACCTTTGTCATTCTCCCATCCTTTAGTGTTTTGTTGAATACGGTCAAGAAGATCCCATTTAGCTTCATCTTTCATACGTGTAAATGATCCAGAACAAGAAGCATCCAATAAATTCTTATGATGAAGAGAAATCATTTCATAGAAATTATTAATAACAATATTACTGGGGAGCTCATGAACGGGGCATTTGAGCATTAGTAACTTCAATCTCCCCCATGCTTGGGCAATACTCTCTCCGTCATGAGGCCAAAAATTATATATATAATTCCAATCTCCATGAATTTCACTGAGAGGATAGAATTTAGAGTAAAAGAGAGGCACAATTTTCTTCCATCCAATAGTTTGGCTATTATTCAGCAGTTTGAACCATTCAGCGGCTCGGCCTATCAATGATATAGAGAATAATTTCCTCTTCACTTGACTCATTGTAATACCTGCACACTTGAACAACTCGCATAATTCATGTAAAAAGAGCAAATGATCACCATGATGGACAGTTCCATCTCCTGAATAGGAGTTATTCCTAACATGTTTAACAATCTTTATAGGTATTTTATAAGGATCCAAATCATCAGGCGGTGGATCACTTACTACCCTAGCAGTGGTAGCAGTCCCGCAAATAAGGTTTCAAAAGGAGATCCAAACATAGTGTAATAAAGCAGTAGACAGTAATAAAAACAACACTTATAGCAGAAGCTTCCTTTATCAATTCCACTTCCCAATAGCACTTCACTCCCCGGCAACGGCGCCAGAAAATAGTCTTGATGACCCACAAGTATAGGGGGTGTATCGTAGTACTTTAGATAAATAAGAGTGTCGAACCCAATGAGGAGCAGAAGGTGTTGACAAGCAGTTTCGATGAAGGAATAACTGTAAATATTGAAAGATAAATTTGTACGGGTTTTTGATGTTGCAGATAAATAAAGTGCGAGTAAATAAAATGCAGTAATAATAATTGCAGCAAGTGGCCCAATCCTTTCTTCAGCAAAGGACAAGCTGGTAGGTTTACTTATGATTAACAAATGTTCTCGAGGACACACGGGAGGTTTCTGTCAAGTGCTTTTGTTCCATGCAGCTGAATAATGCTAGGTGTTTTGATAATTGCTGTGTGGGTGAACCTATGCTAATGTACCGTACCATCCAAGACTAATACATACTTGTGATTATACCCCTTGCAAGCATCCGCAACTACAAGAAAGTATTTAAGAAATAAATCGAACCACAGCTTTAAACTCCGGAATCCTACGGTCTCTCGTGTAATGGTTTCCTAACGGGGGTTTAGGTTTCTGTCACTCCGGCAACCCCACAATTAGTAGCCAAATACACGATGCATCCCCCTGGGCCCATAAATGGTGAAGTATCATGTATTCGATGTTCACACGACACCACTAGGAGAATAACACCACAACTTAAATATCAAACATTAAATATTATTCAACATTACTTCACTACTAACAACTTGACTTCTCCCATGTCCTCAAGAAAAACACAAACTACTCACAAGACATCATATGAATCATAATCAGAGGTGATATAATGGATGATAAAAATCTGGTCAGAAAGTGCAAACACCGATAAATCTCACAAGCATCAACTACTAACAAGTAATCCACACCGGAAGAGAGATCTAATGCAAAACAACGATAGAGGCCCCTAATTGTTACAGCGGGATGACGGTGGACGATGAGGGTGATGGTGCTGGTGGTGATGATGATGATGATGATGATGACGATCTTGATGATGCCTAGAGCGATGACAGTGACGATGGCGGTGATTTCCCCTCTCCGGAGAGGAATTTCCCCGGCAGATTTGTTCCTGCCAGAGAGTTTTCTCTCTCAGGTGTTTTCCGCCCCGAGGTGGCGGCGAAATAATTCTTTGATGATGGAATGAGGCTTAGGGTTTCCTGGGGGCCAAGCACGCGAAAAATACCCCCAGAGGTGGGCCAGGGTGGCGTGGCCAAGGGGACGCGCCACCTCATGGTGTGCGCCCGTGGTGGCTCCCCAATGGCTCTCCTTCCGGCTTGGTTCCTCCTCTGAACTTTTAGGACACCCCCGGTGTCCCACTTCTTCTTCTGATCCGGTATCCCGAAGGTGCTTTTTCCATCAGATTCCTGGTCCCGGTGTTTATTCTCCAAAAATTATAGAACATGCAAAATAATATAAAATAACATAAGGGATGCATCATAACATGAAATATATCGAATTATTATATACAATAGTGATGCAAAATGGACATATCAACTACTCACGCATCATTCCGGAGGCAGGCATGGTGATGAAGAGCCCTCCGGTGATGATTTCCCCTCCCGGCAGGGTGCCAGGGAGAGCTTCAAAACCCTCCCAAACTAGGGTTGACGATGACGGCGGCCGTGGAACTTTTCGTGGATGGAGGCTCGGGTATTTAGGTTTTTCCCGAGAATATCAATTTATAGGAGAAAGGGCGATGTTGATGGGCGCTTGAGGGGGCCCACACCACCTGGTGGCATGGCCAGGGGGCGCGCCACTCTATGGTGTGGGTGCCTCAGAGACCCCCCTCCGGCTCTCCTCCGGACTCCGGGTACGTGACAGAAAATAGGACCCTGGGATTTTGTTTCGTCCATTTCCAAGAATATTTCCATAACAACTTTTCTGAAACAAAAAACAACAGAAAACAGGAACTGACGCTGTGGCATCTTGTTAATAGGTTAGTCCCAGGAAATCCATAAAAATGATATAAAGTGTATAGAAAACATGTAGCAAATGTCATAATATCAATCATGGAACATAAAAAATATAGATACGTTGGAGATGTATCAAGCATCCCCAATCTTAGTTCTACTCGTCCTCGAGTAGGTAAAACGATAAAAAAAACCTGAGGTGACATGCTACCAACACAATCTTGATCAGCATTATTTTAAAAGCATTGTAAGGTGAGATCAAAGTACGCTAAACATAGGCATGATATATAAAATTCTAACAATGTAACTTAGCAACCATGTTGCAACATGAAAAGTAGCACAAACAAAAGATCATGAATAATAATGCACTTGAAATTTATATGTTTGTTTTGAGCATAAAGAAAATATAGCAATGTGGTATTCCGCTTGTCCTTAAAGTGATACAAAAACATAAATGCCAGGACACCTTCAAAGTTCAAGTGGTGACTAGATACAAGTAATTTGAGAACAAGTAATAACATATCATGAATTAATCAATAAATCTTTGGGACCGATGCACATTATATCAGAATGACAATTATGCTCTCTTAATTGGAGCATATATTTAGAATATGAAGACTCAACATAAAAGTAAAGAAAGGCCATTCGCAGAGGGAAGCAGAGATTACTCATGTGCTAGAGCTTTTTATTTGATTAAAACAGAGGTATTGAAACCAATTTTGAGAGAGGTGTATGTCTATGTGAACAAATGGTAATGAAAAACTTATCATAACTCATGCCAAGCAAGGTTTTTAGACTTGTGAGAGTGGTTTCCGTTGTTTATTTAGTTTGACTCTTCCCCCACCATGCTTTTCACAAACCAGGGCTAGCCGTATCCGCGGGTACCCACCAACTTTCATCAAACCATGGGGAAGTGCCTTTTTGGTTATATTAAATTGTACCAGCTCTCTGCAAATTTAAATGAGCACATATTTCATACTCATAAGACCTTTGCTTGACATGAACCACAATAAACTTTAAACTACTTCCTCATGAGCTAAAACAAGAACACAAAACAGGTTAATTTTGAAGGGTTTAAAGGTAGCAAATGAGAAATTTACTTTGGAGTGGAGGTTAAATACCACATATAGTTACGTATGGTGGACACATTTGGCAAACTTTGGGTTTTGGGGAGTTGGATGCACGAGTAGAGCTCATACTCAGTACAGGTGAAGGCTAGCAAGAGACTGGGGGCAACAAATTAAGAGAGCAATAATGGCCATAATCATGCATATAGACAAAAACATTATTAATCAAAGCATAAATGATATTACAAGTCAAAAAATAAATGATCATAGAGGCTAGAGGTGACTGGTTTGTAGTCATAACATGGTGTAAGCATGCGCCAAGTCAACCAAATAAAGCATTCAAAGGAGAATACCACAATATTATGCTCCGATATGATAAAAGAAACTCATGATTTCTTTGAATGGCACATTAAGCACTCTTAGATATTTGAGACAATTCATGCTACATCAATAACTACTAATCATAGACATGTTAAAGTCTAAGCCATAGTCTAAACAAGCTTCACTTGCACCGTTATAAGTATGGAATATTTTATTGCTTTCCAACACCAATCACTTTATTTCAACAAAAACTCTCTCTCCCACACAAGAATGATAATTTATCAATGAAAATAGAGAGTACTACTCTACGAGAACTAACAGCTCTGAATAAGAGATGGATGAAAAACAAGAACTAAAACGATTGCAGTAGCTAGATGAAGAACGAAGAATACGAGTATGATAAATGAAAAATACGAGTATTCATATGAAAAAGCAGAGTGGGTATCTCTCCCACACAAGAATGATAGGATCCAACAAAGTTTATTACAGAAAATAAAATAAAAGAAAAAAAACAGACGCTCAATGTAAAGTACATAAGATGTGACCGAATAAAAATATAGTTTCACTAGAAGTGACCTCATAAGTTGCTGATGAAGAAGGGGACGCCTTGGGCATCCCCAATCTTAGACGCTTGAGTCTTCTTGGAATTTTCTGGGATGATCCACGGGGGCATCCCCAAGCTTAGGCTTTTCACTCTTCTTGATCACATTATATCATCCTCTTCTCTTGACCCTTGAAAACTTCCTTCACACCAAACTCAAAGTAATTCTCATTAGAGGGTTAGTGCATAATCAAAAACTCACATGTTCTCCATGGACACAAGCATTACTAATAATTTATAAACATTAGCTACAGCAACTGATGTTTTTGTGGAGCAAAGAAATCCACTCAACATAGTAAAAGAGAGAATGCAAGGTAAAAGGCAGAATCTGTCAAAACCAGAACAGTCTGTGAAGACGAATTTTTCCGAGGCACTTACGTTGCTCAAATCATAAAACCTCGAACTAAGAAAAGTTGCGTACATATCTAAGGATCACACAAAAAAAAATTCAGGATGTTTCAATTTTTCTGGAAACTATTGTGAATTAAATGGCGGATAGCAAAATCCTGTTCCTGTGCAGAAATCCAAATCTAGCATCAACTTTTCACTAGAGACTTTACTTGGCACAACAATTCAAAAAAGTAAAGATACAAAGGAATTTCTACAGAAGTAAACAACACCTTGAATCAAAGAAAACAAAAGAAAAATTGCAGAAATGAAACATGGGTTGTCTCCCAAGTAGTGCTTTTCTTTAACGCCTTTCAGCTATGCTCAGAAAACAAGAATTAAGTATTTTCAAGTAAAGAAGCATCCAAATCAAGACCACGAGCCTTACGTTTACCTTTCTTACCCTTACTATTACTTTTAGGGAACACATGATTGCAGCTTGGTGTAGAGGTGAAATTCATGGTGCCTTTTCCCATATCTATTGTTGCTCCCAAGAGTTTTAGTAGAGACCTTCCAAGAGTAATTTGTCCTTTTCCTACACATTCAATAACAAGATAATCAGTGGATACCGTTCTTACTAGGAGTTTTGTAAACAATCCTTCAGCTATCACAATGGGAAATATAATGGCATTATTAGTAAGAGGTATTCCTTCTCCACCCTCAGAAAGTTCCCAAAGATTTAAAGATTCGTAAATATCTTTAGGCATAAGACAAAATTCAGACATACTATCACAATGAGCATGAAAGGTGTCACCACTTATAGCAACTTTTACAGTAGGGATCCAATTTGAGGTTTCAAAATTTATTGGGACATAATCATAATGTTCACGAATCTGATTATAACCTTATTTTAAACAAGATATATGTGTCTCAAGAGTGTTTAATATAGCATGTATGCTTGCAAGGGCTCAAATTTACTAGGTGAGCTATAGCTTGCAATCAACTTGTTTATAGCATTAAAATCTTGATCCCCATCACAATGAAGGAAATCTCCTCCTACTACAGTATCCAAAGCATATCTATAGCAAAGAACAAGACCAAAGCAAAAGCTACGAAGAAACAGGCTTTGAGTAATTTTAGGCTCAGTTCTACAATAGGAATAAAAAACTCTATACCAAGATTCTTTAAAACTCTCCTCACTCCATTGTTTGAAAGTGAAGATCATTTCCTCAGGTGACATGGTAAAAGGGACATGACTAGACATAAAGGCAACTTTAAACAGGAACTAATTTTTTTTGTGTTTTTGATATAATGAAGCAAACAAGACAAAATAAAATAAACTAAGCAAAAGAATAACAAAGTAAAAATATGGGAGGTGAGAGACTCCCCTTACAGAAATCCTCTTCCTCCCAGGAAACGATGCCAAAAAAAAGGCTTGATGGCGTGTAAACACACGTTCGTTGGGAGACCCCAAGAGGAAGGTATGAAGAGTACAATAGCGAGTTTTCCCTGAGAAAGAAGCCAAGGTTTAATCATACCAGTAGGAGAAAGAAATCACTTCTGAAGGTTGATGACAGTTGATATTGGCAGGGCGCACTACCAGGCTCAGCAGTGACATGGAATCTGCACACAACACAACCAAGATACTTTGCCCCAACGAAACAGTGAGGTTGTCAATCTCACCGGTTTTGCTGAACACAAAGGATTAGACGTATAATGCAGAAAATGATGTATGATAGTAGTGAATGAAAGGAAAATAATGTTTGTAGTAAAAATAACAGTGCTTGTAGTAGGTTGTATTATCAGTGTAAAAGAATGGACCGGGGTCCACAGTTCACTAGTGGTGTCTCTCCAAAACAGATAGATAACATGCTGGGTAAAAAATTTACAGCTGGGCAATTGACAGAGATAGAGGCTGCACCGTAGTGCATATGCAAGACACGATGATTACTATGATATTTATTTGGGCATTACAACATGATACATAGACCATAATCCAACTGCATCTATGACTAATAATCCACCCTCAGAACGTAATCCAAGCAGACTTTGGCTATTAAGTTGCAAGCAACAGATTATTGCATTAAGTAAAGTGCGTAATGTAAACAATAGAATTATCGTTAGACAAACCATTGTTGTTTTCTTCCCAGTGGCAACAACACATCCTCAATCTTAGAAGTTATTGTCACTCTCCCAAATAACTAGAGGCTTGAACCCACTATCAGGGCCGGGCTGGCAAATTTCAAGACCCTGTGCTAAACTTTAAAATAGGCCCTCCCTCCCTAGAAATTTTAACATTGCAACAATTATAATATATATGTCAAAATATTTTAAATATATTAAGAAGCGTTCCTATTCAAATCCAAGTTGTAGAATGTATATTTTAAATCATAGTTCTTTTAGTGTTCAATAGTATCCTCCTAATCAATCTTCTCCAATATCTTGTAATAAACATGTCCATAGCCCGTTTTGAGATTTATTCTTTTTATTTTCTCTTGTACTTTAGCAACGGATTTGTGCTTCCCGGTGATAAATAAAATCTTTATTTTTGAAACACTAGATGCAAAAGTTGAAATCACAAAATTAAAAAGAAGCGAAATCATCAAAATAATATCTATAATAAACAAAATGCTAATTTTTCTACCAATTAGATGGATTGATGACCGTCGAAGTCTCCTTGCTCCATGTATTAATTAGGTTGTCGAATGAACAGCTGCAAGAGTGGCCAGCGTTTCTTCCTATAGTGCCCGCGTTGTTGACCGAGTCTAGGACGTGGTCACATAGGGGGGGAACTAGCAGCGTAGGTAAGGAGCAATTTTCCTTTTCTCTTTCCTCTCGTAAAATACATTTTGATCGGTTAGTAGAAAGCCTCCAATTCTGTAAACGAAAATCTATATTAGGCCAATATTAAAAATTATAGGCCCCCAAATTTTGGGGCCCTGTGCGGCTGGCACACTTAGCACACCTACTGGCCTGGTCCTGCCCACTATCGAGCATAAAAATACTCCCTCTTGGAGTTACAAGCATCAACTTGGCCAGAGCATCAACTAGTAACAGGAGAGCATACAAGAACATAAATAACATAAACATGATAGATCTACAATCAACTTGAAATAGCATTCAATATTCATCGGATCCTAGAAAGAGAAGACAATAAGATCATCTTGATCATGTTAGGCAGCTCACAAGATCTAAACATGATGGCACACAAGGAGGAGAAGACAACCATCTAGCTACTGCTATGGACTCGTAGTCTAAGGATGAACTACTCACGCATCACCCTTGATGTAGGCATGGTGATGAAGAGCCCTCCGGTGATGATTTCCCCTCCCGGCAGGGTGCCGAGGAGAGCTTCAGAACCCTCCTGAACTTGGGTTGACGATGACGGCGGCTGTGGAACATTTCGTGGATGGAGGCTTGGGTATTTAGGGTTTTCCTGAGAATATCAATTTATAGGAAAAATGGCGATGTCGGTGGGCACCCAAGGGGCCCACACCACCTGGTGGCGCGGCCAGGGGTGCACCACCCTATGGTGTGGCTGCCTCGGAGCCCCCCTCCGGGTCTCCTCCGGACTTTGGTATATGACAGAAAAATAGGACCCTGGGATTTTGTTTCGTCCAATTCCGAGAATATTTCTAGAACAACTTTTCTGAAACCAAAAACAGCAGAAAACAGGAACTAGCGTTGTGGCATATTGTTAATAGGTTAGTCCTAGGAAATCCATAAAAATGATATAAATTGTATAGAAAACATGTAGTAAATGTCATAATATCAATCATGGAACATTAAAAATTATAGATACGTTGGAGAAGTATCAGATGCGCAGCGAAAATTTCAAACAGAAAAAGGGTAACTCCTAGCCGCAGTCGCACTCGAAGCACTAGAGGACTGCGGAGCAAAAAGTTCAAAGAGGAAAAGGGGTAACTCCCAGCCGCAGTCGCACTCGAAATAGTCGGGGTTGCGCAGCAGAAAGTTCAAACAGGGAAAGGGGTAACTCCTAGACGTAGTCGCACTCTAAGCACTCGGGGTTGCACAGCAAAAAGTTCAAACCGAAAATATGGTAACTCCTAGCCATAGTCGCACTCGAAAAACTTAGGGGCTGCGCAACAAAAAGTTCAAGCATAAAAATGGTTGACTCCTTGCCGCAGTCGCACTTGAAACACTCGGGGGCTGCGCAGCAACCAGTTCAAACAGAAAACATACATGTGAAATTACAAAGAAGATACCAATATGTTGCAAACGTATCTATACTTTTTGATGCTCCATGCTTGTTTTCTACCCAATACCTTTTTTCCACATGTTTTCTATCGTTTTCTTTCGTTTCCCGGATGTTTTCGACGACTAACCTGTTAACAAGATGCCCCAGGACAGTTGGTGTTTTATGCTGTTTTTCTATTTTAGAAAAGTTCATAAGGAAATATTCTTAGAAAGGGCTGAAAATCCACGGAGATCAATTCTTTTACCCGAAACAAAGACGACGTCCAAAGGAGAGCCGGAGGGGAGCCAGGGGGCCACCAGGAGGGTGCTAGGCACACCCCCAGGCCACGCCTGTTGGGCCCCTGGAAGCTCACGGCACCGCCTCACGTCCCGCCTCGCTTATAAATTGCCTTTAACCCTAAAATCATTGGGGACGGACTTATTTTCCATGAAACATATAGAGAGGCGCAGTCACCTCGAAAGTCCAATCTAGGGCTTCTAGAGTCCTGCTCCGGCATCGTGCTAGAGAGGGGGATCGTCACCGGAGGCCTCTACATTGCTATGATCGTCTTCGGACACGTGCGTGAGTAGTTCATCTCGAGACTATGGGTCCATAGCAGTAGCTAGATGGTTGTTCTCTCCCCTATCCTCCATGTTTAGAGTCTCGTGAGCTGCCTCACATGATTGAGACCACTGTTATGTAATTGTGCATGTTGTGTTTGCTGGGATCCTCTGAACCATGAGATGATTATTATTTTGTTCATGTCAATCTGAGATCCTTCACTTCCATTTGTAGAGAGTTTTAATCTTGTCTTGCAATGATCTCCGGTGTTTATGATTACCTTGGCCACGTAGTTGTTTTCACCTCTAAGAGAGGGTTTATATGCTAGATAGTGGGTTCATGCCTCCTTGTTGTTTGCGCTCGAGTGACAGAAACGTGCGGGGGGGGGGGGGGGGTGGAGGATGTGTTGTTTACACTAGGGAGAAAACATCGATGCTCTTGTCTACGGAAGAGAACCACGGCTTAAGTTACGTATTAATCTTAATGCATTTGTGCTGCACACATAACAATCACTTTGTTGCTGCAAACTAATACCAATAGATTTTCTAGATAGCTTTCTTGAGGTGGAATTTTAGATATGGATGCATGCTAGATGGCGCTCCATATGCCTTGACGTAATGCATGCAATGTTAGAACCCGTGGAACTATATCTCGTCATAATAGTATTGTTATACATTTATTATTTGCCAATCGCCCGTATGTAATTTGTTCACCCAGCATGTTTTTTTTGAGAGACACCACTAGTGAACCTATGGCCCCCGGTCCTATTTTTCTCATAGTGCAAACCTTCTTTAAGCACTTTCATAATGTTTCCTCGTTGTTCTGTTTTTTCTTTTATTGTTTTCCAAGACTCTATACGTTTAATTCTCCCGTTTTCAACAAGACCCGAAGATTGAGAACCTTCCGGAAAGTTGGGGCAAGAGAGAATTTGTGTTTGTGTGTAGGTTCCACGCTCCCGACAACTACAGATCAGTACTTTTATGGCACCATTGATAAAGCAACCTTCTTCAAGACTACAAAGTCCTACGGGTTTGATAACCCTGCTTCTTTGCTAGGGGAAAACTTACTCTAGACTACATCATACCTTCCGCTTGGGGTCTCCCAATGAGCGTGTAATCACGTATGCATCAAGTACTTTTTCTGGCGCTGTTGCCAGGGATTCTAGCTTGATGCAAGGGGAGTCTCACACTTCCACTCTTTTTTTTTGCTTAGTTTACTTTTGTTTAGTCTCATTTTCTCTTCATAAAAAATCCCAAAAAATTAGTTCTCTAGTTTCTAGTCTTTTGTTTGTGTTGTTAGTTTATTTTGTTAGTATGTCTAGCTCTACTCTTTTTGTTATGTCTCCCGAGGCTAAGGTCCTCACCTTCAAGAAACGAGGTGGGAAAGTTTAAAATATGCTTGGTATAGAATTAATGATGCTCAAAACAGATCTACTGAAAATCATACCACCAAGATCCTCCTTAGAAACTTTTATGTTGGTGCTACCATGTGTCATAGATTTTTTCTTGACATGTTAACATGAGGGAATTTTTTAGTAGCCCCTACTCTAGAGGCTTATAAGTCCATTAGAAATTTAGTGGGAAACTCTCCTTGTGAAGAGAACAAAACTTATATTTTCATCGAACAAGTTTAGAAAGATTGGGCACTATAGAGAAGAATATTAAGGAACAAAAGGAGAAAGATAATAAGATAGTGAATCAAGTGGCTAAAATTTATTATGTTATGCAAAATGTTGCTAGGAGAACTAGAATTGCTGAGGGGGCTATTGAAGATATTTTTTATGATCTTGATGATAAGAAACCTGATAATACTTGATTCGTTCTTCATGCCTAGCTAAAATGCGTTAAATAAAAGCGCTTGTGGGAGGCCACCCACTTTTATTTTCCTTCGTTATCGTTTTGTTTTATTTTGTTCTTTTTCTGTTTTGGAAGTTGGTACATCTATAGAAACCGCTCCTTATCCTGTTTTATTTCGTTTTTCCTCCAAGAGTAACCTCTGATAGAGAGGTAGTGCGATTTGGGCAAGTTGTTGTTCTGAAACAGATTTTTGGGCTGTTACCAAAAAATTCATATCTCTCAGCCAGAACGTAGGATTACTTTGAAAAAATATAGACGCATGCCCCAGGTTATTACCTAACTTTCTTTTGTTTTCCACTTTTCAATTCGATCAACAAAGGATTTTCGAAAAAAAATTATCTTTACTGACTGTTCTATTTTGACAGATTTCTGCCAATATTTGCATTCACGTCTTAATATCTTTCTTTTTGGTGTTCTTTTGAGAGGGGGAGCTTTAAAATAAGTTGTGAAAGTAGCTAATATTTTAATTTAAGTGTGATACTTGTGATGAAATTGAACCAAGTGGATTTATTATTTTATTACACAAACATTGCTAATGAAGATTGTGATGAAGTTTTAGGTGTGGAGGAAGTTTCAAGTATAGGGAGAGAAGTATTATGTGGTGAGATAAAGGATGGAGAAAATCTCAATCTTGGGGATTCCCATGTTACCCCAAGACATATCCAAGAAGTACAAGCGTAAAAACTGGGGATGCCCACGGCATCCTCTTCTTCATCAACCAAAATATATGGTTTCTTTCAAAACACTATATTTTTATTGATTCACATAATATGTGTTATTCTTGCAGCATCATTTTATTTTGCTTTCAGTTTTTTTTTGCTGTAGCTTTTGTTTGGATCCTAACACTTTTATTTTGGGAGAGATATGCTCCATTTTTATTGCCTAGAACAGTTTGGTTTTCACTCTTATTGTTCTACGAGTGTTCAGTTTTTGCTAATACTGCGTTTAGCTCTTGTTTTTCACTCGAATTTTGTTCATAGCTTGTTGGTTTGCTTTAGTAACATTTGATTATCTCTCTGATCTTTGATTATTATTTTTGTTGAGATTTGTTTCGAATAAGTTGATTGGTGTTGGAGAAGAGTAAATTGTTTCATGCTTATAGTGGTACAATAGGAAGCTTGTTTTGACTACGGCTTAGGCTTTGGCATGTCATGATAGTTGTTATTTTAATTGTGTGCTTAGTTATTTATGACGTATCATGACTAGTCTCAAATACCTGATAGCTCTTAACGTGGCATTTAATTTAATCATGTGTTGTTCTCTCATATTGAAACATGGTATTGTGGTATTTTGTCCTTTGAATGTTTTGATCTGGATTGACTTAGCGCATACTCACACCATGTTATGACTACAAAGAAAGTCACATATAGCCTTGATGATCATTTATTTTTTGACTTGTAATATCATTTCATGCTTTCATTAATGATGTTTTGTCGCTATGCATGATTATGGTCGTTATTGCTCTCTTAGTTGGTCACTCCCAGTATTTTGCTAGCCTTCACCTGTACTGAGTATGAGCTCTACTCGTGCAACCAACTCCCAAAACCAAAGTTTTCCAAATGTGTCCACCATACCTACCTGTATGTGGTATTTAACCGCCACCCCAAGTAAATTTCTCGTGTTCTACCTTTAAACCTTAAAAATTATAACCTGTTTAGTGTTCTTGTTTTAGCTCATGAGTAGTTTAAAATTTATTATGGTTTGTGTGAAGCAAAGTTCTTCTTCCCTCTTTCACCTGATGAGTATGGAATCCATGCTCATCTAAATTTGTAGAGACTTGGTGCCAAATAATAACAAAAATGCACTTCCCCATGGTTTGATGGAAGCTGGTAGGTACCCGTGAACACGGCTAGCCCTCGTTTGTGAACGAAAGGTGGGGAGGGGGGAGAGTGCCAAACAAATAAAACAACGGAAACCGCTCTCAAAATTCTAAACACTTTGCTTGACATGGACTATGATAAGTTTTTCATTACCATTCGTTGACATAGACATACACCTCTCAAAATTGTTTTAAATATCTCTATTTATCAAATAAAAAGCTCAAGCACATGAGTAATCCCTTCTTCCCTCTGTGAAGGGCCTTTCTTTTACTTTTATGTTGAGTCTTCATCTTCTTGCTTTATGCACCAGCTAAGAGAGCATAGTTGTCATTCTGAGTATAATGTGCATAGTCCCAAAATTTATTATTGATTGATTCATGATTGTGGTATTGTTTGCTCTAAAATTATTTGTATCTAGTCACCATTTAGACTTTGAAGGTGTCCTGGTATTTAGATTTTCTTCCACATGAAGGACTAGCTGGATACCACTTTATTATGTTTTCTTTATGATTAAAACAAATGTATTCAATGTTTCATTATTCATTTTCTTTTGTTTATGTTTCTTCTAACGTGCAACATGGTTGCTAAGTTTATATTAGTTGACATAATTTTTATCATGCCTTTGTTAAAGTACTTTGATCTCAGCTTGCAATGCTTTTACATAGTGTTGATAAGATTTGTGTTGGTTTCATGTAACCTCAAAAATTATTTTGTTATCACTTACCTACTCGAGGACGAGTAGGAATTAATCTTGGGGATGCTGATAGATTGCAAAAGTATCAATAAATTTGGATGCTCCATGCTTGTTTTCTACCTAATATCTTTTGTTTTCGACATGTTTTCTCTAATTTTTCGGATGTTTTCATAGACTAACCTATTAACAAGAGGCCCCAGGTGTAACATCCCAAGTATGAAAAACTCACAACTTAGAATGTTTGTTTCTTGATTTTATTTCAAATGCATCATGTCATCATATCCACGTGTGTTGAATTTGAATTCCAAATCAAATGACAAATCAATATGTTTCACACTTGGTCTGTTACAACTTTTTCAAACAAAATATTAAAATCAAATGATTAAATTGTTTTCCAAAATTATGAATTGGATTGAATTTTGTAAATGGTTCAAATAATCTTTCTATTATTAAACCCAATATGCCAATTCCATTTTAAATTCAAATAATTTGAAATCTCAAAAATTACAGAACCAACACTTGTGAATCTGAACTGTTGGGAAAGGGAAATTCATAAAAAAATTGTTGTTAAAATAAAACTCCAAAAACCTATTCTATTTCTCTCTTTGTTTTTCCTACAAAAAAAAAACAGGAAGCAAAAAAGAAGAGGGGAAGGGCAGGCCAGCCCACTTGGGCTGAGCCCACCAAACCCCCCACGAGCCCAGGCGCACCCCCCTCGTTGTCGTCTTCCTCCTCTGTATGGAGAGAGAGGAGGAGCGACCTCCCCCACCTGCAAGCTCACCTGCTCCCTCCACCTCCCTATTTCTACCCCCCCTCCCCTCCAAACCCTAGCCCTCTCACCCTTCTTCCTCCTCCAGCCGCCACCTTCTCCTTTTCCCTCTTCCTTTCCCCTCCTCTCTGTAGTTCTTCTCTGAACCTCACCATGGCCTCCATGGCCGAAACTTGAAGCTCCACTCGCCGTCGCTGTGGTGGCCGTCGAGTCCCCCTTTCTGCAGGAACGGAACCGGGAGGGTTCCCTCTCCCCTTTTGCCGAAGGGAGCGAGGCCCGGGAGGCCGCCGTTCGCCGCCGCCAAGCCGCCGTCGACCGCCGCTCTTCTCTGTCGCTGCGCCATCGTCGCCTGTTCACGCTCGCTCGAGCCGAGGGTAAGCACCCCTGCCTCTCCCCTCTCTCCTCCCCACTGCCCCGCGGGCGAACGCCCCGCGCGCCCCGTCGCCCTCGCCCAGCCTCGAGCCCACGCCGGCAGCACGTCTGATGGAGGGATAATAACCCGGTAGGCCAACTCCAAGGCGTAATCCGGCCCAAAGGACTCTGTGCAGGATCCGGCTAAGGATAAAGAAACTTCCGGAAGGCCCAAGTTTGTAAGCCGAGTAACCCGGATTGTGGGTTACGGTAAAGGAAGGTTAGGGTTTGTATGCCGTGTCCGGGTAGGATCCAGGGTGTGTCTTGGAGGACAAGCCGGGGGGTGCGGGTGCTTTATAAACCGACCCCTAGGTCTAGTTGAGAGATCTAAGAGCCCTAGTAGTGCCGCTTGATATCGAGCATCCAGTGTATACAAGAGATCGAGTTAATATATTGAGATCGGAGACTCGGCGACTTGATTGCCGGCTACCAGATCGAGTTGCATCATGTTTTCCTCTGAGCTAAACCCTCTCCCAAACGCCTGTGTCGTCTTGCCCCAAGATCAGTTACCCCCGGTAACGTCTACCGTGATAATCCCACGACAGTTGGCGCCCACCGTGGGGCCTGCGTCCAAAGGTGTTTACATCACGGGAGAAGCTCGGAAGAACATGGAGAATCTTGTCGTCGGCGAGATCTACATCGACCACAAAGGAGAAAAGACGGTGGACGATTCCGGCTGGGGGCCAGAATCGGATCACCTCGAATCCGGATCTGTCGTGACAATCGGCCGGATCAGCGTCTTCATTGGTATGGTATGTACTTCCGGTTCGATCCCTGACAATTTTGGATCTGATTCTGTGTCAGGGGAAGCCACTTCTATCCAATCAGAAGATGAAGAATCAATTGGAACGACATATCCGGCGGAAGAACCCATCGCGAAGTGGGAACAGCCGGAGGAACCGGCATGGACCCCGCGTGACCGGGTCGAAAGAGAGGATGATACCGAGTCCATCCTGGATCTGCTGGAGAACCGGTATGAAGAGAATAACGGCGAAGAAGAACAGCATGAATTTACACCAAGTATCGTACGCCGAGTTGCGGTCTACACGGCTCCCGCGGCCAATCTCAACCAAGAGAACGCAACCGCGGCAGCAGTCGGGGCGGCTCAGGCATTGGCCCAGCAGCAGGGCGCGGCTAACGGAGACCCGGTTCTGGCTCGGGTTGATGGAGAATCGGCATCAGTGACCAGCCGTGCAGCAGACGAGGAGTTGCACGCAAATACGTTCGGATTCCTAGGAAACCGGACACCAGGGGCGGGTCCTTCGAACCCGCGTCACCCGGCCTTATTCGATAATAATTTGATCCTAGACCCCACAGTTCTTGCTACGGTTATCACTCCAGAAAACGCAGCAGAACGTGTCAGGGATCTAGATGTGGCTCGTCGTGCGTTGGAACAACAAAGAAGGCAAGTAGAAGCGGAAAGGCAAGGGATGGCCACACGGCAACGTGAGCTGGATGCGCTGGAAACTCGGCTCCGAGAGGAAACATCTAGAGTACATCAAAGGCATCAAACTAGGTTACCAGCAACGGGTGGGGTTATTAATCCGGCTGCTTTATTTATCACTCCTCAGGATCAGCCGATACCAGTGGTAAACCAGGGAACCGCACCCCAACCGGCAACAGCGGGGGCACATCCGGCAAGTGAGCGGACCGGGTTACCCCTACCACAGACTAGAGTCACAACCGGCAACGATCTACCACCACCACCACCATCACGATTTCGCACACCAGCAGGTCACTACAACAATCCCATGGACAACGTGTATGCGGCAACACTCGCATTAAATCAAATCCCCGTGGGAGAGTCACCCCATGCAGAGAAGACCCGGCAAGCAATCGATCTGTTGCACACTGCGGTGGCGCAGCAAGCCAATTATCCGGATCATAGAAGTGGGATGCACGGGACGCCATACGCCAGTCAGCAACAGGGGAATATCCAAACAAGTTCAGCACGGCGGAGGGAAGAGCAGCAGCAAATGCCGCCTCCTCCCCGCGTTCAGGCAGCATCAGCAGCACAGGCTGTTGTGGACAGTTCCAGGGCTCGGAGGGCCGCGGCCGGGTCTGCAGCGCATGAACTACCCGCAGCACCGCGCCCAGCCGCGCCCCCCGCTGGATCACACATTTCTCGAGCAAGGCCGGCCTCGACCATTCTTGCAGGACCCAAGTGTCTCTCAGACAATATCAGAGCTGAACCTTACCCGGAAAATTTCAAAGAGCCAGGAAAAGTAGTGAATTACGAGCCAACTATGGATCCAGAAACATGGCTAAGCAGTTATGAGATGGCAATGTCGATTCGCAACGCATCCGAGAATCTCCAAGCCAAGTTCATGTACTTGATGATGTCAGAAGGAGCAGCAAAGTTGTGGTTCACCAATTTGCCGGAAGGATCGATCAAGTCCTGGGAGGAATTAAAGACCGCGTTTGTCAAGCACTTTCATGGGACGTGCAGAAAATTGTTCACTATTGATGATCTAGAGCGATGCGTCCAGAAGAAAGGAGAGTCGGCGCGCAGTTGGGTGCGCCGGGTTATGGAGATACTTCACTCGTCCACAGATATTCAGCCCAAGGATGCACTACAAGCTATGGCAAAAACATGCAAGTATATACCTTTAGTGCAAAAGTTAACTCGCATGAAATCTAGTCGGAATGCGTCGGAGGTTACAATGGGAGAATTGATGGATGCGTGCAACAAACACGATGCGACAGATACTACAGAGGACGAAGTTGATGACAAGAAGGTAAAAGCAAACACAAGTAATAGCGGAAGAACCGGCAATGGATCAGCACCGGGTAATAACGGAAATAGCCAGAACAAGCGCCCGTTTGAAGGAGGCTCCGAGTTTGTCGCCAACACAGAGGCCGGGTCTTCGAGACCCAGAGCAGAAGGAAATTTCAACGGAGGTAATCACAATGGAGGAAACTATCAAGGACCACCAAGACCGAGTAACAATTGGGACATATTCAGAATGGCATGCCCGAAGCACAGCAGGAACGGCAGGCCAGCTAACCACTCCTTGGAGCAGTGCGTCGACTTACAAAGATGGAAAAATGAGGAAGTGAACAGAGCTATGCGAGGTGCAGGACGGGGATGAGGACCGGGTCCAGGGGGAAATCCGGGCAACGGCCCACCCCCAGCCGGTAACCCGGCGGCTGGAAATCAAGGTAATAACCAAGGGGGAGCAGGAGGTTTCCAGGCTAACCCCAAACAATTGGGTCAATATCATGTGCATACCACAGGAGGTTCTAACAAGGACAAAAAGATACTGAAGCAAGCGGTCAACTCAGTTTCGTCAGCTGTTCCGAGATACCTGAGATGGTCAGAACAGGAGGTAACATGGAGCAGAAGGGATCACCCAGAAAGAGTAGAACACCCGGGAGTCTTGGCATTAGTAGTCGCACCACAGGTCAATGGGTATGAGCTGAAAAAGGTTTTGATGGATGGTGGAAGCAGCATCAATATACTGTATTGGGAAACCTTCCTACGCATGGGCCTCAAGGAGTCTCAGCTACAAAAAAGCTCAACAATTTTTCATGGGATAGTGCCGGGTCATTCAGCGTGCCCCGATGGAAAAATCGCATTGGAGGTAGCTTTTGGCGAGTCAAAGGATAACTATCGAGTTGAGTGGCTCACCTTTGAGGTGGTCAAATTGCGCAGTCCTTATCACGCGTTATTCGGAAGGCCGGCTTATGCCAAATTCATGGCTAGGACGTGTTACGTGTATCTACAGCTAAAAATCCCGGGTCCCAAAAAGACCATTACCATACATGGAAATCGGGACATAGCAGCTGAATGCGATGAAGGAGACGCAACAATGGCCGAGCAAGCCTGTAGAAAAGAAGAACTCAAGCACTACCGGTCTCAAGCAGACCCGGAGGACAGAACCACATCAAAAAGGCCGAGTACTGAAGGCGAAAGAGCAAAGTCCAAGGTAGCACAAGATACTAAAATGGTGGCTTTTATCGAGGATGACTCCCCCAAACAATCCGCTATAAGAGAAGAAACTGCACGGCCGCTCACAACCAGCCACGTTATGGAAACACCTCACCCGGGTTGGCTAGTAAACCCGGTACTCATCATGAAAAAGTCCAACATGTGGAGAATGTGTATCGGTCACGCCAGCCCAGGACCGGTGCCCAAGAAGAACTAAACAATGTAACGGGCAGCAGGTTTCAGACGCACTCTTTTCCTACCCAGGGTACCTAAGGGGACTGGAAGGTTTTTAATGAGGCGGCCTGCTGATCCAAACTTTCTCGCATCAATAAAGAGATGGTTATCAAGTCCTATCTTGTTACAACCTTTACTCCGATTACAAGTAAGTAGTATCCATGTGACATCAATACATCAGTATCATTAAGAATGTTGAGTATATATAGGTCGCGGGGGCTGGTTGCTCAAGTAGCGCAGCCACAAACCCAAAGACCCGGCCTTGATGCCTATAAGTTATAAGGGCCGATTATTCGCAAACGAGTACGGCTGCAATCTTATAACTGGACAAAGGAGCCAAATTTTCTTGACTTTTCTTACTTAAGCTCGATGTGACTCGCACTAAAGTGGCATGATTTGCTCGCTTACGATTACAATCAGCCATGAAGCCCAATGGGACTTGTCTGACCCTGTTTTCGTATAGATGTAACAACATGGTATCCACGCGAAAGCCGGCTTACAGTACAAGATAGTCAAAAGGGTCATCTAAACCACAAGTTATGCAGAGTACAAGGCTAATAGCTGGAAACTCAACGATTATCAAGCATAACTTCATTATCTATATGAAACAATTCCGGGTTTCGACTTAGCGACAACAAGTTTGTTCTCTTCGAAAAAACCACACACCACAGACTCGGATATTCGGGCTTTGGGGACTGTGGGTTTCGAAACAGAATCAAGCTGTTTCGTTGCTAAGCTCGAAAGACCCCAACGTCTGAGTCGTGGGGACTTGGAGACTTAAAGAAAAGTCCACCTGTCAAAACCCACGATACTCGGAAATAAAGAAGGAAATAAAAAAGTCGGATATCAAGAATAAGTCCAAAAATAGACAAGTATCAAGTTCATCAAAAGGCCTAGAAAGGCACGAGGTGTATCACAGAATTAAAGTGCGTTACAAGTTGCGACACTAGTATCAAGGGTGCACAGGCGCACCGTCAAAAGAATACTTGTTTTGAGTAAAAACATCAAATGATTGAAGTATTTTTATGGCGTTTTGCTCATTCGGCTTCCTGAGTAGAGTCCACATCTTTGCCCTTACCCTCCGGGTCTTGCTCCTGGACTTGCTTTTTTCCGGCATCATCACTCGGATTCCTTGCGACAGGACGGACTGGTGGAGGAACAGCTGGGGTAGAGGTGGCTGGCCCTGATAACTCGGCCTCTCTCTTCGCAGTTGCTTCCCTCTTCCTAGCCGAATCAGCAGCCCATTTCTCCAAAATATCAAAAGGCGGGGGTGCTTCCTCCGTAACAATTTTGCCTTCAGCGTCGTATGAACTCATAATCGTGTTCAGATCCATACTATCGGCCAAAGTGGTGGCCGAATGACGCACTGCAGACTGTACGGCCTTGAAGTCCTTGGGTGTAAACTTGGAGCCATCCGCTTTAAATTCCGGAAACCCGGATATTATTTTTGCCGGGTCAAGCTTTGGAAAGTAAGCCTTAGCCAGGGTAAAGGCCCGGGTCATACCAATCCGGCATGACGAGCGTTTCCATATTTCAATCCAGCCAGGCACGGTGGAGCAGGCTTTGATGAGATTTTCTTCACCCGGGTATACTTCAGTAGGCCACTTCACGGCGTCCAATATAAATTTTGTGCCGGCAAAGAACGTTCGGAGCACAGTCTTTAAAGATTTAGCCTTTGCAAGGGCATCCTCCTCTGGGGCCGCAAGGTTGGCACCTGCAGTTGAAGCAAAGCAAGGACGTATTAGTGATCCCGAGTATCATGTAATAAAGTAAAGGCACGAAGACAGTCGGCAGCAAAAACTTACTAAGCAAGATCTGATAGGTATCGGTGACCTGGTCCGATAGTTTCTTCAGTGCGGTTTGAGCAGTATTGCACTTCTTCTGGTATTTAGAAACATTCTTCTTCAAGTTTTCCACGTCATCCTCGAGGGTTTCTCTCCGCTTTACCTCGGCAAGAAGAAGTTGCTCGGTCTTGAGAAAAATTTCATCAGACCGAGTAATCTGCGCCTGTAAGTAGCAAGGAGCACAAGTATCAGTTGGATATTATGGCAAGCTGAGTATTGCGTAAAGTACCAAGCACAACTTCAGCAAGTCATGCTCGGAACTTGGGGACTAGGCGTGCACTACGAGATATCAAGTATTATTACCTGGTGCTCTGCGGCCATGCGCTCCAGAATACTGCTCTCTGAAGTCTTCATAGTGAGGAGAGTGTCCATCAGTTGATCAAAAGTGTCATTACCCGTATCAGAGGACCCGGGGCCTTGGAAATTCCGAGAAGGAGTTTTCTTCTTAGTGGGAGGCGGCACCCGGGTCATTTGAATATCGGAATCCGATGCTCCCTCTCCTGCACCCAAGGTTGCAGCTCTTCTTTTCTTGCTTGTGTGGGAGGCGATCGGATACTCGGCTTCTTGTAAGCCCGGGTTTAGTGGTGACGCTTGTTCTTCGCCGCTAGATGCGGCTGTCGTCTTATCAGCCGGGTTCCCTTTACCCGGGTCATTGGTTGCCATCTCCTCTTGGTCACTAATAATGACAGTGGCCCTATGGACAGTATGAGTGAGCAGTTAGGGTGCAATCAGGAAAGAGTGATGAAAATGTGACAGACCGTCAGAAAAGGAACTTTACCCAGGATTCACCGCAAAGTCCGAAGGGAAGTCGCTGCTGGATATGGGCGAAACTGAAAAATATCAAGCGAGATTTTGTAAGGGAAGGGTTCAGGAAGATTGTTTCCTCCGAGAAAGGATAAGGTAAATACCAGTGCGCCGAGCCGGAGACAATGGAATATCCGGGTTATGAGCGTCATCACCCGGGTAATTCCGAGTCACTCTGCGCTTGGTCATGGGCGACTCCTTTAAACACGACCAGTGGAATAATATCAAGATAGCTCATGAATATCATCAAAGGAATACGAATTGAATACGAGGAGGCGATATGAAACCTTGAAGACGACCCCTCGGGGTTTTCTCTTAGATCCGACTTTAATTGTCGGCTCCACTTCGTCTTCATCACTGGCGGACTCCATTTTGCCGTCAGTTTCTTATTCTTCGTCATCTTCTTGTTCTGGATATCATCAAAGTTATAGTTGGAAAATGAAGGGGTTATGATGAGCTTAAAGGAACCAAATAAAATCCGGAGAGCACCTTCGTCCGAGTTAACGGCTTCTTCTTGCTCCTCTGGACTCTCGGAGCTAGGAGAAGTGTTGATCTTCCAAAAATCATCATCAGCCTGAAAAGTATGAGTACAAGGGTCATCAACTGTATCGAGTGGAAAGAGCAAAGGTAAAGACGTCAAAATCGGATCTTCACCTTGGGGGCTGGGTTCTCGAGTGTGAAGGGCTCTAATCCGGCTATGTTCCGGATTACCTCAAGCTTTTCTGTCAGAAAACCCTTGATAGTTTTATGAGTGTCACCAGCCGCGAAGCTGTTGTCAGAGTACCGGAGCGGGTCTGTAGATTGCCCTGAATACTCGCACATCAACTTTGTGCGGATGGAATTGGGTTGAATCCGGAAATCGACCCAAGTCTTCACCAGGTTGAGCCCGATGAGACCTTGGGCCGCGAGAGTGGTGATTTTGGCTAGGAGAGGTTGGATTGCCTCCCTGTCCGGGTCAGGGGCAAAGGCATTAAAGTTCTCAGAGATATCAAGAAGGCCCTCTGAGTAACCCGGCAGTTTCTTTTGGCCGGGTGGTGAAGTGTCTTGGCAGTAAAAGTATGAGAGTTGCCAGTGCTTGACATGGGAGTTAAGGGTAAGGGGTGGCATCAGAGAATTCTTGCGGCGCTGGATAGAAACCCCGCCGCAAGCGAGAAGCGCCCCGTCACCGCTTTCGCGGCACGGTTTGCACTGGAAAAGCTCAACGAAAAGAGCCAGACTTGGCGGAGTGCACAAGTATGACTCGGAAAGGACGATAAAGTGGGAGATATTTAACACAGAATTAGGACCTATGTCAAAAACACGAAGGCCATAGTGGCTCAGGACGTCGCGGAAGAAGGGGTGACCCGGAGGACGAAA
This sequence comes from Alopecurus myosuroides, assembly GCA_028641055.1. NCBI lineage: Eukaryota > Viridiplantae > Streptophyta > Magnoliopsida > Poales > Poaceae > Alopecurus > Alopecurus myosuroides. The sequence goes on along the minus strand of CM054057.1, from coordinate 200,930,538 downwards.
GCCCCGAGTCACGTGCTCTACAAAGCATATTACCTCATCCTTTGCCGGCGTAGGCCGGGTCTCCTTGCCCGGCAACTCCACTGGATATCCTCTTGAGGAGGAAGAACTCCCAGCTCGACCAGTTCCTCCAACTTGGCCTTGGTGACCGTAGATCGCGCCCAGTTGGCGGATATGGAGTTGGTGGTTTTGGCTTTAGTCGGAGTTTTTCCCTGCTTCTTGGGAGCCATGTGGTTGACCTGCAAAGCACAAGGTAGAAGGATAAAAGGAATAAGACACGGAAGCTGTGAGCCGGCCAAGTATCAGCAAAGTAATATCGAGACACGTAAATTGCGTATTATCCGGGTGTCAGTCTGCAGAGTGAGGTTCGAACTATCCGGGTATCGAGTATTATAGTAAAAATTATGGGGATCTAAGCGTTGAAAGAGCTTTTGAGGACGATTGATGGCTGCACAGGCACTTAGTGCGAGTAAAAGGAACTGGAAAGGGGAGGATTGGCCGGGTGACTGAGACAAAGGCGGAAATTTTGAGTGGTTCGAGCCCAGATTGGAGATTCCGTTTCTAGATTTGCGGTAAAATTAATGAATGTGGGCGATAGGAAAACACAACAAAGTCTATATCCCACGTATTGGATGGGTTAGAATGAATACAAGCGGTCTAATGCGGCATGACCAGGAAAATGACCGGCGGGTTGACCTAGATCTAGTTTGAAGAAAATCAAGAAATTGCGGAGGTTAATTAATGGGAATGGGAATCTTACTGGAGGAGGTTGAAGTGAAGCTCGACGAAGGCAAATCACGCAAGATTGGTGTCCCTTTGCAGTTCCCGACGGGCCGGTTGGAGATTTGCCGGTGGATCTTGGCGGCGGCGCGGAGTGAGCTGTGGTGGAACGCAGCCTCCGGCCAATGGGCTCCGGTGATGCGCGCGGGATTTCCGTGGTGGCGCTCGGTGAGGATGAGCACGGAGGGAGAAAGGAAGAGGAATGGGGGAAGTGAGCCGCTGGGGTTAGGGTTACCCCTACGAGTATATTTATAATGGTTTATGCGGATAAGTTTGGTTCCGCGAGCGGGAGCCGGGGATTACGGAGTAACGGCTATGTGTTTGAATTTTGCGAAATATGCTTTAAGTGTTGAACGCGATATCTGGGCAGAAATAGGAAGGGGATATTCCTCATAATATCAAGAGCAATTATCGAGTAAAGTGCAGGATTTTGACACTTCTATCAGGGTTTAGACCCGGAAAGCTAAGCCGGGTATTTGGAGAAGAGCCGGGTTACCATATGGCCACCATGGAGTTGGGCCTAGCTATTTATCAAAGCATCTTAACCCGGCCTCCATATATTTGTGAGATTGGTATTTTTGCAGGGAATAGCGAGCACTTCAAGGAAGAATCCGTGAAGCCCAAGCTATTCTGGGGACTACTGATGGAGGGATAATAACCCGGTAGGCCAACTCCAAGGCGTAATCCGGCCCAAAGGACTCTGTGCAGGATCCGGCTAAGGATAAAGAAACTTCCGGAAGGCCCAAGTTTGTAGGCCCAGTAACCCGGATTGTGGGTTACGGTAAAGGAAGGTTAGGGTTTGTATGCCGTGTCCGGGTAGGATCCTGGGTGTGTCTTGGAGGACAAGCCGGGGGGGTGCGGGTGCTTTATAAACCGACCCCTAGGTCTAGTTGAGAGATCTAAGAGCCCTAGTAGTGCCGCTTGATATCGAACATCCAGTGTATACAAGAGATCGAGTTAATATATTGAGATCGGAGACTCGGCGACTTGATTGCCGGCTACCAGATCGAGTTGCATCATGTTTTCCTCTGAGCTAAACCCTCTCCCAAACGCCTGTGTCGTCTTGCCCCAAGATCAGTTACCCCCGGTAACGTCTGCCGTGATAATCCCACGACAACGTCGCCGTTGGTCGTCGATCGTCGACCTGTTCCGATCGGGTGCAGTTAACTTCAGTTTCGACAATAGCCGCCCCCTTTGCCTCAAAAACCCAGCGCCCCTATATCCATCAACAAAGCCGCAGCAGCCCACTGGTAGCGCCCGTGCGCGCACGTCCAGCAGCCCGGGTTCGAATCCCCCCTTAGGCAGAAAGCCACCCCCTTTTTTCCCTCCTTTTTCTTTTATTTCTCAAAATCCAGGAAAACAGATCTGAGCCTTTAATTGTAAAATCAATAACAAATTGAATTTTGATCCAATTTCAACGATTCAAATTGCTATGGATTCAGAATCTTGTGATATTTCTGTTAATGTCAAAGTTGCAACATGTTTCTTTTTGCACTAAATAATTAAATAGAGAAAATGCAATAAAAATTTGAAACTTTGGAATTTCATAACTTGAGTTCTGTTCATCCAATTTGAGCAAACTTGGGCTCTAAAAATTTGTCTTAACAAACTCTACACATTGGTATTTTATTTGGTCACAATTGAATTAAATTTGAACATGTTTCCCTCTGTTTACTAAAAGGGGCAGAATAAAAATGACTATGAAAAATTGCATAATAAATTCAGTAATGATCCAAAAATTATGTTTAATAGCTCAAAATGTTCAGTGAAACATTTGCTACATGTTTTCAACCTTTTCAATACAATTTGTTTACTGTTTTTCCCAATTAAAAGTGGTGCAATAATTCAATGCTTTAATTAAACCTTTTAAATTGCAAAATTCATAACTTGGGCAATTCAAATCCAATTCCAACATGTAAAATATGTTTTCCATGCAAAATTGAATAAGCTTTCCAAATATAAACTTTTTTTCCTATTTTGAATAAAATTAAATTGCTGAAAACAACTGTTTCTTATTTAATGCATTTAAAATTGTCCAATTAATAACTAATTCATTTTAATTCCTTTTTCAACAAATGAAACATGTATTCCACCTAAAATTTTGTGTTCTTTCCAAATATGAATTTTGTGATCTATTTTGAACAATTAAAATGGGTGAAAACAACAAATGCTTGTGTAACTCATTTAAGAAGCCAAATTTCATAACTTAATAAATAAATTTCCAAACTTGGTAAACAACATATCAAATTGAAGGTATTGTTGTTTTCTTATTGTTTTCCTCATCCATACATCATTATAATCAACTTTCACATGATGGTTATTTGTAGATCATTTAATTCAACCTTAATTCATGGGATTTTCTATATGCAACCCAAATTGCATATGGGCCCATTTAATTATGTTACCATGTCAACTAGCTTATCTTTGATGCATCAATTAAATTGTCATGCATCATCCCATGATTGTGCATTATGCCATGTTATTGATTGTTTGTCTCTCTGTGTTGTTTGTTTGCTTCTTCTCGAATAGACGACGACGTTGAGACAGACGAGGTTTACGACACTACTGCAGAGGAGTTAGCCCAGTACCAGGCTACTGAGTTTGCAGGCAAGTATTCAATCACATGAACCATTGTGTCCTTTCCACACTGGATATCGATACTTTCCGTTGTCTATTCTGCTAGCCTTAAGATTCGTTGCTTGTGTTCCGATCCTATCACATGTTATCTTGTAACCCTGATATAGCCTATCCTCCACACCTATAACCCTGTTGCTTGTTGCCTGTGTCTTACTAGCATGCTTAGGGTTGTTTATGCTCGAGTCTGATGTCCGTTATTTCTGTTACCATATTTATTATGTTCTGGGGGCTCGATGTTTAAACAATAACCTGTTAATGTCTGAGGTAATGCTAATTTGATGATAAGGCACCGGCAGGAGGCCGGGTATGGTTTTGAGGCCTGCTAGTGTCGAACTCAGGAAAAGTTCTTGTCCTCTGCATCCATGTTGAGCGCGCTAACCGCATGTGGGAAGGGTGTATGGGCGCCCCCCGCAACTCTGATTCGATTCACATCTCGTCCAAATCGCCACACTTAGTTCGGGTTTTCCATTTGATGCATGCATATGCAGGTACGAACCCTCGGCGCCAGAGTGGAACTTTTGTAGTCGGCATTTAGGGCGGCGTGGTCTTCCAGTGCTATGAGGGTCCCCCTTTTCTTCGTGGGGGCTCGATTAGCCACGCACGCACATCACGTGGTTCTTTGGGCTTGATGCAAAGAAGAGTTGGGTTGTGTTGAGTGTTTCGCTTGGTGGGTTTGATCCCCGTCTGGCGGGATATTCTTACGTGTACGGCCAAATTGGTGCACCCCTGCAGGGTTAAATCTTCTCGAGAAGACGTGTTGTCCGCGGTTATGGATGACTTGGTGATAGGGCTGGCTAACAAGGATTAGACAACTTACACCTAATTAATACTAATTTTGACTAGTAATAGGCTTATTGTCACAATAACTTGAACCTTCATTAATCCAACTGTGTGGGTTATCCTCGGATTGCTTCTTTGGATAAGGGGCGAGATCCAGGATGGGTTTGTTTGAGGTTAGTGGTAGTTGGTTCCGATGCGCTATCTTATCCCTTTCTTTTAGTCGGATGTTGTAGTGTGTCTCTGTAGTTGGTTAGAGCGGCCCACTGCCACATCTTTATATCACCTATCTTCCGTTGAACCCAAAGCATCTGTACTTGGTGTTGCCGGGTACACTTTGGTATCTTGTGCGTCTTGCTTGCCAGTACTCGTCTGTAGTGACCCCTTTGGGGCTGCGTGTTCTGCAGACTACGGTTCCGAGGATCCCCATGGTGGCTACTACGTGGAGTATGACGAGGCTGCTGACGAGTAGATAGCGGACCCGGGCAGGATCCGAGGCATCGTGGATGGGCTCCGTCTTTTCGTTTCCGGCCTCTTAGGCCTATTTGGATCTTGTCTGTACTCAGACACTTTGGATGCTTCCGCTGTGATGTAATGATGACTTGTTGGGACATGTGTCCTCTGGATGATTGTATTTGCTATCTCTGCTCTAGTGAGAGCTATTTGCCACTTATTTCTATTTATTTGTGTCTTAGAGATTTGTTGTGATATCACTTGTTCAAATGCCGTTGACGTACCATGTGTGTATGTTATGAAGTACGTAAATGGAAGTAGTCGGATTTCTATGGGATGGTTTACGCAGACGATGAATAGTAGAGGATGGTTGTCACACGTTTACGTGTTGGCCTACTCATATTGAGATGCGGGTGCTGGTATGCCCCGTAAGCCATTTATCTACTGTTTAGCGGGCTGTGAGTATCCTCTAGAAGTCCGGGTGCGACAAATTGTATCAGAGCCTGTCTGCCTGTAGGATCCCTTTTACTGGTCGCAGTTGAGTCTAGAAACTATTTTGTAGCTATATAGGAAAAATAAAACGTGAGAGTAGGAATTCTGTTCTTTTATTTCTTTCCCCACCCACCCTCCCTTTTTCTGGTAAGGAAGTGCAACGTTGTTTTCTCTTCTCATCTAAACTTTCAAGTTAGGATTTCACGTATCCTGGTTTCTCTAGGATGGTTATATCTACTAGACCATAGGAATGGAGGTGGTTGTGACATGATTTATCATGTTGCCTACTCACGATTGAGAACGGAGGCACATAAGCCCCAGAAGCAGATCCTCTATTCCTTAAGCAGTAGATATTGATCCTTTACAAGCCCGGATGGGTTTTCCGTAGTACCTCAGGAGTGTTTGGTCTCGTGTTTCCCGAATGTTGCTTCGATATCCTGTTCTTCTCAACATCCTTTTCGTCCGTTGAAACCTTGTTGTTGCTTGCCACTTCAGTTCTTCTACCGGCGTCTAATCAAAACTTCCCCGATCATCTGCAGATGGATCTCAGGTTCTACCCGCAGGTGGTTCGTATGACTCGTTGCGAGAGCACTGCCGGTTATCCGGAGATGCTGAGAGACATGGTCACTTTTCTGGGGTTCCGTTGGGCACCAGAGTACCAGGTCTACGAGCAGCAGCGAGAGTTTGAGCAGACCTACTACCAGGCTATCGTCTACATTCTTTCAGATGATGGCATGAGCGTAGTCCACCGCTACGAGGCAGTAGGTTCCACAGTGGATATGGCTGTGCAGCAGGCAGCTTATGTGAGCCTCACCGTCCTTCGTGCTGACTACTGGGGATTTGACGATTCTATCTATCGCCACATCCCCCGTGGTTACATCACTTCGGAGGGAGCTCACTTCACTCTCTATGACAACTTGGATGTTTATGAGCATGATAACTCCAGGCTGCACACCACCGCTCAGTTTGTGAGGCACAGCAGTTGCCCGCACACTATCTCAGGAGTTGGCTTCAGTCAGAGAGCAGCTTTACCTTGCTTTGACTCGTCTGGCGACTTACACCACAGACTTTGTTGGAGACGAGCGCTTTGCACGTTTCGATCAGCCAGTTGGTCGTCGTCTGCCACATGCTGGAGGTTACGAGCCGATCAGAGGTCCACTCCTTAACCTTGGTGCTGGTTACACTGGGATTCCACGCTTTGGAGCACAGGGAGTCGACGCTATGTACTTCACCACGCCTAGAGTCGGTCTCAGACCACGTCAGATCTACGTGGATCGTCGTTCCACCTACTTTCGTGGGCGTTCCCCTCACCGTACCTCTCGCCGTACTCCTAGCCGCCGTCCCGCGTGATGAGCATGGGAGTACCGATGTATCCATTCTTAGCTATGTCTAGTTATCCTTTGGCATTCGAACCATTTATGGTGTGTTGGATATTCTGATGTAATTGAACATGTGATGGTGAACCTTGTGGTTATCTATTCGTGCATCGGAATAATCTCTCTTTCGGTTGCCAAGTCTATCCTTTTCTATTGTTGTGCTAAAATGCATTTCCATTCCGGATGCCGCCAACAAGGAACAACACGCCCGAGCCACCGCCAATCGCGGAGCTGTTGACTCAGATGACCCAAGTCATGACGCAGATGGCCTAGTTCCAGGCTAATCAGCACATCAACCAGACAACTCCACGAGTCAGCATCAAGGAGTTTCTCAGTCTGGGCCCAAGAGCTTTCGTGGCCACACGCGAGCCTCTGGACGCTGATGACTGGATCCGTGAGATAGCTAAGGCTCTGGAGATTGCTCATGTGGCTGAAGAAGACAAGGTCAAGTATGCCTCCTATCTGCTGAAGGGTCAGGCAGCTACTTGGTGGGAGAACTTCCAGGCCATGAGAACTGGCATGCCAGTCACGTGGGATTGTTTCAAGGAGGCCTTCCTGAAGCACCACATTCCAGATGGTCTCAGGGAAAGGATGCGTGAAGAGTTTTGCTCTCTCAAGCAGGGCAAGCTGGACATCATCGGGTATCAGAGTGAGTTCAATTGCCTCGCTCGGTACGCTGGAGATGAGGTGTCCACTGAAGCTAAGAAGATGGCAAGGTTCCGCAGAGGTTTTAACCCGGAACTCAAGTATGCCCTCACCAATATCAAGGCCAACAGCTTCGAGGATCTCGTTAACACCGCGCTCAATGAAGAAAATGGGCGCAAGGCGTTCGAGGAGTCTCGCAAGCACTCGCGTGAGGGTGGTTCCTCCTCCAACATGACCACCCCTCCGCAGAAGCGCCGCATCTGGGTGCCAAATGGTGCTGTCACTCGGGATCCATACGCCCAAACTTTTTTAGGCTTCGCTCCCCGCCCACCCAACCCTGCTCAGATGCATGATCAAAGGGCTTCGATGGGGCAGCCAAGGCCAAGGCCTCCTCGTGTCGTCACATGCTACAAGTGCAAGCAGACGGGGCACTACGCCGACAAGTGCACGCAGAGGCAGCTACCTCCACCACCACATCGTCCTAACACAAACCAGGCAATGGTGCGCGCTCCCCCGCCTAAGGCCTTCAACTCCAACAACAGGCCTGTCGGGAGGACCGCAAGGGTGAATCATGTCAAGATCGACAAAGCTGAGGAAGCTCCTGACATCGTTCTCGGTACATTTCCCGTAAACTCTATTCCAGCTAAAGTGTTGTTTGATACCGGAGCATCACATTCTTTCGTGTCAAAGATCTTTGCGACAGCAATTAAACTCCCTTTTGTTGGTTTGGGTTCCCCGCTAGTGGTCAACTCCCCTGGAGCAACTATGCAAACGTCCAAGATCAGTCACAAAAATCAAATTCTAATTGGAGGCCACATATTCCTTGCTTCCCTCATACTGCTTGGCAATTCTGACATTGATGTCATTCTTGGTATGGATTGGCTGAAGGCCAATAAAGCAAGAATTGACTGTGCTCAAAAGTCAATAACTCTGTCCCACCCTTCTGGCCAGATAATCTATTCTCCACATGAATCAAGTTCCATTCAGCTATGCACCCTCAATGCAAAACCTCTACCTTCACTTGAAAATGTTCCGGTGGTTTGCGACTTCCCTGACGTCTTTCCATAATAGTTGCCAGGGATGCCCCCGGACAGAGCTGTTGAGTTCGTGATCGAACTTGAACCAGGTACTGCTCCAATCTCTAAGCATCCTTACAAGATAGGAACTCCCGAGCTGAAATTGTTGAAGGAACAAATTGATATGTACATGGAAAAAGGTTACATTCAACCTAGTTCCTCGGCTTGGGGTTGCCCAACTCTTTTCGTTGCAAAGAAGGATCACACAAAGAGACTCGTTGTTGACTATCGTCCTCTTAACGAGAAAACCATCAAAAACAAGTATCCAATTCCTCGTATCGATGATCTTTTTGATCAACTTGCTGGAGCCTCAATATTCTCCAAGTTGGACTTGAGAATGGGTTACCATCAAATAAAGATCAGAAAAGAGGATATTCCAAAGACAACTTTCACCACTCGCTACGGTCTATATGAATTCACCGTAATGTCCTTTGGTCTCACCAATGCACCGGCGACCTTCTCTCGACTCATGAATTCTGTCTTCCATGAATACCTCGACAAGTTCGTTGTGGTATATCTTGATGACATTCTTGTCTACTCAAAATCCGAGGAAGAGCATGAAGAACATCTTCGTCTCACTCTCATGAAGCTTCGCGAGCATCGTCTCTATGCCAAATTCTCCAAATGTGAGTTCTGGATTTCAGAAGTTGCTTACCTTGGTCATGTCATCTCTGCCAAGGGCATAGCCATTGATCCAGAAAAGGTTAAAGCAATTGTTGATTGGAAACCTCCAAAGACGGTGAAGCAAGTAAGAAGTTTTCTTGGCTTGGCTAGCTATTGTCGTCGCTTCGTCCAAAACTTTTCCAAGATTGCCAAACCTCTCACTGACCTCACAAAGAAGGACAAGAAGTTCGTCTGGTCTCCACAATGTGATGAAAGTTTCAATCTCCTCAAGACTAAACTCACTTCTACACCAGTTCTGGTTGGCCCAGATCCTTCCAAACCTTTCCAAATATTCTGTGATGCTTCTCTCCAAGGTCTAGGTGCAGTTATTATGCAAGAACGTCAAGTTGTGGCTTATGCTTCACGTCAGTTGAACACACATGAGCTCAATTATCCCACTCATGACCTTGAACTTGCAGCAGTTGTGTTTTCCCTCAAGAAATGGAGACAGTACTTGTTGGGTAATCGCACTGAAATCTTTTCCGATCATAAGAGTCTGAAGTACATCTTCACTCAACCAGATCTAAACCTCAGGCAAAGGAGATGGATTGAAAAGATCAAAGACTTTGATCTTACCATTTCTTACACTCCAGGCAAGGCTAATGTGATGGCCGATGTTCTCAGTCGCAAGTCGTATTGCAATAATCTCATGATCATGGAAAGCCAACCTCCTCTTCATGAAGAATTCCAGAAGCTCAACCTTGGTCTTGTTCCGCAAGGCTATCTGGCAAACTTGACAGCCAGTCCAACTCTCGAGGACAAGATTCGTTCTAAACAACTTCGTGATGCTGAAGTCAAGAAGATGGTGGAGCACATCAAAGAAGGCAAGGAGAAATTTAAGTCCTTCTAAGTTGATGACAAGGGAACTGTGTTCTTCGAAGGACGCATTGCAGTTCCTCAAATTCAAAGCCTCAAAGATGTCATTCTCAAGGAGGCTCATGAAACTCCTCTCTCCATACACCCTGGAAGTACAAAGATGTACCAGGATCTCAAGACACTGTATTGGTGGCCTAGCATGAAACGTGAAATTGCTCAATACGTTTCTGAATGCGACGTTTGTCAACGTGTCAAGGCAGTTCATCAGAAAACAGCCGGTCTTCTCCAACCTCTGAAAATCCCTGAGTGGAAGTGGGACATGATTGAAATAGACTTCGTCACTGGTTTTCCAAAGTCCAAGAGGGGCAACGATGCAATCTTCGTTGTCATTGATCGACTCACTAAAGTCGCTCACTTCTTTCCTGTCAAAGAAACAATCTCAGCTAGTCAGTTAGCAGAGCTCTACACAGCAAAGATTGTTCCTCTTCATGGTGTTCCATTGGAAATAAGCTCAGACCGTGGAAGCATATTCACTTCTCATTTCTGGAAAAGCTTTCAAGAAGCCTTGGGCACCAAACTGCTGTTCAGTACAGCCTATCACCCTCAGTCTCAAGGGCAAGTCGAAAGAGTCAATCAGATTCTCGAGGATATGCTCAGAGCATGTGGTCTCTCCTTTGGCATGAAATGGGAGGAATGTCTTCCATATGCTGAATTATCCTACAACAACAGCTTCCAGGCAAGCCTAGGCATGGCACCATTTGAGGCCCTCTATGGCCGCAGATGCAGGAGTCCAATCAATTGGTCTGGAGCTGGTGAACGTTCACTCTTAGGCCCTGACATTGTTAAAGAGGCCGAAGAGAAAGTTCGCATCATCCGTGACAATCTCAAGATTGCTCAGTCTCGTCAGAAAAGCTACTATGGCAGCAAACACAGGGACATGGTCTATGCAGCGGGAGACAAAGCATATCTCCGTGTAACTCCCCTCAGAGGCACTCATCGTTTTGGTGTCAAAGGAAAGCTTGCACCAAGATATATTGGTCCCTTCAACATTCTCTCAAGGCGTGCAGAAAATGCCTATCGTCTTGAACTTCCAGAAAAGCTATCCAAGGTGCACGATGTGTTTCACGTGTCACAGCTCAAGAGGTGCTTCAAAGATCCAGGTTGTGGAGTTTATCATGATTCCATTGAACTGCAAGAAGATCTCTCTTATGAGGAGCACCCTATTCGAATTCTCGATGAGACCGAGCGCAAAACTCGCAACAAGAGCACCAAGTTCTTAAAAGTGCAGTGGTCTCATCATTCCGATAAAGAGGCAACGTGGGAGACCGAAGAGGATCTTCACAAGAAGTATCCGGACCTTTTCTCTTCTCAGTAGGAAGCTCGGGGCGCGATTCCTTCAAGGGGGGCGTTTTGTAACATCCCAAGTATGAAAAACTCACAACTTAGAATGTTTGTTTCTTGATTTTATTTCAAATGCATCATGTCATCATATCCACGTGTGTTGAATTTGAATTCCAAATCAAATGACAAATCAATATGTTTCACACTTGGTCTGTTACAACTTTTTCAAACAAAATATTCAAATCAAATGATTAAATTGTTTTCCAAAATTATGAATTGGATTGAATTTTGTAAATGGTTCAAATAATCTTTCTATTATTAAACCCAATATGCCAATTCCATTTTAAATTCAAATAATTTGAAATCTCAAAAATTACAGAACCAACACTTGTGAATCTGAATTGTTGGGAAAGGGAAATTCATAAAAAAATTGTTGTTAAAATAAAACTCCAAAAACCTATTCTATTTCTCTCTTTGTTTTTCCTACAAAAAAAACAGGAAGCAAAAAAGAAGACGGGAAGGGCAGGCCAGCCCACTTGGGCTGAGCCCACCAAACCCCCCACGAGCCCAGGCGCACCCCCCTCGTTGTCGTCTTCCTCCTCTGTACGGAGACAGAGGAGGAGCGACCTCCCCCACCTGCAAGCTCACCTGCTCCCTCCACCTCCCTATTTCTACCCCCTCTCCCCTCCAAACCCTAGCCATCTCACCCTTCTTCCTCCTCCAGCCGCCACCTTCTCCTTTTCCCTCTTCCTTTCCCCTCCTCTCTGTAGTTCTTCTCTGAACCTCACCATGGCCTCCATGGCCGAAACTTGAAGCTCCACTCGCCGTCGCTGTGGTGGCCTTCGAGTCCCCCTTTCTGCGGGAACGGAACCGGGAGGGTTCCCTCTCCCCTTTTGCCGAAGGGAGCGAGGCCCGGGAGGCCGCCGTTCGCCGCCGCCAAGCCGCCGTCGACCGCCGCTCTTCTCTGTCGCTGCGCCATCGTCGCCTGTTCACGCTCGCTCGAGCCGAGGGTGAGCACCCCCTGCCTCTCCCCTCTCTCCTCCCCTCTGCCCCGCGGGCGAACGCCCCGTGCACCCCGTCGCCCTCGCTGTTGGGAATATGCCCTAGAGGCAATCATAGATGATGTAATTCCCAATGTATTCATAAAGTTATTAAGTTGTCCTTTGGTTTGAACATCTGATATATGTCATTGAATATGTGATTCGATTGTGGAACTATGTATTCATGTTGTTCATACTAATTGTCCTTGGTCGTTAAGGTTGTGCTGGACACACACCCTAGACTAATGTGAGTGTTGGCTGATGACACGGTTCCACTTGTCATGGGCATGGTGATGCCATTCCAATGTTCACGGACTTGGCTAAAGAGTTTAGCAAGTCGGACTGACCCACATTGAGATGCAACGATCAAGTCGTCATTTGCATGTCTCAATCAATGTAATCCTTAGACCTGAGGTTGTCGCACAATCCGAGTTGTGGATCACCGACTTAGGTTCTGTCAAACGTTGTTCTATGACAAGGCAACTATAAAGGCAGAGTTCGGGTCGAATGAGAAGCAAGCTGCGTGATGTGGATAATCAAGATGGGATTTTGCCCCTCCGAATGGAGAGATATTCTCTGGGCCCTCTCGAGTGATGTGATTCAGGAAGCATGGCCATGCACGACTCAGTTAAGTGTTAATTGTGTCGGTTGACTAAGAGTTAGTCAGATGAATCGCATATCACGGATCGAGAAGAGAGTTGAACTATTTAAGGGATGACGATAAATCGCCTATAGTTCGACAAGGTATATCGTGAGGCAAAAAGGACTAAGACGAATATCACATTGAAAGGTATGTCGTCATGACTCAATGGAACTTGGGAGTCGGCACGTTCTGCTAGGAGCCGCTACCGATTGATCGATTGAGAGTAGGACTCCAATCGTGTCCAAGTCGCCATGAGCCTGCAGGGTCGCACACTTAAGAGCGGGAGCAAGTATTGGTCGGGTTGGACCCGAACCAGAAATGGACTGGTTTTGTGAGTCGGACTCACAGAGGGAATGGGCCACAAGTGTTGTGAAGCCCATTATCATACGCTATATAAAGAGGGGCGCAGGTTGCCCAGCGGGCACGTTAGTCCACTCTCCCATGCGTTGGGAACCCTAGCCCCACTCAGTCCAGCCACCACACCGGACCTAGCAGTCCGCCGTCGGAGCTCCTCCTCGTACGTGTGGATACCGGCAGAGGTGCTGTACATTCAGCACTTCGACGTTCGAGGGATTGGATCGGCCGGATCGGATCGTGGGACTACACTGCCCCGACGCGCTGCATCGATAATCCGCACCTGCGCGTCTAGTGGTAATCATCGTGGCCTTCTACCTCGGCTAGATCTTGGAAGCATCGCGTAGGAATTTTTTTTTATCTTCACGCGTTCCAACAGTGGTATCAGAGCGGTAGCTTCTGGTATTAGGCCCGAGATCCGTACATATGTGATATGTAGTTAGCGTTAGATGTGATCTAATTGCTGTTTTGGTGGTCGGTCTATGAGATAGATCGGTTTTGTACAAGGTTGATTGGATCAATCGTACTCGGGGTTAATGGATGATCTGGTTTCCGTGATCATACTGCTAAGGTCGTGAAACAACTTACCCCTACCGGTCGGTTTCCGCCATCGGGGTATACCGTGACACATAAATCCAGTTGCGGTGATCAAAGATCAAAGGGTTTGGTCGAATCGGAATACGGATCAGATTCGGGTAAAATCGTTTTATCCGATGAAGAAATCCATGATCGGAATGCAGATGGGACCGCCGGCTTCGCCCTGTCGTAGCGCCTTAGATGTCGTTGCGAGTTCACAACGCCGGTAGATATCGTATCTATGCATAACTTGTTTTTGCAGGAAGTTGTGAATGGTATGGCTTATGTGCATGTGATGTGTGTAATCCATACATGATCTGCGTATCATGTTTATGTCAGCCGGCTGGAGCCTAGGTGCTGTCATTTTATTGTATATCGGCCTGCGTGTCGGATTCTCTATGTAAATTTTCATTTACTAGCTAGTGTAGCTTGTTGGAGAACCCGGAAGGCATGCAAGTCGATGTACAAGTCGGCTACATGGAGTAATATGGCACGTGACAAGAGTTGGCACGAGTCGACTTACAAGCTTCGTGGAGATGGAGATCACCATGAAAAGAGCCATACCATTTCACATTATAATTGCTTTATTTGTGTTATTGTTATGTCTCTATTTACCTCTATTTAGATAGTTGGTAGATTCTTTAATCCCTCAAAGAAGGTCTAGTCGGTCGCCCCGCCAGTGCTGCACCATCACAAGTCGGACATTCTTGGTAGTGGGCTCATAAAATTGAGGTGCTATCAATTCTTTCCGGTTAGGTGGGTTTGAGTCGGACTCTTACAAGCAGAAGCACTTGGTAATCTAGACGAGTCCATCACAACGGTTGTGGGGCTCGGGGCGAGATAGGTTGGGAGCCGGTGCATGTGATGTCACCCAACTAACAGGAGTCGTATAGAGATACGATTGGCAAGGTGTTGCCTACCTAGATCACTTGACGGCTAGCGGTGATGCTAAAGCTCACTAGTCGGCTTGCTTATTTAGGGTCCTGAATCACTTAGCAACCATCGGAGGGATGTTGGTTCTAGTGGGAGCATAAGTATTAAAGCGTTTAATATGCCTGCTCTTTTATGAATACATATCTTAAGTGTTTTTGCGTATTTTCTGTTGTAGATCAATGGCACCTAGCAACCTTCCTCAGTTGTCCACGTTTGCGTTGAGGTAAATCCTAGAGAAAGATAAGCTTAATGGAACTAATTTCACCAACTGGTATCGTAATCTGAGGATAGTCCTCAAGCATGACAAGAAAGAACATGTTCTAGAAACTCCACTTCCAGATGAGCCTGATGACGATGCGACTATCGCTGTCATAAATGCCTACCGTAAGACTAGAGATGAGTCTACGGAAATTAGCTGTCTTATGCTTGCACACATGGAACCGGACTTGCAGCAGCAGTTCGAGAATGTTGAGGCCTACGATATGATCGAAAGCCTCAAAAGTATGTTCCAGGCTCAAGCAAAGACTGAGAGGTATCAAGTCTCTCAAGCTTTGCTTGGCTGTAAGCTGAAAGACGGCGATCCACTGAGTCCGCGTGTAATCAAGATGATTGGTTACATACAGTCTTTGGATCGGCTGGGCTTCCCAATTAACGAAGAGTTCGCTACTGATATAATTCTGAACTCTCTTCCTAGTGCCTATGGTCCGTTCATCTCGAACTACCATATGCATGGTATGGATAAGAGTATCACTGAATTACATGGGATGCTCAAAACGGCAGAGGCTGATATCAAGAAAGGCACCAGTCAAGTGTTGATTGTGCAGAATAAGGCTAAGTTCAAGAAGAGTTCTTGGACTAAGAAGAAGAAGGATAAGTCAGGAGGTAGCACCCATGGCCCTGTCCAGAGTGCTCCCTCAAAGACTAAACCTTCTCCTACAGCCGGAGCCAACTGCTTCTATTGCAAGCAAGATGGCCACTGGAAGAGGAACTGCACCAAGTATTTGGCTGACAGAGCCAAGAGTGGAGGTGTGACTTCCAACTCAGGTACGCTTGTGTGCAATGTTATAGACATTTATCTTGCTGATGCGCCTAATAGTTCTTGGGTATATGATACCGGATCAGTTATTCACATATGCAACTCGTTGCAGGGACTGGTAAGAACTAGGAGCATGGCAAGAGGAGAGGTTGACATTCGGGTCGGCAACAAGGCGAGAGTAGCTGCGTTGGAAGTCGGCACGATGCAACTTCATTTACCTTCAGGATTTATTTTGGAACTAAATAATTGTTATTATGTTCCAGCGCTTAGTCGAAACATTATTTCCGCCTCATGTTTGATGAGACAAGGTTATGAGTCGAATATTAAGAATAATGGTTGTTCTTTATATTTGAAAGATATGTTTCATGGCTTTGCACCCGTTCAGAACGGGTTATTTATTTTAAATCTTGATAGTGAATCAGTCTATAACATAAATGTTAAAAGGTTGAAACCAAATGATCTGAATATGACTTACTTTTGGCACTGTCAGCTTGGTCATATAAGTTGGAAGCGCATGAAGAAGCTCCATGATGATGGACTTCTAATTTCGTTTGACTTAGAGTCATTCGAGACATGCGAATCATGCCTAGTAGGCAAGATGACCAAGACACCTTTTGCAAGGAGTTGTGAAAGGGCGTCCGACTTGTTGGAACTAATACATAGTGATGTATGTGGACCAATGAGCACGACAGCTAGAGGTGGTTATGAGTACTTCATTACCTTCACGGATGATTTGAGTAGGTATGGATATATCTATTTAATGAAACACAAGTCGGAAGCCTTTGAAAAGTTCAAGGAATTCCAGAGTGAGGTACAGAATCAGTTCGGCAAGAAAATAAAGTTTCTACGGTCGGACCGTGGGGGCGAGTACATGAGCCATGAGTTTGATGACCATCTAAAGAGTTGTGGAATAGTTCCTCAACTCACTCCGCCGGGTACACCGCAGAGAAACGGTGTATCGGAACGGAGAAATCGGACCTTGTTGGACATGGTACGATCAATGATGAGTCGGACAGATCTACCTTTATCATTTTGGGGTTATTGTCTAGAAACTGCAGCTTTCACACTAAACAGAGTACCATCGAAGTCAGTAGAGAAGACACCGCATGAGATGTGGACTGGTAAAAAGCCAAGTTTGTCTTTTCTTAAGATTTGGGGTTGTGAAGCATTTGTCAAGCGAATTAAGTCGGACAAGCTCACGCCCAAGTCGGATAAGTGTATTTTCGTGGGGTATCCGAGGGAAACCTTGGGGTACTACTTCTACAACCGGGAAGAGGGCAAAGTGTTTGTCGCTCGGAATGGTGTCTTCCTTGAGAAAGAGTTTCTCAGTCGGGAAGTCAGTGGGAGCACGGTGCAACTCGAAGAAATTCGAGAAGAACCAGCTAGGGGCGAGTCGGCAATGGCCTTTGAGGCTGAGCCGGTCATGGTACCTACACCGGTTACATCACCTGAACCTCGGAGATCTGCCAGATTACAGAGTGCTCGAGATGTTTTACTGTTAGACAGTAATGAGCCGGCAACTTATTCGGAAGCGATGGTGGGATCTGATTCCGAGTCATGGCTTGGAGCCATGAGATCCGAGTTAAAGTCCATGGATGAAAACCAAGTTTGGAATTTGGTTGATCTGCCTGACGGTGCAAGACCCGTCGAGTGCAAATGGGTCTTTAAGAAGAAAATTGATATGGATGGAAATATTTCCGTCTATAAAGCACGACTTGTCGCGAAGGGGTTCCGACAAGTTCAAGGAGTTGACTACGACGAGACCTTCTCGCCCGTAGCGATGCTTAAATCAATTCGGATCATGTTAGCCATAGCAGCCTATTTCAACTATGAGATATGGCAGATGGATGTCAAGACGGCTTTCCTTAATGGAAATTTAACTGAGGACGTGTATATGATACAGCCCGAAGGTTTTGTCGATCCAGCTAATGCTGACAAGGTATGCAAACTTTAGAAATCCATTTATGGGTTGAAGCAAGCATCTCGGAGTTGGAACATTCGCTTTGATGAGGTAGCTAGTCAAATCGTTTGGCTTCATCAAGAGCGATCATGATTCTTGTTTATACAAGAAGTTTAGTGGGAGCAAAGTAAATTTTCTAATCTTATATGTGGATGACATATTACTGATTGGAAATGATGTCATGATGTTGCAAGAAACCAAAGAGTCATTGGAAAGGAGTTTCTCAATGAAGGATTTTGTGAGGCAACTTACATATTAGGAATCAGGATCTATAGAGATAGATCAAGGCGGCTCATTGGATTGAGTCAGAGTACTTATCTGGACAAGGTTTTGAAGAAATTCAAAATGGAAGAGTCCAAGAAGGGATTCTTACCGATGTCCCATGGCATAAAACTTAGCAAGACTCAGTGTCCTTCGACGACTGATGAGCGAAGTCAGATGAGTGTGATTCCGTATGCTTCGGCAATCGGATCCATCATGTATGCCATGATTTGTACTAGGCCAGATGTTTCCTATGCTCTAAGTGTTACGAGCAGATACCAGGCTGACCCTGGCAAAGCCCATTGGGCAGCGGTTAAAAAATTCTTAAGTATTTGAGAAATACTAAGGAAATGTTCCTAGTTTATGGAGGTGATGAGGAATTCAGTGTAAAGGGTTACACGGATGCGAGTTATCTCACCGACTCAGATGATTCTCGTTCGCAATCTGGATACGTGTTCGTAATGAACGGAAGAGCTGTGAGCTAGAAGAGTTCCAAGCAAGATACGGTGTCTGCATCTACAACAGAGGCTGAGTATATTGCTGCCTCAGAGGCGGCAAAGGAAGCTGTTTGGATCAGGAACCTCCTGATAGATCTTGGTGTGGTTCAGGGCGCGTCCAATCCTTTGGACGTATATTGTGACAACAATGGTGCTATCGCACAGGCCAAGGAACCTAGACAACACCAGAAGAACAAACATATACTCATGCGGTACCACCTCATTCGCCAGTTTGTCGAACAAGGTGATATCAAGTTATGCAAAGTACACACAGATGCAAACATTGCAGATCCGTTGACAAAGGCGCTACCACAGCCTAAGCATGAGGCGCACACGAGAGGCATGGGCATTCGATGCCTAGGCATATGATGCCAAGATGATTGACTCTAGTGCAAGTGGGAGACTGTTGGGAATATGCCCTAGAGGCAATCATAGATGATGTAATTTCCAATGTATTCATAAAGTTATTAAGTTGTCCTTTGGTTTGAACATCTGATATATGTCATTGAATATGTGATTTGATTGTGGAACTATGTATTCATGTTGTTCATACTAATTGTCCTTGGTCGTTAAGGTTGTGCTGGACACACACCCTAGACTAATGTGAGTGTTGGCTGATGACACGGTTCCACTTGTCATGGGCATGGTGATGCCATTCCAATGTTCACGGACTTGGCTAAAGAGTTTAGCAAGTCGGACTGACCCACATTGAGATGCAACGATCAAGTCGTCATTTGCATGTCTCAATCAATGTAATCCTTAGACCTGAGGTTGTCGCACAATCCGAGTTGTGGATCACCGACTTAGGTTCTGTCAAACGTTGTTCTGTGACAAGGCAACTATAAAGGCAGAGTCCGGGTCGAATGAGAAGCAAGCTGCGTGATGTGGATAATCAAGATGGGATTTTGCCCCTCCGAATGGAGAGATATTCTCTGGGCCCTCTCGAGTGATATGATTCAGGAAGCATGGCCATGCACGACTCAGTTAAGTGTTAACTGTGTCGGTTGACTAAGAGTTAGTCAGATGAATCGCATATCACGGATCGAGAAGAGAGTTGAACTATTTAAGGGATGACGATAAATCGCCTATAGTTCGACAAGGTATATCGTGAGGCAAAAAGGACTAAGATGAATATCACATTGAAAGGTATGTCGTCATGACTCAATGGAACTTGGGAGTCGGCACGTTCTGCTAGGAGCCGCTACCGATTGATCGATTGAGAGTAGAACTCCAATCGTGTCCAAGTCGCCATGAGCCTGCAGGGTCGCACACTTAAGAGCGGGAGCAAGTATTGGTCGGGTTGGACCCGAACCGGAAATGGACTGGTTTTGTGAGTCGGACTCACAGAGGGAATGGGCCACAAGTGTTGTGAAGCCCATTATCATACGCTATATAAAGAGGGGCGCAGGTTGCCCAGCGGGCACGTTAGTCCACTCTCCCATGCGTTGGGAACCCTAGCCCCACTCAGTCCAGCCGCCGCACCGGACCTAGCAGTCCGCCGTCGGAGCTCCTCCTCGTACGTGTGGATACCGGCAGAGGTGATGTACATTCAGCACTTCAACGTTCGAGGGATTGGATCGGCCGGATCGGATCGTGGGACTACACTGCCCCGACGCGCTCCATCGATAATCCGCACCTGCGCGTCTAGTGGTAATCATCGTGGCCTTCTACCTCGGCTAGATCTTGGAAGCATCGCGTAGGAAATTTTTTGTTTATCTCCACGCGTTCCAACACTCGCCCAGGTTCGAGCCCACGCCGGCAGCACGTCGCCGTTGGTCGTCGATCGTCGACCTGTTCCGATCGGGTGCAGTTAACTTCAGTTTCGAAAGTAGCTGCCCCCTTTGCCTCAAAAACCCAGCGCCCCTATATCCATCAACAAATCCGCAGCAGCCCACTGGTAGCGCCCGTGCGCGCACGCCCAGCAGCCCGGGTTCGAATCCCCCCTTAGGCAGAAAGCCACCCCCTTTTTTCCCTCCTTTTTCTTTTATTTCTCGAAATCCAGGAAAACAGATCTGAGCCTTTAATTGTAAAATCAATAACAAATTGAATTTTGATCCAATTTCAACGATTCAAATTTCTATGGATTCAGAATCTTGTGCTATTTCTGTTAATGTCAAAGTTGCAACATGTTTCTGTAATAATTTTTGCACTAAATAATTAAATACAGAAAATGCAATAAAAAATTGAAACTTTGGAATTTCATAACTTGAGTTCTGTTCATCCAATTTGAGCAAACTTGGGCTCTAAAAATTTGTCTTAACAAACTATACACATTGGTATTTTATTTGGTCACAATTGAATTAAATTTGAACATGTTTCCCTCTGTTTACTAAAAGGGGCAGAATAAAACTGACTATGAAAAATTGCGTAATAAATTCAATAATGATCCAAAAAATATGTTAATAGCTCAAAATGTTCAGTGAAACATATGCTACATGTTTTTAACCTTTTCAATACAATTTGTTTACTGTTTTTCCTAATTAAAAGTGGTGCAATAATTCAATGCTTTAATTAAACCTTTTAAATTGCAAAATTCATAACTTGGGCAATTCAAATCCAATTCCAACATGTAAAATATGTTTTCCATGCAAAATTGAATAAGCTTTCCAAATATAAACTTTGTTTTCTATTTTGAATAAAATTAAATTACTGAAAACAACTGTTTCTTATTTCATGCATTTAAAATTGTCCAATTAATAACTAATTCATTTTAATTCCTTTTTCAACAAATGAAACATGTATTCCACCTAAAATTTTGTGTTCTTTCCAAATATGAATTTTGTGATCTATTTTGAACAATTAAAATGGGTGAAAACAACAAATGCTTGTGTAACTCATTTAAGAAGCCAAATTTCATAACTTAATAAATAAATTTCCAAACTTGGTAAACAACATATCAAATTGAAGCTATTGTTGTTTTCTTATTGTTTTCCTCATCCATGCATCATTCTAATCAACTTTCACATGATGGTTATTTGTAGATCATTTAATTCAACCTTAATTCATGGGATTTTCTATATGCAACCCAAATTTCATATGGGCCCATTTAATTATGTTACCATGTCAACTAGCTTATCTTTGATGCATCAATTAAATTGCCATGCATCATCCCATGATTGTGCATTATGCCATGTTATTGATTGTTTGTCTCTCTGCGTTGTTTTTTTTGCTTCTTCTCGAATAGACGACGACGTTGAGACAGACGAGGTTTACGACACTACTGCAGAGGAGTTAGCCCAGTACCAGGCTACTGAGTTTGCAGGCAAGTATTCACTCACATGAACCATTGTGTCCTTTCCACACTGGATATCGATACTTTCCGTTGTCTATTCTGCTAGCCTTAAGATTTCTTGCTTGTGTTCTGATCCTATCACATGTTATCTTGTAACCCTGATATAGCCTATCCTCCACACCTATAACCCTGTTGCTTGTTGCCTGTGTCTTACTAGCATGCTTAGGGTTGTTTATGCTCGAGTCTAATGTCCATTATTTATGTTACCATATTTATTATGTTCTGGGGGCTCGATTTTTAAACAATAACCTGTTAATGTCTGAGGTACTGCTAATTTGATGATAAGGCACCGGCAGGAGGCCGTGTATGGTTTTGAGGCCTGCTCGTGTCGAACTCAGGAAAAGTTCTTGTCCTCTGGATCCATGTTGAGCGCGCTAACCGCATGTGGGAAGCGTGTATGGGCGCCCCCCGCAACTCTGATTCGATTCGCATCTCGTCCAAATCGCCACACTTAGTTCGGGTTTTCCATTTGATGCACGCATATGCAGGTACGAACCCTCGGCGCCAGGGTGGAACTTTTGCAGTCGGCATTTAGGGCGGCATGGTCTTCCAGTGCTATGAGGGTCCCCCTTTACTTCGTGGGGGCTCGATTAGCCGCGCACGCACAGCACGTGGTTCTTTGGGCTTGATGCGAAGAAGAGTTGGGTTGTGTTGAGTGTTTCGCTTGGTGGGTTTGATCCCCGTCTGGCGGGATATTCTTACGTGTACGGCCAAATTGGTGCACCCCTGCAGGGTTAAATCTTCTCGAGAAGCCATGTTGTCCGCGGTTATGGATGACTTGGTGATAGGGCTGGCTAACAAGGATTAGACAACTTACACCTAATTAATACTAATTTTGACTAGTAATAGGCTTATTGTCACAATAACTTGAACCTTCATTAATCCAACTGTGTGGGTTATCCTCGGATTGCTTCTTTGGATAAGGGGCGAGATCCAGGATGGGTTTGTTTGAGGTTAGTGGTAGTTAGTTCCGATGCGCTATCTTATCCCTTTCTTTTAGCCGGATGTTGTAGCGTGTCTCTGTAGTTGGTTAGAGCAGCCCGCTGCCGCATCTTTATATCACCTATCTTCCGTTGAACCCAAAGCATCTGTACTTGGTGTTGCCGGGTACACTTTGGTATCTTGTGCGTCTTGCTTGCCAGTACTCGTCTGTACTGACCCCTTTGGGGCTGCGTGTTCTGCAGACTACGGTTCCGAGGATCCCCATGGTGGCTACTACGTGGAGTATGACGAGGCTGCTGACGAGTAGATAGCGGACCCGGGCAGGATCCGAGACATCGTGGATGGGCTCCGTCTTTTCGTTTCCGGCCTCTTAGGCCTATTTGGATCTTGTCTGTACTCAGACACTTTGGATGCTTTCGCTGTGATGTAATGATGACTTGTTGGGACATGTGTCCTCTGGATGATTGTATTTGCTATCTCTGCTCTAGTGAGAGCTATTTGCCACTTATTTCTATTTCTTTGTGTCTTAGAGATTTGTTGTGATATCACTTGTTCAAATGCCGTTGACGTACCATGTGTGTATGTTATGAAGTACGTCAATGGAAGTAGTCGGATTTCTATGGGATGGTTTACGCAGACGATGAATAGTAGAGGATGGTTGTCACACGTTTACGTGTTGGCCTACTCATATTTTGATGCGGGTGCCGGTATGCCTCGTAAGCCATTTATCTACTATTTAGCGGGCTGTGAGTATCCTCTAGAAGTCCGGGTGCGACACCAGGCCAGTTGTTGTTTACTTCTATTTTTCTATTTGAGAAAAGGTCTTAAGGAAATATTCTCGTAAAGGGCTCAAAATGCACGAAGATCAATTTTTACCCGAAACGAAGACAGAGTCCAAAGGAGAGCCAGAGGGGAGCCAGGGGTCACCAGGAGGGTGCCAGACGCGCCCCCCCTAGGTCGCGCCTGGTGGGCTCCTGGGAGCTCCCGACACCGCCTCACGTCCCCCCTTTGCTTATAAATTGCCTTTAACCCTAAAATCATCGGGGACAGAGTTATTTTCCACAAAACATACAGAGAGGTGTTGTCACCTCGAAAGTCCAATCTAGGACTTCTGGAATCCTGCCCCGGCAACCTTCCGGAGAGGGGGATCGTCACTGAAGGCATCTACATCTCCATGATCGCCTCCAGATAGATGCGTGAGTAGTTCATTTTGGGACTACGGGTCCATAGAAGTAGCTAAATGGTTGTTCTCTCGCCTATGCCTCCATGTTTAGAGTCTCGTGTGTTGACTCACATGGTCGAGACCACCGTTATGTAATTGTGCATGTTGTGTTTGCTGGGATCCGATGAACCACTAGATTATGATTATTTTGTTCATGTCAATCTGAGATGCTTCACTTATATTTGTAGAGAATTTTCATCTTGTCTTGCAATGCTCTGTAGTGTTTATGATTACCTTATCCACATAGTTATTTTCACCTCCAAGAGAGAGTTTATATGCTAGATAGTGGGTTCATGCCTCCTTGCTGCCTGCGCTCGAGTGAAAGAAACATGCAGGGGGAGGATGTTCTGCTACCACTAGGGAGAAAACAACGGTGCTCTTTTCTACGAATGGGACCACTTATTACATCATGTATTGATCTTAATGCATTTATCTGTTGCACACATAGCAATCACTTCGTTGCTGCAACTTAATACCAAGTGATTTTGCTCGATATCTTTCTTGAGGTGGACTTTTAGATATGGATGCATGCTGGATAGCGGTCCATATGCCTTGACGTAATGCCTTCAATGTTAGAACCCGTGAACTCTATATTATCGTAATAGTATTCTTATACGTTCATGATTTTTCAATTGTCCAACTGTAGTTTGTTCACACAACATGTTTGTTTTCTTTAGAGAGACACCACTATTGAACCTATGGCCCCCGGTCCTACTTTCCTCATATTGTAATTCTTCTTTTAAGAACTTTCATAATTGCTTCCTCGATGTTCCGTCTTTACTTTCATTGTTTCCCAAGCCTCTATCGTTTAATTCTCCTGTTTTCATCAAGATTGAAAGATTGATAACCTTCCAAAAACTGGGGGAAAGAGAGAGTTTGTGTTTGTGTGCAAGTTCCACACTCCCGTCAACTACACACCAGTACTTCTCTGACACCAATGATACATCAAACCTTCTTCAAGACTACGAAGTCCTACTAGTTCGATAACCCTGGTTCTTTACTAGGCG
Source organism: Alopecurus myosuroides (assembly GCA_028641055.1). Classification (NCBI taxonomy): domain Eukaryota; kingdom Viridiplantae; phylum Streptophyta; class Magnoliopsida; order Poales; family Poaceae; genus Alopecurus; species Alopecurus myosuroides. The sequence continues at coordinate 200,905,722 of CM054057.1, read as the reverse complement.
AAAACTTACTCTAGACTACATCATACGTTCTGGTTCGGGTATCCCAACGAGCGTGTGATCATGTACTCATCAGGTACTCGAAGGAAATATGTAAGTCAAAGGATATTCAATCAGGAAAAGGTTGGGATTTTATTCATATGCATATCAGACAGTTACAAAATTATTTACAAGGGAGGTTGAATGACTAAAATCTCTAAAACTGAGGAGTCCAACCACTCGCCAGTTGCACTTCTGTTTCTTCTTCTACCAAGCGCATGTGTGCAACTGCTATAGGCGTGGCCGCTTCATATCTCAGGGAGCAACATGACCTCTGGAAACTTTAGTAAAACACATATGAGGGTAGTGAGTCTTTGCAACTACCAAAGCAACCTTAGCCCCACCAACCAGTTGACGATGAATAAGCGCCTTGGCATGGTCATAACTGGTAAATTTAAGCATCAAGTTGAAGAGCTCCTCTGAAAGCTTGTTGAGTGGAAACATGGCTCCATATATGCTGCAGAAAGTAGCGTGGCAGGAGCCAATCATTCCAGCAACTTGCTGAGGTCGAGTCCTCAATGTCAAAAGTACTCAAGATTTTTCAACATCAGCCCAAATAAAAGAACTAGAAGCAGAAAGCTTTTGGCGTTCCTCCTCAATATATCAGTTCTCTTCAGCAGAGTTCTCTTGGATACCTACAGAAGCATAGTCACTTGGATCAGATGGACACCCTAACTCGAGGCAAGCTGAAATTTTTCACCCAAAAACTCACATGTTAGATCAGTGGCTATAGTAGTTAACTCAGCTAGAAGAAAATCTTCACGGTCTATAGCAGCCTTCTCTTTGGACTTTGAAGCATCAAGTTGAGCCCTCACAGTCTTGAGCTCCTCCTCTTTGCTCAAAAGTTTTGCGCGCAGAAATTGCACCATGTCTTTTGTGGTGTTTACCTCGGAATAACGAGTAGCAAAAAGATTTGAAGTTTATCCGGCTACTGGTGTTTGAGTACCATCATCGGCCGGAGTCGTAGAACTAGTGGCATCGGGTACCTAAAGAAAACATAAGAAGGTTGTCAAGACTCGATATGCTAATCCGTTCGAGTGCTCGGCAACATTCCTACTACCTTACAACGAGGGGCTACTCCCATCGGGAGAAGTTATGCAAGGAAAATTTAAGTCGCACAGAAGAAACAGAAAAAGTTTCATTCATCATCAATAGGATAAGTTCATTACAAGCAAACGGCGGATTTTCTGCACTAAGGCACCGCTTCTACAGAGATTACTAAAAATAGATATCTAGTTCACGGTAGCTGCTTTGAGAGCATCTTCAACGGCTTGAGCAACTTTTTCCTGAGCTTCAAACATTGTCAAAAGTTTCTGGGCTAACTTAACAGAGTCTTCAATGTAGGAGTCGAGGTCTATCTCTTTCCTGCTCGAGTCCTTGGGAGGCCCACTCAACGCAACTTCGAAGTCTCCCTCGATGCCATGCACCCGTGCAAGAGTGAGCACTATTTCATCCCCAGAGAGAGTTTGTTCCCGACTGAACTCAGCTAGGACGTTCGTGTTATGAAACACACCCATCAGAGCATCCAGAGTGGGCGGTATTGGGAGTCCGGAAAACAGGCACCCGTAGAAGGAAACGAGTATCCCCTGGAGCTTCGCGAGCGTCTCTTTTGCCTTGGACTCTTGTTCCTCGGAAGAAGTGAAAGCATCCAAAATCGGACCCTCTCGAAGACGAGCGGTAAGCTCAGGAGGACTACCCAAAGCAGATGTAGTAGTAAGGAAAACCATCAGTAGGGTACAAGAAATAACAAACAAGAATACAAAAAAAGGTAAAATTCACATACCTGTGAGAGAATCTGTCATAACATGGAGTCGAGGGACTAGTGCCTCCTCCAAGTTTGCAAATTTCTTGAGAGCCTCAGTCTCCTTTTGCTTGGAATCGTCTGCCTTCCAAATGGAAGCTCCAGTTCTCTTCTTGGCAGTTGTAGCCTCTGCACGAAGAATTGAATTTTTCTCCTCGAGTTCCTTCACTCGAGTGAACGCAGATTTCTTCTTAGTAGAGGTGGCAATCAGAAGTTCTAAGGAAAGCAAAAACATTAGAGGTATAAACAAAAAAGGAAGAAGTGTCAGAAATTCAGAGAAAGTAGGTATCTTTGGATTTTGTAAAGTTGGTCTGGTGATGTCCCTGTCCCTCCCAATATTGAGCAAGCGAGTGCTCAGGTCCTACGACTGGCAAGACAAGACTGCAAAAAGTAGTCGAGTTAATATAAGAAACGCAGGCTTTGAGTCTACGCTCACCTGCAAGCAGATACACGTAGACTCGGGGGCTACTCCGATCAGGAGCGCTGATTGCGGACCCGACAAAACATGCAGGGAAAATAGAAGTATAAGAAAAACTCATGTGATTTCTAACCTGGAATTTGGGAGCCAACGTATTCATGTCAGTCAGATCAGCAGTCCATGACCCTAGAGCATAGGATGCGGGTCGCCTTGGTTCAGCCACAGGAACGGCCGAGTCCCTAGGTGCCTCCTCCTAACAACTACTTTATCCATCGTGCTTGGAGAGGAAGTTGAAACACAAGGCGTTTGAACATCATGGGTAGAACCCAAGCCAACTCCTCCCAGAGAAGGAGGAGTTGGAGTGGCACCCAAACCAGCTCCCCCTTGAGGAGGAGGAGCTCTAGGAGGATTACTGAAAGAGAACAAATATAAATAATGAAGAGTCAAATCAAAATGAAGTCTCGAAGCAAAAATAAGTAAATGGGAAAACCTACCCGCTGAAGGAGGATACTAGGCTGAACATGTGGCGGGGTTTCTTGGCAGCATGTGGCTGTGAAGGAGTGGCTGCAGGTTGAGGAGCGATTAGAGGTCTCAAAGAAAAGGGAAGGCAAAGATCGGGTTCATCAAGTCCTCGCTTCGAGTGGCACTCAAAGAACTTGAGTCCTTTGAGGTAGCTTCCTCATGGCCGCTATCTGCTCGAGTGCGCTTCGGAAGAATTCCTGACTCCTCAGCAGTTTTCTCAACACCCTCATACATATCCTCAGCGTCTCGCGAAGAATGAGATGTGGCAGCAGAGTGAATCGAGTCAAGGTCAGTGGGCACATCCACAATTAGGCCCTCCATAGAAGGAACAGTGCCAGCCTTGGGTGGATTGCTAGGGAGAATGTCTCGATTCTGAAAGAGATCAAGGTCACGAATCAGTAGAAGAAATGGAAAGACTAGACCGAGCATGAAACAAGAAAGAAGGACGAAAAGTGAGGTTGGGGATAGAACCCAGAAGAAGTAATGCGAGAGTAACTTGGGTGAACAGAAAGAAGAGTGAAAGGCAAAACTTACCATGGTCAATTCAGTTGGAACCAAGTCGATAGGATCTGATTTCTTGAATCGGGAGATTCCCCATAGACAACCCTCGAGTTTGTTACGCGAGAGCTCTTTTTTGTGCAGTCGATGAGACTCCTCAGTGCTTGAGTAAGCCCACATGGGCTGAGCTCTAGCCTGGAGGGGTTGCACTCGGCGCTTCAGAAAGATTCCGGCTGGATGGGCCCCTGTGATTCCACTGGCCTTCAGAGTAGCAATCTGAGACACTAAGTCTTCAATTTGCCCCATTTACTCTTCATTCGGATGATTCTTCCAGGAGCTTCGCTGCACAACCTTCTATCTAGATCGACTAAGGGAGTGCCATCAGAGTTAAGTGAGTCCTTAACATATAATTACCGGGTCCTCCACCCAGTGACTGATTCAACAAAGCCCATCTTTAAGTAACCCGCCTTCAGGTTGATCTGAATGTTGCAGCCCTCGACTTCGTAGAGATCGTCCATGATTGGCTGGGCCTTGACGTTGAAGAGCCGCTTGAATAGTGTCCAATGCGGTGCTATCCCGAGAAAGCACTCGCACAACATGAAGAAACTAGTGATGTGATGTATCGAATTGGAAGGCACGTCGTGCAGCTGCACGACGTACTCAACCAGAAGTGCAAGAAAGAAGGGGTGCAGGAGGAAGGAGACGCCGCTAGCGACGTGGTCTGTAAAAGTCACTCGCTCCTTGCTCGCCGGAGTGGGGCGGCTCTCGTGTCCTGGAGGCCTCCATGACCCTGCCTGGAGGAGACCTTCGCGTTCAACAAAGGGGATGAGTTTGGCGACCCGGGAGGATTGCGCCCACTTCCCCCATTTCTTCCTCTATCTCTCAACGTCGCCGGCAGCGGAAGCACCTCCGTTCTTTCGGGTGTTCACCATGGAAGAAAAGTGGTGAAGCTCTGGGAGCACAGCAATGGGGGTTTTCTTCTTTCGCTAAGGAGAGAAGAAGGTTGCGGGCGCGAGGAGGAAGAAGGTTGCGGGCGCGAGGAGGAAGAAGAGGAAAGTTACTGCTTCCACCCTCTACGGTATTTATAGGGGTGTAAAAGCATCCTCACCGTTGGTATTCCGTGGAGCTGGCCTGGCCGTACACGTGGTGGGGGAGGCTAACCGGTACGCCTCCACGTCGCCCACTAAGTACGGGAATCTAGGCATTTACTGAGAAATCCCTAGATTACCGCGCACTGAATGGTCAAAAAATATCAAAGCCAACTCTCGCAAGTTATCCCCTGACAAGATAAAATTACCTCAGAAAAGTCTAGTCTTCTGATAGCAAAGACGGAGTGGTGCGTCAATAGCTGGCAGGGTCACTCGACGGAAAAGGCATTCGAGTGCTCAGAAATATCACTCAAATCCCACTAGGTCCTTTCACGATATAAGAACTTTTTGAAAGAGCACGTGAGTTGAGATTTTCTTCTCTGTCACTCGAAAGAACGACTCGAATGAACTGTGCCAAAGGACTCTGTTCCCCAGATCGCACAACTGCGTTAGAACTCTGCATGGCGTGCTCATCGCATGAAGGTAAGACCCGGGGATCAGTTCCAACGGCCCGGGAGTTGCACCTCTGCTGTGCTACCTGGTACCTTTCCATGCCAACAGGTGGGATGAAAATCCCGACGGACGCGTTGGGTAAAATAACTGACAACTGGAATTCGAATCGTTAAGACTTCAGCAGCGCGAGTCGAGTTACCCTAGGTTTTTTCAGGTTCGAGACTAAGGACTCGAAGCCCGAGTAAGCCAATGGTGTTTTCCCCCAAGTGGGATTAATTGACCTTGATCAGTCGAGTAGATCAAGCTTATTGTGTCATATCTTCAGAAACTGAGCACGGAAGTGCACCCAAATTAATCTGTTCCCGGAGTTTGAGTCCCTTGATCGAGTCCTTGACTCCATCAGGCACTCGGGGGCTACTGGCATGGGGGTATCCGAGAGACCACCCACGATAGGCCTACCCAGTGTATCCCATTAAGGGGTACCCTAAGGAAGTCCTCGGGTGGCTGTATGAAGGCCTGCGACAGAAGCCCACGCGAAAGCAAAAATAAGGGAAAATTTAGACGACAAGACTAGGAAAGAGTAGTAACCGACTCGAAATCGAGTTCTATCCATGTACAGCCTCTAGGACCCGGTTATCTATATAAAGCGGAGGGGGTCACGAACGGGCAGGCAACCCTAAATACAGAGTTGCGCTAGACTCAATCTGTGTAGCACCCCCTGTAACCTGTTTTTCCACCTCATCGGAATAAAATCCGGCATACAGCAACCCGTCGAGTCGAGTAGTCCGTCAGCGTCTTCTCCCTTACGAAACCCCAGGTCCCTCACCATGGGGATTGTTGAGGTCACATCCTCTTCAACATCCATCATATTACACCAATCTCATCCTTCTACAAGGTGAAATCGCTTGAAACTTCAGTTGTGGCTTTACCCCCAAGCGTGGCGCTAAACTTCAAGGAGAATAGTGTTATGGATGGTGATGTATCTCTCTCGTATGAGTCTATCAGGCATGCGGCTCACTAGTACAAAAACCTCTATCTGTGGCGCACCAAAATATAATTCTGTGACGCACCCCCAATTTTGTTAGGTGCGACACAGAATTCACCCCACTAAAATATAATTCTGTGGCGCACCCACCACCATGCGCCACAATTTTTTTTTTGTGACGATATTTCTGTGGTGCACCCACCACCATGCGCCACAGATTTTTTTTTTTAAATATTTCTGTGCCGCACCCACCACCATGCGCCACAGATTTTTTTTTTGAATTCCATAAAAAAAAAGCGGATCTAGCCGCCGGAATTTTGAAATTCCATATTCGTCGCCGGAATTTCGCCGGATCTTGGTCGGTGTTGGGTGGAGGAGGAGGAGGGGGAGGAGGAGGAGGAGGAGGGGGTCACCAGAGGTGGTGGTGGTGGAGGAGGAGGAGGAGGTCGCCGGAGGTTGTGGAGGAGAAGGCCACCAAAGTTGGTGGAGTGGGAGGAGCTCGCCGGAGGTGGAGGAGGAGGAGTAGGAGCTCGCCGGAGGTGGTGGAGGAGGAGACGAGGAGGAGGAGGAGAGAAGGGGAGAGGAGAAGTGGAGAAGTGGAGGAAAAGAGAGAGGAGAAGTGAAAGTAGAGGAGAGAAGGGGAGAGGAGAAGTGGAGAAGTAGAGGAGAAGGGAGAAGAGAAGGGGCGGGATTCAAATTTTGAATCATGCCCAAAAATTCTATGGCGCACCAACCACCCGTGCGCCACAGAAAGCCAACAATTCTATGGCGCACCCACCCCCCGTGCGCCACAGAAATCCAACAATTCTATGCCGCACCAACCCCCCGTGCGCCACATAAGATTTTTTTTTTAATTTTTATTGATTTTGTAGGAAAAAAATCTTTTGTTGGGCATAACTTTTTTTCCTTTTCGAATTTGGAGAATCTAAAAAAACCTCACAGGCCGAAGGCGAGTGAGGTTGAGTTTCTTTTTTTCTCTAGCTTTTTTTTGATATCTTGAACTTTTTTTCCCGACATCGTATGAAAAAGTTATGCCCATTTTACTTTTTTTTAACGAACTTTTTCTCAGAAAGTCGAAATTCATTTTTCAAAATTTGATAAAAAGGTAGGCCTTAAACTCTCCGTGCATCTATAAGGAATATATTTTTTGATAATTTTTAGACCTGAAACTCTCCCGCGGAAAACTAGAAAGGCGATCCCGGGGAGGGGGTGTGTGGAGAAAAAAAAAATCTGTGGTGCATGTGTATGGGTGCGTTACAGAAATGTTGGATTCTGTGGCGCACCAATACACATGCGCCACAGAATATGACATTTCTGTGGCGCACCAGATTACATGCGACAGAGAAATGTTCGACTGCAATGATTGGGATGGGCCCCACCCAGTTTCTATGGCGCACCCTTCTCCTGTGCGCCACATAATTTGTAATTTTTATGGCGCATGTTTTGTCGTGCGCCACAAAATGTAATTTCTATGGCGCACCATTCTCTGGTGCGCCACAGAAAGCCTCCCATAGAAAGGTAGTTTCCTACTAGCGCTCCTGTAAGTGATGTGGTTACTACATCTGGGGCGTTGGCACGCGTCGCCACTTTGGCTGTTGCTAACCCCCGGATTTTGCAAGACAATTGGTTGTCTCTTGAAGAAAAAAGCTAGCACGGATAAGAGCAAGAGAGACGCCATGAAGGAAATCAAACAAACGTAGAAGCAAAATGAGTGGCGTCATAGGGAAGACGTCTAAAGTTGCTTGATGGACAAGTGTTTATTGCCTTTGCCGTTGTGTTTTTCTCGAGTTATCACCGATCTTTAGGGCGGCACTTTCGTAATGATGTGTTTCTTTTGACGGTGAGTTGTAGGGGTTTGGGAGCGTCTGCGTGCCTGTTTATGTGGTCAAGTGATTTCATATTTCGGTAGTAGTCCGTTCGTCTCTTAGGTTGTGTCTTGACTCACTTCTTGGTCATTGGCCAAGTTATTGGTTTTCGCCCGATTTTCTGCAAATTAATTGTGCAACTCTCTTTCTTAATTGATGGACAAATCCAGGAAAAATCAAGCGGCCACGCCTTGTATCAATTGAGAAAAAGGACATGAAAATTGATTTGCACTACTACACACAAGATTCATTCACGTGCAATTAGCTACAGGGGAAACTCGTTCACATTTAGCAACAGTAAACAAATCATATGCTTGGATAGCTCGATGTAGTGGATCAATGCTTGGATAACAAATCATAGCTCGATGCAGCCGCGCATGAAGATTGTTGAGCCGCGATGAAGCACCCTAGGAAGCGCAACGGTGCGCTCCCATCCTACGCGCGCTGGCTTCCATTCCATCCGACGGACGCGCAACGGTGCGCTCGCATCGGGAGATTTTTGGGGTCATCCTAATCATAATCCTTAGCCTAATCCTTTTTTTTAAAAAAAATAGCCTAACCCTAATCTTAATTGTAATCTTATCCCGAATATCGTAACCAAACGGTTATATCCACATCGGGCAGGTGGCTATATAAGCGAGCCGCCCGATCGCACCTCTACTCATCACACCTTCCTGCTCCCCACCAACCTTCCTTCCAAAACCTTCCGAGATCGTAGCTGCTTTTCTCGTTGCGCGATGGCTGTTGATCTGACCCCGAGGCAGCCGACCAAGGCGTACGGCGGCGATGGCGGCGCCTACTACGAGTGGAGCCCCGCGGAGCTGCCCATGCTCGGCGTCGCCTCCATCGGCGCCGCCAAGCTCTCCCTCGCCGCCGGCGGGATGTCCCTCCCCAGCTACTCCGACTCCGCCAAGGTCGCCTACGTCCTCCAAGGTATGGCACCGCCGATCCGCTCGTGACAACTCTCGTCATCGCCCATCATCGGGTTTTTGGTTGTTGTCTTCGGAGTGCGATCGATCCCATGTGTTCGATGCTCTGTGGTGGGCACGTCTCGAATTTTTTGGTCTGTTTCAGTTGGGAATTCAGATCGAAGTGGTAGTAGTAGATTGAAACTGAAAATAGCTGTCGCTCTGTTCTGAATCACATGTAGGCTGCACGATGCGATCCGCTCTGAATATCTTGTAGGCTGCATGATGCGATTAGCTCTGAATAACTTGGTAGTCTGCACCATGCGATCAGATCTCAAGTCGTACCTGTCTTGTTTAATCTGATCATCTGTCGACTGCATGCACGTTGCTATCAGGATCAGTTGTCAAGTTGTTTAGTTTCGTCAGGCTAGGTGTCTGGATCAGATCTCACTTTTTGAGATCAAGAACAACAACTGTTTGTAGCCAAATTATTTGCAACAACTATCAGGTTAAGAGTAGTATATTCAGTTGTTCTTGTTATTGATTTGATTAAATCATTTGTTTAAGACGTCGTGGCCGTTCGTTCTGTTTTACAAATCAACACGCGCTACTCGTGTCTCGGCTTTATTTAATCAAATCCTTTCACAACTGATGCATGCTTGCCACTCCGTTCTAAAACCAGTTAGTGTTACGTTTGCTCTGTTTTGGGATTTTATTCTGTAAATTAGTAAACAAAATGTTTGTGATTTCTCTCCGAGGAATTGCGTACTAACAACGCTGCTTTGCTTTGTTTTTATGCTTGATTTGTCAGGCAAGGGAACCTGCGGCATCGTCCTGGCTGAGGCCACCAAGGAGAAGGTGGTTGCCGTGAAGGAGGGCGACGCTCTGGCGCTCCCCTTCGGCGTGGTCACCTGGTGGCACAACACCCCCGAGTCGGCCACTGAGCTCGTCGTCCTCTTCCTGGGCGACACCTCCAAGGGCCACAAGCCCGGCCAGTTCACCAACTTCCAGCTCACGGGCTCCAGCGGCATCTTCACCGGCTTCTCCACGGAGTTCGTTGGCCGTGCATGGGACCTCAAGGAGGCGGACGCCGCCAAGCTCGTCTCCAGCCAGCCTGCATCCGGCATCGTCAAGCTCACTGCCGGGCAGAAGCTCCCGGAGCCCGTCCCCGAGGACCGGAAGGACATGGCGCTCAACTGCCTGGAGGCCAAGCTGGACGTGGACATCCCCAATGGTGGCCGCGTGGTGGTTCTTAACACCGTGAACCTGCCGCTGGTGAAGGAGGTCGGCCTGGGTGCCGATCTCGTTAGGATCGATGCCCACTCCATGTGCTCCCCGGGGTTCTCCTGCGACTCGGCGTACCAGGTGACCTACATCGTCCGCGGCAGCGGGCGCGTGCAGGTCGTCGGCCCTGATGGCAAGCGCGTACTGGAGACCCGCATCGAGGGCGGCAGCCTCTTCATCGTGCCACGCTTCCACGTCGTGTCCAAGATCGCCGACGCCTCTGGCATGGAGTGGTTCTCCATCATCACCACCCCCAAGTAAGATACCCGATATGATTGCTGCCATTGCATTGAGTTCCATGGTGAATTGGTGATCGAGCTGATGATGTGTTTGTGTTTGTGCAGCCCGATCTTCAGCCACCTGGCGGGGAAGACCTCGGTGTGGAAGGCGATCTCTCCGGAGGTGCTGGAGGCGGCGTTCAACACGACGCCGGAGATGGAGAAGCTGTTCCGGTCCAAGAGGCTCGACTCGGAGATCTTCTTCGCCCCCAACTAGGAAGCCATTCATTCGCTCGCGCGTCGCCCAGTCGTATTTCTTAGGAAAATAAACAAGTTTAGGAGACTCCAGTCTGTCAGTTAATTAAGCTAGATGGTTGTGATTCGTTTGTTAAACAGCGTGTTCTTGTGTGGCCGCCTGAAGTTGAGGGTTTTCAGAACCGATGAAAGCAATTGAAATAGCGTTTGGTTATATTTCCACCTTTTTGGGTGAATTTGTGTTTGCTATGCTATTTTTTTCTCTAGCAACTGCAAATTATTTACTTTGGGCTGGCAAAGTCGTCTTAGTTTTCCTTTTTCTTTTTTTGATAAGTTGTTTTCCTTTGGTTTCTTCCTTCGCGGCGTTTTCCCCCCCAACTGTTAGCCTCTTTTTTTTTTTTGACATAAACGGTGAGCTTTATTGATTAACCAAATATGGATTCAATACAAACTGTCTGCCGGATAATCTCCGGAGACAAACCACGCCACACAAATTTAGAATGAAATTCAGAGGACCGCGCTAGACAGTGTGCAGCCTCATTACAACATCTACTCACATGTGATATAGAAACCGAGCCAAGATTCCTCAAGAGCACCTTGATGTCCTCAACAACCGGAGCAACAGCAGAACGATCACGCAATGGTGTCTTCCCTTTTGTCACCACAGATAAGCAATCAGAGGCGATCCGTACATTGCACAGGCCCTCCTCTTGTATCAGCACAAGTGCTGCGTGTATCGCATGTGCCTCGGCCAATTCGGGGTCAGAAACCATCGGCATACTTGCCACACTTGCCAACACACAATCTCCCATGTGATCTCGGATAACAATGCCATAGCCCATCGAGCCAGAAGAGGAAAAAATCGCCGCATCAACGTTAGCCAAAAGAGTACCTGTTTCAGGCGGGCTCCATCGAGCTATTGGAGCAGATCCATGTGGAGAAGGAGACTTGGATTTGTACAGGTGTTGGAAAATCATCTGAACATAGGAGGTGATCTTCAGAGCCAGGCTTTTCGGATGGCAGGTGCCCCCATCCTCCCGCAGCTTATTACGAAGATCCCATAGATGCCAAAAGGACACAGCCAGGGTTGTAGCTTCCTGTGCACTGCATCTAGAAAGGAAGTCGAAGCACCACTGTTTAGTAGATTGAAATCCTTTCCGATGTTATTCAATTGGCAGGTCCTTCTTCACTTCCGTCCACACTTCGCGTGCAAAGGGGCAGAACAGCATAGAGTGCTCCACGGTTTCCTCGCAGTTACAGTGAACACATGCTGGTGACGCCGAGATCTTACGGTGTCAAAGCTGCTGCCCACTGGGAAGACAATCATGAACAAAGCGCCATACAGTGATCTTCATTTTACCAGGGGCGATGATAGACCACAACGCCTTCCAACTCTTAGCCTCTTCTTCCCATTTAGACGACATGCCATGTCCATTCTTACACTGTGAAAGGAACATAGACTCCCTCCGTGCCATGTGATACGCCGAACGGACAGTGTACAACCTCAGTTTGTTATGCGGCCAGGAGGCGAAATCATCTCCCCCCCATACGGCTGATCGGGATGGCAAGGATTTTAGCTGCCACGTCATCAGAGAATAAACCACGGATCTTATTTTCATTCCAAAGTCCAGATGGCAGTATGAGGGTTTCCACCTTCTGTCCAGCAGGGATCTCCCGTCTCGGGTTGAGCATAAACGGTGCGATCCCAGGGATCCACCTATCCGACATGATGCACGTCGATTTTCCATTGCCAATACCCCATAGAATACCTTGCTTTAGCAGTTTCCTACCGTGGACAATACTACGCCATGTGTAAGATGCAGAGCTCGGGCAATTAGCCGACCAAAAATCACCAGTAGGGAAGTACCTGCCACGAAGCACACGAGCACATAACGAGTTCGGATCAGTAAGGAGACGCCAACCTTGACGGCCGAGCATAGCTTGGTTGAAGATTTCCATGTCCCTAAAACCCATCCCTCCAACATTCTTAGGGGAAGTGAGCCACTCCCAGGATTTCCAGTGCATTTTCCGCTGCCCATTTCTAGCCCCCCACCAATGGTTAGCAACAATCTTCCTCATCTCTTCACAAGTGGCAACTGGTATCTGAAAACAACTCATGACATATGTTGGTAAAGCCTGTATCACAGCCTTGAGCATGGTTTCATTACCTGATCTCGAAAGAGGTCTATCAGACAGACCATTAACACGTTTCCACATACGGTCAAAAAGAAACCTGAATGTAGCAATTGGAGATCTTCCAATTTGAGTAGGCATCCCTAAATAAGAATCTTGGAGGGATTCATTATGCACACCCAATCTTTGTTTAACCTCCAGCTTGACTTCCTCAGAGCAACCAGAACCAAAGAAAATGGTAGATTTTGTCAAATTAACCCTCTGACCCGAACCTTGACAGAAGGTGGATAGCACACCTTGTAAGGCATCAACACTCCTCTTATCACTCCGAGCAAAGAAGATACTGTCATCTGCAAAAAGGAGATGTGATATAGAAGGTCCAAGTCTACCATTGTTAATACCTTGTAGTTCTCCTTGGGCCTCCTGTTTTTGCAGAAGACAAGATAAACCCTCCGTGCATAAGACAAATAGATAGGGGCTGATGGGGTCCCCTTGGCGAATACCTCGAGACGGTATCACCGGTTCTGTTAGATCACCATTCACTTTAACAGCATATCGAGTCGAGGTGACACATCTCATCACTGATTGAATCCAAGAGGAGGCAAAACCGAGTTTAGCAAGGCAACCATGAAGATAACTCCACTCCACCCGGTCATATGCCTTCATCATATCAATTTTCAATGCGAAGAACGGCCTCTTAGCCCTCTGTTGCTTGATGGTGTGTAGGCACTCGAAAGCAATCAAAGCATTATCCGTAATAAGTCTCCCCGGGACAAAAGCACTCTGATTTTCAGACACAATGTCAGGCAGGATCATTTTGAGTCGATTAGCAAGCACCTTGGAGGCGATCTTATAGAGCACATTGCATAAGCTAATAGGGCGAAAGTTTTTCAGATGTTGGGGGTTTGTAGTCTTCGGAATCAAGACAATCACAGAATCACAAAAACCATCAGGTAGCTCCTCCCCACCAATAAAACTCCGCACAGCGCCACAAATTTCCTCCTTGAGGAAGTTCCAATGTTTCTGATAAAACAATGCCGGGAAACCATCAGGACCCGGTGCCTTAGTAGGCCCCATCTGAAACAACGCCACTTTGATCTCCTCATCCGAATAATCCTTGCAGAGATCATGGTTCATCTCACTGGTAACCCGTGGGTGTATAGCATCCAATACCACACCACTTGATAGGCCTTGTTTAGAGGTAAACAATTGCTCATAGAAGTGATGCACCCGCTGTTTTAGACCATCGGCATCGGTACAAACCGAACCATCATCATCAACAAGCCGAGAAATTCTGTTTGTTTTCTTCCTTGCCGAAGCCCTAGCGTGAAAGAAAGCCGTGTTTCTGTCTCCCTCACGCAACCAGTCCACTCTCGAACGCTGTCTAGCCATGATTTCCTCCCTCTCAAATAGTTCACAGAGATCATTTTCAACCTGGCGAATCTGCCCATAATCAGCATTGCTCAGCCGTAACCCCTGTAATTTGCCTTCAAGTAACTTGATTTTCTTTCGGACTGAACCAAAGCAATCTTTGCTCCACTTGCGCAAGGAGCCAGCAAGCCTATGTAGATTGTCACAAGTGGACTGCAAAGAGGACATTCCAGTACGGCCCTCCAGCCAAGTCTTCTCCATAGTTTCTGTATAGTCTGGTGCACGCAACCAAGCAGCTTCGAATCTGAATTGTTGCTGCACCCGCCCCTGCTGTGGCCTAGTATCCAGTGCATGCAGACCAATCAAGACAGCTAGATGGTCTGAAGAGGTCGTAATAACATTTTCCACCCCATACCCAGGGAAGAGAGACATGAATGCTGCGTTTGCCACTGCCCTATCCAACCGAACAGAGACCTGGTTCTCACCCTGTTGACGGTTAGTCCACGTATATTTCGGGCCAGTATACCCGAGATCAATCAGGCCACAAGTCTCCATACAATCACGGAACATGGACATTTGTGCATCCGATCGTTCCGACAACCCCAAGTGTTCGTCACTACTTAACACTTCATTAAAATCACCACAGCATAGCCATGGACCCTCCCACATTGGGTGGAGTCGTCGAAGGAGGTCCCAAAAATTCTGCCGTGAATCCCTGCGTGGTTCCCCATACACGAAAGTGGCTCTCCAAGGGGAAGACTCCTCTTTCGAGATGATTACATCGATGCAATGAGAATTGTAGCACTTGAGTGAAGCAGAATATGGTTGCATCCAGAATAATGCCAGCCCCCCACTAAGACCATTACTGCTCACCGCAAAACTCCCCGTGAATCCAAGAGACCACATGAAATTTTGCACACGAGAATCCTTCATCTTCGTCTCCGAGAGAAAGAGGAAGGTGGGTCGGAAAAACCTCACTAACCAGCGAAGTTCGCCAACTGTCGTGTCCGACCCCAGCCCACGACAGTTCCAGCATAGGAGATTCATTGCGTGCGGCAGGGCTGCTCCGCAGCCGCTGCCAGATCCGCCGATCGAGGTGAAAGTGAAGGGGAAACCCTCTTTTGCTTCTTGTTCGAATCATCCAGTGCTAACTCAGTAGATCCTCCATCCGTGGTAGCTGCAAGGATGGAGGTTTCAGCTCTGCTCACGGGAACAAGAGCTAGGGCCATATTGGTGTCCGGCAATCCTTCCGAGGTCGACGCAGCTACCTTGGGCTTAACCCTTTCCTCTTCTGGCCACTCATACGGGGAGGATCTTTCTTGAACTTTGCAAGCTGCGATTGAGAACCTGATCCTTCGCTGCGAATAGTCGAACCACGGTTCGTCCTGGGCTTGCGAATCTTCTTCGGAGACGTGATCTCCCCAGAACCCGATGTGTCAGGGGCTTTGTTTCCTTGTCTGTTCTCGGCCGCCCCTTTGTATTTGGGCGCCTCACCTTGGTTACCCGCGAAGGATCCGTGGCTGGACCGGTCACCAGAAGATTTCCTGCTGTCATCAGGGACGCACAGTCGAGAGCCGTGGTACGGTAGTAACCCTTCGGTGTCCCTCTCCGCTGGCAGTGGACACACCGCTGAAGAATGCCCCAGAACACCACAAGAGAAACAATGGGTGGGCATACGCTCGTACATGACCTGATAGACCTCCGTGCTCTGTCGCTTAGCGGAGAAGACGGAGACACATCGTGGAACAGGTGCAAGGGCGTTGATAGTGACACGAACCCGCAGATAATTTCCCCATGCACGGCCTTTAGAATCCACATCTACCTTTTCCACTTGGCCAATATTACCAGCTAATCCTTTCCCTTTGCTATCATTCATCAAACCGAAGGGAAGGTTCAGAATCCGAGCCCAAACAGTGAACTTGTTGAAGCAAATATCACCAGGCCGAAGAGAAGGATCGAAATCACGCAGCAAGATTCCATGCCTGTTGATGTGCCATGGAGCTCCATCTAGGAACCGATCCCTATCCACTTTGGAGCTAAATTCTGTCAGGAAAATGTTAGGACCCAAAGGACGTAGTTCTAGTCCTCTAGGGTTCCCCCACGCCGGGCGGAGTACCGCTCTGATCGTGTTGATATGGAGAGGGTTTGGTGCTAGCACCTTGCCCACTAGAGCCCATTCCGGGCACCCAAGGAATTCTTCGTCTTCATCCTCAAGAACAAAGGCATTAGACTCCTGGGCAGTTAGGTGGAGGCGCCCCATCATCTCTGCAACCTTGTCGCCAGCAGATGATGTGCCGGAGCAGGAGCCCTCCTTCGCATGTCCCTTCTGCTTCTGGTCCGCATCCCGGACCCGCAGATCTTGATCACCAGCCTTCGAGTTGTCCGGAACTAGATCCACCGCCTCCGCTGGCGCCATCGCCATCTTCCTCGATCCACGAAAACCGCAACTGCCAAGGGTGGGCAGCGACCTAGGGACGCCCCTTGATCACCCCGAGCAGGCGAGAAACACGGAGAGGAAGATGGAGTCAGGACCGGGAGGGGGAAGAAGAGAGACGACGGGGTCAGCGATCCACCATCATTAAAATCGGTCGAGGAATCTACGGAGTCGCCATCGCCATCGCGAGAGCTAGCCCTAGGTAACCGACAGAGTTATATCTCTTTTTTAGGTAACTGTTAGCCTCTTTTGTGTTTGCTTGTACCATGTTTTTACGTCTTATCACCTTGCCTGTCATAGCTTCCTTGTTTTTTATATATTATATGGGTTCCTTGCTTTTTATTATGCAATCAAAAGTATTATTTAGAGCATGTAGATGGATCAGCATATTCCTCTTTGTTAAGATTGCAGTGAAGAGCTTGGGAAACATATGACCAAATCCTTTACAGTGTGTAATCTAAAGCCAGAGACACAAATATACCCTTTTGACGAAACTTCACTCTAAAATAAACCTTTTAAATTTGTTTGTATCACGGCTATACCGCCAAAAGCTTTCCGTGGTAACCTATTAAACCATACCGCCAAAGGGTGTGGCTGTACTAACAAAGTCAGATTTGATTAATGTTTCCGAGAATTCATTTTATGTTAGTTTCGAGAATGGTTAGACTTGCAAAAATGTCCGTAAACTACCCTAGTTTTCGAGAAAATACTAGCTTGGTACGCACTCGAAGGAAAGCTAATACTCCAGCCAGCACTATTAGGCAGCCATGGGTGGAGCTCCTAGTAGGGCAAGATAGGGCAGCCGCTCTATCTTGATTTTTCATGAAATCATTTATTCACATGTTTTTTCTGAACAATTTTAGTTGCCCTACGTTATAAATGAACTCTGCATGAGAAAGTTATATTTATTTTAATCAACAATGCACAAAACTAATTTGAAATCAAAAGGAGAGGTTACGTCTAGTCTAATCTAAAATGAATTATTTCCCTTTGTAATAACTAACTAGAGGCTAGGGCGCCTCCTATCCAGCTCCTGTGCGGAGGGCGCCTCATCCGGTCCTGTGCGGAACAATTTCATCACATAACTTCAACTGTTGTGTTGTGTCCCACGTAGGCACCGGTGCTAGTTTCATTTTTCCAGCTATTGCAGCCCTAATTTAGTGATCACTCTTCAGTTCAGACTTGCAACTTCCAAGACCTGTCTTTATCCTTTGATCAATTTAATGACACATGCCCTGATTACGAAAGACAAGTGTACACAATCTTCTCGAAAACTTAAGTTGAAAACCAGGAAGGAAAGAACGTTTAGTAAAAATACACATCACAACTCCACACACACACACACGCACGCACGCACACGCACGCACGCACACCCACACGCACACGCACGCACGCACGCACGCACGCCCGCACGCGCGCACACGCGCACACACGCACACGCACACGCACACGCACACATAAATAGCAAGAATCATTACTTGCGAACTGTGTACTTTGCTTACCATCGGATCATTGGTCTCGACGTGCAAGAATTCATTGACCGTGGCAAGCGAAAGTGTTTCCCCAATGCTTGTTGTGTGCTCTCTCTTCATGTTGATCTCTTGATCAAATGTGTGACCTTACATTCTGCAAAAGAAGTGTCACGGACATTTTTTAGCATTGACAAGTCACACTATCGATTCCAACTGATATAACAGGATATAGGTGGATATTTTCATGACCAATCCTTCTCTTGAATAATTTGGTCAGAAATACCCTGGTTAACTAAGAACTGATTTCTTATATTCCATCATGGGAAATCAGGTAGAAAAACAGAGTTTGAGAAATTGCTGTTCAATTCCATTTTGTATTCCTCTGAGATTTTTTAACCATAGTACTACGATATCTATGTTTAATCTTTTTTTCAGAAGATGAAAATAACTATATACTGCATGGCAAATGATCTAACCAAGTGCAATCAATTTAGACCCATGCAAGCATTAACTTATGTCTTAGTAAGAACCAATATTTTGTAGAAAAATTCTAGGACAGAATGCTTGTCATTTCACAACCGTTCCAATAAATAGGACTCTCCGTAAACAAAATAGTCAATGTTCGTGTGCAGGTTCACATATACTAATATAAGAGGTATGAGTTAGGATGTACTGCTTTTCATTTGAGTCTTCTGAAATCTTAAATCCATTTTCGTCATTATTTGTCTAGTGATTGTGGTTAAAAGTTACCGTCCTCTAATCAGTCCTATACTTATTCCCTCCCAGCTACTCACTCCGTCCACTTTTATAAGGCACACTTCTTACCATTTGAATGCTAAGGAGTGTGCCTTATAAAAGTGGATGGAGGGAGTATATATATTGCCTTTAGTTACTCTATATTTATTTTGCACAAACATAAATTGGATTTTTTTCGTGCTTGAAAATTTTGATGTGCTTGTGCTATGTCCTTATTTCCGACTGAAGCACATTATCCGAAAATTTTCGAATCACTCGGAATTTTTTTGTGCTTGTAAGGCCATGTATTCTAGTCTTCTTCAAGGTCGTAATTTTGAAGATAAGGACCTATACTTGTATGTGTCATGCGAACTATTTTCCATGTCTAATTTATGTTAGTAGAACGAGCTTTGCACATGTGTTCTTGCTAGTTTTCACAAAAGCCAGAGAAACAAATGCAGTGCTATTGGCAAGATCATTTTAAGACACTCGCAATGAAGATAATATTCTAGCTTAGGGGCAAGGGAACTTTTGAATGATTCTTGATAAAAATAGATTGTCCAGAGTAGCTAGTCTGGGGGTCTAAGAAAACTATATCAGTTTGTGTGTTCAAGTTATTGTTGCTAACAATAATACTCTTAGGTGCTTCTTGGTGGTACACATACTGGGTCATTTCCATCCACTAACCATACAAGTTAGTACAAATATAAATAGCTAGTCCTTTCTGAGTGAATAAACTATAGGAAATACGACCAAAAGGTATGGAATTATTAGAAGTGAATAGGAACTCTTCATTATTAAAATTTGACCAGCCTTGGTGTTTTAATCCAATTATGGCTGCAGATTTCAACATACATACCTTGTCCAAATAAAATATAGAAATCCTGGACCAGCATGATAAAGTTTCTACCTAACCTAAAAAAGATCATGTCAGTTTGACTTCACAATCTGCCAATGTCAAATAAATGATAATGAGAAGTATATCACGTTGCTATTCTCTTGAAGTGTTCATCAAACGATATAAGGAACTGAAGCCACCACTCTTCCAGGTGTCAGGAAGAAATTATGTTCACTACCCGAGGAGCTCTAAAAGACCATGGCAACAAACATGGGTTGAACATATGGATGCTTAACAATGCTGTGCATTCTTTAGCTAAGATATACATAAAAAATTATTCCACTTTGTAGATGTTGCAACTGAAATTGTGAATATAACTAATAAGATTAGGTAGCAAATATTTCGATAACACTGGCCACAGATTTAATTCTTACCACCTAACAAAATGAGTCTAGATTCACTCATTTTAGGTTTTATGTGACCAAAATTGAAATGCCTTATAAAAGTGGACGGAGGGAGTAAATAAAAATAGCTCACTACAATCATGGCAATGGCACTCTGTCAAATGCACTCTATGTCATGTTTTTATTTATCCACAATCATGTGGAAAGCAACACAACCTGCAGTACATGACACTAAAAATCCATATGAAACTTCTCCAAAGGCAGCACACCACGAGTATCTAGATTCAATTTCACTGGATAGGATACATTTGAGATTGGAGAAGGAAGATTCAGAAGGAAGAGAGAGTAGAGAGGTAGGGCATTAGTTACTTAGATCGTCGATGCCCGTCTTCTTTTCTTCCCCTTCCACGGCTCGACATGGCCGGTGCTCCTCTGGCATATACGTCACAGGCCACCAACCTATTATTGATCAAAGACATCTATCAAATGCTAATTCGATAAAATATTGCAGAGACTATCTTGTATACTATAAATTACCAAGCAATTCAATCTGAACCGGGGGAGATTTCACCAAGATATAGTACCACATATTATTATGTATGCACATTATCAAGTTTTGGTGGAAGCGGATACCTTTGTTTTGGTTCTGGTTGCGTGTTATATAGAGGGCAATACATGCCAAACGTACAGAGATAATCAAGGGGGGTGAGTAATCTAACCAAACCAACTTATACGATATTGGTTTGGGGTACACGGTTTGTAACAAATCCTAACACTCCCCCTTAATCAAAACTTACATAAGTTTAGATTACGTTTAAACTCCTCTAAATCTCTATAAGGTAATGGTTTGGTAAATCCATCAGCTACTTGGTATTTGGTGGAGATGAATCGAATATCCAGCAGATTCTGTGCAACTCTTTCTCGAACAAAATGAAAGTCAATTTCAATGTGCTTTGTCCTTGCATGAAAAACAGGATTTGCTGATAAATATGTGGCTCCCATATTGTCACACCATAGACATGTTTTTTCATGAATTTTAATACCAAGTTCCTTGAGAAGAGTTTCCACCCAAATAACCTCAGCAGTAGCATTTGCAAGAGACTTATATTCAGCTTCTGTACTCTATCTTGACACAGTTGCTTGTTTTCTAGCACTCCAAGATATGAGGTTAGGTCCAAAAAATATAGCAAACCCACCAGTAGATCTTCTATCATCAATACAGCCTGCCCAGTCAGCATCTGAAAATGCACTAATAAGAGTGGAAGTAGATTTATGAAAAATAAGTCCAAGAGCAAGAGAACTCTGCACATAACGTAATATCCTTTTCACTGCAGTCCAATGCACTGTGGTGGGAGCATGAAGAAACTGACATACTTTGTTTACTGAGAAGGAAACATCAGGTCTTGTTAGTGTCAAGTACTGTAAACCACCAACAATGCTTCTATATCTAGTAATATCATCAACTCCAAGAGGATCTCCTTCATGAGCTGACAATTTTTCAGTGGCAGACAATGGTGTATTGGAGGGTTTACAATCTTTCATGCCCACTTTTGCTAGTAATTCCATTGCATACTTTTCTTGAGTAAGAACTAATCCATCATTAACTTTCCTTACTTCAATACCCAAGAAATAATTAAGTTCTCCAAGATCCTTAATAGCAAAGTGTTTATTAAGATCATCAACTAGAGTAGAAATAGCTGAATTTGAAGAACTAGTAACTATGATATCATCCACATAAACAAGAACAAAGACTGTTATATCTGAATGATTGTAGATGAAAAGAGAGGTATCTCCCTGTGATGGTTTGAATCCCAATTGCTGCAGTTTGGTACTCAAACGTGAATACCATGCTCTCGGCGTCTGTTTGAGACCATACAAGGCCTTGTCAAGTTTGCATATGTGATTAGGATAATGAGCATCTTCATACCCAGGAGGTTGTTTCATGAAAACTTCCTCTTCCAGAACGCCATGCAAAAACGCATTCTTCACATCAAGTTGTCTGATAGCCCAATTCCTGGAAACAGATATAGCAAGAACAAGACGAATAGTGGCAGCTTTTACAACTGGGCTGAAAGTGTCTTCATAGTCAATACCATAGCGTTGTTTAAATCCCTTAGCTACTAGCCTAGCCTTATAACGATCAATAGAACCATCAGCATGTTTCTTTATTCTGTAAACCCATTTGCAGTCAATAAGGTTGATGTTACCATTGTGTGGTGGTACGAGGTGCCAGGTATGATTTTTCTGAAGAGCAAAGTACTCCTCATCCATAGCCTTGCGCCAATCGGGGTGATCAAGGGCCTCCTGAAGTGTATTTGGTTCCCCTATAGTACACAAGAAATTATAGCGCACACCCATCTTTCCAAATTTTTGGTTGAGAAATACCCTTTTGAAGACGTGTACTACGTGCAGGTGGAGCTACTGGATCAGCATCCACAGAAGATCCAGGCGCCTGGGCGGACAGCTGACGCGCTGCAGACTGGCTCCGCGAGCGGCGAGTAGAGGAGTGCCGCGTGGCAGGTGCAGGAGCACCCGTCTGTCGGGTAGCGGGCAGCGGTCGTCCGCGCGTCTGCGTGGCACCAGCCTGTTGGTGCGGCTCGGTGCGTTGTGATGATGCGGTCGGGGACGGTGTCGGGGACTGCGACGTGGTGCCAGCTTGTTGGCGCGGCGCGATGCGAACTGATGATTGCGCGGCAGACGAGGACGCGTCGGGTTCTGGTTCTTCTGGCGCCCAATGATTGGAGGCCGTATCATCCACGGGATCTGCACCGAGATCAGCTCCGGGATCAGCGCCAGATGCGGTATCTTCCCCGTAATCAGTGCTGTCGCCTTGTGACATGAAAGAAGACCCGATTTCTTCACTGTTTTGACTCGAATCTGCATCATTTTGCTCCAAATTTTCTGCAGTAGCCTGTAGAGGACTAAGAGAGGACAACTGTAAGGTAGTATTAGTCAGTGGTGCATCATCATTCGTACCCCCATTGTGTGGAATCAAGTGTTTTGGTAGAAGAAGAATTTCTTGCTTGAGAAGGGCTCCTGCATTTGGATGGAGAGATGCAAAAGGGAAGATTTCTTCGTCAAACACAACATCTCTAGATATATAAACTCTACCAGTGGGTATGTCTAGGCATTTGACTCCTCTATGTTTGGGACTATAGCCAATGAACACACATTGCTTGGATCTAAAGGACAATTTTTTGTTATTGTAGGGCCTCAAGTTTGGCCAACAGGCACATCCAAAAACTCGAAGAGATAGATAATTTGGTGTGATTCCTAGGAGTTTTTCTGAGGGACTAATGTTGTCAATAACTCTACTTGGCATAAGATTAATAAGATATGTTGCAGTGAGGAATGCCTCATCCCAAAACTTTAGAGGCATGGATGCATTGGCTAAAAGAGCTAGACCAATTTCAACTATATGTCTATGCTTCCTTTCAGCAGATCCATTTTGCTGATGTGCATAAGGACATGAAACATGATGAGATATGCCAAGTTTTTGAAAGAAGGGATTTAATTTCTCATACTCTCCTCCCCAATCTGTTTGCATTGTCACAATTTTCCTCTCAAAGTTTCTTTCCACAAAGTTCATGAAATTGTGAAAAACATCAAGGACATCAGATTTCTTTTTGAGAAGGTATATCCACGTGAATTTGCTAAAATCATCAATGAAGATAACATAGTAGTTATGGCGCCCTACAGAGGTATTGGCAGGACCCCAAACATCAGAAAAAATTTGTTGCAAAGGTAAAGTGGATACACTCGAAGAAACAGGATATGGTAACTGATGACTTTTTGCTTTCTGACATGAATCACAAATAGTTTCAAGACTAGAATTCTTGGAGTAAGGGAGACTAAATTTATTGAGAATGAATTGAACTATGGAATTATTTGGATGACCTAGACGGCTATGCCACCTTGAAGAGGTGGGTTTTGAGACGGTGTTGACTTGCTTGATCCTGGATGATGGTGATGAGGAGATGATGGGATATAGGCCACCTTCACACCGTCCTCTAAAAAGAATTTCCTCCGTTGCCCGATCCTTGATCAAAAAATGCCAAGGGTGAAACTCAATAAAAACATCATTGTCAACAGTAAGTTTATGAACGGAGAGCAAATTTTTGGTGGCACTTGGAACATGAAGTATATTATTGAGTTGAAGAGTGTGTGATGGGGTATGAATAGATGAATTACCAACATGACTAATTTCCATACCTTCACCGTTTGCGGTGTGAATTTTGTCGTTGCCGTTGTATCGATCACGAATCATGAGCTTCTCCAGGTTGCCGGTGATGTGATCGGTGGCCCCCGAGTCAGGGTACCAGTTGGTGTCGACGCTGTAGGCGGCGTTGGCCCCCTTGTCACGATTGCCGTTGTCGTAGCCACGGTCGCGATTGCCACTATCGCGACTCTCCTCGTAGCGCCACCAGCAGTCACCAGCTGGGTGGCCATGTTTTTTTGCAGATTTGGCAGTGGACGTCTTGATACGGCGTGGGAGCGCGGCCTCCTGGACCACGCCCATGCCCGCCGCGGTGACCGCCACCGCCGCCGCGGTGACCACCTTCACGGTCACGGTCATAGTACTGTCCACGGCCTCCGTTGTCGCGGTCATAATAGTGACCACGACGATCGCCGTTGTCGCGGTCGTAGTACTGACCACGACGATCGCCGTTGTCGCGGTCGTAGTACTGACCGCGCGGTTCGTCGCGTCCGTCGCGTTCCCGGTCGGCATACCGACCGCGGGTCTGGGTCTTGTTGGTGTAGACGCGGTCACGCCGAGCCGCGTTCGCAGATGATTCGAAGCCGGTGCTGCCACTGCCTGCTAGCCGCAGTTGCCTCATATCATACGCAGAGATCATCGAATGGAGATCGCTTACCGAGCAATTTTCCATCACATTGACAGAGGAGACGAGCGAGGTGTAGGAGTCATCTAGACCGTTTAGGATGAACTCAACGAGCTCATCCTCGTCAACAGTGCGGCCTGCGGCCACGAGCTCGGTGGCGAATCCCCTCATCTTGCCGATGTACTGATCGGCTGTCAGTGTCTCCTTCTTGGTGTTGGCCAATTCCCCACGCAGATGAGCGACATTCGCTTTGGACCTTGAGGAGAAGAGGGCGGTGATGAGAGACCAGACCTCCTCGGCGTGCTCAAGCCCGACAGTCTGCGCCAAAATCTCGACAGACAGAGAATTGAGCAGGTAGCTCAAAACTTGCTGGTCCTTGAGAATCCAGCTGTCATACGCGGGGTTTGGGGTCTTGGTTTCTTTGTCGTTGACGACGGTGGTGATGAACTCGGCCGGTGCAGGTTCCTTCCCTTCCAGCAGGCCGATCACACGCGCGCTCCGCAGCGTGGGCATGACCTGCGCCTTCCACAGCAGGTGGTTCGAGCGCTTGAGTTTCTCTGCCGGGGGATTGCCGAGAGGTTGGGTGGTCGTATTGGAGGAAGCCATCAGATCGGACTAGGTGTTCGTGCTAGGATGTGGTGATGGGTTTTTTTGGTTTGTAGATCGGGTGTCTAGGCAATCTGGTGTTGTGGGTTTTTGGTATTTGGATGATCAGGTGATCGGGTGTCTGGTATTTGGGTGATTGGGTGTTCTAGGATTCGTAGATTGGAATTGGGTATGGGTATTTGATCGATATTGGTTTTGGTGCTTGGGTGTTTTCCGATGTCAGGAAGAGGTGATAGGCTCTGATACCATATCAAGTTTTGGTGGAAGCGGATACCTTTGTTTCGGTTCCGGTTGCGTGTTATATAGAGGGCAATACATGCCAAACGTACAGAGATAATCAAGGGGGGTGAGTAATCTAACCAAACCAATTTATACGATATTGGTTTGGGGTACACGGTTTGTAACAAATCCTAACACACATACCTCTGAATCCAAATCAGAACCTTGAACCAATGTGCTTATTCGGAAAGAGGAAGATTTTCTTGTGCCTGCATTTATATAATATCATCACACAACAATCTGTACGAATTTTACTGCATGCCAATAGAACTCCCAATCAGCTAAAGTATATCAATACTAAAACATGGATGTGAACGTGAACATTGGAGCTGTACTACAGCGCCAAACGAGCTATCCAATTTTAAATGGAAACATTATGTTGGTTTTCAAGACTTTTGCCCTCGAATATTACTTGAGAGGCTTAATTCTCACTGTGACTGACTATCTGAGCTGTTATTTGCTTGTTTATCATGTTTGTGACATGTCTCCACAAAAGACAGAGATGTGAATTTTTTATCTTGCGCACACTAGATATGCTTTCGATATTTTTTTCTGCGTGAATCTCTAACGGTTCCATTTATTCAGGGCCTCATATCGTGCTCGGTGAATGTCAGCCCAGACAAGCAGAGTATCATAAGTCAGGATTGTTATCAAGTTAAAGCTCTGACGCTGATGGTTCTAGAGCAACTTCAACACTGTACCACTTCCTACCCATCTCCGTCAATAGCTACATTACACAGAAGAAATAGGAGCCACATATAAAATGAACTGAAATATAGTGGGAGTGCTCTATTTACCTTCAGAAGTTGATTTTTCCCATTTCTTTGGTCTCCAAATAAGAACCGAATTTTAAGCCTGATATTCAGGGTGGACATGACTTCAGTTTAATAATATTATAAGAAGGAAGCTAAAGCACAGTATACAGAGATTTCTATAGAGTTGTTATGACCGAAACTGTACCTGATGATTATATTGAGTGCTTCAAGAGGAGTGACAAGAATAGCAAGAGCAGATGCATCAATGTAATCTTCTTTGCCTTTCTAGACACGATAGCAGCAGGTGCCAGCGAGAGACCCGTGGGAGATGGTGTGGACGCCATGAACTATGGAGGGGACGAGAAAAAATACAAGCCCACCTGGACCACCACTGGAAGACGGCGCTGTACCTGAGCGACCAAACGAGGAGGGGAAGGGTGGCGCTGAGGATCTTGGACCAACGCCATCAAGTGCTTCCCATCCCCTTGTCCGTACAGCACACATGGCATAGTATATAGAGAGAAGGTGATGCACCTGGGATCGTGCACGCGCTACCGTCTTCAACGACAAAGATGCGGATGGAGAGGGAGTAAAACAGAGATTGTGACAGCTACTCTGCATCTTCAGGTTCTGAATATGCTTACCTCTTGACTGATTAGTGAAGATCAACGGTCCCGATTCACTCGCTCCCTCCAACAGCCAAGATCGTTCACCGTTACCGTTTATTTTACTTTACGTTATTTTTCCGTCATGTTGCAGTTATCTGTTGTGTAATGGTACTGGCTTATAAGCTCCCGATGGGGAAAGACAGAGCTATCAAAATACAACTATGAACCCTAAATTCTGCTACCTTTCCTTTATGTTCTAGTATTTCTTAGCTTAGAGTAGAAAATTCATCAATTCATAGAGAGGTCTCCACATCGGGAGTACATCCAGTTTGAATTCCCCTTCCGGGGTGCAACAATTGGTATCAGAGCAGGCAAATTTCCGGCCAGAAATTTTTCCACCAACCAAATCGAGAGAATCCGAGAGAGAGATTGATTCAAGAGGCGATTCGAAACGGAGAAGGGTCGGTGGTTGGGATATCTCGTAAAATCCCACCCTCCCTTTCCTTTCGCGGAGTGGGGGTGCTGGTCGACGGTGGCGAAGGCGGCGGTGACGTCCCATCAGGCGTGGTCGACGGAGGCGGCAGAAAATTCGGGTGCAAATCGAGGCTATCTCACAGTTGCTGGAGAATCCTTCTATGGTTGTAAAATTCTGGAGGAGATGCTTGATTCGTGCACCACGGAGGCGGGAATCGAGCTCGGCGGAAGCGGTCAGCAGAAGTGAGGGTTGGGGAACCAGTTTTCTCGTGAAATTCCAAGTGGCAGCGCTCATCGAGAACATTGCTAGATTGGAAGCTCTTCTGCTAGGAGATAGAGAGAAACAAGCACCTTTAGGGCAGCAGCTGAGTAAGGATAAACATGCAAGTACTGAGAAGCAACAAAGCCATAACAAAGAACAGGCACATGTGGCTCTTCAGACCTCACGGTAGAGGAAAAACAAGACACTATGTTTGTCAGTGATGGCCCTCCATACTGGAGACAAAGAGCTGATAACCCTCCCAGATATGAATAACAATTCCAAGAAAAACCCTCAGTACTGGGTGTGCCTCCGCCGCCTTGGCCGCCGAGGGGGGGGGGGCGCCGCTGAGGCTAGGTTTTGCCACGTTGGGGGTGCACTCGGGGGAGACGGCTGTTGGGCCCGATGGGCCGGGGTCGCAGGTAGGGAGTGAGGGCCCAGGTGGGAGTGGGTCAATGGAACGGGCTGGGCCTGGCCCGGGGGGAACGGCCGGGGGGCGCCCTCTATTTAAGTGGTTGTGGCTGCCCCGTGGATGCCTTACCTAAAGCTAGGGTTTCTAGCATCCCGCGACGACCTCCGCCGTCATAGCTTTAGGGCAAAAATCCTGTGCTTCCTCCCGAACGCCTTGGGTGCCTCTATGCCTACGCTGGTTGCCATGGACCGCGACTGGCACGGCCAGGAGAGGAGGGGGAAGCGACTGCACGAGGAGGAGGGCCGTGGAGAGGAAAGACCGCGCGGGGGTGACTTACGCCAGCGGCTGCCCCGTGTCTATGATGCGGGGCGCCGAGCTCAAAGGGAGAGGGAGGAGGTGGAAGCTCGCCGGCACGAAGAAGACGGGAGGGAGGAGGAGCGCCTCCGCGCTCAGATCCAACTTCCTCCGCCTCCGCGGGGGCGGGACGGGGGAGGGGAGGTGACAGAAGGCCGCCGTGGGGGTCGCCGGCTGCGAACCCGAACTTAACAAGTGCGGGTTGCCGGGGCACTTCCAGGCCAACTGCACCGGTGAGCTTTTCTGCATCGTGTGCGAGACTAAGGGACATATGGCTGCGTCGTGCCCGTAAGGGGAGAAGGGCAAGAAGCCGCTGTGGGTTGGTTTTGGGGAGGCTGACAGGGGCTTCTTTGTGCTGCCCATCCCGGAGGACAAATTGTCCCAACCCACGGCTAACTTGGCCACGGTCCACATCGACAGAGGCAACTTTACCATTGATGAGGTGGAAGAGGAGTTTCGGGAGCTGGCGGACGCGGCTTGGGACTGGCGTGTGAAGCAACACTCTACCACGGAGTTCTCACTGGTATTCCCTTCGAAGGAATTGCTCTGGATGGCTTCACGAGGCAGGGGTCTTGTGCTGCCATTGACGGAGTTCAGGGCGGTGGTGTCCGAGCGCGTGGGGGACCCTCGTGCGGCGGAGAAGTTGGAGGTGGTCTGGGTCAAACTGTTTGATGTGCCCCCTCCCCTTAGAGATGCAAGGGTGCTCATGGGCTCTACCCTCGAGCTGGGTAACCCCCTGGAGGTGGACTCATCCTCCCTCGCTGATGAGGACGCGCCGATTCGTATGAAGTTTGGTTGCCGCTCGCCGGTGGTGCTCAAGAGCCATATCACCATCTTCGTCAACTTGGATGAGTACAAAATCCGTGTGGAGCGGGAGCTGGGCGCCAAAGGGAAGGGGCTCCCACCGCCGCCTCCACCAGACCACAACCCCAAGGACGACGGCAACTCAGGTGATCACTCTAGCTCTGAGGAGGAGATGGAGGATTGGGACAGCAGGAGGGCGCGTGAGCGCGAGAGGGCTCGGGCCAGCTCCATGCCAGAGAAGGGCTCCAAGGAGGGCGCTCGGACCTCGGCCTCGGGTGGCTCTGCCCCACCGTCGGTGGCACTACATGTTGGTGGGAACGCACCTGTCCATATCTCGCTTCTGGGAGGGACGCCGTCTGCCCCTGCTGCACCAACCGCACCCGCTCTCCCGAGCTCCATGTTTTCTCAATACGGTTCGAACCTCACGAGTGAGGGGGACATCTTCAAGGCGCTCGGTAAGGTGGTGGCTGCGGCACAGTCGGAGGTTTCGCTGGAGGCGCCACCTCGCTCCAATGTTAGCGGGTGCAGGCAGTGGCCCAGTCAGCGCCGCCTTGTAAGCGCTGCCTGGTGCCTACGCGGGTGGCCGAGGCGCCACGGACGGAGGAGCCCCAGGGTGCGGCTGCTGTGGAAGGTTTTGGTGGACAGGGAGAGGCGCAGTAAGAAGAATCACGACAGGCATGCACGCCGTCTTGGGAGGGAGGAGGAGGTTTCTGCGGTGGTGGTGGACTCACAGGAGGTGGTCCGCCAAGTGCCATCTTCGACCGCCGTGATGGGCGGCTTCCTCTCTGCACCGGTGGTGCCGGCGCTGCACGCCTCGGTGACTCGAGGGCTACGCTCAAGGGCAGCGTCAGTGGATACCATCCGCCAGAGCGCGAGGGGGCTGGGCGACAAGGACGGAGCGATGGTGGATCGTGCGTTTCGCAAGGTGGCGGACAAGGACGCGGCGGCAAGCACTTCTTCACCATTATAGGTACCAAGATGGACCCCCTCTTTGCCATCTTACAACAGGTGCCCAATGCTCACCTCCTATCGGTAGCATCGGACTCGTGTATTGCTTTTTCTGCCGCGGCGGGCCCTCCTGCTGAAACACTCTCGCTGATACGGGCCAACGAACTGGCCCAGGCCTCTCTGGCCTGTGCAAGAGTCAACGTGGAAAAAGAGGAAGCGCTGGCCAAGGCTAGGGCTGCTGAGGAAGCGAGGTCGGCTGGGGGAATTGGTACACAGTAGGAATCAGAACCGGGGGGTTCGGAGACAATGCCACAGGCATGGGCCAATGACGGGCCGATTTGCCCACTTGAGGTGGCGCCTACTCCACGCAGGAAGCATGCTAAATCTGCGGCGCCGCAGGGGCGGCACCCAGTGACCCGCCAAGCACGGGCCCAAGGCGCGGATTTTTAGATGCGTATCCTATATTGGAACATTAGAGGCTTCGGGCGGCAGGTCGCCGGAAGTTGCTGAGAGAGTTCCTTCGTAAGTTTAACATTGATGTAGTGTGCCTACAAGAAACTATCAAGCCATATTTTTCTGATCTAGAGCTGCAGAGTCTGGAGGTTCGGGAGAAGTTCTTTTGGGTGTGGCTCCCGGCAGAGGGGAGATCCGGGGGATCCTTCATGGACTTAGGGATAATTCTTTTCAGGTCGAGTCCTTTGATAAGGGACATTTTTCCTCAGTGTGAACTGTCTACATAGAGCTTGCAACACTTGCATGAACATCATTGGGATTTATGGTCCGGCCAACCACGCCCTATCGCAGCTTTTCCTCGAGGAAATTTCTGCCAATGTGGAGGCGTGCCGCTTCCCGATCATCATCCGGGGGGGGGAGGGGGGCTTTAACTTACTGCAGGGGGCGCAGAATAAGAGTAATGATCGGATCAACTAGCCTAGGGTGGAAATGTTCCATAACAACATCGCGCGGTGGGCGCTGCGAGAAATCTCTCGCTTCGGGGCTAGGTACACATGGACCAATAAGCAACACTCGCCAATCCGTTGTCTTCTTGATCGGGTGTTGGTGGCCCCGGAGATAGATGCTCTCTTTCCCTTGGCGGTGTTGTGGGCAGAGACGAGCCTGGGGTCAGACCACACGCTGTTGATCTTCGACGGGGGTGGAGATCAGCTAGTGAAAAGTAAGAGGTTCTTCTTTGAAGTTGGGTGGCTCGAAGTGGAGGGGTTCACGACGTTGGTTTCTGAACAGTGGCTTAGACTCATGGCAGGAGCCAGGGGTCGGGATATTGTCGACTGGTGGCAACACATGAGCGGGGGCCTGCGGCAATACCTCCGTGGGTGGGGGAGAAACCAAGGTCGGACGGCTGGACTAAATAAAACGGCCCTCCTTAGCCAAATAAAGGAGCTAGATACCAGGGCTGACTCGGTGGGTCTGGACGAGGACGAGTGGATGTTCCGTTACCACTTGGAGGACCAACTCCTATAGATCTATTAGGCGGAAGAGGAGTATTGGCGCCAGAGGGGTAGAGTGCGTTGGGCCCTGCAGGGAGATGCGAACACAGCTTACTTCCATGCGGTGGCCAATGGTAGGCGACGGAAATGCTTGATCACCTCCCTACAGACTCCGGCGGGACCGGTCTCGGACCAACTACTTAAACAAGAACACATATATGACTTCTATCGGGAGCTACTGGGGGCAGTAGCGCCTAGACACCTGGCTCTGGCAACCAGTACCTGGGGCCCTGCGGCTCAGGTCTCACACGCGGAGAACGTAGCCCTGATGATCACCTTCACTGAGGGAGAGCTGGAGGCAGTGCTTAAGGACATGAAAACGAACACTGCACCAGGGGCCGATGGCTTCCCGGTGACTTTCTTCAAGAAATTCTGGGCAGAATGTAAACTAGGGGTTCTCCACCTGCTAAATGATTTTGTGCTGGGGCGCATCAATATTGCACGGTTGAACTTCGGAGTTATGACCTTGATCCCTAAGGTTCCGGGGGCGGACCTGATTACCCAATTCCGCCCAATTGCCCTGATCAACGTCATATTCAAAATTATCTCTAAGGCCTATGCTTCCAGACTGGATAAGGTTGCCAATAGAATCCTTAGCCCGACCCAAACGGCGTTGATCAAGGGCAAAACCATTTTGGATGGGCCGCTGATCCTGATGGAAATACTGCATGAAGTCAGGGTGAAGAAACTGGGCGGGGTGCTTCTGAAACTGGATTTCAAAAAGGCTTACGATAGAGTTAACTGGTCGTTCTTGCTGGAAATCCTGCGTCGGAAGGGTTTCGATGTGGGATATGTCCACAGAATTGAACAACTTATTTCCGGGGGCCAGACGGCAATCTTCATTAATGGGGAGATTGGCCCCTTCTTTAGAAACCACACGGGGGTCCGCCAAGGCGACCCTCTCTCCCCCCTGCTCTTTAATTTCGTGGTGGAAACGCTGTCTGCGATGTTGTCGGCGGCGGCGGCAGGCCACATCGCTGGGTTGGTTCCACACTTAATCCCAGGGGGGGTCACACACTTGCAATACGCCGACGACACACTCATTTTGATCCAGAATGACGACTTAGCGCTAACTAACCTCAAATTCCTGCTGCTCTGCTTTGAAGACATGTCCGGGTTAAAAATAAACCTCCACAAGATTGAAGTGTTTGTGTTAGACCGTCCCCTCGAAGAGCAGCACCGCATTGCAAACATGTTGAATTGCAAGCTGGGAGTGCTTCCATTCACATACCTGGGGCTGCCCTTGTCGGACCGAAAGCTCTCAGTTGAACAATGGAATTTTCTGGTCAATAAACTGGCACCTAGAGTAGAAGTTTGGATGGGCAGATTACTGTCCTCAGGGGGAAGACTGATTCTATCTAACGCATGCCTGGAGGCGCTACCGATGTTTGAGATGGGCCTTTTCCTGCTCCCGGACGGAGGCCCCCTTTCTTTTGGGAAGGAACCTGCCCTAAACGGAAACTCCATATGGTCAATTGGCCGGCAATCTGTCGTCCAAAAGAGCTAAGGGGCTTGGGACTTACATGCACCAAAACTATGAATAAGGCACTGCTGCTGAAATGGATCTGGCAGCTCTACCAAGGGGGAGACACGTGGTGAGGAGTGGTAACATCACGTGGCCAACATTGTCGGAACTCTGACCCAGGGGGGTCAATGTTTTGGAGAGGCATGCAGAAGGTGAAACATATTTTTAAACTAGGGGCGAGACACGTGGTGAGGAGTGGTAACATCACGGCTTTTTGGTCGGACTGGTGGTCTGGGGAGGCCCCGCTTAAAATCCATTTCCCAAGGTTGTTTGCTATTTGTGATAACCCTGACCTGATGGTGTCGGAGGCCCTCGATGGGGATGGGGAAGGTATTGGTTTTCGTCGGGTATTTGACCAGGACTATAAAGAGGAGTGGGACCGCTTGGTGGCCGAGACGGGACAGATACATGTCTCGGAGGGCTAGGACGAGGTTCGGTGGGCGCTCGAGCCATCCGGGGAGTTCTCGGTTGCATCAGCTTATAATAGGTTGTGTGAAGGGACCTCGGTGGCTTTCTGTGCTGAGATCTAGGGAGCAAGGCTCCCCCTCAAGGTCAAAAAATTTCTTGGCAGCTTGCGCTGGACCGCCTGCCATCCCGCTCCTTGATCGCGTCTAGGCACGGCCCGTCGGACGGGTGTTGTGCGATGTGTGGGGCGCATGAGGACACTGCACACATTTTTTTCATGTGTGCACTTCCGAAACTAGGCTGGAGTGTAGTGCGGGATGTGTTGGGTTGTGAATGGAACCCGGCTAATTTTTCTCAGTTTTTTGCCTCCTTCCACTTGCTCTCAGGACAACGGCGTCACAATAGATGGGTGCTCTTTGCGGCATTGTGTTGGGCCATTTGGTTAATTCGCAATAAGTTCACGTTCGATAAAATCTTCCCTAACAAGCCGGCTGATCTAGTCTTTAAAATGCATATGTTTGTGAAGTGGTGGGCAAAACTTGCAAAGGCGGAAGATAGAGCCTCGCTTCTCAACATGGCGGAGGAGCTCAGATCGAGATTCTGGACACTCACTCACCCTAACACCCAGGCGGGGTCGTTGGGAACGTAGGTGCTGGTGGTGTGTTACCGGCGTGTCTCATGGGGTGCCGGCCCCCTATCTTTCCTTTCGTAGTTTGGTGTTGCTTTTCCCTTTGGCGAAGCTGTGATGCCCAGCTGTTTCCCCTGTGTAATGGTGGTTGGAACTCCTTGCCTTATTAAGTTAATGCAGGGCACTTTGTGCCTTTTATCTAAAAGAAAAACCCTCAGATGCAAGGAGAACTTATTATGATTCTGATGGAGTCCTACACACTAAGGAGGTGCACACCTCAACTGCTCTAGAAATGCATTCACGGTACCAAAACCAATATCCACATTAGTACAATTACCAGTTCCAGCCGCCCTATCCACAACCCTACACTGATCCCTTTTACAACTCACCTTACTACCCACCCAACCAACTACAGTACCCACCTCCATTACACTCCTAGAAACAACAACCACCCTACCCACAATACCCCACCAATTCCATTCCATTTCAGCAATACCCACCACCATATACACAACCTCAACCACAACAACATACCCAATACACAAACAACCCTCCTCCACTAAATAGACAATATGAACACCATGACCGAGGCCAGCAGGGCAGGGGGCATCCCCATCAGGAACAAGACAAAGATACCCAATTCTATAGATCCATTGCTAAAGCACCTAAGATGGATTTTCCTCACTTTGATGGTACCAACCCTCAGGAATGGCTCAGAATGACAGCGAAGTACTTTGCTATGGTATATGTCCCTGAAGATGCGAAGTTTGATTATGCTCGGATGGACATCACTGGGAAAGCTGACACATGGCTGAGGAATTCGGGTGTTCTCGACGAAAACCCAACATGGGAACAATTCTGTTCTGTTTTACTCCAGAGATTCACCAGAGACAACTCGTATGAATCAGTGGAAGAGTTCAACAATATCAAACAAGGACTAACCACTCTCAACGAATATTCGGACAAGTTCGAGGAAAAGATGTCGCACTACAAGAGGGAGAACCCTGATGTCAAGGATGGTTACTACATCAAATGCTACATCAATGGCCTACGAGGGGAAATTAAACACTACTTGAAGCCATTAAAACCATCTTCACTCTATGAGGCAGTGGACTATGCCAGATCAATGGAACTGGGCATGAATGCTACAGCACACAGTCACAACCGACGTCTGAATTCAGCAAACTACACAGCCAGGACACAGTCCAACAGTTTTTCTCCTTACAAACCAAAAACAAATTCAGACCAAATGCCACCCAAGAAGGACACCGACAAACCAAATAATAAGCCGGAGGCACACCATACTGAACCAGGGAAATGCAAATCCTCGGCCAAAAGTGGTTCTTTGGCCACAGATGTCAACAATACAAACGTCTCAACTTGATGACATCTGAAGGTGAACAGGAAATGCCCAAGGAATGGCAAACTGACCACAACCAACCAGAAGAGTACTGCCAACCAAATACCAGCCCACTGTAGCAGAACTCAATATGCAAATATCAATTCAAGCAGTGCAAAAGCTCCCCTAATACATTCACTTTGGTTTTAATGATTGGGGGAAAGAAGGCTACAGACCTCGTGGACACGGGTAGCACTCACACATTCATGGAATTAAAGTTCTCCACAAAAATTAAATGTCAAGCTGTGACAAACTCATTGGACAAAGTGATGGTGGCAGATGGAGGACAACTTCACACAGGAGCCCACGTACCAACCTTGGAATGTTCAGTTCAGGGACATGTTTTCAGCAACTCCTTCAAAATCCTGAAATTACAAGGGTATGACATAGTATTAGGAGGTGATTGGTTGTCAAACCATTCTCCTGTCAAGTTCGATTATGCTACCAGGCACTTGAAAATTAAGCTCAATGGGAAACAGAAACTCACTCTCCAAGATAAGTGCCTCAAGAAAGGTGTCCAACTCATGTTGTTGGATAAGTTGCACAAAGAACTTGCAAAAGGTGAAACAGGTTACTTCCTTTTTCCTATATCATAAGAAACTTCAAGAACTGAAAGTGACGATCCTGCGATCCATGTAGTTTTAAAGGAATTTGCAGAAATATTCTTTGAACCTACGGGCCTCCCCCCTGCCAGGGACTGTGACCATTCAATTCCTCTTAAAGAAGGATTTGAATCACCTCGCATCAGACCTTATCGAGTGCCCCACAAGAAAAAAGAGGAGATGGAACAACACATCAAACAGCTACTCGAGTCCTCAGTCATAGGACACAGCAAAAGTCTGTATGCTTCACCGACTAACTTGGTCAGGAAAAAAGATGGCAGCTGGCGTCTTTGCATTGACTTCCGCAAGTTAAACATGCAAACCATCAAAGATAAGTTCCCAATTCCAGTAATAGAAGACTTACTTGATGAGCTCAATGGAGCAGCCTACTTCTCAAAACAGAATGCAACCCCAGGACATCCACAAAACAACATTTGAACCCTACTTTGGTCACTTTGAGTGCCTGGTAATGATTTATCCTCACTAATTCCCCGAAAACCTTCCAATCCCTCATGAATCCACTGTTTGCTGCTCACATGAGGAAATGCATGTTAGTATTCTTCGACGACATCCTAGTCTATAGCAAGAGCAAGGAGGAGCACATCACACACCTTCGGACAATACTACAAGTTCTAAGAGAGAACAAGCTCTATGAAAAAAGAAGCAAATGAGTTTTTGCAACAAACCAAGTGGAGTATTGGGTCATGTCATTTCCAACAAGGTTGTAGCTACAGATCCCCAGAAAATTGCAGCAGTTAAAGAATGGCCTCTCCCTACCAATATTGCTCAGTTAAGAGGATTCGTGGGCCTAACTGGTTACTACCAGCGGTTTGTCAAGAATTATGGCTTAATTTGTCGACCATTGCATGATATGCTCAAGAAGAACTAATTCCAGTGGACATCAACTCAAACCAACGCATTTCAGCAGCTCAAAGACAGCTTAATCACTGCTCCAGTCATGGATTTACACAATTTTTCTCTACCTTTTACACTGGAAACTGATGCAAGTGGATCAGGATTAGGTGATGTGCTCATGCAACAAGGACGGCCAATTGCTTATTACAGCAATACATTGGGACCAGAATCGTCAGCCATGTCAACTTACGATAAGGAGGCATTGGCTATACTGGAATCCTTAAAAAGGTGGAGGCACTACCTGTTAGGAAGTAACCTGTTAATCAAGACCGATAAAAAAAGCCTCAAATTCATTACGTTCAAAAGGTGGCTAAGGGAGTGCAACACAAGCTACTACTCAAACTACTTGAGTTCAATTACTCCATTGAGTACAAAAAGGGGAAGGAGAACAAAGTTGCGGATGCCCTTAGTAGAAGAGACACACTCATGCCTATCACATTATCACACCATCTTGGACTGAAGACGTAGAACATAGTTATGTGGGAGATGACGACTGCCGTGAACTCCTCGAGCAACTTGTTGTCAGTGCTGAATCGGTTCCTCTGTAAGGTCCGCCCCAGAACCACTATTCAAGGCACCTTCGATATGCATACATTCACGACCCCAGATCACACCAGTCGTGAACAACATATCAAGTTGGTACACAGATACAATATACATTACACGGTTGCATAAACACTTACAAAGAGACGTTGTCACATGACCAAGTCCACACAACTACGACACAGGGAAACACACAGTACACACAGCGGAAGACTAACACACACACAAACTTAGTAGAGCCCAAGTCACGCCTTAACCTACAGGGTGCTGACCGGGAGACGATCCTAGTTCGCAAAACCATCAGCTCCGTACTCCTCTTCGTAGATCTCCATCTGAGATTCCTTCTCGGTGTCTGGTAAGTAAATACCAGGGGCGAAACCAATATGAGTACGTTTGAATGTACTCTGCAAGACATCCATCATGTAGCTTACCAAAGATGCAGGTATGCTTATATAGTGGAATGGGTAGGCTATACATAGGGTTCACTATCAATGATATATGTAAGACATATCATAGTTGATTTTAAAAATATCTGTATCTTCGTTGAAGAGGATACTTCAAAAGAAAATAATATAGTTTTCTCTCTCTTGTAGATGTCACATGTACAAGAGGTTTTGTAAAATTTTTTTAAAAGAAAGTTTTCTCTTTGCAAAACTTTTTATAAAACAACTTCTGGCTTTTCATCATTGGTACCACCACGGTACAAGATTTCATCCTTTCCGAACTTCACAAGTCCAACACCTTTTTGAAAACTCCTGGTTGAAAACTCCTTTTTGAAAACATTGACACAATGCTAGCTACATGGCCATTCAACTGTCCATATCCGAGGACGCGGCTACTTCAAAATAGTTGTACTCTGCAGAGGTGTACACATCCACCAGATCCAGTACATCCGCCGTGAACAACCACGGACTGTAACAACAGTATGTAAACATCAGATAACTGATCCTAACCATCCACTATGTTCAAGCTAGAATGTGTCTATCTCTTCAGTTGAGTATAATCTCCCCGGCACCAGGTCCCACCCTTCCTAGACAGGAGACTCAACTGTTGCGACCGGGGGGTAACTTAATCCCTCATTTTGTATGCCCCGTATCTTCCACCTAGCGACAATCGGTTCGAGGGCTCGACGACCCTTATAGCAAATTGAGATAGAACACACACTAACAACAACAAACTTCAAGTTAAGCCCCGTGCCCATGTTGGGGTAGGGTGGCAGTACGGTAAACGTTGTCCGGCGAAGACTAGGTTATGTGTCATTTTTGTAAAACACCATTTTTCCAAAAATGACCACTCCAACATTCCTCCGCTGAATAAGGCTCAGCCTTTTCTCCGGGTTTTCCATAAAGCCTTTGTTTTGCAAAAACATATTTTTAGGGTGTCCACTTAGGGACTAATATTAGTGATGGTAATAAATACCATATGGTGGCTATGGGCTTGGTAACACCAAGTATCAACTACTGGCATAGTAGTGGTATATAATATTAATAGTAGTAGTATTCACTCAAAAATAGTTTTTGGAAATCAAAGTTTTTGTAAAACTTTTCAGAAGTAGAACATGCATGATAGATAATGATAAGTAATAATATCAGCAAGCATCAAGATGGCTTGCCTTAAAACTCTTAGTGTCCCTGGCCTTGAAGTAGTTTGAACTTGACGCAGAGCTCCACAATTGCTTCTTCTTCTTCTTCTTCTTCTTCCTCTTCTTCTTCCTCTTCTTCTTCTTCGTCTTCTTCCTCTTCCTCTTCTTCCTCCTCCTCTTCCTCTTCTTCTTCCTCTTCCTCTTCTTCCTCCTCCTCTTCCTCTTCTTCTTCTTCTTCTTTTTCTTCTTCTTCTTCTTCTTCTTCTTCTTCTTCTTCTTCTTCTTCGTTTTCTAGCATCGTAAAAGAATAAAAGACACACACTCAGAACTAAAAACCAAACAACTAAACTAGCAACACATACATCAAGTAAAAGTATACTAGCGCAATCACTCAAAAGTTATCGCGAGAACTTCCTCACAACCTTCTCACGGTACAAAACTATTGTCAGGAAAACATATGGTTTAGAAAACCATATCCCACACATTAAATATCATACATAGAGTGGGTGTATCACTCTCATAATAAGATATTTAAGAAGCTAAAAATATAGCTTGTGGGCACAAAATGTGAGGTTACTAAAATACCAACAATCAATTAAAGCAATACCCCTGGCAGTGGGTATTAAGAACACACAATCAATTGTCCCAAACAAGTTCATGATTAAGTTGAATGCTTAGTTCACGAGATACTCCTAAGCACAACAACAACACTAGCACAACAAATAAGATAAGTACCATACTCATGTTAAGGCAACCACTCAGACAATTTCCAAACAGCAAGCAAACACACCACAGATGAGTAGACTATTTATTAACTATGCTGAGGTCTATTCCAAAATATGGAATCCATCAATCATGAAAATTTAACAAACAACCAATAGCTAAAATCAATGGTAACAAGTCATAAAAATAATCTAAAACAGAACCACCACACAAGATAATACTCATATCAAATAGCATAAAAACAGGACTGCATTAATAGCATACTAGTATGGAAAATTCTACACAAGCCTGCTATAAGAGATAATTGTATTCTACAACAAATAGCAGCAAGCAATTCCACAATTCATGTCATATAAACAGAAGCAATAACTTCCTAAACATGCTAGGATAAACTCATACACTCACAAATAAAAGGGCAACAAAACTAGAGCAACTCATACCATCTAGTGATGACACTAGTTCATCACTAGAGAAGCAAAACATCATTACAAGGATGCATTTTCCTAAAAAATTAAATTATGAAAATAAACACCTACTAACAGCACATACAACTTACACATGCTAGTAAGCACAAGCACTAAAATAATTCTGTGAAAAACATCTATTAAGCATGCATCAACCAATTCTAGTAATACATGCTTTTCTAATCAATTACATAACAAGCGACCAAGGTATAACTACACGACCAGTAGTTATGCACTCAATAAAAGACTAACTAAATACTTTCAAAAATCCAAACACTCAATTAAAAAGCATTTACAAATATTCTATCAATCACAAGGAATTATTTTATTTGCAAACAATTTAATTTAAGCAATAATAGTGAAGCATTTTCTTAACATGATACTCCTAAGGAATATTATGCTAACAAATGAATCACACCTAAACATACTAGTATTTAAAAATAATAAATAAACCTTTCACTTGCATAAGTGAAGCAAACAACCTATTTTCCATGGTGAAAAATAATAATCAATCATATAATAAAACATGTTATTTTCACACACATGTATGGTTGGGGATTTCCATCCTCAACCAAGATGCAATGTAACCAGTGGGTTATGGGCCCACTAATACCAAGGCAAAAGAGGTATTAAGCATCTGGTTACTCGTGACAAAAATGTGTATGACAAAATAAAAACACAAGGCTATTCATTCTAGTGAAACAATGCTAGTGGAATACAAATAACAAAACTTACACATGCTTTGCTATAAATTAACATGCAAGCTAACAGAGACAATAACAACAAAATAACAGTACCAAAATGGTACTGGACCCATAGAAAACCTAGTACAAACTTAGTCAATCAAGCACACAAAGATTTAGCTCACACCATAATCTAAATAGTAAAACTAGAAAATAACAAATGCTATTCCACTACTATTTGACTTTCCAAACATGCACACACTTTCTAAGGTAGATGTAATGCAAGAT
The DNA here is from genome assembly GCA_028641055.1 of Alopecurus myosuroides. Classification (NCBI taxonomy): domain Eukaryota; kingdom Viridiplantae; phylum Streptophyta; class Magnoliopsida; order Poales; family Poaceae; genus Alopecurus; species Alopecurus myosuroides. Next base: position 200,864,402 of record CM054057.1, on the reverse strand, counting down.
AGAAACCTAATAAAAAGTGATAACAACCCTATACATCCTAAGAAACAAGTTTTAAACAATCACACATTCCATTTCAAACAAATACACACATACAAACAAAAACAGAAAAGTGCTGTTTTCTAGATCTGTCCACCGAAATTAATCTAGAGCTCCAAATATTAATATACGCTAGGATTTTATCGATCTAGTCAATATAAAACTCATCCAGTTGGATTTACTTCAAAAATCAGTTTTAAGCTCACTGTAAAAATCACAGAAGAGCCTATTGCTCCTTTACAAAAATGGATGGCATTTCCATTTGGTAGCTCACCTTGATGTGAGGCCAAGTTCTATGGATAGATCTGTTAAATAGCTACCCAAAACATTTTAGTTTGACCAATTTGGGTACAGATACAAAACGTTGTGTTCAAAACACTTTCACAGACACTCTGAGGACAAACAGTCATATTGGCCAAAATAACTGTCCATTCTTAGATCTACAAATTTTATGTGGTTAAGAAAACATACTCTTTGGTTCATGATTTTTGGTAGATTTTACTTTGCACATTTAGTATTTTTCCCAGATCCAAAGTAAACATGCTCAAACTGCACAGATTCAAAAGGGAAAAGAAACAGGCAGTGGGCTGGGGTTTTTCTGCGGGCGCGGCCCATCTGGCCAGCGGCGTGGCCCAACCGCACTACGCGCGCGTGGCCTAGCGCGGGAACGGCCAGGTTCAACGGGATCCGTTGATCTTCGGATAACGCCCCCGGCTCCTTCTTCTCCCTCGCTCCCTCTCTCTCTCATACGCCCGACGAGAAGGGGACAGCGACGGCTAGGGGCTCACCATGGGGGCACAGCAAGGACGACGCAGGGCTGGGGGAGTGTGTAGGCGCTCGGGGTGGTGGAGGGGCGCGGTCTTGGGCGTCGGAGACGGCGTATAGCGGCGGCGCCGGGCGGTGTGCCCGTCGCGGCGAGTCGGACGGCGGCGGCGCTCCTGCAAGAAGGAGAGCGCGGGAACGAGTCAGTGGGGGTCTATGGGGTGCGTGGCGCTCGCCAGAGGTGAGAACAAGCGGTGGGAGGGCACGGGTCGAGGCGCACCACCTCGACTTGGAGCACGATGGCTGGCGGCGATTTTTAGCTCGTGGAGCTCAAGGGAGCTCACGGGACTCGGTCAGGAGGCTCGAGGTGAATGGTGGGCGTGTGGGGAGGCAGTGGCGAGAAGGACACGGGGCTAGTGGCTTGTACTCGTAGGGAAGGGCAAAAATGCCACGGGTGGGCTCGGTGCAATGCCAGGGAGTGGCATAAGGGCGCTCCAGGGCTCTTTTTGGTCTTTTTCTTCCAGCTCTGGCTGCCCAAGGTCATGACCACGAAAGGGAAAGTCAAGCCTTGGCTTTTGGGGACAAGGGAGAGGACGCAGAAGGTCAAAGGGTCCAGGTATGGGCTGCCCATACCATTCCACCTCACCCTTTCTCTCTCTTGGTTTTCTTCATGCCTAAGGCTTCTAGAAGGGGATCAAAGCATCCTGGCTCGAGTAGGTACTGTGGTCAACATGTTAGGCATGGTCACACTTCCAAACTTGCAAAGAATCACAAAGAAATCAACTGATCAAAAGTGTATCTCTTACTGTTCACAAAAATTCAAAAAAATCAGTTTAGACTTAGAAAAATTTCCGAGTGTTGGAAACAGATGAAAGGTTAAAAAAGTTGGGGTTGTTTTCAAGGTTCAAATAATTCCCAAAATTTGTTTTCAAAGTATGAACTTGTTAACCATGTTGTAACTTTCAGAAACATCTTTTGAAAACAATTTTGAAATAGTTTAAGGCCATGAAAACAATGTGGAAAAAGGTATACTTTCTTTTTTTATCTGTTTTTCAAACTTGTCTTTTTCTGCCTTAATTTTATACCACAAAAACAACAAGCAAAAGATAACTTTTATTAATGCAAAAATAAAACTAAGCTTATGGATTTGTATTACATATATCAAGTATCAATTAAAGGTCAAGAAAACATAAAATAATATTTTATAGCCTAGTGAAAACAAAGGTAGAAAACAAGTACTTGGCTATATTTTCAGGAAATAATTTCTATAGAAAACTTAAAAGAAATCTTTAATAAATCAGTTTGAAAACTTGTTTTCTTGGATCCAACAAAGTTAAAAAAATTAAGATGCAACCAAGAATAATCCAAGTCTTTGGATAAAAATCACTCACACAACATTAGGGAAAATATCAGGAAAAATACTAGGAATGTTTTTTCAGAAAAATTTGGTATTGTTTTTTTTTATTCTAGAAGCAAAACTTGTGTTGAAAATATGATTAAGATCATAAACACATGTTAGTTCAAAAAATCATGTTGTTTAAAAAAAAATTGTTGGTCCTAATTTTTGTCTTCTTAAGCAAAGTACAAGAATCCAAAAACTGGGGTGTGACAGACCTTCCCCCCTTAAAAGAATCTCGTACCGAGATTCGCAGGCAAGCAAGAAGAGGGTATGGTAAAAACAACAATGTTTGATAATTTTGTTTTACAAAAACATGTGCTGGCGGTTGGTATTATTATACACAGGTGCTTCCCCCCTTTGATTTATCTTACCAAAATCCACCGGCAGGTTACTTTTCTTTTTAAAGGTCTGGGTGCCATTTTCTAAACCTCGAACTTATGTTCCTCAAAACCATGATATCAAACCAGGGGTTATTCTTCAGACACATACTACTTGTTTCCAAACTCATATGATTATTATATCACTATTTCTCCTGCGGGCATAAACTTTATTTAGCATGAGCTTTCCATTGCTCACCTCCTAAAATCTAGGAAAATCAACTATCTTCCCCTTAATCTAATATAATAAAGTCTCAGATCATTTGTTTCCCTCAAACATATTTCATCAAGATCATATTGCTAAGGCTAAACCATCAAATTCACCAAGCATGTACCAACTTTTTACTACTTATATAAATCCTTTCAAATACTCCAAACTCCTATCTCATGATCAATGCTAAATCACTTTCCCCAAACAATCTCAATAGAGAGTGACAAGCTCCGAGAGTATATCATCGAGAATAATCACCTACTAAATCCAAGGCATATTGATTTTTCCTAAAATCCAAAATCAACCTTTAATATCCACAAATCTCTTCCTATATCAAATCCAATATTCCTCCAATACCTCTATAATCAATATCGAATATCTATCCCAATACAACATGATCTTTTTACTACACCCAGTCTTTCTTCTAAAATCCAGGATAAGAATCACCTATTGCAGAACATCATCATTATCTCTTCCAATATCACAAATTCTCTCACATGCTACTTCTAATCAATCCAATCTCCTTATATATCAAGGCCTTGCTAAAAATCCATTAGTTCCACCAATCTTTCTAAACCTTAATCTTTTATTTAAGCTACAAATTTTCCTTATCGATAACTTCCAAATTTTTGGGGTCCACAACTGGTTAGCCCCGGATAATATATCCTAATTCATCTCAACTAAAATCATTTGATCCCCAATCTTTCCTTCCTAAACTAAACCTCAATGAGTCTCCACCAATCTCATACTCTAAAATCCCTTTCCTCCAGAAGATACACGAGAGATCTTATTTTCTAGTAACAATCATAGTTTATCCCTCCAATATTTTTTTTCAACCTTTCACTTTCCTTCAAAATGCTATGATACATCCTAAGGCACCTTTCTCTTTGGTTTTGGAAAAATTGGTTATAAATTTTAAACGGGTGATATCAACCCTGTAAGGTACCAACTCTGTAAGTTACTAAGTAAGGTATTTAACTGAAATTTGATGCGGTTATGTTACCAACTCTGTAAGGTATCAAACGAAAAAAAATATGAGGTTATGTTAGTATTGTTAATTATGTAAGATATTTTATCTAGTCCGACGTGACACTTCTAGTGTTCCATTTACGTCGGATTTTTCAGGGTTGGTTTTCATCACAACAGGCTAGATCATAATTCCTCTGGGAACAATAACGAGCGAAGTGTCCTTACTGTCAACACCCGTGGTTCTAGGATTGACATTCACACGCTTCCTTAAAGACTGTGGCATCGCAGGTAAGGTACTGCGAGTCACATATGAACTAGTTTCTCCTGGCGTCACTACCTTCCTTATGCGGCTCTTACTAGCAAACAGGTGCGGGTGTTCTCTCACAAGGACAACATTATTCTCAACATTGAAAAACAGGGCATTCATCCCGGTTTGTTACAAACAACCGGGACGAGTGCCCCTCTTCACACCGTTCCATTGTCCCAGGGCATTCGTCCCGGTTGTTTCAAACAACCGGGACAAATAGGGGGGGGAGGCATCCGTCCCGGTTATTGCCAACAACCGGGACGAATGGGGCATTCATCTCGGTTGTTCGCAATAAACGGGACGGATTCCCAGAACTTAGCAGTTTTCTGCTTCCTCCCTCTCCTCCACTACCCAAAATAAAAAACGAGATCGAGGAGGGGCCCCCGCGTACACCGCCCCGTCTCTCTGGAAACGACGCCGACCAGGCTGCCCACCATCGATGCGCCCAGGCCACCTTTCGCTCCCGCCGCCGACGCGCCTAGGCTGAAGTGCGCACAAGCGCAGAGGTACTTCCCCCTCTCCCTCTCTATGCTCCCCTCCAGCGGGCACTGCTCCCGCACTCCGCACACGCATCCCATGGCCACTGCTCCCACGGCCGCGCACCCCGCCTCCCGTTGCCATATGTGCTCCCACGGCCGCTGCCGTGCTCGAAGACTATGCTGCCGTTGCTGTGCTCCCCAAGACGTTCCCGCGGCCGAGGACGGGAATGCCGTCTACCCGAGCGCCTACCGGCCGATAACGGGAATGCCGCCTACCTGCCACCGTCGACGTGCCCCAGGGCCTCCCCGCCGCCTACCTGCGCGCCATGGCCGGCCCTCCCCCTTGCTGTCTCTGTTTGGGGAAGAAGGAGGACCCAATTGCGTTTTTAATTTTTTTGCAGGGACCTATTTGTATGCAGGGACCTGTTTGTTGTAAAAAATAGTAGAAATCTTCCGAAAAAAAGAATAGAAACTTTTAATTTAATTGTCCATATGTACTCAATTAAATTGCTATGGTTTTGTATAATCATTTTTAATAAAAGTATCCATTAAATAATGACAACCATTTATATTATATTTTTTAATTAAAAGTATCCATTAATAAAAGTATCCATTATATTTAATAAAAGTATCAATTATTGAATTTGAAATTTATATGAAGTTGAAATATAACTTTGCGGCTATATAAAAGTATCCATTATTTCACGCGCCTCCTTGCCCCCTCCTCGATCCTTGTATGAATTTTTGTATCAAGACAATTAATAAAATATTGTATGAATTTATGTGATAAAATCAAGACTTTATGAATTAAACAACTTTGGTTTTGAGGACACGATTTTATGCTTTTTTTTCATTTTTTGTCTATAGCAATAATAATTATATGTGATCATTTATTTCTTATGAATGTGTTCACTAGCATACTAGGGGTGTGTATCCTCCGATATAATGTTTATCTCCCTATCGATTAGTATTTTTATGAGTATTAGTTTAGGCACTAGAATTATTTTGTGTTAGTATCCTCCAGTTAATGTTTATCTCCCTATCGATTAGTATGTTTATCTCCCTATCGATTAGTATGTTTGGAAAATATTGCAGAAACAATAACTTAGAAATTTAGAGAAAATTTGTTAAGACTTTTCTGAAAAAAACTGCTAAGTCATTTTTCTGCTAATTAAAACCAGTGAAAAGTTTCAGGTGTTTGTTCTTATCGATTAGTATGTTTATCTCCCTATCGATTGTCAAGCACTTGGTGTTGAATGTTGTTCTGTTTCTTTCACGTATTTGTTCTTATCGGTAGAACGCGAATCCGGAGTGAAGCTCGACAACTCTCTTGACGAATACTTGATCTCACCAACCAAGTTAAGCACTTATCCATCAAGCCTTTATCTGGTTTTCTTGAAGCAAGGCAAGCATAAACTCTTATCTTCCAGTATATGTTTTCAAAGTGTTTCCCTTTCTTGCTTATATGGTTTCATGTGATGTGGCTATTTTGGACCAAGGCTTAGTCTTTAGTGTGGTTTAAACACTAGTACCATTGTTTTTCATCTACTTATCCACTCCCCTATTAGAAAACATGTGTTATTCTATGTGTTATTATATGTGTTTATGTAATTTTAAGTGTTATTCTATGTGTTATTACATGTGTTATTCTATGTGTTATTACATGTTTTAGTATTTCGAAACAAATTATTTGGCATTAAAAACATGGTTATTAGAATGAATGATGAAACTGTTTTGTTGTTTTTCTAAAAAACTGCTAAGTCATTTTTCTGCTAAAACTAGTGAAAAGTAGGGGCTGCAAGTAAATAGCAAATCAATGCCAAATTGAGAAATTCAAATGTGAGATTAAAGATTGAAGTATCTACTTTTATTTTACCATTTTTTATATTTTGAAATAAATTTTTAGGCATTAAAACATGGTTATTAGAATGGATGATTAAACTGTTTTGCTGTTTTCTAAAAAAACTGCCAAGTCATTTTTCTGCTAAAACTAGTGAAAAGTAGGGGCTGCAAATAAATAGCAAATCAATTCCAAATTGAGAAATTAAAATGTGAGATTAAAGATTGAAGTATCTACTTTCATTTTACCATTTTCAATATTTTGAAACAAATTATTTAGGCATTGAAAACATGGTTATTAGAATGGATGATGAAACTGTTTTGTTGTTTTTCTAAAAAACTGCTAAGTCATTTTTCTGCTAAAACTAGCGAAAAGTAGGGGTTGCACATAAATCGAAAATCAATTCCAAATTGAGAAATTTAAATGTGAGATTAAAGATTGATGTATTTACTTTCATTTTACCATTTTTAATATTTTGAAATAAGTGGTTTAGGCATTGAAAACATGGTTAGTAGAATGGATGATGAAACAGTTTTGCTGTTTTTCTAAAAAACTGCTAAGTAATTTTTCTGCTAAAACCAGTGAAAAGTAGGGGCTGTAAATAAATAGCAAATCAATTCCTTACTGTTTTTCTATTTTTTAAAAAACTGCTAAGTCATTTTACTTACCTGCAATTTTTAATTTTCAGAAAGTATGGACCTAAACATCAGAGACGAAGCCGCGAAAGACATACTAGCGGATTTTATCCACGGGGGCGGGGAAGACCACGATGTTGCCAGTGGATGAATAACTCCGGTGAGGGAGATCCGGAGCTCGCCCGAACATATGGCTCCGGTGAGGTAGATCCGAAGCCCGCCCGAAGAGACGGATCCGTTGAGGGATTAGCTTACAAAATCGTCGAGGGAGACGATGATGGAGAAGCCGACGGCTCCCATGAGAGAGATGCCGACGGCTCCGGTCCAACCTTAGAAATTACACACTCTAGCGAGGTGCATATATATATGTTAATTAAATGAAGCATCTGTTTTCTATATATATGTATTAACACTATTTCTTATTTTAGACATCCGGATCTAGCAAATCCACCGGAAAGAAAACTAAACGAGGCGCAACAACGAAGTTGAAGGAGTATGAAAGGTACATGATCGAAAAGATCTCTGCAGACGGAGCACTAGAGCTTCCCAAAGAAGTTGCCAAAAAATATGTGAAGCAATGCAGAGTGATTGTTAGGGACCACATCCCGATCACCGTTCAGAAGTGGAATAAGCCATGTGAGGGCGCCGCAATCTCATATCTCGGCAACAAAGCCAAAATAGCTCTCTTCAAAAAGATGATGACTAATTTAGCCCTGCAGACGTCGGAGGTGTGTCGGGATGAGGTGGATGAGAACGAGGAGGATTCTGAAGTGATCTTACAGTGGAAGGAAGCAACCTTAGTGGAATTGGTCAAGTAGTTCAGTTTAAAGAAGATGGCCCAACAATTCAGCAACTGGAAGAAAAATTTACACCTTAACTTTATCAAGAAAGACAAGACTCCGGATTTCACTGGGAAGTATGAGAAGATAAAACCTTTCTGGGCAGAATTTGTTGCGCATAAGAAGTCTGAAGAAGCTCTGGCAAGGTCTAAAAGAAATGCGGCAAACGCCGCTAAAAAGATATATCACCATACTATAGGGCAAGCTGGCTACAGGGGTAGCATGCCTAAGTTGGATAAACTTGAGGACGACCTGCTTGCTTAGGAGATTGTTCTAGAGACACTCTTTTGGGACGGATGTACAAGGTCTTGTTTTTTTGTGCATGGGGCAACGTTGGACTCAAAAGGAAAGTGCATCTATAACGCAAGACATCAAAAAAAATTCTCTATCCATCGCAAGACTTAGAGAAGCAATACAAGCTGTTAACGAGGGGAAGTTCCAGCCGGATAGAGAGAACGACAAGCTCACACGCGCCCTTGGGAACCCGGAACACTATGGACGGACACGAACCACACCAGGCTCTGTTCCGTGGAAACTTGGGTTTTCCGATGAGAATAAGACATATCCGGATGGAAGCCGTCAGAGGAGAAAGGATATGCTGGAAGCTGAAGCACAGAGGCCGATATACCGGTGGCAGAAAATTGAAGAAGAATTAAAGCGACATCGGGAACTCGGAGAGCAACAGCAGGAACAAATTGACAGGCTGACCCAGCAACAAAGTACTGCCCCGCATATGGTAGACGGTGCATTTGATAGTACTGGCGCCACACCATTAAATCGAAAAAGTAGTGTTGCTTCCACGTAGATCCAGGGTGATGACGATGATGCACCATCGATGATGCACCCAGTGGATCATATAACGGAGATGACATCTTGTGAGCTGCATGTGAAAGTCGTCAACATAACCATTAAGGCAGCGGTCGGCTTTGTGAGACCAATGGGCCCTGAAACTACTCACCATGGTCGGCCCGTACCAGGGGCTACGCTGTTGTCAGGGTGGATGAGGTTATGAGCGGATTCGAGCCGGTGAAGCTTGACTATCCTGAAGGTGAAGACGGGGAGGTGACTGAACTTGGAGACACCATGAACTTGGACATTGTATGGCCAAAGGAACACATCGCGTCAGCCGTCTCCACCCACGAACTCTCAGGGCAGCCAAAAGTGGAGGAGAACCTCCACATCACCGAAGCGTCGACTGTCGCCCCTACCAAAAGTACCTCATGAGAATAAACGCAAGTTACCTTACCATTATACTGATGAGCAAACCAAGGAGATCACACATTCTGAATACGAGGCGTGGAAATCAAAGGAGAAGGCGCCGAGAGAGCCAGATTTTCCCACACCGAAGAAGACAAAGCCCGAGCGTTGAAAATGGTGAAGACCCTTTATCAACCCGAGCCGAGGCTGTCATCGGACTATAAAAGCTCGATTGAGAAGTCACACAACAAAGCGGTGCATTCGAAGAAGAGCAGTAGCTCAAGCGGGAAGTGCGGGAAATCAGTTGACCAGTTGGGACAACAGAAGAATATATCCATCCCCCCGCTCATAGTGCATTCGAATACCAAGGTGGGGTCAAGCACAGTTGCGGGCGAGAAAATTGACCCAGAGTTTATTGCACTGTACGAAGAAACGGCCGTTGTTGCGGGTGTGTCCATACAGGAGTATATCCTGGCCTTATCAACCTTCTCCGAATCTGAATTAGCCTACCAATACCGGCACGACATCCTCTAGTCAGACCTGGGGAGGAAAAAGATCTACCAACAAAAATGCGTAGAGTGCATAATTGGTACATGGAAGCCTCGAATGAATCAAATGACTGACTACCAACGGGAGTTAGAAACGAGCATCACGGGTACGGAGAGAGGATTATCCTTATTCAATTTGTAGATTTATTTCAGCTATTCCAGTAGCAGGCCCTCGACAAATCTATCGTCAATGTATATTGTCTGTAAGTATTTATTTCTATACTTAATTAAGTCTCTAGCTAGCTCACCTTGTTCATTGCATTTATAATAACACTCGCTATATTATAATTGCAAAACAAAGATTCTCGAATGCAAAATAGGACAAATATATGACATTGGGTTCATTGACCCATATTGGGTTAATCATAAAACTCTGGAAACAAAACCCAAGGAGACAGAAGATGGTATTGTGATGGCGTTAAGGTTTCACGCTCACAAGAGGGAAATACTTTTTCCTTACAACTTCGGGTGAGTGTTACTGTCTTATAAAAATTATGTTTTCCTTAGTCGATGATAAGCGTATAACTGATGAGTTATGTTTGCGCAGCTTCCACTATTTTCTGCTCATATTTGAAACTGACAAAGGAAAAGTATCAATAATGGACTCGAAAAATAAACCCCTTGAGCTGTGGGCCGACATGCACCAAACGATCCAACGGAAATTTGAATCTTTATGACACTATATCGACAATTTTGTTCATTTTCTGATAACTCCCTTTGTTCATTTTCTTTGCCGGGCAGCACTTGGAAACGGTTCACAAGAAAGGAACCTGGAACATGGAAACAAGAGCTTACATTTCAACATATTCCTGTAAGTACTACTAGATAGATCCGCGCATCTACTTGATTCTAATTTCGATACTATTATAATGCTAGATTACTATTTTTATTGAAACCATGTTCTTGTAAAGTGTTTGGACCAGGGAGACGGGAACCACTTATGTGGATACTATGTCTGCGAGTTCATTCGTCAGACGACCTGCGCAAGGGTAGAGATTTTGAAAAACTTCGTGTACGTCAACAATCACTTTTATCTTATTAATTACCATCTATTAACAGTCCCTTATATATGTATTGACCACTCTTCTTTATATTAGATCGAACGGATGCGGGACGGTCTTCTCCCAAGGGATCGCATACGAGCAATTCAAGAGGAAATTTGCGGATTCTTGGATGCAGAGGTCCTAAAGCCAGGAGGAGAATACTATTACTCTTTCACAAGTTGACACTTGAATTCTTAGATGCATAGTATTTACCTGTATATTCGAGTCATGGTGCATGTGGTGGTGTATTCGAGTACTTATGGGAAAGGAGTACCTTGATGCATAGTACTTAATTGTATATTCGAGTCATTGTGCGTACTTACTTGTATATTTTACAAGTCAATTCTAATGCGATCACCATATATACTTGTATATTCTACTAAAATGGAATACAACAAAAAATCATGGTGGATCAGGACCCCCCGCGCTAGTGAGAAAAAGAGCATCGCAACCCGCTTCCCGATCGGTGGGGGCATGCCTCTTCTCCCACGGTGCCTACTACGGCGGAGGTGCCCCGACCGCATAGCTCAAGGGTCCTCGTACATATTATTGATTGGGACAGCGACGACAGGGGGAAAGGGTACTTTCTTCCCCCTCCCTCCGGTGCCCTCTAATAAAATGAAATATAACAGACCAAGCCCTAAAAGGAAAACAAGAAATAGAAAAAAAATATAATTTTCTGCCACGGCAGCGGGGGCATTCATCCCGGTTCCTGTTAAGAACCGGGAGGAATGGTCCTAGGCAGGGGCCAGCCCTAAGCGTCCATATGGACGACCCATTCATCCCGGTTCTTAAAACAACCGGGACGAATGAGGGGGGGGGGGGGGGACATTTGTCCCGGCTGCTCCATCCCGGTTGTGCAACCCAGATAAATGGCACTAAACAACCGGGATAATGGGGGGGCGGGGGGGGGGGGGGGGGGGTTCTACCAGTGTTTGTTTTCGTAGGAATCCATGTGCATTCAGTTATTTCTGCGTTTCTCTTACAGTACTGATCACAGATAAATTGCAGTTCGACCATAACCAAAAAATCAGTATCATTTTTGCATTGTTGCTAATCTTATATAATGTGCCCTACATGCGTCTATTCTCGGTAGATAAATTTAACTTGTTTGGAAAAGGCATTTCCTTTAAACTTACGACAATGAAGAAGTAGTGTGGTGGGCGGGCCAACAACTAGTTTCGTGTAAATATGACACATTTCATCCCCTATAAATATCCTGCACGATCAACCAAGTGTACGTGACTTGATGTGTTCCAGTCTTCCAGGGTGTTACCGATCCTCGGTAGTTAGCATTTTCAATCATTTAGCAAATACCAATCAATTGGCCGTCCTCGGGGTGAGAGGCATTGGGATAAGTTATGTAAGAAAGCTGGACAAGAATAGGATTTGACTTCAAAGCTTGTTAAAATTGTTGGCGACTCCACTCCAATTTCGGTTACGAAAATGCTTGTTGTCCATTGAAGCGATGTTTCGGTGCCGCTTGGTCTGGACGGGGTATTCAGACACTTGTTGTTTGTGTGGTAGAGGTAATTTGAGAACATAAAGTTGATGTCCCCTATTTTCGTCCAAATAGATTTCTTAATCTCGCTGAGATAACAAAGAGGAACTTAAAACCCAATCGACGGATGTTTGCAACTGATAGCACACATTGAAAATGAACCTGTATATGAATCCATGGCAGATGTGTACCCTTGTGCTAATGAATTTAATCCTTTCGTGTAGATTGGTGCAAACTGATTGAAGGCGGATGTATTATGGATGCAGAGGCCGGGGTGCTGCTCCCCTTTTCACGTTATCGTGTTTGACAAGATGCATTTTAGCCACATTTGTCTACTTAGTTTTTCTAGCAGTGCCTTTGTTTACTTGCCACAAGGGTTTAGTAGTGAGTTCTTAGCTTAACCATGATGTGTGTCTACTGACATAATACTGCATGTCTCAAAGTAGCAGAGTTTGTGGAACTATATTCGGATAGTACTAGCTATCTCAAAATACAAGTTGCCATTTCATTCTTGCAAGCTTTTGGTCATATTCCCATACGCATATTCAGCAATTAATGCTCAAAGTGTTTTAGACATACCTTCTTGATCCCGAGGCAATATTTTTTTTTCAATTTCCTTCAGAATGTCGATTAAGAGTAGGTGCCTGAGGGCGTCGTCACTTTGTACAAGGAATACTGCACACGGCAATGCCATCCCCGACTCTACGGTTTGCCATTTCTGTGTGTTCCAAATGCAGCGCCCTCCAAATTTCACCGTGCTGACCTGCAATGTAAGTAGGCATGCAGGCCGGGGCCGCTGGACGTAGCAGACCGTCCGTGTCCGCCAGGATTGGACTTTTGCGGTGCAAAAATTAGTCGGGAGCCCACCGAATCACCTAACCAAACTATTGATAGGGACCGATATGTACCCATGTGGGATTGCTAGCGGACTCTTTTACGGTGATTGGGACGGAACTACGGGTTCCGTCCTGTTTCGTCGAGGATTTTTTTTGAAACCGTTGCTTATAACATGATTTTTGGTAGTCGTCGATTTAAAAGTGATCGAGCCCAGTTCACCGTTCGCTACCAGGAAAAATCAGAGCCAGTTCACCTGGCAGTCTAGCACGCTACCAAGAAACCGAGGACTAGGGTGGGAGCGCCGCCGGCGGCAGCGGCCGGACCAGGGGTGACGGCATCCACGATCTAGGAAACCCAGTCCTCTCTCCTGACTTGCCCTACTTCCCATCGTCTTTTGTCCTATTCCTCTTGGAGAAATACGTACGTTGAACAATGACGGCGGCTGACACTAGATTTGGGGGCTTAGAAATTCAGATAGAAGCAGAGTGGGCTAGCGTTAGATCATATGGCATCACCTTACATGACCTTATTCGTGAGAAAATACATATGGTCGATACTAGGTAGTGTGCAGGCAGGCACATGAATCACATTACAGGGCGAACATTCAGACACTAGCAGACTAGCAGCTTTGTACACATACACGTTGATTTCATCAGAGGAAGCAGCTTGTAGCAGGTGATCACACAGATTCACTGATTTCATCACGTTGGTGCTTCTAGCAGCTGATCTTGTAATCAGTAAAGCATCCAGCGTGTAAAGCCTCAACCCTAGATAGGAGAGGGATGTGTGGAAAGGCACAACGTAATACATACGTGGCCGGATGCTTATACATATATACACGGAAGGTTACATTAGGGTTACAAGCTATAAGGACTTAATTAGAATATACAGCTAATTATGTCTAACACCCTCCCTCAATCTTAGCCGTATCAAGAAGGCTGAGATTGCGACGACATGCCAAGAACTGTGGTAATGGTAAGGGTTTAGTGAATATGTCTGCCAATTGATCTTTAGAGGAGATGAACTTGACCTGTAGACGTTTCTGTGCCACCCTTTCTCGCACAAAATGATAGTCAACCTCAATGTGCTTAGTCCGAGCATGGAAAACCGGATTAGATGATAGATATGTCGCGCCAATGTTGTCACACCATAGAACAGGTGAACAATCCTGTAATAGTTAAGTTCCGAAACCGCGTAGGTTTCAATTTTTGTCAATTTTCCGGTGGTCAACACCTTATTTGTCTGGATGACACGTGTATCATCTTTCCTTTCTCTCGGTGCCCTCCGCTGCATTCGTGTTTCCCATCTGTGGGGGCAGTCGTTCATGGTGGGCCCGACGCAGCTGTGTTCCCATACATTTTACCTCACGCGTTCTTGGTGCTGGGCGTTGTCTGTTCCGATAGTGGTGGGCCAGGCCTGGTTATCTGTTCATGTTGGCTTCGTGTTGCCTTCCCGTGTTAATGGTGGGCCACTCAGACTTGCGTGTTTCTTTTCGGGTTTGACAGCTGTTGGCAACGGCCACGTGAGCCCTCAATCGCACCGCTTTGACTGGTAGTTATTGGTATGTGCTCATCCGAAAGACTCTGCCTTTGTGTTCTCTTCCCAAATCTTCTCGATCTCTGCCGTCACGCCCCTCCACAATCCTCCCGAATAAACCTGCGACTTTTGCGAGGAGGACCTCCTGTTCAATCTCAAGCGATGTGAATGATGCCATGGACCATCCTCTATCCATATGGCCGTCGCTGCCCTGAAGGTGGCCAGCCCACCGCTGGAGTTCGAGCCACAACTTGCGGTGCCGCCTACGCGTTGAGCTTGGCCTTCAAGCTGCAGCTGTCGGATGTGGCTTCAAGGAGAATCCTTATTTTCCGCTCTCCTTGGCGGCTTTTCTTTTCTGTTTTGGTTTCTTTCTGGCCGTCCTTACTCTTTGGTTTCTTGTTGTCTCTCTTCTTCTATATTGCCGGCGTTTCTTTTTGTCGCTTCGTCTGGTAGGGGCGGACTGGTCGAGCGTTTCGTCAGCGAAGGGTGGTTTCTCGGGTCGATGTGCGGTCCGCCGTGGTGTTTCGCCGCATGGTGCTACTTCTTTCATCACCGTTGAATGTCTTGACCGTGTTGCGGTTTTGGGGCGTCGTGTTGCTGGCCGCTTCGTGCCAGGCGGCACCGCGCCACTCCTCGACGGCAGGCTGACGTTGATCCTCTACCTCCACGGCAGCGATTACGTGCTCTTCCGCGCGGACTCCGAGCCGTTCCACAACACCGGCACGGTTCTGTCCGTCTTCAGTAGACTACTCCAGTATAGCATCGCGCCCGAGCACCGCCTCCCCGCCGCAATCCACGATGGTGGCGACGATGGCGCCGACACAGTCTGCTGGGTCCGATTCTTGTGCTTCGCCGGGTAGGCCCATCTTCATAACGGGCTGCCACAACCGCGTGAGAATCGTGTTCCCAACGGCGCTTGGAGCGATTGACGAGTGATTGGAGCTGCAGAGATTGATACTGAACCAGGTGGACCACAGCAGGGTGGAGAGAACAGCTACAGGACAGGCGTTGATGGACGACCGCGTCCTGCCGTTGCCGGTGAACGACCTTCTCTGGGAGCTCGCGCTGCCACCTGCCAGTGGGCGCCGCCCAGGACAACAAGCACTGCAACCTGTAGTCCATGCTGGCTGGCGTGAGCGCGGCTTGGCTTCGGAGGCTGCCGTCGGCCCTCGTGGGTGCTGCTCGGCCAGAAAAAGAACCCAGCGAGGTAACGGTGGAGGGTTCTGGTGGCGGTACTACGCGAAGTCGGGCTGGATGTATTTCGGAGTTCAACGTGCAGGGTGGCGTACTTTTTCTACCGGCACGCTGGCGAGGGCTTGGATACACACCTCCGGGGACATGAACCAGCCCCACACAAAGCATGGGTCAAGAGAAAGTCCTACAGCTACCTTTGTCTACAAGGTTTATCGCAAGAGTAAGAACAATGGATCCCTACACCGGGGAAGCCAACATCGGCGCATAAGGCATGACACAGAAAAGAGTTACATGCACACACTCACTGCTAGCTAGCACCCACCGTTATATATGATGAATCATGCAGGAGCCGACACCCGACAGTCATCTGTATTCCACACCATAGGTCTGGTCACCATCCCAGCTTGCATGCTAGCACCCACCCCAATATCGTTCCCAGCTTGCAGAAGACATGAAACAATCATAGGAGACAAGACATGAAACAATCGTAGGCCAGTATGAAGATTCAAGAGAAGACCAGTATTCACATATGCAACTGGCATCTTCTATATATATATATATATATATATATTTTTTTTTATCATAGGCACAGACCCCTCAGGCAGGCAGACGCACAATTTTTCTGTGACAACCATCCGACTATCGCTGAAGAGACAAGGCGACGCCATCAATAGAAGCGATGCAATCTACTAAGCCCAGTTTGTGTACCGTATGTTTATTATATCGTGACGTCTATTTAGCTCTTATTGTACCATGCCATTAATTTAGCTCTTATTGTACCGTCATGCATGTCTATGTAGCTTCTCTTTGTAACCCAAGTTACCAACATAATATTCCATACACTTCCATTTTGTTAAGTATCATATCAGACATACCTCCTTAGGACGCAGCTACGTCTCCTGCTAGAATATAATTAAGCCACGGAGCACGTTATAAAATGCGAAGGCATATAAGACATGCATATGCAGAAGACCCCAGCAATCAACCTACGTACTAGCCGACCGTTTCAATCGGTGATTGTTCTACCAAACCAAGCTACTAAAGACAGATTAATATGGAAATGACAAGTGCTCACTCGAGTGAGATTAAGTTAATTCTCACTCACAACTCATGTGTAATCCATATGCAACTGAGAAAAAATTAATTGAAACTCGTGTGTAACCGGAAAAATCCCTCTTACAACTCATGTGCAACATGTGTAACTGAGAAATGTTTATTTGTAACTCATGTGTAAAACATCTGCACTCGAAATAATCTCAGTTGCAAGTACAACCTATATGAAACTGGAGAAAATATGAGTTAGAAGTCTCGCAACCCACACGAATCATGATGTAAATCTACCATCATTTGAGTTGAACGAGCTCTAAATTAATTCTCGCTCAAGTGAGAAATAGCAAAACCGATATTCATTTCCCATCACATATAACCCCATCGTGGGCGCGGCGTGCGCCGCGCCGGCCTTGGCTAGTACTCCCAATTCCTGAAGCAATGACTCAATCCAGATCAGCTCAGCAGTTGCATTGGCAAGGGCCTTGTATTCAGACTCCGTACTGGAACGCGACACTATGGCCTGTTTGCGAGCACTCCAGGCGATCAAGTTAGGACCATAGAAGATGGCGTGCCCCCCCGTGGATCGCCTGTCATCAGAATTCCCAGCCCAGTCTGCATCAGAGAAAGCAGACAAGAAACTGGAAGAGGAGCGCCGAAGATGGACCCCATGCGAGATAGTCGAGTGTACATTGCGAAGAATACGCTTCACCGCAGACCAGTGAGGATGACGAGGAGTCTGTAGATACTGGCACACTCTGTTAACAGCAAAAGAGAGATCAGGCCGTGTGAGCAATAGGTACTGCAGTCCCCCAACAATGCTACGATAAGTAGTGGCCTCATCAGACGTCAATGGTTCCCCTTGCTCAGCAGACAAGCACTCAGTCGATGACATAGGGGTAGACGCTGGATTGCATTTTAGCATCCCAGCCCGACGAAGAAGATCAAGTGCATACTTCTTCTGAGTAAGAACCAAGCCCAGAGAGACATCAGAGACTTCGATCCCAAGGAAGAAACGAAGAGCACCCAAATCCTTCACCGCAAAATCAGACTGAAGACGATGAACAAGGCGATCAATAGCTGAATGTGAGGAACTCACCACAATGATATCGTCGACATACACCAAGAGATACATGGTAAGATCAGGTCGACGAAGCATAAACAGAGAACTGTCAGCAGTAGAGGGAGCAAATCCATGATCCCGAAGAGCACTCCCCAAACGAGCATGCCAGGCACGAGGCGCCTGTTTCAAGCCATAGAGAGCCTTAACCAAATGACAGAGGTGATGTGGGTGAGTAGAATCAGCAAACCCAGGTGGTTGATGCATGTAAACCTCCTCCTCAAGAACACCATGAAGGAATGCGTTCTGAACATCGAGCTGGCGAAGATGCCAACCACGGGTAACCGCCAGAGAGAGCAGCAAACGAATAGTGGTTGGCTTGACGACAAGACTGAATGTGTCTTCGTAATCAAGCCCATAGCGCTGCTTGAACCCTTTAGCCACAAGACGCGCTTTGTAGCGCTCAATAGATCCATCAGAACGTCGCTTGATCTTCAATACCCACTTGGAATCAATGGCGTTGATGCCGGGGCGAGGAGGAACTAGCTGCCATGTCTCATTCCGACGGAGAGCCTGGAACTCAGCCTCCATCGCATCACGCCAGTGTGGCACACGCAGAGCATCGTGGTGGCTAGTGGGCTCGGTGGAGGGGTCGGTGACGCCGTGCGAAGAACAGGCAGCGAGCCAGGCAACAGAGCCATCCGTCCACACCTTGGGCCGAAAGATGCCCGTGCGGCTCCGAGTAACGGGCCGAAACGGCGCAGGCGGCTCGGAGCAGTTGCTCGCTGCGGCGTCGGGCGCCAGCGGGGGTTCGTGGGCCGAGACAGGCGACGCCGAGGTAGGCGACGCGGACGAGGGCGTCGTTGGAGCAGACGACGTAGCGGGCCGGCCCACTGGTGTGGACGGCGGATCCAGGGGCGGCAGCGAGCAGCCCACGCGCGTCGGAGGAGGTGGGCTGCCACCCGACGCAGGAAGGCCAGTCCGTTCATGGTTTTTCATGGGACTGGGACCCGCGGGCGGTGGATGATCGACGTAAACTGTCGTGTCCGGGGCGGAACCCGGATCCAGAAGCTCCAGTCTAGCGCCACGAGCTGTGCCTGCACCATGGTTAGGAAGCAAGGCAGGGGTATACGCAATATCTGCAAATTGGTCAATAGATGCTGGTGTAGAAGTGATGTCAACAGGTGTACTGGTGGGAGGCATGTTTGCAAAAGGAAAAATATTCTCGTCAAAGATAACATCACGAGAAATATAAACTCTATTAGAGGGAACATGCAAACACTTATACCCCTTATGAAGAGAACTATAACCAAGGAACACACACTTTTTAGAACGAAATTCCAGTTTTCGATTATTGTAGGGCCGAAGATGGGGCCAACAAGCACAACCAAAAACCTTGAGAAAAGTGTAGTCTGGGGTTTCATGGAGTAGGACTTCCAGAGGGGTTTTCATATCAAGAACACGAGTAGGAAGTCTATTGATGAGAAAACATGCTGTATGAAATGCATCACTCCAAAAATGAAATGGCAAGGAAGCATGTGCAAGAAGACTAAGCCCGGTTTCTACAATATGACGGTGTTTGCGTTCAGCAGCCCCGTTCCGCTGACGAGTGTGTGGACACGCAACCCGATGATCAATGCCCAGATTGTTAAAGAAAGTGTTGAGGTTACGATATTCGCCACCCCAATCTGACTGAACATGTATGATTTTGTGATCAAGCAAACACTACTAGGAAAAAGCTTACCCGTGACGCACCAATTCGCTTATCCGTGACGCACCAGGGCGCGTCACGGCTATCACGCCGCGCCTATTGGTTTATCCGTGACGCACCGAGCTGGTGCGTCGCGCCTATTGATACCCGTGACGCACCGTCACGGTGCGCCGCGGATATCGGGAGGCACGTCACGCCTAACTAAGGAGGTGCGCCACGGCTAGGAATATTGGTGCGTCACGGCTAAGTAATGCCTCCACGGCTAAGTTACTGGGTGCGCCACGGGTATGAACTTCTGCGCGTCACGGCTATCCTCCCTGGTGCGTCACAGGTATCCTTTTTGGTGCGTCACGGGTATACTGTGTTGTATTTTTTTGAAATACACGGTACCGTATTTATACAGGTATATACACAGCTCAAATACAGAAAAATATCAGTAAACAAAATGTATCAAAACAGTTCTCTGACTAACAAATGATATATTATTGTTGATCATACTGTTTAATTAGAATTCCGAATAGCTACGTCAAATAGTTGATTATGAATACAACAAAGTGTTTATCATGGCAAATAGACCTACATCATACGGTTAATCATCGGGACCGATTACATCGATCGATGATGCTTCATCATCGGGACAAGTGACCTATCTAGTCGCCGATAACCTAATCATCTAACTAGGAACCATAGCATGACGAGCGAGGCGACGGCGACAAGAGCGGCTGCGATGGTCTTCATCCACGTGTTGTTCTTCTTCTTCTTATTTTGTTCCTCCTCGAGATGGATGAACCACCTAGCTTCCGCCGCCACTCTTGTGTTGTAGGATTTGTAGGCATTCCCTTTGAACTTGTTCACCTGCTCGAAGCAGTCTTTCCAGTGATCGTAGACTCCTGGAACCCTGCCTCTAAACACCACGTAGCACCTCGGCATCTGTAATGACAAGAAAGAAAAGCAAAAACAATAGTTTTAAACATGTCTACAATAAGTAGTAAGTGGAGAAATATAAAAGGCCATCTGAGTGTGAACCAACTCTTTTAATCATCGGCATTTATACAAAAGATCGAACGAACATAGGACCGGAATAATATAAAAGCAATATAATCAAGCATTGACATAATTGAGCATCAGTTACGAATGGACGATTCATAACCGTAACGATGTGTGCCTCATATTTAGAGTGGACACATACAAGCGGCCGTAGGTGGTGCCGCTGCGCCAAGTGGGATGCACAAGATCGTAACTTTGTGAAAATCACAAGGCGCAACGGACCACCTAGGCCATCTGAGTGTGAACCAACTCTTTTAATCATCGGCATTTACTTATTCAAAAGATCGAACGAACATAGGACCTGAATAATATAAAAGCAAGATAATCAAGCATTGACATAATTGAGCATCAGTTACAGAATGGACGATTCATAACCGTAACGATGTGTGCCTCATATTTAGAGTGGACACATACAAGCGGCCGAAGTGGTGCAGCTGCGCCAAGTGGGATGCACAAGATCCTAACTTTGTGAAAATCACAAGGCGCAGCTGACCACCTCGGTCATCTGAGTGTGAACCAACTCTTTTAATCATCGGCATTTACTTATTCAAAAGATCGAACGACCATCACAAGTAGGACCGCAATAATATAAAAGCAAGATAATCAAGCATTGACATAATTGAGCATCAGTTACAGAATGGACGATTCATAACCGTAACGATGTGTGCCTCATATTTAGGGTGGACACATACAAGCGGCCGTAGGCGGTGCCGCTGCGCCAAGTGGGATGCACAAGATCCTAACTTTGTGAAAATCACAAGGCGCAACGGACCGCCTAGGCCATCTGAGTGTGAACCAACTCTTTTAATCATCGGCATTTACTTATTCAAAAGCTCGAACGACCATCACAAGTAAGACCGCAATAATGAAAAGAAAGATAATTAAGCATTAACATAATAAAGCATCTGTCACACGATGGACGATTCATAACCCTAACGATTGAGTTCGACTAATTTCGGAAAATGTAGCAAGCCTTACAATAGTTCTCACTCCTTCTGACTCATCCTCCCAGGGATTACAACGGGACAGCCCTCCTGAGTGATGAAGGGCCTGTCGTCACAGGCAGTTGCTAGGTAGGTATCTATGTCGCGGTTCGGCATGTTGAACCGGTAGTAAAATGTCCCACTCCTGTTCACCACTTCATGAACGATTTTCGTGGCAAAGCACTTCTGGATATCATATATCTCTTCTCTAACCTTGTCATCGCCGACCATCGACAAGCGGGAGGCCCATTGTTGGACTTGACTAGGCAGGGTAAGGAACTGTTGATCCCGTACATACGCCCGCATATGATGGAGGACATAGTAGGTGTCTCGGTTACTGCCCGCCGGCTGCTTGACGCACGCGAAAGTCGTCGTGTGGGTGAACACCCGAGCGCCCTGAACGACCTTCTCCCTAGTGATTTTGCCCCCCCTTGCGTGGTAGCCGGTGAGAGCATTATCCAAAACTTTCTTCACGTTGGAGTAGTCTTTCTTCACCGCACTCCCTGAGTCGAGATACGTGGCATGCGAATGACTGATACAAATGCAGATGAGTGTGCATTGTGTATATCTGCGCGGAACAATCCAAACAAAGTGTTGGAAAGGAGCGATGAAAATCTAAAGAAAATCACTTTCGATTCGGCTAATAATATTGACTTACCCGGCAAAGTAAGGCACGAGGATGTAATCCTTGGTCTGGTTCGCCAGCATGAAGTCCCGGAGATATGTCGACGCGACTACCTGGTTCCCAACGCCGCACAACACGTCGTGGCGCATGTAGAAGGGGTCTGCTATCGCGATGCCTGGTGTATTATCCCTGATGACTTGCACCGCCAGACTGAGCGAGTATAGGCGGATCATGGAGTAGTGCAGCGGATTGCTATGGAACATATCGAAGATGTCCGAAAACCGCAGTACTATTCTATCCGCGCCGGTTGACTCGACGAAGCCCAAGTCCTTTGGCACCATGGCAATGAAAACCGGGTATGATGGATCCTTGGATTCAAGAAGACGCGATTCAAGAAAAAGAATGCTGTCATGCAAACTCCGCATATCCCCACTTGCGGCCTTGAGCTTGCTCTGGCTAAGCATAGGCTGACCAATCACATGCATCTTCGTATGCTTAGATGTAGGTGGGCCCTCCTGAACACGGAGCGACATCTTAGCAGGCTGGCTCGTGGACTTTGCGGCCTTGGATCTAGGTCCTCTTTTCCGCGGCTTCGGTGCTTTCGGAATGATCTCCTTCTCAATCTCCTCATTAGCCGCCTTACGGATTGTGCTAGGGCTGAAAATAACTCCACCCTTCGCACTTTTCTGAGTCTCGGTGCAGGGGCCGACATCTGGAGGCGTGTCTTCCTGAGAACCGAAGAGATGCTTGCAATTGGATTTATCCGCAGGAGGAGCCTCACCACGAGCCTCCGTGCTATGGTAGGGTTCTTCTGGAGGAGGAGCAACGTAATCTCCGCCATCAAAGTCATCAGCGATGAAATCCATGGCATCAAGATCAACGTCATTCTCCTGGTCTTGTGCCATCTCCATGTCACGGGTAGGCGACGGCGCGGCGACGGTCTTGCCATGGCTCCGCTCCGGAGCTTCTAGAGGGGTTGTCTTCGAGGTGGTGCCTCGCGCCGGTAGTTCTAGAGGCGATGTCCGCGGGGTGGCGCCCCTCTTCCCCAGGCGAATCTGGCTCTTCGGCCATTCCATGTTCCAAGGCATGCACTGGAGCAGCGTCAGGGTATCGGGGTCATCTTCTTCTTGGTAGGGTTGAATGGGAGGCAACAAGTCGTCGTAGCCCGCCAGCACCCGAAGCACTCGAACTCTATATACGTCTTCGCGCATCGGCCTGTTGTGGAACCTGCGGGTTGACGGTTGAACGATCATACCCACAGCAACATCCTTCAACACGCCGTCCACTGTGTGTAAGAGAGTGCATGGAACGTCGTCGTTCTGCGGAAAACATGCAGGGCGTCAGAGAGGCCAGTCTAAGGCAAAGGAAGATCGACGCTCCAACGCTTAACTATTTACCTGGCTGGCGAGGGCGTCGAGCTCCTCTAGTGGCGAGGGGCCAACGACGACGGCGGGCGTGCTACTATTCAATGGCGAGGGAGAACCGGCGGTGGGCGTGGAACCGATGGCCAGGCGGCGGTTGTTCGTTGGTGCACACTCTTCATTCGGCGGAGGACCGCCCACTGTGGGCGTGCAACGGATGGTCAGGCGGGTAGAGGCGGGCGGAGTCACTATCGGCGCCGTGGTGTAGGCGGGCGGAGTCACAAGTGGGTCCGCCATCGTGGCGTTGGCCGGCGAGACTCTAGACAAGTCTCTTGAGTTGCTGCCCTGCACGCTAGGCACCGGGCACGGCCCCACTCGACCTCCTTCATTCCATCGAGTAACCACATCGTAGATGGTAGGCAAAACGCTGCCCATTTGTTCTGCCAAAGCTGTTTTGACAATATTAGGAATATCGGCAACTTTGGCCTTGAGGTCTGCAATCTCGCGATCGCGTGCTTCGTCACGTTGGATATCTTCGATGCTCCTCTTTCTATTCCTTCTCGCCTCCCTGGGCTCCTTGAAGTACTCTCTGAGCTTCGTCGTCGTGCCCAGGCCACAAACTCGGCCACCTGACGGCCTTTTGTGCTTTTCCTTCCCCTGCGTCACGTTCACCGCCCTATTTAAAGTGTCGTCCCACGGACCGTGCAGCCTCGGCATGGATGACGAGGTTCCACCACTTTCGATTTCTAAGTTGTGCACAATTAGCGTGAACCGTTTAGAATTCCACCAGTACACTATAATGCAATCGACTAGATCGTCGAGAGCAAACTAACTAGGGTGGTGTATTTACTTACCAAGTTGTCATACAACGTCTTCACCTTCTCATCATCGGTAGTATACTCATTAGCTACCGGGTCATATGTAAACCGGGCCCTGATGAAGTTTTTCGTCCGCGGCGAGTACTTTGCGAGAGGGTCAGGGATGCCCTGTTCTGCACGTTTGGCGTCCTCCTTCTCCCAATTGGGAATCGCCGCTCTGTAACCGCCGCATCCCAGTTTGTGGGAACCAATGTTCAACTTCCGCATCCTCTGCCCCCAATCAGCGTTAGCCTTGGCGACTTCGCTCTGGCAAAGTACCTTGAAGTCCCGGAGTTCATCTTCGGTGATTCTCGGCTCACTCGCTAAAACATCCTGCAGGCTATTTTTGGGGTCCAAGACCTTAACCTTCACCCGGTGTTTCCAGTTGGCCAAGGCGGTGTTCATCTTACCAATGGCGCAGTGGTTGACTATATTCCCCGCCAGATTGTCGTTATTGTACTTAAACGGCTCGTCTGGCGGATGCGGGTACAAGTATCGTCCGTGCAGCTTTCTAAAGAGAAGAACCTGATAATGTGCATTCTCTTTTTTCCTTAGATCATCGATTAAGATCCTGACAGTGTCCCGGACAATGCAACCAATCTGGTTGCCGAATCCTCTGACCACCGCCTCGGGCGCGATTGGATACCCAAAGCTATCAATTTCCGTGATCTCTTCACGGTAGGTGCGGAGAGTGTTACTTTTCCGTCTCCTCTTCTTGTTGGCTTTGCTACCACCATCTGTCTGACCGCCGGCATCAGTGGTGTCATTTCCGCCGGCGGCGCCACTAGTGGTATCACCGGCGCCACTAGTCGTGGCGTCATCCTCCTTGCCACCGCTAGTGTCCGCGTCAGCCCAGGCATCCGCCGTCGGGTCGTATTGCTCATCTTCTTCGTCGGTGATTTGCCAGAACAGCTTAGAACCGCCGGCCTCGTCGTCGTGTGCCATGTTCTGAAGGGGGAAATTATTGGTTAATATAAAGGAAACAAAAAATCGACATACTACTCGATGACGGGAAAACGGCTTAGTCCTAAATTCACGGGAAAATTTCGGCATGACCTTTGCTAATTTCCTAACACTAGAGTTGCCCATTCTCGCCGAAACGGAAATTAATCAACATTTCGGCGAAAATGGGCAACTCATTTGAATTCCCTGCAAAGTTTTAAACGGCTCGATGGCCGGACAGATTCTTTAGGCCAACACCAGCACAATTTTTATTATCTGCAAAATTTTATCCAACACCAGTACCAGCACCAGGCCTACAACACCAGCACCAGTCCTAGAAGATCATTTTTTGTCCATCAACACCAAAAGTGGTACCAGTACCAGCACCAACACAACACAACACCAGCACCAACACAAGAAAACCAGCAGCAGAACACCTTCAAAAATCAGCCACAACTCCCTGTGATAGGCAGCAACAGCAGCTAGGAGCAGCGACAGCAGTGCAACAGCAGCTAGGAGCAACAGCAGTGCAACAGCAGCCACAACAGAGTACCTATA
The DNA here is from genome assembly GCA_028641055.1 of Alopecurus myosuroides. Classification (NCBI taxonomy): domain Eukaryota; kingdom Viridiplantae; phylum Streptophyta; class Magnoliopsida; order Poales; family Poaceae; genus Alopecurus; species Alopecurus myosuroides. The sequence goes on along the minus strand of CM054057.1, from coordinate 200,838,501 downwards.
TGATTACATCACTTGTAGCAGCAATATATCACAGTAGATACCAACCATATGCACTAGTAAATAAGAAATCTGAGCCAATCATACATAACATGATGTCGCTAGTCTATGCACGGTTTGCTTTTTTCGCCGAGCCGGACGATAGTTATTCAACAATGCACATCCTAAACAGGGTTCAATTTTTATTTCAGACTATTATGCCAACAGTGGAACTTCTAAGCCTTGAGTGGTTCAAAATGGTACTGTAAAAAAATGTGCAGAATAGTAGGAGCTCACAACGGACAACTCGCCCAGCCCCGTGCACACACTTATTCAGACCCAATGCATTGATCACAAGGGCCTCCTATATGACATCCAGGTAATAAAACATATATTCTACATAAACAATACTCAGCTCACAACGGACAACTCGCCCAGTGTCGTTTGTGTCTTTTAGCATGTATATTTAGTTGTATACTAAGGATTTCAGCAGCAAAAAAATTGTCCAAAGCAATACATGCATAACCAATCATGCTAGAAGAACCATCAGATTGCAAATTATACACTTTTCTTCAAGAAAGCTGCAGGTTTCATCTCGTGGTCAATGTGTGAGATTTTCATCAAGGAAAAAAGGAGCGTATAACTAGCTGCAGCTAGTCTGTTCAGAGAGTGAGCTACTGAAGAAACAAGGGAGCTCACCAAATTTCTTGCAAGGTTGCAGCTAGCTAGTACTACCTACTGAAAGAACATAGCTTGAGGAAGCTACTACCCGGCACAAGGATTACAACCGCTGAAGCCTATTAATCACAACACCATTTCCATTCGTTTCTCCCACTCGAAAGAATGCCTTCCCCCACAATACTCATGAAAATTTTATACATCTAATCTGTTAAAATAGAAGGGGTTACTAGTACTACATTGATCTACTGGATCTTAGAATAGTTCCAAAATATTGGCTTCATCACAGGCCAATTGTCACCTAGTTTTCATGAGTGGACATGGTAATGGACTCATGGTTAACATAAGTTACTTACATTTACACGTGCAAAAACAAGACAATAACATGTATGGCTGCTGCTTATGTTCTACTGTCAATCATGGGCATGTGCACTCCACTGCAGGTGAAAACAAGATAAAAATTGTGCTCCTCATCGTCAGCTTATCAAAAACTAGTTAACCATCGGATTAGAACTAGCTGCCGTATGTATCAGTTGATCCATCGGATTAGAGCTAGCTGCCGTATGTATCAGTTGATCCATCGGATTAGAAACAAGAAACAGGACGGGGGGGGAGGAGGGGGCGGCTTACCTGGGCCCGGCTCGGTGTAGTACCTCACGCTGGGGAAGAAGGCGGCCTTGGCGTCGAGGACGAACTGCTCGGTGTAGTCGTTCACGCTGGGGAAGACGGCGCGGCTCCTCCTCCTCCTTGTCGTGGACGGCGGCACGACTCCCCCTCCTCCTCCTTGTCGTGGACGGCGGCGCGACTCCCCCTCCTCCTAGGCGGTGGGCGGCTACGGCGCTGGTGGGCAGTGGGCGGCTACGGCGCTGGTGGGCAGTGGGCGGCGACGAGAGGGAGGGCAGTGGGCGGCGACGAGGCAGCGACGAGAGGGAGGAAAATGAGATCGAGATCGAGAGATGTGGAAGGGCTAGGGGAACGGTTACTGTTTATGGCTATAGAGAGAATAGCCGTGACGCACCTCGCGTATGTGCGCCGCGCATAGAATAACCGTGGCGCACCTCGCATATGTGCCGCACATAGATTAACCGTGACGCACCTCGCGTATGTGCGCCGCGCATAGCTTAACCGTGGCGCACCGCGCTACGGTGCGTCACGTCTATTACCAGTATCTCTTTAAAAGAGTCGCGCGTGGATAGGTATCAAAACTTGTGACTTAGCCCAGTGGCCACTGCCCCCTCCTTCCCTGCTGTGCAACCTAGGTTCGAATCCTGCCCCACCCCCCCTTTTTCACTTAATTTTTCTTTCCTTTTTCAATTAATTTTTCTTACCAAATAAAATATAGTACTCCCTCCGATCCATATTAATAGGTGGTCAAGTGGATGTATCTAGCAATAAAATATGTCTAGATACATCCACTTGAGCACCTATTAATATGGATCGGAGTGAGTAGATCAATATATATGTAAAAAACTATGGTTATTAACCGAAACATCTAAAATAAATGTGTTGATTAATTTCACTATTCTATTAACTGTGTATGATAAATGCTTGTATAATGAAATTCGCAAAATCGATATGAATTCCAAAAAATCTCAAATAAAGTGTTGATTAATTTAGAAATCATAAAATCTCAAATATTCTTATTACATCATCATAATTTTGTGAATTTACACACACACACGGCAACATCATGATTCTTGTAGCTCTAGCTAGCGTTTTACAATTTTCTTTCCCTTCTTTGTCGCTGTCGGGGGGTTACCCCCGAGTAGGGTAAAGGCAGGTGGTAAAGGCAGCTTACAGAAGAGAGGTTTGGTCGAGTAGCCGACTACCTGGTACTCGCTACCCGGTCGACTGCTACTCGGTCTCACCTCAAGATGACCAGAAGGAGATATCAATCAAGTTCTATCCTTTCGAGTAGAAGGGTTGGCCCGAGTACAATTGGCGGGAACAATTGGCGGGAACCTACTCGGGCCAGAAAGTCAAAGGAGCCGTTCTGACACAGGATCCCGCGTATCCTGGGTCCGTACTTGGCAGCATTCGAACTACTGTTCATCTGGGGCCGGTCTCCCTGACAGTGACAGCATGGAAGCAGGCCGTGGCAGGATAAGGGGGGCCTACTCTGTGCCTAGGTACAGTGATACCAGTCTGTCCCCTAGTTTTGCCCAACGACTTTACGGAAGCAGCCAAGATTAGGAACCAAAGCTGTCAGCGGGTACTCGGAGAAAGGACGATGTGCACACTATGTCGACACTTGTCTAGATTTGGACATATCCGGCTGGGCACCGTGTATATAAGGTGCCCCGCCGCCTCCTGCGCGAGGGATCTTGCATCAGGCTGATAGACGCTCATTCTGGAGCCCTAGAAACCCTAAGTTCTAGACCTAGCTCTACTCGGAGAAGGGAGAGAGGCTACTCGGTAGAGACACCATTTGTACTGTGACTACTCGGAGAGACATCATAATACATAGAGAAAGGCAGGAGTAGGGGTTTTACCTCCTCACGAGGGCCCTGAACCTGGGTACATCGTGTTGTTTGTGTTGTGTGGATCTTACCTCACGCGGCTACTCGTCGCGTGATCCCTCCCCGTACACCTCCAGCGTCCATCGTCCCCACATCTTTAGCCATCCCATGGCATCTGCCGTGACACCACCACGACAGTTGGCGCCCACCGTGGGGCAACCAGCGGCGCTGGCTGGAGTTTCTGTTCGGACGGGATCTTCTTCGGCGGAGCGCGTTGTTTGTGGCCTTGTCCACAGATTCGGCTCCTTCGACTTCGTCACCGACAACGCTGGCTGTTTCGGCGGCATGGCCATGCCCGAGGGCGGCTCGGTGATCTCCTTCGGCTCTCACCTCGTCTACGTCGCCATCGTCGCCAACAGCGCCTACCCCGAGCTGGTGCATGACGCGGAAGATCCTCCTGCGGTGGTTGCTGCTCGCGGAAGGCCTGCACGCAGCTCTGCATGCTGCGCTGAGGTGATGGTGACGGGTTTGGCGGCAAACACTGGCGCAGCTGCTACTGGCGCTGCGGCCGTCGTCGAGGAGGTTGACGACCCGCCTGCTGGTGGCAGGAATCACCGGCCCTACGAGAAGGAGAGCAACTTTCCACCTTCCACGTCAACGGTCATCCCCGCGTCTGCTGCGCGAACCGGTATGCCCACTCCCACCGACATCGAGCTCCTAGCCGCGAGGGAGCAGCTCGAGCGGCAACGCCAGGAGCTGCTTGCCGAGCAGGCGGAGTTGGAGAAGATCAGGCTTGAGTTGAGTCTAGACCAGCTCGAGTACAACAAGGCTCACGGCTTCACGCCGGTCGCCAGGAGGCCCAGCAGAGTAGGCGCTACGCGGCGTAACCTGGGTGCCGAGATGGCGACAGTTGCGGAGGTGCCCGCGCAGTCCGCCACCGCGAACACCTTCACAAGGCCAAGGTACAGCACACCCGCCAAGACGCTCAGAGCTGCACAGGCCGTGGCTGCCGAGTTGCCGCGCCTAGATGGAGAGGCGCGCCTCATGCAGCAGGAGAGGCTCAACGAGTTGGTGTTGGAGGCCGCTAGGCAGAACGAGGAGTTCCGGAAGGCCAACCCGGGAGCTGGAGCTTCGCAAGTGGTTCACTCGCACGCGGCAAGATCTAACGATCAAGCCTCATCTCCGCATCCTAGCCGCGAGAAGAGCCGCAGCGGGCGCTCGGGTAGAGACAGGCAAATGCAGGTGTATGACCCGGCTGCTGCCGCGAAACAGGTTGCTGTGCCGCAGCAGCCCGGGCAGGAACACAACGCTGCAAGAGCAGGCTCTCAAGCCCATCAAGCTCAAAGCCGTGCCCGAGAAGCCGCGCGTCCGGGTACTTCTCGGCAACCCGCAGCTCAGCCTACTCGGCAGAGGCAGCAGCCGCGCCCAGTGGCACCAGTCGCCAACCCGGTGGAGCAGCCCGCAGCTATGCAGGTGGATAGGTATGATGATGGCTACTCGGCTATGGAGATGGCTGGTTATGACATCCATGACCGTGTCGGTGAGCGTGTGTTGGCGCCTGGTGATGCAAGGCACCAGCTGGACCGTATCAGCTTGTCGGCGCGGCTTGAGAGCACGGGTCCTCCCGGCCCCGAGTGCTTTGGCCCGCGCATCATGAACGAGCCTTCCGTGAAGGGCTTCCAGCTCGGAAGAGGCACCAAGAGCTACAATGGTAGCACCAAGCCTGAAGATTGGCTCAATGACTATGTCACCGCGGTTCATATCGCGAATGGCAACAGGAGATGGGCGGTGCGCTATGTGCCGCAGATGCTAGAGGGTCCAGCTCGCACTTGGCTCAACAACTTGCCCAAGAACAGCATTAACTGCTGGCTGGACTTCTCGGATGCCTTCATCAGCAACTTCACGAGTACATACAAGAGGCCGAATAGGCCACAGCAGCTGTCGGCTTGCAGGCAGCGAGAAGACGAGACGGACCGCGAGTACCTTACTCGGTGGAGCACCTTGAGGAACACTTGTGAGGGTGTGAATGAAGCACAGGCCATCACTTGGTTTGCGCAGGGTTGCCGACATGGCAGCATGCTTTGGCAAAGATTGCAGAGAGAGATGCCGAACACCCTGGCCGAGACCATCAAGATTGCGGATCAGTACGCACTCGGTGATCCTACTCAGCCACTGATGGACTCCTCTGAGCCGAGAAGAAACTTCAACAGCAACAAGCGCAACGAGTTCCGCAACAAGCGCCGAGTAGATACTCGGTATGACCCTGAGGAGGTGAATGCAGTGAATGTTGGAGGCGGTGGTGGCCAAAGGCAGAAACCTGCTGGAGCCTACGGGCAGAACCAGAACCAGGGCCAGGGCAACAAGAAACCGTTCCGCACTGCGCAGTCGGGTAGCGGGAACTCCGAGCAGCCGAAGAAGTTTGTCTTCGATGACATGAAGGATGGCCCATGCAGCTTTCACACTCATCATCCCTCGAGGCCCGCTAACCACACTACTCGGCAGTGCGAGTGGTGGGATGTGATCAAGAGTGATGGCTTGCCTCCTCCTCCTCCCCTGCCAGCCGCCAATGCTACTGTTCAGCCTACTCGCGCACCCGCAACTCGGCCGCCAGTCTACCCGAGAAGAGAGAATGACAACCAGGTGGCTTTAGGAGCCAACCGGAACTTCAACAATGAGAGATACCGCAACAACAACAACAACTACAACCGCAACAACAACAACAGAGGCAACAACAACTATCAGGGCAACAACAACAACAATGGCAATAATGGGGGCAATGGCTCCAACCAGTACCAAGAGCACCATGAGAGCTATATGATCTTCACTTCTGAGGCAGTCGACAAGCAGTCACAGCACAGGCGGGCCATGGAGGTCAACGCAGTGATTCCTGCTGTCCCTCACTACATGTACTGGTGCGACCAGGAGATCAGGTGGACTCGAGCGGATCATCCCAAGGTGATGCCCAATCCGGGTACCTATGCCTTGGTGTTGGATCCTACCTTCCTGGGCCCCGAGAAGAATGTGAGGTTCAGCAAGGTGCTAATCGACAACGGCAGCAGCATCAACATTGTGTACAAGGACACACTCGAGAAGCTTGGCCTGGCCGAGAACATGATGCTGCCTAGCAAGACCACTTTCCATGGCATTGTGCCCGGGATCTCATGCAACCCGATTGGCCGAGTGTGGATTGATGTGCTATTCGGTACTCGGGAGAACTGCCGCACAGAGCGCCTGCAGTTTGAAGTGGTGGATCATCAGAGCCCCTATCATGCTCTACTCGGCAGGCCTGCTCTGAGCAAGTTCATGGCCTCTACACATGTGGCTTATCTGAAGATGAAGATCCCTGGTCCCAATGGCATCATCACCATCTCGGGAGATTACAAGAAGTCCATGGAGTGTGCCTCTGCTAGCTCCCAGCTGGCGGAATCGATGGTAATTGCTGCCGAGAAGAAGAAGATGTACGAGGTGGTGGCCATGGCTCAGTCCGCGCAAGCTGGCGCACAAGGTGTGCCGAGTACCCAGCATGGTACTGCTTTCCAAGCTGCCAAGGAGACCAAGACAGTCCAGGTTGACCCCGAGTTCCCGGAGCGCGTGGCCATCATTGGTTCCGGGTTGGCAGAGAAATAGGAAAGCGCGCTCATCCACTTCCTCCGTGAGAATCGGGATGTGTTCGCCTGGACAAATGAAGATCTACCAGGAGTCCCGAGGGAGTTGGTTGAGCACTCTTTGCATGTGCGTCCTGACGCCAAGCCAGTGAAGCAGGCTTTGCGCCGTTTCGGAGATGAGAGAAGGAAGGCCATCGGTGATCAAATCACCAAGCTGCTGATAAGTAACTTCATCATGGAAGTGCTGCATCCGGATTGGTTAGCCAACCCGGTCATGGTCGAGAAGAAAAAGGAAGATCCCAAGGCTGCCACTGCATGGCGCATGTGTGTCGACTACACCGACTTGAACAAGGCATGCCCCAAGGATCCTTTCCCGCTACCTCGCATCGATCAGGTGATCGATTCCACTGCCGGCTGTGAACTGTTGTCTTTCATAGATGCCTACTCTGGTTTCCACCAGATTGCACTCAACCCTGCTGATCAAATAAAGACTGCTTTCATTACCCCGTATGGGGCTTATTGCTATCGTGTCATGTGTTTTGGCTTGAGGAATGCGGGTGCAACCTATCAGAGATGCATGCAGAAATGCTTGCACGACCAGCTCGGCAAGAATGTGCAGGTGTACGTAGATGACATTGTCATCAAAACGTATAAAACACATACTCTGCTTGCCGACCTGGAGGAAACCTTTGCTAACCTACGCAAGTACAAAATGAAACTGAATCCGAGTAAGTGCACCTTTGGTGTACCGGCTGGAAAGCTACTCGGTTTTCTGGTTTCTAGTCGGGGCATTGAAGCCAATCCTTCTAAGATAAAAGCTATTGAGAGCATGTCTTTACCGAGATCACTGAAAGATGTGCAAAAGTTCACGGGTTGTCTGGCATCTCTGAGCCGCTTTCTGGGCCGAATGGGCGAGAAGGCTCTGCCTCTGTACCAGCTGATGAAGAAAAGTGACAAGTTTGTCTGGACTCCGCAAGCGGATGTGGCATTCAATGAGCTGAAAGCAATGCTGGCTAGCGCTCCCGTCTTGGCTAGTCCGCTACCCAAGGAGCCTATGCTGCTGTACATTGCTGCGACTAACCGAGTAGTCAGCGTGGTGATAGTGGTGGAGCGAGAAGAAGAAGGCAAGAGTGTGCAGCGCCCAGTCTATTATCTCAGTGAAGTGCTGTCCAGTTCCAAGCAAAACTATCCGCACTACCAGAAGATGACATATGGTGTGTACCTGGGCGCCAGGAAGCTGAAACATTACTTCCAGGAGCACCCCATCACTGTTGTGAGTTCTGCTCCCATCTCGGATATCATGGGAAACAAGGAGGCGAGTGGCAGAGTAGCCAAGTGGGCGATTGAGCTAGCCGCGTACGCTCCCGCGTATGCGAGAAGAGAAGCGATCAAGTCTCAGGTCCTGGCGGAATTTCTTGTGGACTGGGCCGAGATGCAGTATGAACCTCCTGCTCCAATTTCCAACTATTGGAAAATGCACTTTGATGGCTCAAAGGTGAAAGAAGGCCTTGGTGCTGGTGTCGTGCTCACATCACCCAAGCGAGATCAGCTCAAGTATGTGTTGCAGATTCATTTCAAGGCATCCAACAATGTAGCCGAGTACGAGGCAGTGGTGCATGGTTTGCGAGTAGCAAAGGAGGTTGGTGTGCAGCGCATTATATGCTATGGTGATTCAGATCTGGTGGTGCAGCAAGTCTCAGGTACCTGGGATGCTTTGGATGCCAAAATGGCATCATATCGCTTCCTGGTGCAGTCTATGACTGGATTCTTCGAAGGCTGTGAGTTCCAGCACATTCACCGAGCAGAGAACGAAGCAGCAGACGAGCTATCCAAGTTGGGATCTTCTCGGCAGTCCATCCCGGCAGGGATTTCCTTGGAGCATTTGAGGAAGCCATCCATCAAGCCTTCCCCCAACTCGGAATCCATCTTTGTTCCTTCTCTGCCAAGTGAAGAACCTGACCCAATGGAGATTGACTGGGAGAGTGCTGCAGAGAACCCGGGGACTGCCGTCCTCTACTCGGGGACTGCCATTCCCTACTCGGGGACTGCCGTTCCCTACTCGGGGACTGCCGTTCCCTACTCGGGGACTGCCACTCCTTACTCGGGGACTGCCACTCCTTACTCGGGGACTGCCACTCCGTACTCGGGGACTGCCGCCCTCAACCCAGAAGCTGTCGCATTCATTGAAGAAGTTCTCGCCAATCGGTCAGGGCTGCAAAGAAGCGCTCCTACTCCTCCTGTGCAACCACAAGAGCCTGCCCCAATGGAAATGGACGAACCAGTGTTTCCCGTGCGGGAGACACCGAGTTGGGCAATGCCCATATTATCCTTTCTAAGGGACGGTACTTTACCTGAAGATGAGGTGACTGCGAGGCAGATTCAGAGAAGGTCCAAGGGCTACACCATAGTCCGAGATGTGCTGCACAAGAGAAGTGCCACTGGTGTGCTGCAACGCTGTGTGAGCCCGGAAGAGGGAGAAGAAATCCTGGTGGAGATACATCAAGGGGAATGTGGGCATCACGCCTCATCTCGGGCTTTGGTCAAGAAAGCTTTTCGGCATGGCTTCTACTGGCTCACTGCAGTGCAGCAAGCTGAAGATATTGTGAGGAAGTGCACCGGCTGCCAGATGTTCGCAAGTAAGATTCACATGCCTGCTTCCGAGTTGAAAACAATTCCTATCACATGGCCATTTGCTGTTTGGTGCTTGGATATGGTTGGTCCTTTCAAGCCGGCTAAAGGCAATATGACACATATCTTGGTCATGGTGGACAAGTTCACCAAGTGGATTGAGGTGAAACCTATTCGGAAGTGCGATGGGGTCACAGCTGTGAAGTTTGTGAAGGATGTGATCATGAGATATGGCTACCCGCACAGTATCATCACCGACAACGGCACCAACTTTGCAGAGGGGGCAATGGTGCGATTCTGCAGAGATAAGCATATCCGACTAGACGTTGCGTCAGTCGCGCACCCTGCCTCCAATGGGCAAGTTGAGAGAGCAAACGGGATGGTGCTGGCAGGCATAAAGCCAAGGCTGATTGAGCCATTGCTGAAAACACCTGGGTGTTGGCTAGAAGAGTTGCCAGCGGTGTTGTGGAGTCTAAGGACTACCCCTAACCGGTCAACCGGCTACACGCCATTCTTCTTGGTATACGGGGCTGAGGCCGTGTTGCCAATAGACTTAGAGCATGACTCCCCCCGAGTATCCCTCTACACTGAGGTGGAGGCGAGAGAAGCTCGAGAAGACGACGTTGACCTGCTCGAAGAAGCAAGAGAGCTGACTCTGTCACGTTCGGCTATCTACCAGCAAAACCTGCGGCGTTATCATAGCCGAAAGGTGAACCCAAGGGTTTTCCGAGAAGGAGACATGGTCCTTAGGCTGGTGCAGCGCACAGCCGGGATGCACAAGTTGTCTCCTCCTTGGGAAGGGGCCTTTCATTGTGAGCAAAGCGCTGCACAATGATGCGTACTACCTTGTAGATGTGCGCCCGTCGCAGGCGAACAGGGCAGACAAAGCTGGAGAGGAAACCAAGCGCCCTTGGAATGTAGCTCTACTTCGTCGTTTTCATTCGTAAGCAAAGATGTGTATGTACCCTCTTATCCGAGTTGAAATTCTACTCTGCAATCTGAAATTGTTCTCGGGGACTGCCCTCGTCCAAAATTGCTCTAAGTGTTTTTACTCGGCTTGATCCTTTGTCTATTCGGTTGCTCCACTTCAGAACTCATAAGTGCATTGAGTAGTGTGTTTAACCTATATGCCAACTCTTCGACTCTGCTGCTGTCCGAAACCCGGCTTCATGGCAAGCAAGAGAACAAGCAAAAGGTCAATGAGCACACGAAAATCGCTAAGGAAGAAAGAGTGCAGGAACCGAGTAGATTGTTGGTCACTTTTGTTCCCTGTTTTCGTCTTCTCGGCTAAGTGGTGGGCTGCGTTACCATGATTGTTTCTAGCGGCTAAGTATTTGCAGCCCTATTACTTGATTCTTGTGACTCGAATACCAAAAAAGCGACAAGTCGCGGGTAGAGCAGAGATGAAAAGATAGGGTGAATAAGAAATGCAACTCGGGGACTCGCATGGAAACGTAACTCGGCACTAAGCCAGCATCGTTCAAATTGATTAATGTCGAAATAAACAGAGTGGGCATAAAAACTGAGTAGCAAGCAAAACAAAGATAGTCTATTACATCTGCTCCCGGCATCCCGGGGATCTGATAAGTGTTCGAGTTGAAAGAGATTGCAGGTTGCTTCAAGATGAGGAGGCAGTGTTCTCGGCGCTGGCCTTGGCTGCTGTTTCTTCGGCGGCGGTCTTGGCAGCAGCTTCTTCGGTGGCGGTCGTGGCAGCTGTTCCTTCGGTGCTGGCATGGGTGGCATCCGCTTCCGTCTGGACGGTGGCGGATTCCTTCATCTCGGCATCATCCTGGGTGGCCGCCTGCTCAGAAGTGGCCGTGGCCACCGAGACGAGTCCTGGAGCCGAAGAGGAGCCTGAAGCCTGGCCAGGAGGGGGCACCGTGTCGTCGAGAGCAGCACCTGAGGAGGTGCCAAAGTCGAGTGCGGCGGTGTCGATGTGGGCGTACTCGTCCTCATCGCTACTCGCGACGGCGACGTTCTTCCCCTTCCCGGCCTTGCCCTCAGGAGATTCGAAGAGGCCTTCCAAGTCGGATTCTACTTCGTCGTCCTCCTCCTCTTCTTCTTCGTACTCGGTGTCGGGCTCGGGGAGGCCCTCGATGAAGGTCTCCGTCTCAGCGCACTCCGCGACCTCGTAGGCGATCTGCTTGCGTGTGGCCACGCAGTCGGGATCTACCTCCCACTTGGAATTATTGCGCTTCCCGCGGATGAGCTGCATGTTGAGGTTTTCATACCAGGATGCTATGCAGAGAAGCATCACGTCCGCGCCGGCCCGGGCTCCCGAAGCACGCCACTTCTTCAACTCTTTCTTCACATTCTTCAGCTTGAAGGCTAGGCCCTTCATGGTGGTTGGCTGAATATCATGAGGCCAAAACAGCCTGTGGAGCTCAAAGCCCTCGTGCACCAAGTCAGTTCCGACGCCAGCCAGCTGTTCGAAATAGCCTTTGAGCACCAGCAAGCTGTCCTCAATCTCGGCTCTGGTATCTGCTGCCTCACCTTTTGCAAGGCGAGCTGCTTGGGCCTTGGCCACCGTAGGCGCAGAAGGGGAGTCAAGATGGGGCCAGATCTCTGAAATAGCATGTGGTAACTTCAGAACCGAGAAGAGAAGAGCCGAGTAGAGGAAAACCGAGAAGAAATACGACCGAGAAGAAAAGAAGCAGCGAAGAAAAGACTTACCGGACAGTTCGTTGCGCAGCCGCTGCAGCTGGGTCTTCCAGGACTCCTCGTTAGAAATGTGCTTTTCTTGGATCAGGCGCAAGCTATCCATCTGAGCAAAGAGATCAGCGTTGGTCTTCTTTAAGGTTTGGCATTCCTGCTCAAGGGCCCTCTCCTTGGCTCTGAAAGTGGTCTCGGCCTTGGCCTTCTCGGCGATTGCTCTGTCCCTCTCGGCGCCAATCTTGACGGCATCCTGGAGTGCCTTTTGCAACTGGAGTTGCAGCTTCTCGGTCTCCGTGGTGTGGTCCTTCACCAGCTCAACGGCCTGGTCGGACAGCTGCTTCTGCACCTCTGCTGGCTTGACACAATCTTGGTGTGCCTCAGCAAACAACTTATGATCTTCTGCGAAGAGATAGATGAGGTTAGCAGAGGAGCAGAGAAGAAACAAATTCAAAGTCACACCGAGTAAACAACAAACTTACCTTCTAGCCTTTTGATGGTGGCCTCGGAGTTCTCCACGAAGCTGCGGCACTTCTCATGTTCGTCTGCTAAGGCCTTCAGTTTTTCTGCAGAGAAGGAAAGGTTAGCGCATAAGAAAGCAGAAGCGGGCGTAAACATAAAACGCAGAAACCGCGTAGCTAAAAGCGTACCTTGTACTTCAGCCAGCTGCTGGGTGCTGTCGTTGGCGTTCTTGCTGGCTGCCTCAGCAACTGCCTTTTCCTTCTCTAATGCAGCAATTCGCCTCCTGGCGATGGAATGGTTCCAGAGAAGAATGCGGTATAAGTGGGTCCGCTTAAGAACGCTATCCTGAGAAACGAGAAGAAAATGAGTTAGGCAAAGCAGAGAAGATTCAGCCCGAGTAGGAGGCTACTCGAGAGTATCCGTCTACTCGACCCCGAATCTCGGGGACTGGGGGTGATGGTAAGGAAGAAAGAAGGCGAATAGAAGAGAAGAAATTTCAACTCGGAAAAAGGCAAGAAGGACTTACTCTGCATAGGACTGCTCGATGTCTTCGGCGTTCTTGCGGTGCAGGAACATTTTGGCTGCGAGGTTGCGGTCTCGGTGGAGACGGACATGGGCTTGTGTCCCAGATCGACCTTGTTCCAATCCACGCGCATGTGGTCGATGCCGCCAAGGGTCAGGCCGTGCCATTTCTCTCCTCTTCCCGAGAACCCTGCTGTCCCACCTGGCGTTGATAGTTGGCCAACGGTGTCCAATACCTGTTCAAGACCCTTGGAAGTATTGGCTTGTCTTGGAATCCACGAGAAGCAATGTTGACAGACTGGTGTGGCTTGGATCTGGAGGAGGGGAGTTCATGGCTACAACCTTCCTTCCCCTCTGGATAGCTAAATCTTTGTCCTTGGGAGGGAAGCCGATGGAGTGCTGATGGCTAACCTCAATCTTTGAGTACTCCGGGTAGCCAAGGCTTGGCCAGCAGCGCGAGCGTCTGCAGAGAGCGCAGCAGGAATCGGGCCGGACCATCGTGATCTCGAGCGCTCCGCCTGAGGATGTACTCTGGTCTCTGGCCCGCTTCTTCGTTTGCTCCTTCTCAACCCTCTGCTTCTCGGGATCCTCAGTCTTCTTCCCGTCAGTTTTGGCCTTCGCCTTCTCGGCGACTGCCTTCTCGGCAGCTTGTTTCTCGGCCTTCTTCTGCTCAGCCTTGGCTTTCTTCTGCTCAGCCTTGGCCTTCTCAGCAGCTTCTTTATCAGCAGTTTCCTTCTCGGCTTTGGCCTTCTCAGCAGTTTCCTTCTCGGCCGCCCTTCTGACAACCTCATCCTTCAGAGCATCCAGGGCTCGTTGCCTGGTTACTCGCCCGGCAGGAGGGCTGGATGCGTCCTTACTCTGCGGCGACGAGGAGGAAGTTGGCGGTGTAGGGCCTTGCGCAGTTGGTGGTGTAGGGCCTTGCGCAGTTGGTGGTGCCGCAGATCCATCGCCCTGTGCAGCTCCTGGCTGGGCGCTACTCGGTGTCACGCCCGGTTGCACGCTGCTCAATGGGTAAGCGTCAGTTATGGTGGCATCCGCGGCGGTGGTGTCTTCTACTCGCTGCGCGGCAGCGAGGCTCTCTTGTGCAGCAGCCCCTGTGGCGGGCTGCTCTTGCTCTGCTTCAGGCCGCTCGGCGGCGGTGTTGTCTTGCATCTCTTGATCTTGGTTCTCCTCGGCATTGCTAGCCGGAGGAGAAGGGGGTCTCTCATGGTGGACGGTAGTGTCTTGCGCCGCTGGCTCTGACGCTGCTCCTTGTGAACCGGCGGTCTGTGGATTGGCAGCAGCAGCGTTGGCGGTGTCGTCCTCATCATCATCCAGATTGACCAGAGGTACTGATTTTTCCTTAGTGTGGTCAGACGCGAGAGCTGCGTTCGCGTCCATAGGAGGTCTGCAGAGAAAGAGAAATCGCAAATTAGAAGAAGATTGGGGAAAATAGCACAGCGCGAGAAGGGAGGCGACCGAGAAGAGGGCTTACGCGGTGGTGCACTTGAGCTCTCGTCTGGACCTCTTCACGACCACCTTCTTCTCGGCGGGCTTCTTCTTCTTGGCAGGAGGCGCTGGTGCTCCGCTACCAGCCCGTTTGCGGGTCTCAGGAGCGGCGACGGACAGAGGCTTGACGACTAGGGGCGCATCGCCCTCGTTCTCGTCTTCGTCCTCGTCGTCCTTTTCCGCGGCAACTTCATCTGAGAATCCAAGAGAAAAAAGGAAAGAATCAGAAATAGCAAACGAGGGACTGGTACTTCTCGGAAACAAACAGAATGAAAGGGTAGTTACCGTCAAAGTCTTCATCAGACCAGGTGCGGAGAGCGTCGCGCTTGTCAGCAATGGGGGAACGAGAGAGGTTGGTCTGCTCCGCGGCATCGAAAGAGGGCACATCGTCCTCCTCGCGATCAGGAGACCAGTTGCCCTCAAAAACCTCGCAGCTCTCGATTATCTGGCGAGTGAGAACCTGAAAAACAGAGAAGGATCACAGGCTAGCCGAGTACCAGGAAGGAATTCTACCCGGATAGGCGTGCAGGTACAAAGCACACAAAGCCTAGGCAGTTTACTAAGCATTCTACCCGGATAGGCGTGCAAACACAAAGCATACTAAGCCTAAGCATGTTTGCCGAAAGGTATTACTCGGAAGGGCGTGCAGGTATAAAGCACATCGAGCCTAAGAATCGTTCTCGAGTAGGCTATCCGGCAAGGCGTGCAAGCACAAAGCATACTAAGCCTAAGGCGATTCGGCTAGATGTCCTACTCGGAACGCAAGGCAATTGCTACTCGATGCAAGAAGGAGGAGTTATCTACTCGGAAAGTGTATGCAGAGAGCAAAGTAAGAAAGGCGTACCCGCTCAATTGGCTTTGTACGGCTGTACGGAACGAACCCGTATTGCCAGTGGTCGCCAAGATTCGTCGTCAAGATGTTCCTTGCGTGCCAGGGAACGTCGATGTTGTCGATCTCGATGGTGGTGGTCCTGGTGCAGTCGCGGGGGCCTCCCATGTAACACATGAGATGGCAGCGCTCCTGCAAGGGCAGCACTCGGCGCTGGATCCAGCAGGCCACCGGGTCGTCGTTCTTGAGGCCCTGCGCCTTCAGCCAGCCGAGTCTATTCTCCATCTCGATGGCGTCATCGTCATTGACGGGCTTGTCCTTCCAGTACATCCCGATTGGAGCGCGGTTGCTCCAAACGGGCAAGTTGATTCGATCATCCACGATGGCTCCTTCCGCGGCGGCAACGTTCTTGACGTAGAGGAACGTCTTTTGCCACAGCTTGACGGAGTCCAGCCCCTTGATGCGGGGGTGGTTCGTCCCGGACCGCTGCACCATCATGGCGCAGCCGGTGTCGGTGGCGCGGGCGACGCCCGCGGAGTCCTTCTTCCCGGTGGATTGCTGGCGCAGGTGGAAGTACCTGAGCCACGTCTCCCACGTGGGCCGGATGCCGAGGAAGGCCTCGCAGACCACGGCGTGGTAGGCGAGGAAGACGACGGCATTGGGGGGCAGGTGGTGCATCTGGATGCCGAAATGGTTGAGGAACTTCCGCAGGAAATCGGAGGCGGGCAATCCGAACCCGCGCTCAAAATGCGCCAGGAAGACGACGCGCTCACCCTCCCGCGGGGATGGCACGATTTCGCCGTCTGGCGCCCGGCACTCCACGCCGGGAGGAACTCGCCTGGTATTGACGAGCCAGGCGCAATCTTCGGCAGTGACGGAGGAACCGGCCCAGCCAGATTTGGCCATTGTTGCGAGTAGGGAAGGTGGAAGATTTCGAGGGCAATTGGTTGGGGGATTGAGTCCGCGGCGGCGCGAGAGCTTGCGCGGCGGCGAAAAGCTCGGTGGCGGAGAAGAGCAGGAGACGAAGAAGGAATAGTGCGTGGGAAGGGGAAAAGGAAGTTACCGGCGGGGTATTTATATCTCCTCCGCGAGTTTACCGTTACCGTCGTGGAAGTGGGATCGATTGTGGCGTGTGGTGGATCCTGTGGCCGGCTAGAAACGCACACAAGCGCCGGTTGCGCGCGTAATGGCCACAGTTGATCCCACCACCGAATCGTGGCCTATAACTACACTTGATGGGACATGACGGCCGGTGGGCCCATTGCGTGAAAACTGGACGCGTGGCAGGTCGTGTCCTGGGCAACGAAACGACAAGGTCGTGGATGCTTGACACGTGTGCAGTTGCTGCGCGAAGGGCTGGATTGTGCTCTGTGCTGCAGAGGCTCAATCTGAGAAATTTCTCTAAGTCTTTTTACTCGGTTACAGAGTAGAAAGCGAGCGCTACTCGGACAGAGGAAACTCAAGGTACTTTCCAGATAGCTACTCGGAGGTTCTACTCGGCATCTTGAGGTTCAAGGGCTGAGATGCGAAGGCTGGTTTTAAGCTGGCAGAGCCTAGTGAACAAGTTCGCAAGACTCGACCAGCTTCGGGGACTGCTGTCGGGGGGTTACCCCCGAGTAGGGTAAAGACAGGTGGTAAAGGCAGCTTACAGAAGAGAGGTTTGGTCGAGTAGCCGACTACCTGGTACTCGCTACCCGGTCGACTGCTACTCGGTCTCACCTCAAGATGACCAGAAGGAGATATCAATCAAGTTCTATCCTTTCGAGTAGAAGGGTTGGCCCGAGTACAATTGGCGGGAACAATTGGCGGGAACCTACTCGGGCCAGAAAGTCAAAGGAGCCGTTCTGACACAGGATCCCGCGTATCCTGGGTCCGTACTTGGCAGCATTCGAACTACTGTTCATCTGGGGCCGGTCTCCCTGACAGTGACAGCATGGAAGCAGGCCGTGGCAGGATAAGGGGGGCCTACTCTGTGCCTAGGTACAGTGATACCAGTCTGTCCCCTAGTTTTGCCCAACGACTTTACGGAAGCAGCCAAGATTAGGAACCGAAGCTGTCAGCGGGTACTCGGAGAAAGGACGATGTGCACACTATGTCGACACTTGTCTAGATTTGGACATATCCGGCTGGGCACCGTGTATATAAGGTGCCCCGCCGCCTCCTGCGCGAGGGATCTTGCATCAGGCTGATAGACGCTCATTCTGGAGCCCTAGAAACCCTAAGTTCTAGACCTAGCTCTACTCGGAGAAGGGAGAGAGGCTACTCGGTAGAGACACCATTTGTACTGTGACTACTCGGAGAGACATCATAATACATAGAGAAAGGCAGGAGTAGGGGTTTTACCTCCTCACGAGGGCCCTGAACCTGGGTACATCGTGTTGTTTGTGTTGTGTGGATCTTACCTCACGCGGCTACTCGTCGCGTGATCCCTCCCCGTACACCTCCAGCGTCCATCGTCCCCACATCTTTAGCCATCCCATGGCATCTGCCGTGACACCACCACGACAGTCGCGGTTGAGTAATTCAGTCCCGGAACACCGTGACTTCTTCGGTGGAATGGGCGACCCGTAGGTAGCGTTGTCCTGCTTCTTCTTGTTGTGTATTTCGTTCCATCGTCATTGTCATCTTCCATTTTCGGGTCACCGTACTGGTCAAAGTCTTGCTCGTTGGCTACTCCATCCATTCCGATGATGTTTCTTTTGCCTCTCCGCACGACAACACGGCTAGGCCTTGTCGGGTCAGTAATGAAGAAGCATTGGTCCACTTTGTGGGGTGTGCGAAGAATCTTCCAGTACCTCAGGTCCCAGAGAACAGACCTTGTTTTCCATACACCCTCCAACGGCGCCGGCGCCTTTCGCTTCTTTCCCGGCGCAGGGCACTCTTTCCAGTTCTTCAACAGCTCGTCGATTTCCTCGCCGCTCCTTTGACGTGGGGCTCTTCGCATCTCAACTTCATTGTTGAACAGATCTTTGCGTTTTCTCCACGGGTCATCCTTGCGAAGCCACCTTCGATGCCCCAAGAACACGGTTTTCGTTGACCCGGGGTTTCTCTCTAGCTGGAGATACGTAGTGTCATCCATGCACCTAACGCATGCACAGAATCCGTGCGCCACCTGCCCCGCGACATATCCGTAACCGAGGTAGTCATGCACCGTCGTGATGAGCGCGGCTCTCAATGGGAAAAACGTTTCTCCATAGGCGTCCCACGTATTGGCTGGCTCGTCCCATAACGTGGCTAGCTCCTCTTCCAACAACTGGACATACAGATTGATGTCGTTACCTGGTTGTTTCGGCCCTTGAATAAGCATACTCATCTGTATGTACTTCCTCTTCAAGCACAACCAGGGGGGTAGGTTGTATATACATACAAACACGGGCCAGGTGCTATGGGTGCTGCTCTGGTTGCCAAAAGGATTTAATCCATCCGTACTCATGCACAACCTGATGTTCCTTGGATCGTCGCCGAATTCGGGGTATTCGATGTCTAGCGCCTTCCACTGGCTAGCATCTGAGGGGTGTGTCAGCATCGTGTCATCATTCTCCGGATCGGTTCCATCATGCTCTTCTGGCTTCTTCCTTTCCGCGTGCCATCGCATGAGCTTCGCCTGTGTGGGGTCTGCGAAATACCGCTGCAGACGGGAAGTTATCGGAAAGTACCACACCACTTTTCGAGGAGAGGCCTTCTTCCCTGTCTTGTATCGAGTTGCGTCGCACACCGGGCATATGGTTCTCTCCGCGTCCGCGCCCCGATAGATGATACAGTCATTAATGCAAGCATGGTATTTCACGTGAGGTAAATCCAGAGGGCACACGACTTTTTTCGCCTCCTCGATGCTCGTTGGACACTTGTTCCCCGTGGGAAGACGGTCGTGCCAGAATGCCATGTTCTCATCGTAGCTCGCATCGGTCCATCGGTGTTTTGTCTTCATCTCGAGGGTCCTTAACGTTACGTTCAGACGGGTATCCTCGCTCACGCATCCTTCATACAATGGAGTAACGGCGTCTATCTCCAGTTGCGACAACTTCGATTTCTCTCTAGCAGCAGCTCTGGTGTTGCTAGTCTCCTTGAGAAGCAGAGCTTGGACATGAGGGTCCCGCACCCAGTCCGACGACGATGTCACGACATCTTCAACCTGATGTCCTTCGTCTTGATTATGATCATGTCCGACATCTTCATCACGATGTCCTTCGTCTTGATTATGATCATGTCCTTCATCTTGATCATTATGTCCTTCATCATGTCCGGGCGACTCTTCATCTTCATCACTTGTCGGGTAAAGAGTGTAGCCATCCATAAAACCACGACGGATAAGGTGCGACTCCATGTCACCAGAATCGTATCTGATCAAGTGTTTCAGTTTGCATCTTCGACAAGGACATCTTATCTCCGTCATGCTATTTCGAAACATTTCGTCCGTCGCATGTTTCATAAATCTAGCCACGGTGCCCGTGCTTATATGCATGGTTGCCTACATAGTAAAAAAAGATCAAATGAAAAATTAATTAGAATCAAATTACGTAATATATGGATATATGATGCATGCACATGGTCGTCGACGGAAAAATTCGGCATAACCTATGCTAAAAATAGGACATTCTCGGAGTGCGTGGTCGCCGAAATGGAAATGAATCAACATTTTGGCAACACATGTCAACTCATTTTTAAGACATCCACAAATTTCATCAAAAATACGCAACATAATTTCGCATATATGTATATATGCAACCATATATATGAATCTTTTGTGACGACGCACGGCGCCGACACACATACATACAACACATATACATATCGTCTCTCCAACAACTCACCAACTATAGATCTTGCCGACACGAGACCGAGAGAGTACGTTTGTATGTGGCTATAGAAAGTGAAAAGATGGATGGGAAAGTGGTAATAAAGTGAGAGATGGGGGTGGAGACAAATGTTTACTAGATTCCCCACACATATATATCAAATAAAATAGGTTAAATAAGTTTTAAATGGTGGGAAAATGGGGAAATGAGGTGGTGAGGAGGTGGGGGGCGACCAGATCTAAAATGGGGTGGAGATATGGGGGGATGGGAGGTGGGGGGTGGTCCCAACCACTTAAATTCGTTCCAGGTATACCCGTGACGCACATCATATTCGGCACGTCACGGCTATGTTGGGTACCCGCGGCGCACGTTCCAGTGGTGCGTCACGGCTATAGATGCCACCCGTGGAAAAGATAGCCGTGACGCACCACTGGAATGTGCGCCGCGGCTACCCAACATATCCGTGACGCACTGCTGGGTTGGTGCGTCGCGGGTATGCCTCGGAGGCTCGCCCCCCCGGCCCCACACATAGGCGCGACGTGCCTTCCATTTGGTGCGCCGCGGCTATGCCTTTAGGCGCGACGTGCAGAAACGTGGTGCGCCGCGGGTAATAGGCGTGACGCGCCAAATGTGATGTGCGTCACGGGTATCATCACTCCTATAGCCATTTTCCTAGTAGTGAAACGTTCAACATGTGTTTGAAATTGCAAGAAGACATTAAAAACATCAGACTTACATTTGATCAAATAGAGCCATGTGAATTGACTAAAAGCATCAATAAAACTCACATAATAAGAATGACCACTAATGGAAGTTTGGGCAGGGCCCCAGACATCTGAAAACACGAGCTCTAAAGGAGCTTTTATTACACGAGTGGAAGAAGCAAAAGGTAGCTGGTGGCTTTTGCCTTGTTGACACGCATCACAAACGAGAGAATTTTTGTTCCTAGACTCAATGGGAAGAGCATGACGACGAAGAACATGCTCCACAACCGGGGACGCTGGATGTCCTAGACGACAGTGCCAGTTGGAGGATGACACACGAATACCGCTGAAAACTTGCCGAAGTGGGGGCCCTCGGCCACCAACAGGATAGAGTGAACCGTGACTCCGACCACTAAGGATGATTTCCTTCGTATCTCGGTCCTTCACAAAAAGATCAAAAGGGTGAATTTCAACAAACACGTTGTTATCAAGAGCAAGTTTATGAGCGGATAGCAAATTCTTAGTAGCAGATGGACAAATCTAAGATATTGTTAAGACGAAGTGGTGTGCCAGTTGTGGTAGGAAGAGTGGATTGACCAATATGAGATATGCGCATACCTTGACCATTAGCAGTGTGCACATGGTCCTTCCCGTGATATGGTTCCTTGACGCCGAGCTTGTCCAATTCCCCAGCGAGATGATCAGTGGCACCCGTATCCATATACCAGGTTGGGTCAACCGGGTAGGAGGGGGTGGAGTTGTGGTTATGCGTCACCATTGAGACCTGCCGCTCCATATTGGCGTTGTCGTTGCCGACCCCGAGAAACGCCCGATCGAAGCGCTTCCAACACCGTGCCGCAACGTGGCTAACTTGGTTGCATAGTTGGCACATTGGTCGGTTCCCATCCGACGTGTTCCAGCGGCGCCCGCCACTGCCCCCACCCCCTCCGTTGCTGGAACCAGAGGGAGGCACGGAGAAGTTGTTGGAGTGCGGGAGAGCGGACGGTGCGGATGCGGTGCGGCCACCGCCGGGAGACGGTGCAGTGGAGTAGCTAGGAGGCGCGGTGGGGTAGTTAGGCTTGGAGTAGCCCCCACCCGTCGATGAACGCGGGGCACCACGACCCCCACGGTACGCGGCATTCGCCGAGGCACCGGAGTGCATGGCCGCAGCTCGGCGGCTCTCAACCCGCTGTTCGGTGGACAGCAGGCGCGCGTAGAGGTCGCGCGTGGAGATTGGAGTGTCGCGGCCGTTGATGTTTTCCGCCAGGTTGTCGTAATCCTCGTCGAGTCCATTAAGAACATAGGCAATGAAGTCCTCCTGGCGAAGGGGCTGGCCCATGGCGGTGAGGGAGTCCGACAAACCCTTGACCTTGTTGAAGTACGTGGTCATCGAGGTGTTCAGCTTCTCCACCTTCTGCAGCTGTCCGCGGATGTGCACGGACTGCGCGGCGGAGTGGGTGTCGAAGGAGTCCCGGAGAGTGGACCACGCCTCCTCCGCGGTGAGTGCGAACATCACCAGACCACCGACGGCCGGCGTCAGAGAGGAGTTGATACCCGATAGGAGTGCTTGATCTTGCATGACCCATGCCCGGTACTCAGGGTTTGGGACGGTAGAAGGACCCCCGGGGAGTTGAACAGGGATACGCTCCGGCGGGCACGGATAACTCCCATCGATGTACCCCATGAGAAAGTGGGAGCGGATCAGCGGGAGTATAGCCGAGCGCCATAGGAGATAATTGTCGCTGCCGAGATTGACCGTCATGTGGTTGCCGAAATGGAACGGCGCGGCGACGGTCGTCGAGGTAGATGCAGATGCGCCGAAACCTGGCGCGGAGTACATGCTCCCTGCCATGGTCGTCGATGTGGACAGCGGGGAGAGCGCGGCGGTGTGCGCATCAAGTGTAGCTGGCAGCGAGGGAGCCCCCTCCGTGGACATGGAGGAGGACGTGGTCGGCAGCGCAAGGGTTCCCTCCGTGGACATGGAGGAGGAAGTGGAGATCCCGGCGATGGAGTCGGCGGGTGCAGCGGAAGTCATGAGCGGCGGCGGCGGCGGCGGCTAGATGGGATTAGCGGCGGCGGCGGCGGCGGAGCTCTGATACCATGTAAAGCCTCAACCCTAGATAGGAGAGGGATGTGTGGAAAGGCACAAAGTAATACATACGTGGCCGGATGCTTATACATATATACACGGAAGGTTACATTAGGGTTACAAGTTATAAGGACTTAATTAGAATATACAGCTAATTATGTCTAACACAGCGAGTGCAGGCCATAGAGAAGGCCATCATCTTCAGGCTGAGCATCCATGTCCAGCGAGTGGCAGTCCTGGAACGCGCACCTCCTGGAGGCTTGCAGGCTGCAGCAATGCAGCATCTCGCTGACATCCTGATGCTCCTGGAAGTGTGGCCGCTATCCTCGAACAAGTTGTGGCTGCACCTCGCCGATCCGGCTGCGCTAGCATTGGTTTCGGCCGTTGCCGCCAGTGGTCGGGCCACTGCGCCTGTGGACGACCGCGGGGAGGGGGGGCGCTGCTGCCGCCAGTGGTCCGCCCACGGCGCCTGAGGACGACGCGAGGAGCAACGCCGCTGCCGCCCGTTGTCAGGCCGGTGTGCCTGAGGACGACGGCACGACGCGGGGGCGAGGCGGACACGGGAGAGCCCAACTCCCGGCCCCGATGATGGCCAAGCAACTCGGCGCGCCTTCAGCCCCGAACTTGCGCAGGGGAGGCCGGCCACCGGACGCTTCGATTTGGGAACGAGGGAGATGGGAGACGGGACCGACGACCGGCGAGAGAGCGAGGGAGGCCGGTGCTGCGATTTGGGAAAGGGGAGTGTGTCGGAGAGTGCAGTACGGGCAAAGGTGGCCAGCGGGCCGGCACGGCACGGCCCGGGCCCGCCTGGCGCTAATCGTGCCTGGCACGGCACGGCCCGCGTGGGCACGTTTAGTAAACGTGCCGTGCCGTGCCGGCACACGGGCCTAGCCGCCAGGCCCAGGCACGGCCCCCCGCTAAACGTGCCGGCCCACAGCACGATTAGGCCCACCGTGCCTATTTCGGTCCGCGTGCTTTTTATAGAAAAAATGTCATTTTTTGGACTAATCGCGCTCAAATTTGGCCTAATCGCGCTTAAAATACCCTAACAGGCCAAAATCGCGCTCAGATTTGGCCTAATCGCCCTAACGGGCAAAAATCACGCTCAAATTTGGCCTGGCCGGTTAAACGGGCCGTGCCGTGCCGGCACGCGGGCTTGGCCTGCAGGCCCCAGCACGGCCCACGGCGGGCCACGGGCCGAGCACGGCCCGCCAAGCCACGTGCCGTGTCAGGCCCACGGCGGGCCGTGCATGCGTGCTCGCGGGCCGGCACGCTGGCACGGGCCCATCTGGCCAGGTTTGAGTACGGGACTGGGGGAGGCTCCTCTTATATCAGGTCCAGGCAATAAAAAACGAAATTGTCCCCACGTGATTTTGGTACGTGCACTAGTGCCACGTGAACGAATTTTTGGTACACCCCAACATCCTGCAATTTACGTCAACTAATTTTTGGTAGTAATTTTATACCGTGCAACCCAATTTTCGGTACCGTCCCCACACTATTTATACCGTCCCCGTAAAATTTTGGTTACCGTTCCCACACTATTGGTACCGTCCCCACAAATATGTTGGTTCCGTCTCCACGGTTTTGGTACCGTCCGGTCCCATCAGTCTGGCTCCATCTATTTTACCACCGTTAGATTGGGTTGGATGGACGATTCGTAAAAATGCCAAGCACCCTAAAACTTGTATTCCAACAATGCCTTCAACTTGAAAATTGAGCTATTTTTTTTTTTATTTTTCTTGTCATTTGCAAGTGATCGCACATTGTAGTGTGCGTACCATCCTCATAACTCATAAGGAGCACTCTGTTCGCTGCAACGAAGATGGGTGCAGCGTGAGAACACGCCCTGGACGTGATGAGGCGCTGCATGTATTCTTTTGTCACAGGTTACCACCTGGATGGTGGAACTAGTAGGTAACTTCTGAAACAGAAATTATGATCCTTTCTCAAACACTTTGATTTGCCGTGTTTGTGTACATCCCCCCCCCCCCCCCCCCCCCCAAAAAAGAAATTTATCTCATGGTGGGAGATAGCAGGTGATCGGTAGAACATTGCAAAGAAAAATTGGATCCATGGAGAACGTGGCAAATGCAAGTTTATACTGTACAATATAAAATTGTCTCTCTTTGTAGGATCATCTTTTTTCTTGCACAAAGAAAATCCAACTCTGGTTGCTTCTAGCATTATTTATCATATGGAAAAATCAGTTGATTACAACAAGCTCTTAAATCAGCTCTGGATAACAAAATTTTGTGCGTACCTGCCTGAAACTTGAGGACTGATTTTAAGTTCAATCAAGCCATCAACTTCTCACAATACTGTTGCCAAGGATGGCAATTATGAATGTAGATTATTACTCCATCCGTATCCAAATGTAAAATGTTTTAGCATTTTCTAGACAACACGTATTTAGACATATTTTAGTGTAAGAATCATATGCATCTTATACTAAAACATGTCTAGATACGCTTTGTCTAGAAAGTGGTAAAACATCTTATATTTTGATACGGACGGAGTAAATGCAAACACAGACAAGATTACAATCTTCCCTTAATTTTTTCTTTTTGTTGAGAAAACACAAAAAGCTTTTGGATTTCATTTCATTGCAAAGGTAGAGCAAAGGTAGAAGGGTTCACAGTTACAACTCTCCTATGAGGTATGGAACAAAACATGCAAAAATACAATCAGTGGACTTCTGCCATGGGAAACATCAGTTTGACAATCCAGGATTAAAAGTTCTTTAATCTAGGATTACATCAGTTTTACAATCACGGGTTCATATGAATTTCATGATTTCCATGTTTCTCCTACTTACCAAAGGGTTCATGTTCGACCATGTTTGTAGCAAGAAAAAACCATGCTCATTCTTGTATTGTTGTTGTACTTATAGTGTCCTCGCATCTACTCTCTGCAGATCCCATTTAACTTGTTTTTAATGGTATTTTCATTAAAGTTACCGTGAAAGTGTGGTGGATGAGCCAACAGCTAACTGCGTGTAAATGTAATGCATAATTCTTCCATATAAATAGCATACACCGTTCAACCAATACGTCAATGAGACCTGATATCTTCTAGCGATGTTCTTCCTATCACATCTAAAAAAGAAAATATGTTCTGCCTATCAGCATGGTCAACAATTAGTCAGCAATGTCTATCATTTATCAAAGGGATATTAATTGTGATCATCGGGCTTGCGAGGCATTGGGATTAGTTTTGTAAAAAAGATTGCGAAGGATTGGATTTGACTTAAACCTTTCGAAACCTCCGTTGGTCTTTCTTGTTCATCAAATGGAGGATGTTAATACGTCTTTTCTTAACAGAGAGTTAGACAAGGAAGTTTACATGGAGCAGACAGATGGTTTTGTAGTACCTAGCCAGGAAGGCAAGGTTTGTAAGCTATTGAAGTCGCGGTGTATAGCCTCCAGCAAGCTCCTAAGCAATGGCATGAAAAGTTTGAGAGGACTTTGACTGTTGACAAGTGTGTAAACTATCATCATGGTGGGGGCGGGGAAATTATTATGTGTTTCGACGGATTTATCAGTTGACATATTCTCAGATTATTGGATCGCTTATATATTTCGCTAGTGCCACGAGGCCTGACATTTCGTTTGCTATGAGCAAACTGAGCATTTTTGTCTCAAATTCGGAAAATGATCACTCGATGCGCTTGAAAAAGTTATGCGTTATTTAAAAGGCACTATGAGTTATGGAATTCACTATACCAGGGACCCAATTGGTACTTGAGAGATATAGTGATTCAAATTGTATTTCTGATCCTAATGAGATTAAGGCCACAAATGGTTATGTTTTTACACTTGGTGGTGGTGCTGTTTTCTGGAAGTCTTGCAAGCAGGCCATCTTAACAATGTCAACTATAGAAGCATAACTCGCAATATTAGACACAACCACTATTGAAGCAGAGTGGCTTCATGAGCTCTTGACGGACTTGCCTGTGGTTGAAAAACCAATACCCGCTATTCGAATGAACCGTGATAATCAAACTGTGATCATCGGGGTGAACAGTTCCAAAGATAATATGAAGTCATCAAGACATGTGAAGAGGAGATTGAAATCTGGCAGGAAATTGAAAAAATCCAAAATTATTGCATTGGATTATATCAAAAAATCTATGAACTTGGCATATCCCTTCATAAAGGCTTTTCACGTAATGTGATAGACAATGGATCGAAAGAGATGGGAGTGAGACCCACTGCGTGAGTTGTTCACATCGGCAACCCAATCTATGTGATCGGAGATCCCGTGAAGTAGAACTGGGAAACAAACTGTTGATCAACTGAGAGGAGAGTATCCTTACGTTTATTTAATATCACTCCTTGAAGATGCAATACTCACCTACACTGCAAGGCAGGTTGATATAAATCTTAATGTTTTCCAAGAGGCTTCATAGTAAGCAGAGATGTTGTTCTGCAGAACATCTTTTGAGAAATACACCTATATAAGTGTGAATGTTAAATATTGTAGTCTGTGAGAGTTGGATTCTAACTAGTAAATTCATGAAAGGTCTTGGAGTATGACATATAACCTCCACCCGCGGGGAAGTCCCATGGTAGCCAATTATTGGTCAAGGCTTTGTGTGAAGCTAGATTCGTAGAAAACTTGCAGTTTAAGGAATAGTCCACTATTCAAGTTGCAAACCAGTGTAACACATAGTTTTAGGTAGAGTTCAACTTAACAGTCTCGACTGCAGTACCGGTATATAAACAATGTTTTGGAACCTAAGTCAAATCTTGTATGCCTCTAGGATCGTGTTGGGAATTTTCGAATTTTGGCCTAATTAGCCAAGCTCATTCTAGTGAAAATCCTAGAGACCCATGTGGCCCATTCGTGTATGGCAAGAGGTAGGACAAATATTTAGTCCCACATTGCTAGTTGAGTGGAAGTTTTACCTGCTTATAAAGGAGGCTTTTCCACTTGGTCTATGAGCATGAGAAGAAGAGGGATACACGCGCGCTCCTCCTCCGTCGCCCGCCTCACTTTGCCACGACGCGCACCGCATGTTGCGGGAATGAGCCAGCCGAATGACCAGATTGTTATTCATCAATATACCACCTATGATTATGATCCATGTCTTGTGAGTAGTTCGTTTAGTTATTGAGAATATGGGAAAAATCAAGATGTTAGTAATGGAATTATGTTGAAGTAATATCTAATGGTATGATATTTAAGTTCTGGTGTCATTCTTCTAGTGGTGTCATGTGAACGTCAACTACATGACATTTCACCTTTATGGGCCTAGAAGGATGCATCGTGTATTTGGCTACTAATTGTGGAGGTTGCCGGAGTGACAGAAAGCTAAACCCCTGTTAGGAAATGGCTATGCTTCGTGCTTCCCATGGACGAGGACAAGCTATTCGTGGCTGCTGAGGACGCCCAACAAAGTCGACCCCGCCAGAAGTTGGGGTCGTACGTTCGCGGCAAGGTCGGCCGCGCGATATCCTGCCTTCGTTGCAGCTGCCACGACGACTCGCGGTCTGGTACAAAGGACTTCGAGGACATGGCCGGCATGTACGAGGTCGGGGCGAGGAAGATCAAGGGCGCGTCAAGGCCTAGTGTGTTCAGCTACCCGGAGCTCTACACCGGGACCAGCAGCTTCAGCGACGACGAGGTCCTCGGAAACGGCGGCTTTGGGCGGGTGTACCGCGTCGTGCTTCCCAGCGATGGCACCACGGGAGCAGAGGGGAGAGAGAGGCTGCCTGTGGGCCTGGTTGCTAAAAATATAGCGCTGATGCCCCTGGCTCCCTAGGTTTGGGCTAGGGATGCCAACGCTTTTTTCGTCCACATCCGGTGAAAATTGAGGTATTAGAGGTGGGGTGGCGAGTGGGTACGCTTTTCTCAATTTTTCTAGCAAAAATTGAACTATCCGGGATATAAGAAGATGATCAACAATTTTCTCTTGTTGACCAAAAACACATTTCGTACACCCTGTCCAATTCCCTCTAAGTAAGACTATCATTGTTAACCACATAAAAATCCCAAACTTTAGTGGTAACTTAATTATCTAAATATGTATACACTAAAATCTAGTATGGCGATTCATCAAATGAACATAAAATGGTCCGACCGTAAATTTACCCGTTTCAGTTAGTTTCCATGCAAAGAAACCTCTCAC
Source organism: Alopecurus myosuroides (assembly GCA_028641055.1). Taxonomy (NCBI): domain Eukaryota; kingdom Viridiplantae; phylum Streptophyta; class Magnoliopsida; order Poales; family Poaceae; genus Alopecurus; species Alopecurus myosuroides. The sequence goes on along the minus strand of CM054057.1, from coordinate 200,809,480 downwards.
TGCTGAACTAACATGCGTCTCTCTGCAAGGTGCAGCCAAGCTTCTCACTTGTCACCTATAAAACCCCAACTAAATTGAATATTGCAATGCACATGAACAAGTACATGTGCAAGAGAAACATTTTTTTGTTCCACAATGTTATACAACCGAGGATATTGCTCCCGCTAAAGAGCGCTCACCTAACCAAGAATCTTGCCAAAACATAGTGTTCACCTATTGCTCACCGGAAAAAAAAAATACAAATATCTTGTTTCACCCCCATCAATCCTTTTCAATAAAAAAATCCATGGGTTTGGCCTCCACCTGAGTCAGAGGTCTCCCCTTTAAGTACTTGTTGCATAACAGATCCTGCCATACTCCCTTTTCGGTAAGAATTAAAAAAAATCCATTTGCATTATAGATATTTATTTTTAATATAAAGTACTTTAATGCCAAGACCACCTTGTTCTTTAGGTCTACACAAAATATTCCATTTAGTATGGCGGTATTTCTTTTTCGATTGGTCATTTTGCTATAATAAGCGAGATCTAGAAAAATTCAGTCTATTCCGCACGCCAACAGGTATCTCAAAATAATAAAGGAGAAACACGGGTAAACTTGTGAGGACTAAGTTAATCAACACCAGAAAATCTCCGTAAGAAAGCAAATTTCCTACCAACAACTCGATTTTCGCACGAAACGATCCTCAACCGACTTCTACCCTTTATTTAGAAGATTTTGATAGTGAACTGCAAGGCCAATATATTTAAAATGAAGATCACCAATCCCACATCCTAAAACGTCTGTGTAAATCCTTAGAGCATCTCCACTCGTCGAGGCCCCTCGGGAGCTGTTTTTGTGTCCGCCTGGGGGGTGTCCATTGCTTTTTCTTTTTTCTTTTCCAGTGTGCAGTCATTCCAACAAACAACTTCTGGGCATATGACGTCGAGCTCGGAGGGAGCTGGGGAGAGAGCCGGCGCCGTCGAGCTCCCGCCATGGCTGAGCTGCACGCGAATTCATTACCAGTTAGCAGAGCCAGCTCGCGCCATGAAACTTCGTTGGCCATGCTTTGTGCTTCCCACGGAAGGGCACGAGCTATTCAAGGACTCCTCAGACTCGTCATGGCCACGAAAAGGCAACCCTTGCTTCAATAACAACCTTGTAACATCAATTGAAGCATTTAATCTAGTGTAGTATGCCTTCTTCGCAGCATTACTTTGATTATTTAGAGCAACATAAATATGTTCATCTTGTCGCAATAAAGCGTCACAGTATCTTTTTGCTTGGTTGTGAACACTGTTGACATCTCCGACATGCTCTTTCAGCCTATGTTTCTTGTTCCAACCACACCAACCTTCCGACACAAATGCTGCATATCCGGCTTCTTTCTTATTGCGGCCTCGGAACAAGAAACAACAAAAGCAATACGCTTTATCCGTGGACTCGCTGTACTCAAGCCAATTCCCATACTGATCAAACCATTTTGGATTAAATCTTCGATCTTTACCACAAATACTTCTTGTTGGAAAATTATATGTCCGTGGTTGACATGGCCCATTAGACAAATATTTTCTTCTTACCATTTCCTTTATATTAGGAGGGTACTCATCAATACTTCTTCGTTTGCCAGGATCAAACTCAATCTCCTCTTCCCAATTGATGTCATCCTGATCTTCAAATAAATTCCATGTATTAGAATCAAAATCAACCTCTTCTTCATCGGATGCAGCATCATCCGGACCATCATCCGGGGCATCTCCCATGGCAACATCTGGTTCATGCGACGGGGCATCATCGAGGGCATCGTTGTGTGATGGACCAACATTCTCATCTTCTGTGGTCTTCCTCTTTTTCAAAAATCTGTCCAAAAATGTTTCTGCAATTGCCAATTCATGTTTTAGCACAATGTAACATAACTTGTATTTTCCGCAACAGAGCGAACAACGGAACAAGTAAAATATATTAATTGGTTCCTATGTACGACTGTACGAGTATACTGATTTGAGGTCTTGAGGAGTAAACTTACGCGGCATTGCGCCCTTGTGCACAGGGTCTGCTTAAGCCTCCGGCCGTCAATTGATGAACAGGCAAACATAAATTTCAACGATGAACAAATCACCCGTCCAATCGCCAAATCCTAGTACTGCAGTTGAGCAGTTTAACTATTCAAGATTCAAGAGGGAAGAATATTAAAATTTAAACAATTATTTGAGGGGGATTGGGTGCTAACCGATGTGTACCTTCCTCCAATTCTCCAGTTCTTGATCGGCGATAGCTGATTCCGATCCGTGTGACGGCGGCTCGCTATGGCGAGACGAACAGGCAAAAACCGAGAGACAGAGAAACACGTACGCTACAACAGCTGATCGATCGATCGATCAATTTTTTTCTTCCGGCCGGGAGCGTCAACGTGCTAGTTGGGCTATTTAGATGGGCCGCATCATGCTTTTTACTGGCTGAAAAACCTGCCCGGTGTCCTGCTAAATTATTTGGGGGTGTCACACTCAATACACGGGCTATATCTACCGCAATCACTATATAGCGCTCGTAGCACTCCCTAGTACAGCACGCCCGTGTAATATTTTTAGGTGGGCCGGCCCATTTAATGAGTTAAATCGCGCTTTTTACTGGCTGAAAAGCCTGCCCGGTGTCCTGCTAAATTATTTGGGGGTGTCACACTCAATACACGGGCTATATCTACCGCAATCACTATATAGGGCTCGTAGCACTCCCTAGTACAGCACGCCCGTGTAATATTTTTAGGTGGGCCGGCCCATTTAATGAGTTAAATCGCGCAAAATAGAGGTGCAGGGTGGGGCGCTCGAACCCGCGACGTCTCCTGGCGCGCAGCGTGGCGAAGCCACTGGACCACGACGCGCTTTGTGTATACGTAGCTGTTTTAGATTTTTATAGTTCGTCTTTTCCATTTTTTCTTTTACTATTTCTGTTTTTTATTTTCGTTTATTTATTTATTTTCTGTTTTCTTTTTTTTTTTCTATTCGGAATTTTTTTGTTTTGAAATATGTTCAAACAAAATTTTGATTTTGAACAAATTTCGAATGTGAACAAATTTCGAATTTGAACAACTTTCGGATGTGAACAAATTTTGAATTTGAACAACTTTCGAATATGAACAAAATTCGAATTTGAACAATTTTCAAATTTGAACAAATTTTCAATTTGAACAAATTTCGTATTTGAACAATTTTCATAAAAAGGAAAAAAAGGATAAATGGGCCGGCCCATTTAGCGCAGTACATGGGCGCTCCCCACTATGTAGTGCTATAAGCACTACATAGGGGAACCCATATCTACAAGGTAAAATGAAAATCTACCCGGTGTCCTGTGACTCCTGCTGGGCCAACGTGGGCCCGCCCCTGGCTCCTCGCGCTTCTTCTCGTATCCAGAGCTCCTACGGCTCGAGGCCATCTCCCCGGGAGGAGCCTGGTGTCCTCTTGGACGGCGGTGGTGTTGAGTCCGAGCAGAAGAAGGTGGAAGGGGCAGTGGCGCAGCAGGTGCTGAGTTCGAAGCCGGCGCGCCGGATCCTGCAAGGAGGAGACACGGCGGAAGACTCGGCAGCCAGGTCGTCGTGCCGCTCCAACGCGCTCACGTAACTTGCCCACCCCCGGCCCGGCGGCACTAGCGCACGTACGGCCGTGATGGACGTGACATACTACCGTATATGCTAGCTAGTGCATACACTCCGCTCCTAGCCAGCAGATCGATCTGGGTCCATGCATGGATAGTTATATTTTTTTTTTCTTTGTTGACATTTCTGTTAGTTATATACTCCTATATATGTAACTAACTTTGTTGTATAGATCAGCATGATGTGGTGCGATCATTGATGAAGATGAGACATGAGCTGATTATGAATGTAAGATATTGTGGTCGAATGGATCCATTATTTGAGTTCTTATTGAAAACCTGGTCACTCATCGTCATGACATTCAGATGGATTATGGCATGTTTTTCGTTAGCACATCGCACCAATTTCCATTTAAAAATGTACAGCGATACCGAATGACATGTCAAAAATTAATTTTCACCAATCATGCACAAAGATATATTTTTATACAGCGATAATATATCGAGGGTTAAATAGATTTTTGTAAATGCTAAATTGTACTATCTGGTCATATGTGGAATGGATCATATGGCTTTCGAAGTAAAAAGACTGAAACATGCCTATTCTGCACAGCCAACACTTGGCCATGCCCTGCACTTTTCTTAATGTCATTCTCTGCTATCTTAAGCATCCCACAGAGTTCATTAAGGTCCTTCTCCGTCCCATGCATATGGTAGTTCGAAATGAAGTTCCCATAGCTAGATGGAAGCGAATCCAAAATGAAATATGTGGCCAACTTCGGGTCCAATGGAAAACCAAGCTTGTCCAAAGTCTGCACGTAACCAAGCATCTTGATCACGTGCGGCCCTACTGCTCCGCCCTCAGCTAGCTTGCATTCACCAAAAGCCTTAGCGACATTGAACCTTTTAGTCCTGGCTTGAGTCTGGAACATATCCTTCAGCGCAATGATAATATCATACGCTTCCTGACCATCAAATTGCTTTTAAAGGTCGGGTTCCATGCATACAAGCATAAGGTAGCTAACCTCAAGAGACTCGTCACATGATCTCTTAAAGGCAGCTCTAACGGCAGCAGTGTCAGTATCAAGAGGCGCATCTGGGATTGGGGTATCCAGAACACTTTTCTTTCTCTCAGCCCTGAGAACAATTCTCAGGTTTCGGATCCTATCCGAATAGTTTGTTCCATTTAACTTTTCCTTTTCAAGGACGGATCGCAACGCAAAAGGGGTGGGTTGGTTGTTACGTGCCATTGATCTACAACAGAAAAACCATGCAAAATACTAACACAAAAATCCATGATAGAGTAAAAGACATTAAACAATTTAATGTGGTCTACTCCCACTAAAACCAACATCCCTCTATTGGTATACTTAGTGATTCAAGATCCGCAACGAACAAGTCGACTAGTGACGTTTGCATCACTGCTAGAAGACAAGGTAGATTGGTAAGCAACACTTGCTAATCATATCACATATGACTCTTGTTGTTGGGTGACATCTCCATGTCAAAAACACCAACCTTTATGCCCCAAGGCGCTTAAACGTTAAGATTACCTTGATGAGTTAACCAACCCTTTATGCGCGTAAGCATCAGCAAATGGCACCATGTTGCAACAGTCATACCACCTAACCGATACATACCCACCTAGTCAACGAAAACTGATGGCACCCTGCTGCAACAAACCCACCATCAATCGTAGAAGACAATGTCTAAAATGTAAACCCAGTATACAGATATGATGCAACTATACCTTTTGATGAAGGCTATCTGGTCGTGTGAAAACGAGAGCTTTATAATTCACCCCATCATTTAGCAATCGAGCCAGACTATAATACATGAGCACAAGGAATGGAGAGAAAATAGAGCAGTAAAAAAACAAAGCATCCCGCCTTTTCCACATTAATAGAGGAGTGCTTCCAAACAATGTTAAAATTAATCTCGTTCATGATGCATCTAATAATTGTATGTTTCCTATTTATTAAATGAACGGTACATAGAAACCGATACTGTCATTTTATTAGCTAACATACTAACCCGGTGAGAGAGAGGAGGAAGGAAGGGAGGGAGGTATAGGTAGAGGGAGACGGGAGACAAAGAACATTATACACAATTGAAGAATTAATAGCGCTTGGACAATTTTAGAACCTTTTGTGTAGACATAGAAATTAGAAGAGGTCACACCTAATTCTTTTCTATAGACTGAGCTGAACTAAGAACTCAGAGTCTGCTTGATCATGTTTTGTTAACTCAAAATATTATTTCGTTATTTGCTCCAGTAAATAATAAGAAATTTATATATACAACATTAGAGAGTGAGCTATTATTTTTTTGAAAAAAATATACGAATATCATCTTATGGTAGCAAGAGCAATATATAAGTGGCCTGACACCCTCATTCAAAAATGTACAGCGATACCGAATGGCATGTCAAAAATAAATTTTCACGAATCATGCACAAAGATATATTTTTATACAGCGATAATATATCGGGGGTTAAATAGATTTTTGTAAATGCTAAATTGTACTATCTGGTCATATGTGGAATGGATCATATGGCTTCCGAAGTAAAAAAGACTGAAACTCTATGTGTTTCGGGCCTTTTGGATAAAGCTCATGATGATATTAGTAAAATACATCATTTATGTTGTAGGAAGTAACCAATTGCAAGTTAAAATTAGATAGCCTCCTCTTAGATCATGCTCTTTTCAAGAGTATAAATGTGGCTAGCAGGTAGCAAAGGCAGCCCAAGCCATAAAAGAGGAGTGTATTTTCTAGGATGGTCCAAATTATGAAATCTCAATAGCACTAATAAATCCATATGTGACAGGTCCCATGATACTGATAGTACCAATAAGCGCACAACCATTAAGCCTTGCCTCTAAAGAAACTGTGCCTGGTCGAAATGTTGGCTCTCCACGCGTATACAGTTTCCATGCCATCCATTAGTTTATTTTATAAAGCTTCTATACTTGCTGAACCTGCTATACTTGCTGAATAGTCTAGAACTCTTTCGACATTTTTAGTTAGAATGAAATGATCTAAAAAAGAGGTGCAAAGTGCAGATAGAAAGAACAAAATGGTTGTCTTCTCTCGTTATTTAGTAGAGTGTTACCCATAAGTTGGATAAATACATTCTTTTCTGAAAAATCCAGAAGCTTGAAACGGTTTACAGAATTCAAAAATTATTCACCAACTAAAAATAAAATGAAAATTATGTAAAAATATTTTCAGCATTAACTGAAGAAATAATATAAACTGAACTTCATGCAGTCTACACATGTTTCGTGTATCAGATAATGAAAAGCATTACTTGCTTGTCCTCCAAAATTTATGGGTGTTGAGTAGAACACAAACATGTAGAAAGTACAGTACCCAACAAATTCCCAGGAATATGTTACCTCTGGTAGAAAGACCATCACATAGAATTAGATGGATACCTTATTGTGTAGGGAAAACTAAGCATCATGCATGGCTACTCAATCAGCCTAATATTGTTTGAGCCTGCCTGTAAATATTGCATTGATAGTTTATAAGAAGGGGAAACAAGAAGGACGCCAGATTATATGAGAAAAGAATACTTATGCTCACCTCGAACTGGAAGGCTTTGGGTCTCCTGTGACAACTGCATGTGCAGCGACTTTGAACAAACACTAATGCAAACTTCGACCATATATCAGTGACGAGAACAGCATATATTGACACAATATACACTGATACAACATAAAGATCTGATTCAGAACTATAACTAATCTGGTTGTCTTTTGACTGAATCAAGCATAGATATGCATCCAAAATTTCAGGTGTAAATTTTTAGTTCCTTGATTAACTTGGTTGGAGATATATTTCGTGCTTTGGTCCTGCATCAAAACCTACAATAAAATTAAGAGGTAAAAAATTACGTTAGCAATATTTCCCAAATAATCACAAAATAGTTACCTAAAATATATTTTCACCTTAATCTCGAGGAGATGTCCTAGAACCTGCACAAGTAAGGCTCTATTTCTGCCTCATTGATCTCCTCCTAGACTCATAGCAAAGCCACAACCAATGAACAAAATAAGGTACTTCTTCCATACGCATAGCTACGTCCACATCTGAAAGCAACATACAGAACCTACCACAAAAAAACCAAAAATTGTAGAGAAGACCATGGTGGAGCAGTCAATAGCCAATTGCAGAAAATTTAGTGACCACATCTCAGTATTTGAAACACGAAGAGAACATGAAAAATTCGAGGTAACATCATGGGAAACGAGCATAGATCTGATCAAGCGCTCAGAGCGTGACGCGCCGCACCGGCTAGCATCACTTTACCCGTCGCCGATTGCTGCACGTTTTCACATCTTCCAATCGGTCAGTACAGCAGCAGAGCATACCGGCACGCGGGATGCTCGTAACTGATGAGGCTCATGGGTTCAGTGCAAACTCTCCCTCTGTACCTTCTCCCCCGCTCCTCGGAGAGTCCTGCGCGATAGGGAAGAAGGTGAGTCCAAGGTGTGTAGCCTCCTCCTGCTGCCCAAACCCAAGGATGGCTACGTCACTGATGCATCCAACACCAACTTCGTCGCCGTCTTCAGATAAGGGGTAGAGGATAGATGGGGGCTGGCGAAAAGGAGGACGGAGAAGAGGTAGCAACTCACCTCATGTCCTCATCACATATGCCCGGTGTAGAATCGCGAGCAAGATCAAGTCGCACCCACCGCAAGGTTATGAGTTGTTTCCGGAGCCCGAACCGGCGCGAGCTGCGGGCGCTGGGAAGCGCAGTCATCGGATCGATCGGAGCAACCGCTGGTCAGAGAAAAACCGCAGTTGCTGCGGACGGGGCCTCGCCGTCAGGGCCCGCGTGGGAAATCTTCCGCTTGGAGGCAACCTGCATGGAAGGACGAGACACAATAGGCACCGGGTTCAGCAGACGACAACAACGACCAGGAAAATCATCAAGTTCTATACAAGAACGAGACAAAAGGCCTTATTTCCAACCGCCGGCGCTCAACATCAAAACCATCTAAAACAGGCAAAGCCAGCGGCACCGGAGAAGAGGGAATCGATAAACCACATAGAAAAGAAGGGAGCGACGGAGCTGCCACAGGAACATACTGACTGTAGCGCGATGAAGGACGTCGAGCACGAGAAGATCGCCTGAGATTAGAGCCAGCTCTCGGAACAAGCGGTGATTAGCCATTGCAAAACAGAATAAGCAAACAAAAAGAGACAAAAGAAACAGAGAAGAAGATAGTTGAGAGGATAGGAACAAGATCAAAGAAAAAAATTATGAGATATAGGAACAGCCGAAGCATCAAAAAAATATTACGGCACTATCGAACGAAACAGAAAGAACACATGTGTCAGGCTGAAGAACATACACGGCTCAACCAGCACGACACTAAACAAAGAGAAAACCTGATACGTGGAGATGAAGGAGAAAGAAAAGGCCACCTGCTACACAAAATAAAATGGAAAAAAAAAGAAAGAGACCACCGGCTGGAAGCAACGATACCAGCTAAGAAAAGAATGCAACGAGAGTCTCTTGAAAGGAGAGAGGCGCGAAACGGAAAAAAAAAAGCAACAGCCGGTGACAGCACACTACCGCGCACGAAAACATGAAGCCCAACCAGTCGAACCTGAAGGTCAGTTCAGCTGGACGATATCAAGAAGACAGCCGGCAACACAGGTGTCCACAAACCACTGGGCAAGAAAACTCAAAATCAAAGAAGAAAAGCTCCGTAATGTACACGCGTCAGCTAGGCAGTGGCTAAAAAGGCCCCGATCGCTGTAGGAGCAGGATTCCTGCAACCTTTATAATAGTAGGTATGACTAACATATCGGCCTCACATTGTCTCAGTCCTTTTAGTGTCTGAGAAAATGAACTATGTCGTCACTCACCCTAATACCGATACTCCCTTCTCGAATAAATCTTGCGATCCACTCGTAGCACGACGGTGTGAATCCTTTTGTGCGAAGAGTTTGTGGAAAAAAAAACTTGGTTAACTTTATCATAAGCCTTTCCAAAAATCAACTTTGAAAAGCAATAAGTCTGTGATCCAAAGTGACTTCTAGCTTTGACTAGTACTACTACTTAGAGTACCCCGCAGTACTATATGTCAGCTCTAACCAATTAGCTAGCAAGACTCGTACCTGTACTTGACCATTCCGTGTGCAGTGCAGGTAGAGTAGTCAAACACGGGCGTGCGCGAAGCAACCTTACGACCCATGCATGCTTAGTAATAACCATAAAAGTAGTGTGAAACTTCTGCACAATGCACATACACGTACCACTCCAAATTAGCAACTCCGACAAAACCCCCGACATTAGCGTATCCTTTGCACGTGACTTACACCTATGCGAATCCTTGATGATACAGAGTGTAGTATATTCCTCGCAGAAAGGTAACCGGCATGCTAGCTTGAGACGCGTGGTACGTAGTATATTCGTCGTGGCCGCCGTAGTAGATGCAAGGACGACCGACAGGCTACTGCAATGTTGCATGCATGTTTGACATGCTTGACACGCCGTAGTTTCCAGGCAGATCACTGTTCCTCCGTGCGAAACTCTGCTGTTGTATAGGCTGTTTCTTTTTCTTATCAAGGTCCTTTTTACTTTTGCTGGGGGCCTATGTGTAATTTCATTTTCTTATGAGGCTCTCTGTGTAATATGCTAAACCAGTGTGTAATCTAGAAGGTTCTGGTCCCCTCGGGGACGCTCCTCTGTTCAAAAAAAAAAAAAAAAAAGATACGCCCTCGGCGCGCGTTCTCCTCTCGGTTAAACTTGCGCGTGCACTTTTCCTCGACATTGCCCTGTGATCACGCTCTCCGGGCCTCTATTAAACCGTGCTGTACTTAGCCTATCATTGTCACCGGTTCCTGCTAACCTTGCGAGATCAGAAAGAACAAGAGTCGATCCATCGGTGCAGTGGTATCTTGCAGTAGTGCTAGTGCCTCGATCGCCGGCCGGCTCGCCCTAAACGCAGCTGACAAGATGGCACGGTACTCGCGCGCTTTGCTCCTCGCGCTTCTTCTCGTCGCTGGTGCCCTTATCCAGAGCTCCTATGCATCGAGGCCATCTCCCCGGGAGGAGCCTGGGTCCGCTTGGACGGCGGTGGTGTTGTGGAGGACTCGGCAGCCAGGTCGTCGTGCCGCTCCAACGATGCTCACGTAACTTTGCCCACCCCCGGCGGCACTAGCGCACGTACGGCCGTGATGGACGCGACATACTACCACTGGTAGAAAATAGGCCTATAGTCCCGGTTCGCAAAGATCATTAATCCCAGCCGCGCAACCGGAACTAAATAGGCGCGACTAAAGGCCCCCCCTTTAGTCGCCCCTCTTACGAACCGCGGCTAAAGACCCGTCCACGTGGGCGGGTGGCGTGCGCCGGGGGCTGAGGACCTTTAGTCCCGGTTGGCCACACGAAGCAGGACTACATGCTATTTCGTTATTTCTTTAATTCATTTGGGTTTTTAATTACTAGGAAATATGCCCGTGCGTTGCAACGAGATTATTAAAAAAATAACCTAAAAATGAAAAATTAATATGAATGCGCATAGTAAGAAATTTTGATTTGGCCTTGTGTGATCCTAGATATGTATAGTTTAAAAATATCGATAATAACAAACATAAGTTCACCTTCCGCTCTTTGTTGCGAGAGCATGAGAAGCGCTTCCCTGTTGGTCCGCGTACGCAGAGGCGAGCTTATCTTCTCTGAAACTTCTTCAAGTTCCGTCTCCAACATGGCAGCGAATCACCCTAGGTTTCATCTGAATTTCTTTGTCCTACTTTTCCATGTACAGACTATTCGTTCTTCCAAAAAAATATTTCCCTCTAACGCAAATTTTGTATTCTCCGTTCCTAAGATGAAAAGGACACAAATTCAATCATCCGTTCCCTCTAACGCAAATTTTGTAGTCTAACCAGCTTAATGTGATTAGCGCGCTCTAAGTTTTTGTGATTATTATGATGGACGCACGGGCAAAGGGGAGTATCTACCTTGTCACGTACGTCACTGAATTTAATCATGTTTAAGCTTCAGTACATAAGACAAAACTCTGACTGTCTATACATTAGAAAGCACGGTAGTACGGATCTTCTTACAGTCGTTCTGAAGTTGCAGGCTCTGATAAGGGGTAGACAAGACTGCCCACACAGAGCATGTGCTTTCTTGAAGGCGAAGACTACATCGCGGCGGCCGCTGTCAACTGCCGGTCGCTACAGCATCCAGGGGCGTGCGAAGGCCCGGTTTCATTGCGCGCGAGTCAGTGGTCCGACTCGCTGTCACTTCTCGAGCCGCAGCCAATACGGCGGCATGGCGCATGTGCCAAGAAGCTTGTGACATAGGAAAGTCGCACCTGCGCCGCTTGGGAGTTCCACTCTTTGCTTGTGGCTGCGCCTGCCAGCGTGCCGACGGTCATGAGCTGCACGGCGCAGGTCAACAGCAGCACCATGGTCGCGGCCCCAACTACCCATGGGAACCTTAGTTTGTCCGTCCTTGCAATCTTGGGGCTCATTGCAAGCACCCGCAGGATTCAGGCCGATGGCGGCACCGTGCTGACGGCCTCGGCCTCGGCACCTTGTGTTTGCCCGCCCTGGCCATCTTGGGCTCATTGCAATCGACGACTTGCAGGATTGCAACCCATGTAGAAACACATATCGGATAAAGGTGGAGGGCAGCCTACTTGGAGAGCCAGAGGAGGATGGTTGGCGCTGCTCACCGATGAGGTGGGACATGCCCTGAGACGGTTGTCTTACCGTCGACGGGGGCGGGTTGGAATAGATGCGGTCGATCGATCGTCGTGGTATGGTGTTTCTTTGGTGGTCGATCTCGCCTCCTCGATCTCACGATGTATGATCGGTCTCATGTGTATATAACTATATATACTGGTTTTTCCAATCAAGAGTATGGTTTCCTTCCGTTTAGATTGGTTGGATGTCTTTCCTCGAGGAGAACCTAGAAAGGAATCGTGGTGCATAACTCATACTCGTACTCTGGTGTTTTTTTGGCGCACTTTGACCAGTTGGGATTTGAATTGGACAGTAAAATAAGGCACCTCGCGTTCCTTCAACAAGACCGATTCGCAACGTACCAAACTAATCTCCGGTGGTGGCAGGGTAGGTAATTTGTGTCAACTTATGTGGATGGCAGTGCGGGTAATTTCATCAAACTTCAGGGGTATTTTCAATGACGTACCAAACCAAACCAGGGAAGACTTAATGCCTTTATTATTAGGTAAAGATTTTTCAGTCCAATTTTTCACTCTTTTTTTCCAGAATTTTTATTATTTGCTTAGTGTCTAACTACAATTATCTCTAATCAAATTTCTTACTCGTGGTCAAACTTCCCGCTCGGTCATCCATCCTCTCACTACTCTGGCACTAGCACGCTTAACTTCTGAATTCCATCCCGTCCCGCATCCAAGTGTTTCGCACGCATGTATGTGATATTAGTATCATATCAATCCTATTAACATGTTGGTCGATGCCACATTTCTTTATTGTCTAAATTTCAAATAAATCTTTTAATAAACAAAAGTAATGATGTAATTAATAATTTTGAATAAATAAATAAACATTAACTTTTTAATTTGTATTATTTCTAAAAAATATTCAGAAAAATAAAACTAATTCATTTTAAAATCTAAAAAATACTATTAATATATCAAAATATTCAGAAAAATAAAACTAATTCATTTTAAAATCTTAAAAATACAAATAATTTATCAAAATATTCAGAAAAATAAAAATAATACATTTTAAAATCCTAAAAATACAAATAATATATCAAAAAATTCAGGAAAATAAAACTAATTCATTTTCTCTTTCCTAAATGCAAAATAAAATCTGATAAAATTCATGAACCAACCATATGAAATCTAAACCATATAAAATTTGCAGATCCAAGTTTCGACTACTATTTTGAACACAAGAACTGTTTTGGCAATGACTATCTGTGAGAATGATTTGAACGTAACTTTTAAAATACATAACCAAAATGGACAAACTAAAATGTTCTGGATTTTCAATATCCATCCATAGCACTTAGCCTCACATCAAGGTCAATAACCAAATGAAAATACCATCCTTTTTAATAAAAGACCAGTAGGCTCTTCTATTATTTTTAGAATGAGTTCAAAAATTTATTTTGAAGTAAATTCAACTGGATGAGTTTGGTATTGACTAGATCTATGTTTTCCTGGCTTAGATTAATTTTTGGACCTATAGATTTATTTTTGGTGAACAGATATAGAAACAGTAGTTTTTGGTGAACAGATATATAGAAACAGTAGTTTTTCTGTTTTGTTTTCTTGATGTGTTTTTGTTTGTTTTCTTGATGTGTTTTTGTTTGTTTGTTTTGAAATGTGTGTTTGACATAATATAGAAATAATATAGCTAGGAATTAATATAGAAATAATATCCATTACATAATAATATATCCATTACATAATAATATATCCATTACATGCATATATCGAACGCAAGATGCGGTACACAAACAACATCTACTCGAGCTCCGAAGAGTAGATGTGGAACAATTCGTAGGCAACGTATGCATCTATTGCTGCATAGTCGAGATTGATCCGGTCCAGTGGGTTCTTCCCCCAATACATGTGATTCTTGGAGGGGAAACGAGACTTCATGGTTTTGTAGTCGGCGTGGATGAAGGCAGTTGCCATCAGAACCATCCCGGTCTTGTGCCCGTACAACTCATCAAAATGGATAAGGTCCTGAAGATCAATGTAGTGATCTTCAGGTATTTCAATACCCAAGCGCATCAACTTCTGCCGGTCTTGAGTGATGTCAACGCTACAGAAGTCGTACCCCTTGTTGACAAGAAAATCAACAAGTTCCGGAGAATGCTTTGAACTACTGCAACAACAAAAATAGAACACGTGTTAGATATGTTGCAACACGTGTATTCTTCCAATGCAACAAACAAATCGAAAATGTAACACTATCCTACAAGAGAGATTGTACGTGTGCGTTACCTTGCCCATTGGAAGACCAAAACGATCTCCTTGAAGGCAATCTGGACGACGGCAACATCCCGTTGATTCGGCGTATAGTCTAGATCAAACCCGAAGAACCTATGGTGTTCATCGGCTTCTTCATAGAGATTGCTCAAATGCTTAAGAGCATCGGGGAGCCTCTCGCATATATTGGTGTAGGCCACGTCGAGACTCTTGCGGCATGGTGTGGCCACACGGAGAAGGTTCCAAACGGGACAACCCATGGGTGCTTGGTGGAGGAAGAAGAGAGGAAGAAGAGAAGAGAGGAAGAAGAAATAGAGACTGTCGGGTGCGCACTGTAGCAATGGCCTTCTGCCTCTCGCTCGCGAAATAAAACCGTCGCGCGGGAGGCGAGCAATTTGTATCTTTAGTCGCGGGTGGCCAGGCCAACCGGGACTAAACACAGGGAGGACAGCAGTTTGGATCATTAGTCGCGGGTGGCCAGGCCAACCGGAATTAAAGCCCTCCACGCGCTTCCCAAACCGCGATGCATGACCTTCAGTCGCGGGTCGCCTCCCGAACCGGGACTAAAACCCGTTTAGTCACGGTGCGCATAATTTGAGGACTGATGGGGGCGTATGGAAGGCCTTTTTTCTACCAGTGCTAGCTAGTGCATACACTCCGCTCCTAGCCAGCAGATCGATCTGGGTCCATGCATGGATAGTTATATTATTTTTTCTTTGTTAATATTTCTGTTAGTTATGTAACTAAGTAAGTAACTTTGTTGTATAGATCAGCATGATGTGATGTGATCATTGATGAAAATGAGACAAGAGCTGATTGTGAATATAAGAAATTGTGGTCGAATGGATCCATTAATTATATATGTGAGTTCTTATTGCAAAAACTGGTCACACATCGTCGTGACATTGCTATGGATTATGGCAAGTTTTTCGTTACACATCGCACCAATTTGCATTTAAATCACTGAAAAGAGCACGTCATAGTCCGTATATATATGCTTACATACAATAGCTCAAACATAGTGAACTATACCGCTAAACCAAGCAAGTGTATAAACAGACTCTCACTGGCATTTCAGACTTTCTACTACATAGAGCCACTACAATGCAAAAACCAGATTCACAAACGGCTCAACCGCCTAGTTACAACAACCTTTTCAGAATCACCGCTGCTTATTTGCAGGCCAGATCGAGGCCAACAACGATGTTTGTTTCCTTAGCAGCAACGCAACATCTAGATGCCCCCGGCCGCTCCCTCGTTCAACACGGTATTGCGCGACGCAGAGGCCAATAGGGCAGCCGTCACCGGACGGCCGCTGCTGCGCGCCCGGCGTTTCGACAGCATATACGTGTCACTTCTGCGAGGGCAAACCCGGCTGCATGTGCAATGCGCGTCTGTACCAAAGGTGGTGGAAGTATTTTCTTGGTCAGATCACAAATGCAGGCCTCTTTTCGCCAGTCAGTAACTGAGGCGTGGAAAACAGTGGACTCCTAGAGCCAGACGGTACGTCAGTTTCGCGGAAGATACCGGCCCTGCAATCCGGCATGCAAATTTTATTTTATTTTTGCACAGCGGCATGTATTTTGGCTGCTAGCTTCATATAGAAAGAGGACTGATACGCTGACTAATACTCCTGCTAATGTTACTCGACACTCTGTCAGCACTGACTAGCTAATGTTCCTGCAGCTGGTATATACTTTTTGGCACCGTGTGCACGTAGTCAAACATATGGGCTTGCGGCGTGAGGTGAGACCTCGATCAGTTTACGTAGTACAACTACATGCTTATAATAAACCATGCATTGGAACTTGGAAGATCGAGGCGATCGAACATCAACCTATAGCTCCATGCAGTGTGAACCATGAGAAAATTCTGCGCATTGCAAGATACACCCTAAGCGAATGAATCTTTACTAAGCGTGGTAGTATATTCGTCTAAAAAGATACTTCCGTACGTACGTGGTAGTATAAAATACAGAAACCACCGACAAGCGGTGACACGCATGTCTGAAGTGCTACGCGCACGGCGGGAACACAAAGACACGCGTAGTTTCCGATACGAAGACCGTTGTCTCCGTTCGTTTGAAAGCCAGGCTTTGACAAATGGGAACCAATGCTTCCCCTTTGTCGATCGGTATGCATGCTGCCCACACTGTACTAGGAGTAATTAACGAGTCCCACGGTCAAAATTGCGCGGCACCTTGCCTGCTTATTGCCCCGTCATTTCGGTCGATCGATCTCCGGTCTCACACGACGGCTATAAGTATAAGTACCGACGGGTTGCCAGTGAATCTCAGCATCGTAGTAACTCCTATTGCCATCACTCCCATCGTACGTGTGGTTTCTTCCGCGCCTTCCAGTAGAAAAAACGAGGCAGGCTCGCCTAGGTACGCTACGCGGTGCCCCTCGCCGAAACACTGAACCGAATGGCACCGTCCTCTAGCTCGCGCGCTTTGCTCCCGTTGCTTCTTCTCGCTTGTGCCCTCGTCCAGAGCTCCTACGGCTCGAGATCGCTTCCGGGGGAGCCGCAGAAGCCCGGGTTCCTATCTACTCCGGCTGTTCAGGGCCGCGACGACGGCGCGAACAAAGTGCGCCCCTCCACGGAGGAGGGGTGGCCTGGTCACGGCGGAGCAGGGGCTCGTGGTGCTGTTGCGGCACTGGGCGGGTTTGGTGCCGGGTCCGCGCAGAGTGAAGGAAGAGCGGTGATGGGTCCGAAGGTGGCGGGCCGGGTTCTGCTGCAGGGAGTAGTGACGGACGACTCGGCAGCTGGAGCGTCGTGCCGCTCCCACGACGCTCACGTAACATGCCCACCTCCGGCGCTGCACTAGCACTAACACGCACGGCCGTGATGGACTTAGGTCACATGCTACTGCTTAGAGTCCGTGCACGCGTAGTCTATGGATCCGATCATTGGTAATATATTATAGGCTTACTAGTTGAAATGCCCGTGACGTTGCTACGGGCTATCTAGATCAAATAATTTTTTGCTTTAGAAATTTTTAAATAGAAAGAGGGAGATCAAATAATTTTTTTCTCCATCAATGCACTACGGGAGGGATCTTATACGCCGACGGGGTTATATCGGGGCCGTCAGCGTATCAGGCGGAATACGGCAGCCCTCCACGTGGCCGTCGGCGTAGCACTCCCCGTCGGCGTATACGGCCATAGGCCGACGGCCACCGTCGGCGTATAAAAGGCCGTCGGCGTATCCATTTTTTTTTTAAAAAAATCGTTAATAAATAGCCTTTATAATATATATATTTATTTTCATGTATATTTTCCATGTAGGTATAGTTTTTTAAATATATTGGAACGGTTAGCACATTCGAATTTCGACATCGTCCCTCCCGCATAAAATAACGACGTGAATCCGGAACGGGACCCTACACCATAAAATAAAAAATAAATAAAACATAAATATATAATACACATATAGAACATAAATTTGTAGCTTAATTTTTACATACCCCGAAGTTTCAAACCCTCTCTGAGAAAAACACTATTAACGTGTGCATGCGTCGTGTACACCCCTAGACGAACATCGAAAGGGGGTAGAACGGTAGAATCTCAACTTCTTTTATGTTCCTATGGCCTATCTTAACACAACCAAGTCACTAGTTCCACAATGCTACCCCCTTTCGACGCCGTTACGGCGTTTATCCGTATAAGTCCGGTATTTCTCCAGCGGGTCTAGGTTTTCACCGGAGGGGGCTACGGAGCGTCCGACTCCCCACACAAGCTAGGGGGTGCCATACCATGTTAGTATAGGTGTGTTTTGGTCTTTGTATGGCAAATATTGCACTCCGGTGTGTGACCCGCTTCACCGGCATCCGCTTCTCCCTCGTGAGTTTACATGCGCTTATAGGGTGAAACTCCCGTATCGGACGAAACGTCGGGAATCTTCCGAAGAGGTGGGTTCTACCTATGTGTTTTGTGTTTCTATGGGCTACCCTAACACAACCAAGTCACTGATTCCACAATGCTACCCACTTACGACGCCGTTACCGTGTGTATCCGTATAAGTCCGGTATTTCTCCAGCGGGTCTAGGTTTTCACCCGAGGGGGGCTACGGAGCGTCCGGCTCCCCCACACAAGCTAGGGGTGACATACCATGTTAGTATATGTGTGTTTTGGTCTTTGAATGGTAAATATTGCACTCCGGGGTGTGACCCGCTTCACGGACGTCCGCTTCTCTCTCGCGAGTTTACACTCGGAACATAGAAAATGCTTTTTTGCTTCAATGAAAAGGAAAACTTCCTCCGTCAACATTGTCCGTGCTTCCAAGATGCATGTTTGTGTGTAATATGGGAACATTTTAACAAACTATGCCATGGATATGACCATAACACTCGTCATTTGGGCCGAAACCCTAGAATGTTCGTAGGAGATAGCTAATTTTTGTGAACACATTTTCAACACAACTGTCGTATTCCAAGTTTATTATTTTTGGTGTATACTAGTACCTATATAATGACACGACGCGAAGGTCTCGCATCATTTTGGTTTTTTCTGAATTTTTTGGAATTTTCTAACCCCGTTTGAGGAAAAAGTCAAGGCGGCGGGCATGACTGTTCGTAGCTAGGGGTTGAATATTGAGAAACTCTTGGTGTATCTATGTTGAATTAGGTACTTTTGTACCTAAAAATGATTTTTGCCAAAAATCATGAGCAAACTATGAGGTACATGTAGTTCAAACTTGGCCAGTTTCCAGCGGAATCGGCAGAAACTTCTGTTCTTCAAAAGAGGTGGATGGAAACCTGTTCATATGAAACAAATTAGTTATTTATGCATATAACATGCTCTAGTATTTTCAAAAATTATACCTCTCAAGGTTTGCAACATATTTATGGTAGGTCCTTCACAAAAACCCCTTTTTTTACACTCGGAACATAGAAAATGCTTTTTTGCTTCAATGAAAAGAAAAAAAAAGTCTTATATATGATGGAAATATTATATGGATGTCATATTTGAATTTCTCTCATTTTTCTAATCGATATAGACATATTATTTGTCAAATTTTGATTTACGGATTTATAGATATAAATTTTTGAATATTAAATAGAAAAAGCAAACATGTTAATTATTATTTAAATTCAAGATTATTTAAATACAAATTTATTATTAGTTATTATATTTTATTTAAATAGTTGTTTGAATTCACAAAGTAAAAGAGTGTGACATGATGGTCCAAGGGTTAAGGTTCACAGGAAGGAACTACAGTTGTTTCTAGGTAGATCACAGTGAAGGAACTACGAAGTTAAGCGTGCTGGGCCTGGAGCATTCTCATGATGGGTGACCGACCGGGAAGTGTGATTATAGTGTGATTAAGTGTAGAAACGAGTAATTTAGATTAGTAGATATGACTATAGTGTGATTAAGTGGTTAAACAAGTCAAATAAAAAATATGCAGAAAAAAATTCGAAAAAAAAAAATTCAAAAAAAATTTCAAAAAAAAAAATCTATACGCCGATGGGAAAGGCTATTCGCCGACAAGCCTGGACGCCGACGGCGAGACACCGACGGCCACCGGTCGGCGTCGTCGGGAATCTTGGATTCGCCGACGGCCACTCACCGTCGGTGTATGAGCTGGCTCCCGTAGTGATGGTGATAGAGTCGGACGGACTAAATTAATATGGAGGTTAAATAATTTTATTCTCTAATATAGTGATACTGGAAGGGGGTGTAAAATAATAACGATACACGAATATGGTCTAGCACAATAACCAATTAAATTAAATAATGTAAATACAACCAATGCTGATGAAATGAATGAAAAACGCTTATCACGTGTAGTTTTTATTTGCTCCCCTGTAAAATAGCAGTTAATCGTGTTCAACTTACATGATTGGAAAACAATGGAATGGACATGTATAGAAACTTTGGTAGTTTTTTTTTTAGCAAAGGAATTGAGGTATCTGAAAAAAAAAACTTATTGTTATAAAAACCGAACAATAAACCAACCAAGACGCTAAATAAGCATTGACTATTAAACTTGTCGGTGAATATCCTAAACATCCTTGACTCCATGACCTCACAGTGAATACCATTGTGCTTTTGCCTGAATACAGAACATGCACCCGCACATAGTTCTCTACAAACAATAGCACCACACCCACTTTAACCTCATGTCCTTCCCGCCTCATCTCCCTAACGCGTATACCTTCATCGAGTTTGGTCGAAACTATATGGCCCTCCCAAGCATGGGGCCGTGCTGAATCTCAAGGTCGTATGCGGACACATCCGTATGTCGGGTATCGATGGTTCACCCCAAGCTCCAGTTTTGGTTTGGTAGCGAGGAGATGAAGTCATGCTCCAGTTTGGAAACCCCTCGGATATGTTCACAATCCTACCTGACCGTCTCATTCACCTCCGTCAGCCCATGCGTGCGGTCGCACGCCAGAAGGAGATCCTCTTGCAATTCGTGCACTCCGAGCGACGCCCAGTTCACGACCACGGCCACCACATCCATCAGCTTAATTTCGACGGCCAACACCGCGGAATGGAGCGAATCCTCCTCTCCTCCCGATCCTTTCCATCTCCACGGCCGGCCCTCCGCCCGACACAAACAACCCATGGAGCGACATGGCACGCCCTCATGTGCTCACCTAGTCGTGGCCCTCCACTTTCCCTCAAGCGCGGGGGCAGGCCAGCTCTCCGCTTTTCCCAGGCGTGGCAAGGTCACCCGACCCCTTCCCTGCTCTCATGCCCTGGCCGGTGCAGCCATGCCCCTCATCGATACGTCGAAGATGAGTATTGGACACCTCTCCTCTCTCTGTTCTCTCGATATGCCTCGGAGAAGGCTGAAGCTCCTGGAAGAGATTCCTTTGCCCGACCTCTATGTCCTGGCTGTCAAGTGCCGCTCGTGCCTACAATATACACCCCAACCTGGCCCTCTTGCCTCCAATCGGCGATCTCTATAGGAGGGCGGCGAGGTGCTTGTTTGCCAATGGCCATGGTGCTGTTGTGTCACTACAAGAAAACTGGCCCGTAAAGACATTTTCATAGAGGCAGTGTCTACTATGTCTCTTAAAACCTAATCAAATTCGTTGTAGAGACACTAAGTGAGACAGTATAAAGAATGCCTTAGCGATAGAGACATCTACTAGAGACATCCTCCATAATGTCTCTTATTCCGCATGTAAAGGCATTATAAGAGGCATTCTTGAGAATGTCTTAACAATAGAGACACCTCACTAGAGACACCCATCATAATGACTCTTGGCACCTCTGTAAAGACATTAAGAGAGACATCTTTGTTAGTGTCTCTACAGACACGTCATTAAAGACCTCAGAAGCTACGCAATGTCACAAACGACATTCCGTTTCGCCTCACGTCACTACCATGGACTATTATTTCCAACCGGGTCACCAATTCCAACATGTGGAGGTCGGTCAGACCCCACTACGGGCCTTCTCGGTCTCCATCGAGACTCCCCTATACTCTCTCTCTCTCTCTCTCTCTCTCTCCCTCTCCCTCTCCCTCTCTCCCTCTCCCTCTCCCTCTCCCCCTCTCCCTCTCGCTCTCTCCCTCTCCCTCTCCCTCTCCCTCTCCCTCTCTCCCTCTCCCTCTCTCCCTCTCCCTCTCCCCCTCCCCCTCTCCCTCTCTCTCTCTCTCTCTCTCTCTCTCTCTCTCTCTCTCTCTCTCTCTCTCTCTCTCTCTCTCTCTCTCTCTCTCTCTCTCTCTCTCTCTCTCTCTCTCTCTCTCTCCCCTTCGTTAGTCACCGTTGGCGTCGTCGCGTTGTCTCATATGTGTGACAATAATGATATCGACATTTGCTAAAGCCTAACCTCATCGTATTTCATCTACAACTCTAGGAGTTGCGTGGCTCCGACGTCCTTCCAATATTCGCGCATTTATACTGCAAATCGATGTGTAAAAATAGGTCGGGTTACCATAAACTTTCTTACCCCACAAACAATCAATGTTATAGCTGGCCATTTGGGTCATGCATCACGGGCCGACCCAACATCATGGATTTTCATGGATTTTCGGCAGCGCATGCCCGGCTCGGCACGTAACCTAGGATGACACTAGACATATCACCAAAATTAGGTTTCAAGGCTAGCGTGTCACGTTTATAATTTCACAATTTTTTTTAGTATAGACAGTTTTTTAGGGGCACTACAAAAAAAAGTTCAGCGGGCCCTTAAATGATCCAAAGTAGCCAAAATGCAGTAGGCCGACGGAGTGCCTCGGCATGGAAATTGGCACACCAGCCCGTTTAGTACGCGTCAGCCCTTCGGTCAATCAACCCGCACCTCTCCACCTCTAGAATTCGTGGATTCGTGCTCTTGCAGTTACCACATACCAAGACGTTCGACTACTGGTCTGCTCCCCATGTCCTCTCCCCATTACCAGCTCGACGTCCCCACGGAGAACTAATCCAACTCTCATGATCATGCGAGACTATCCCACCACTGAGGGAGCGATCAATGTTAGTGGCGCCGTCGGTGCGCCGTGCGCTAAGCCGAGCGACGCCACTCAGCGGGGCGCGTCAGGGGAGGGAGGCATCTGGCCGCGGTGGACCTTCGCCTCGCGCTAGCATACTCGGCGGAGTCGTCAACAGCGGCGGCCACGAGGGCGTGACCGTGGCGTATTTTCGGCGGCGGGCGGCGCCCCCATGGTCCTGCTACCGCCCGCATCCACATTGTGTTCGAGCAGCTGTGCCAGACATACGCGACGATGCCGCGTCCACTTTGACCTCCACCTCCTCTTCCGTGTTCCCCGCTCTTCATGTCCCGTAGCATGGTGAGTGACCTTAAATATTGCAGTTACCATGATTCACCTGGTTCTTTAGATCTGGATGCATTAATCTGATACCAGGCAAATTTTGGAATCCTTCTGATGCTTTTGCTATGGTATAGCACGGGAATGATGTTATTGCTCTGTGAGCTGATGTTCTTGGTGTGTGAGTTATTTAACAAATACTGAGTGCCTCTCGATTCCTATTTTCCCCCTTCCCATGAGCGAGGTCTTGTACTGATGTCATGTGCTCACATATCTATTTTGTGTTGTCATCTTTTACTACTGCTAGCCCGCCTTCCTCGTTCACCAAAAGGCCAAGAAGAAGAGGTGCGCGACGAAGAAAAGCATGCTCTCCAACCAGAACGACAAGTTCAGGCAGACCATCTACCAGGATATAAAATCTCACCTTCAAACCTTACATGCCCTCCCACTTAAACTGCAGCAGCAACATACTCTTGTGAGACTGCCTATGAATTTTGGAGCTCGTTTTCACTCTCTGCGCAGACGTATGTTATGGCGAGCCTCAGCAACCCCTACATCGTGGAGTACAAGGACACCGGTGAGTCGACAAGGCAGTACTGCAAATAATATACTGCACACGGCCCAATTCACCGTAAAAATTTGATTGGAATGTTAGTTCTCTTGGCCAAGTCTGATTTTCCACGCGTGTGTATTTGTGGTTGCAATATCTCTGTCTGCATCGTCACAAGATACTGCGATGGTGGTGACATATAAGTTCTTGCTGAAGTTTTGCTCCTAGTCGAACGCCCGCGCATATAATTTCTCCTTTTTCAGTTGCAGATCGACATTCTTCAGATGGCGCAGAGGATAAAGAAGGCAAGACGCATCCTTTCTCTGAAGTGTTAAGCATACTAGTTCAGGGTTTACACCTACAAGAAGGGCAATATTTGTTCAGGGTTCAGAAACTTACTTCATGTTTGGTACTTGTGTGTGTCTAGGCACGTGATTTTAGATGTATACCTGTGTGATAATCTGTTGTTTTGTTGGGTCGGCATGATTCTGCTAGATTGAAGGAACATATTTTCTAGGGATACATATTCTTAACTCCTTACGACTCCAATGAAATAGCTTTAAGTGATAGATTTTCTGCTTTTGGGCAGGTTGTGAATTAATTCTGTATAACAACATTTCTTTTTGGTAATTGCAGGGCCTCTATATTTGACTCCATATGGTGGCTGATGGCAAGACCGTATTGTGGCTGATAACGAGAGGTCACGAGGGAACCGAAAGTACTTGGTCATTTTGTACGGTGTTGTGTATAGTATTTTTTAGGACTATTAATGTGTTTAATTGTGATATTGTCCAACATGTTTGGTTTTTTGTTTTACCTCTCATGGGTATCTAGCTCAGACTGTTGTCTCAGTTTTTATTTTGTATGTGTATTATGCATTTATTGAATCTTGATTGTGTCTATTTTTCAGAGAGAAAACATATTTATCTTAGAATGGCATAAGAGAATGCTATTATGATCGCGCTAGAGACATGCCAAGATGCATATGTTTGCACTATATGAATGTCACAGAATAATAGCATACTGTTATAACAAGACGTCTCATGATTTTTGAGTGGACAACATTTATGCCTATATTTCGCTTAAATGTCTCTACACTTCTAGAGATGGATACATCGGCACAAGATAATGTCTCTATTAATGTTCGAGAAAAGTTAATATGCCACATGAAAATGCTTCTATATGTATAGATACACATACCAAATGTATCTTTGAAGTGCCTCTATGTGTGTAGATACACAACCTTGTGTCTCTACAAATTGTCCTTATGTTATATACAGTCAATTCGCAAAATGACTCTACGGTCTAAGACACACTGCCCGTAGTGACACCTTTGAGACAATGTGGAAAATGCCTCTACAACTATGTAGAGACAATATAAGTGTCTCTACGGGACTAAAATACTGTCTCTATGGGCCAGTTCTCTTGTAGTGTGTGTACCGCCGAGACTTCCAGGACGATTCTCACGTCTGCTAAAGTCGAGGGCTTATAACAACGAAAAAGTATCGATCTATGGCATCAGGATCGTGGCCTCGTGGGATATTGATTAGGAAGGAAAGGAATAACGTTCATGTAACGATTGGGCCGGCCCAGATAGACCAAGCAATCGGGATTTGTTTTTTAGTTGATGGATCCATCGCTACCTAGAACGTAACCGTACGCCTACGCTACCATCTGTATCAGAAACTATATAGTAGAGATTTAACATGGTGCCCTCAGTTGGTACCACGACCTCAGTTTTGCCGCTAGCGCCGAATCGACCTCAGTTTTGCCCCTAGTCTTTGCGCAAGGACTCGTTTCGCTGCTTCCACCGTAACTTTCTGCCCCCGTTAGGATGCTGAACTGTGGGACCCATCATAGAACCGTTGGCGCGGCCTGTGGGCCCCAGCTGTTGAGCGTTGGCGTGGCTTGTGTGCCCCAGCTGTTGACCATTGTCGCGGTTTGTGGGCCCCAGCTGTTGACCGTTGCTTGCGGCCGGCGGTTTAAAAGCGGCGGAGCTCGCGGCAGTGAGCAGAAAAATCAGCCCAGCTCCGCTTTTTCTTCGGCAGCGCGTCCCCTTCTTCTCCGGCGACATGTCGTCGACCTCTTCTTCCGAATCCCACTCTAAATGGCCGCGCTTCGGGCCAGTTCGGCTGGGAAGATGCCCTGACTGCCCACGGACGGAGCCCCTGCAGCGGCGGGTCACCGGGAGCGACAAAAAACGGCAACCGCGGGCGCGAGTATGTGAAATGCGAGAGCAAAGAACAACTTGGGGAGGTGAGATCTGTGTTCCCCTCTGTCAATTTCGTTTTTTTTTTCTCAATTTTCATCCGATTTGGTTTTTCGTTTTGCAGGATCTTCTTTCATATGACCATTTCGAGTGGCTTGAGGATTACATAAAGAGGATTCAAAAGGAGGACAAAAAAAAGGTGCCCAATTTGCTACCGGCGGTGGAGGAATTCGGATCTGCTACGGTGCACAATGGGGTGCAGAAGGACGAGTTGAAGAAAGATGGCCAAACAGGTGGAGACGCTTGTCGATCTAAACAAGCAGAGCAATATGTTGGCTGTAATTTTTTATTTATGTGCAATTGTTCTTGGAATTGTGTATTTGCAGATCATTAGTCAAAAATAATGTAGTTAGTGTTGTAGTTAGCTTGACATGGTCAATTTGTGTATGGCTAAGACTTGGATTAAATGCGTCAGGAATCCAGCCCTGATTTGGTTTGTTTGAGTTCGTATGTTCAGTTTTGAGTTCAGTTCAGTTTTCAGTGTTCATATGTACAGGTTCAGTATTCAGTTCAGTTCAGGTTCAGGATAAAAGGGCATGCCTATCTAAAACCAAGACAGTCCTACTGTTAAATGAGGCCCAACGTATAATAGCACGGACAAACAGTGGACAAAAATAATTTAAACATTGGACAAATATAATTTAAACATTTGGACAAAATAAATTTAAAATTTTGGACAAATATAATTTAAACATTTGGACAAATATAATTTAAACATTCGGACTAACATTCGGACAAATATAATTTAAACATTGAGTTCATTTGGGCAAATAGAATTAAACATAACTTCATTGGCAAACAAAATTAAACAGTGGACATATACATATATGGATAATCATTGGACCCACTTTACATATATTTAGTGGGGCCGGTCGGACATTACATCTATTAAACAAAAAAAAGGGGGCCCTAGCCCTAAACCCTAACCGCCCGCGGAATGCATGCGGGCGCCCTTCCCGCCGTCCGGCCAACCGCTGGCGGTTGGCCTACTTCTTCCACTCCGCCGCCCTGGTCTCGATCTCATCTTTGATTCGAGCGCGGCGGTTCTTCTCCCGCATCCTCTTCTCGTCGTTCTCACGGGCCCTCTTGATGCGGGCCCGGAGAGCCTGCTCCTCCTTCTCGATCTCCTTCTTCTCCAACCGCTCCTCTTTCTTGAGGAGGCGGTTTTTCATCTTGGGGGAGAGGTTCTCGGCGCGCTCGACGCTGTCGGGGTCGGACGACGGCGATCGCTCCCATTCGGGAGATTCGACGGGCATGAGGCCCGTCTCCTAAGGAGTCCAGTCGGGCTCGTACCAAGGCCGAGCCATGGGGTGGTTGTCCTCGTCGGAGACAGACTCGAGGCTTGAAGGGAGAGAGTAGAAAGACATGGTGTTCGGGGCTTGAAGGAAGAGAAGACGAAGGGGCTGGAGAGGATGAGAAGATGGAGGACGAGTGAAACGGGCTATTTAAAGACACGATGAGACATGAATTAATTTGGGTAGATGAAGCAAACTGTGTGAAAACGTAGGATGCAGTGTAGAACAGTCGATGCATGGTCAAAGCGGTGTAGAACAGGCGTAGGCGTAGGACAGCTAGTGATACGACGTTGCATGCGTGTATTAAAGAGGTGACGAGAAGAAATCCAAAGTCTTACGCCAAATCCTGCCTCACTACATATGCATTGATGCATATCTTCTGAAAACGAGGCGTGGAGGGCTGCGTCGCTGCAAATGCGACGCGACTCGTGTTTCTGAAACGAGGCGTGCATGGCTGTCAAATGCGACGCGACGTTTACTCTTTTCTTCTTCTGCCACGTTGTTTACTCTGAAAAAACGAGGCGTGCATGCAACGGGCTGGTGAACGGGGCCCCACTAGATAGTGTCCGTTGTTGCATGCAGTTATATTGAGACAAAACACCCAGTCCATGCACCGCATCAGTTTCAATCGTTTGACCGTAAGGAACGGTGCAGATCGAGTCCATGCATGCAAACTACGGCGGCAACGGCCTGCAGACGCTGAGAGGAGCGCCTCTCTGTGCGGGAACGCGATATTCTGACTTTAGGTCACTGAAAAATGGAGCCCATCACACACCGGACCCACGTGTCATGGGAGAAAGTCAGAAAACGTAAGGTGGGCAAAGTAAGAGGATCTGGTTCCCTCTGTTTTTAGGGCATGTACAATAGTATAGACGGGTGCTGTCTTCACTACTTGGCCATGTCATTTCTAGACATTTTTAGAGATAGTTGGTACAGTGCGGTGACCCCCTAGCTTGTGTTGCGATCCAGACGCTCCGTAGGCCCCCTCCCGGTGAAACCCTAGACCCGCTGGAGAAATACCTGACTTATACAGAAACACGCGGTAACTGCGTCGAAAGGGGGTAGCAATGTGGAACTATTTGCTTGGTTGTGCTAGGATAGCCCATAGTAACAGAAAACAAAAAGGTAGAACCCACCTCTTCGGAAGATTCACGATGTTTGGTCCGATACAGGAGTTTCACCCTATAAGCGCTCACGAGAGAGAAGTGGATGCCGGTGAAGCGGGTCACACCCCGGAAAGAAATCTTTGACATCCAAAGCAAACAACACACCTATACTAACATGGTATGGCACCCCCAAGCTTGTGTTGGGATCCATACGCTCTGTAGCCCCCCTCCCGGTGAAACCCTAGAACCGCTAGAGAAATACCTGACTTATACGGAAACACGCGGTAACTGCGTCGAAAGGGGGTAGCAATGTGGAACTATTTGCTTGGTTGTGCTTGGATAACCCATAGGAACACAAAACAAAAAGGTAGAACCCACCTCTTCAGAAGATTCACGATGTTTGGTCCGATACAGGAGTTTCACCCTATAAGCGCTCACGAGAGAGAAGTGGATGCCGGTGAAGCGGGTCACACCCCGGAGAGAAATCTTTGACATCCAAAAAACAGAACACACCTATACTAACATGGTATGGCACCCCCTAGCTTGTGTTGGGATCTAGACGCTCCGTGTCCCCCCTCCCGGTGAAACCCTAGACCCGCTGGAGAAATACCTGACTTATACGGAAACACGCGGTAACTGCGTCAAAAGGGGGTAGCAATGTGGAACTATTTGCTTGGTTGTGCTAGGATAGCCCATAGGAACACAAAACAAAAAGGTAGAACCCACCCCTTTGGAAGATTCACGATGTTTGGTCCGATACAGGAGTTTCACCCTATAAGCGCTCACGAGAGAGAAGTGGATGCCAGTGAAGCGGGTCACACCCCGGAGAGAAATCTTTGACATCCAAAGCTCACAACACACCTATACTAGCATGGTATGGCACCCCCTAGCTTGTGTTGGGATCCATACGCTCCGTAGCCCCCTCCCGGTGAAACCCTAGACCCGCTGGAGAAATACCTGACTTATACGGAAACACGCGGTAACTGCGTCGAAAGGGGGTACAATGTGGAACTATTTGCTTGGTTTTGCTAGGATAGCCCATAGGATCACAAAACAAAAAGGTAGAACCCACCTCTTTGGAAGATTCACGATGTTTGGTCCGATACAGGAGTTTCACCCTATAAGCGCTCACGTGAGAGAAGCGGATGCCGGTGAAACGGGTCACACCCCGGAGAGAAATCTTTGACGTCCAAAGCACACAACACACCTATACTAACATGGTATGGCACCCCCTAGCTCGTGTTGGGATCCATACGCTCCGTAGCCCCCCTCCCGGTGAAACCCTACCCGCTGGAGAAATACCGGACTTATACGGAAACACGCGGTAACTGTGTCGAAAGGGGGTAGCAATGTGGAACTATTTTCTTGGTTGTGTTATGATAGCCTATAGGAACACAAAACAAAAAGGTAGAACCCACCTCTTCGGAAGATTCACGATGTTTGGTCCGATACAGGAGTTTCACCCTATACGTGCTCACGAGAGAGAAGTGGATGCCGGTGAAGCGGGTCACACCCCGGAAAGAAATCTTTGACATCCAAAGCACACAACACACCTATACTAACATGGTATGGCACCCCCTAGCTTGTGTTGGGATCCATACTCTCCGTAGCCCCCCTCCCGGTGAAACCCTACCCGCTGGAGAAATACCGGACTTATACGGAAACACGCGGTAACGGCGTCGAAAGGGGATAGCAATGTGGAACTATTTGCTTGGTTGTGCTAGGATAGCCCATAGGAATACAAAACAAAAAGGTAGAACCCACCTCTTCGGAAGATTCACAATGTTTCCACCTCATATTCTTTGAAATCTCTAATACTGTATTCGAGGAATCACATTTTAGTGAAGGCTTTCGTTCTAATGTTTATAAATCCTATTTATATTTTTCCTAGCTAGACTTCTATTAGACCTATATAATGTAATTCCGAAGCCTGAAAATTTATTGGATGAATATTCGTATTATTTATTTTCTTTTGAATAATAATGGTTTTAATCGAAAATCTTGAATAAAACAAGTTTGAAACATCAAAATGAAAAAATAACTTTGGATCTTTCTTAGTCACACCAAAATGAAGCTTTGGTGAGATTTTGACCTTATTTCAGTTCCAAAGGTTTGAAACTCATCTCATTTTCTTGAACTCTCTACTAGTATGTTCAAGATATCACATATTACACAAGGCTTTTTTGTTCCATTCTTTATAAGACATGTTCATATTTTTTTCTCGTTACTATATGACATAACACTACTATGTGCGTCGGCTTTATATTTTTTTCGATTTCTTTTAATTATGTATGCTCATTTCAAGCTTGGTCAACCCTCTGTTTGACCAGCCGAAAAGCTTCTAGAAGGACACCCAGAGATTCGACCTGGGCTGTTGGATCGACGCCTTCTAGAAGGAATCTTGCATCAGACGGATGCGCTCGCAGCCACATCGATCCGCGAGACGCTCATTCTGCGCTCGGATTGGTTGGTCCGTTGGCCACAGGGATCGATGGTTTCTATCTATTCTACATATGATTTCTTTTCTATTAAGTATTAAACCATGTTATTTAAATAAAAGAATATAAAAAATAGAAGAATTATTCAAAACATAATGAAACTTTAGATTTACTAGAGCGATGATCTTTATGTGTTTTACATATGATTTTTCTATTAAACCATGTTATTTAAATAAAAAATTACAAAAATAGAAGAATTATTCAAAACATAATGAATCTTCAGATTTACACTCTATATGTAGAATAGATGTCTAGGAAATTAATTTGGCTGATTTAGACAAGATGCCAAAAAAATTTGAAGCACAAATGGGGGTATTTACCTAGCTTCGGACCTCATTTGAAGCACATTTCTCATGAGAATAGAGCGATGGTTTCAAATGAGCATAAATAATTCAAAAAAAATATCAAAATGACATGAATCCAACGCACCATGTTGTTATATGCGATATAATTGCTCCTCAAATTTATTTGGATAATTTTGACAAGGTCTAATTTTTCATGAAATTACAAACGGGGGTGTTTACCCTAGCTTCAAACCTCATTTGAAGCACATTTCTCATGAGAATAGAGCGATGGTTTCAAATGAGCATAAATAATTCAAGAAAAATCAAAATGACATGAATCCAACGCACAATGTTGTTATATGTGATATAGTTGCTCCTCAAATTTATTTGAATAATTTTAACAAGGTCGAATTTTTCATGAAATTTCAAACGGGGGTGTCTACCCTAGCTTCAGACCTCATTTGAAGCACATTTGCCTAAAATTTTGGAATGACTTGGTTCAACATCATCCAACATTATTCAAACATCATCCAAACTATGTTCTAACTTAGATATATCACCAGTCAACATAAGTACAACATTATTCAACAGAAATACAACACCAACTTAGTCTAAATAGCGTCGGGGCTTCTTTGTGATCCTTGGTTGTTTTGGTGGACCTTTGCTCCTTGTGCTCATCTTGCTCACAGCTTCTTGTCTTCTCCTCTTGGTAGTCGGTATCTTAGCCTTCTTATTTGAAACTACACCAGATCTGTACAAAACATAAAGGATCATGATAAATAAATAAAAAATGAAAATGAAAACTGGTGAGATCATGGCAGGATTTACATACCCATCTAAAAATGGAACTGGTGAGATCATGGCAGAATCATCGAATGGAGCATCCAATGAAACTGGTGAGATCATGGCAGGATCATCGACTGGAGCATCCAGCGGATCATCAGCTAGAGCATCCAGCTGATCATCAGCTGTATCATCATTTGGGTCATCAGCTGGATCATCAACTGGAGCATCTGCTAGAGCATCTGGAGCATCCATCAGATCATCAGCTGGAGCATCTGGAGCATCATGGACTTGATCATCATTTGAATAATCATAATCATTTGGATCATGTACTTGATCGTCATTTTCATCTGGAGCATCATCTGAATCACTTGACTGCTGATCATCATTTTCAAATGTTTCATCCGGCTACTGATCATCATTTTCTAATGCTGCATCCGGCTGCTGACCATCATTTTCATCAGGAAAGCTCTCTCCAAACCTTGGATCTACTGCGTTATCACAATATTTGCCGAAATGACCAGTCCCAACACACCTTATGCACTTATGCACCCTCGCTCCAACTCCACCTTCACTGCGACGTCGGTGTCGACTCTTCCTCGGTCTACCTGCAGCTCTCTTCAGAACCGGAGCACAAAGTTTGAATCCAGGGTCCACTCTATCCCATTGTTGTTTTGCCTCCAGAGCAGGCAAGGCATGTACATATGTGGCTCTGAACATTGCAACAGAGTAGTAATCATGCACATACTGCTGTATATCCCCTGCTGGACCTGAGAGAGAAGTGATGAAAAACAAGGCATGAATGCATGGCAAACCAGTTATCTGCCATTGCCTACAACTGCAAGTTTTGTCTTCTAAATCCACTGGATATCTCCATTTTTGATAGCTTTATCAAAGAATGATACCTCTGATTTGGTATCCGAGATAAATCTCATGTTCATATTCAAGCCCACTGTTTTTTGCTTCAACACCTTCATCACATCCGGGATAATAACGTGGCCCATGAATTTTGCATTAGCTATTCCAAGACGAATATTAAATTTCTCGGCGTATTCTATCCTTATCATGTCAAGAAAATCCGCCAAATAAAGATCCTTTAGTTTTCGGATCGTTGAGTTGAAAGATTCTGCAAGATTATTGTGCACATAGTCAACTTTGCTCACGTCACTGAATTGGCTTCTAGCCCATAACTTCGAGTGGTGTGTTTCCAAGTATTCCTTCACTTTCTCATTTGTGTACAACTGCCTCATGTGGTAGTTGTGCTTCCTCACACTGCAAGTCAAAGATGCTGGCCATAAATGGTCGGTAAAATTTTTTCCTTTGAATTTCTTCACAAAATTTGCAGCAAGGTGACACATGCATTCCCTATGCTCTACTCCTGGGAACACAATGTTCACGGCCACTTCTAAACATTTGCATGCATCTGTGTGAATTACCAACCCATTGGGATGTCCAATAGCCTGGCGCAGATTCTGCAAAAAACCATGTCCAGCTCTCCTCGGACTCTGTCTCCAGTACACCGTAGGAAACTGGAAAAACTAAATTGTGTCCATCAACTGCACAAGCTGCTACTAGCTAGCCTTTAAACCTCCCTGTGAGAAAAGTATCATCAATAGCCAAATAAGGCCTGCAGCCTACCAAAAAACCCAATCGACAAGCTTGAAAGCACACAAAACCCTCCTAAAGCATTCCTTGGTCCTTGTCACTTTCTTCAATGTGTAATCCACGGTGTGGTGATCAATTTCAAGAACACTACCTGGGCTTTTCCTCTCCACTTCAGCTTTGAATGAATACAACAATTGAAAACTTTCATTCCAGTTACCATGGATATAATCCAATGCTTTATTTTTACCATTGAACACCCTCATGTATGGTAAATCTATCTTGAACTTGTCTTTGATGTTTTCCTGCAATTCCTTTGCAGTCACTTGATGGATTTCTGCCACCCATCTTTTTACTTCATTCGCCACCCATCTTGACTTGGCTCTGCTGATTGTTTGCTTCCTAAGGGTTGATTCTTGGCATGTGTGGGGAAAAGGGTTCACTTTTACCTGAATATTGGTGCTACCACGCATTTTAGATGCGTGCATCCTCCATTGATGTCGGGGGGTTACCCCCGAGTAGGGTAAAGGCAAGTGGTAAAGGCGACTGTCAGAAGAGAGGTTTGGTCGAGTAGCCGCCTACCCGGTACTTGCTACCCTGTTGACTGCTACTCGGTCTTACCTCAAGATGACCAGAAGGAGATATCAATCAAGTTCTGTCCATTCGAGTAGAAGAGTTGGCCCGAGTAAAATTGGCGGGAACCTACTCGGGCCAGAAAGTCAAAGGAGCCGTTCTGACACAGGATCCCGCGTATCCTGGGTCCGTACTTGGCAGTATTCGAACTACTGTTCATCTGGGACCGGCCTGCCTGACAGTGACAGCATGGAAGCAGGCCGTCGCAGGATAAGGGGGCCCTACTCTGTGTTTGGCACAGTGATACCAGTCTGTCCCCTTGTTTTGCCCAACGACTTTCCAGATGCAGCCAAGATTAGGAACCAAAGCTGTCAGCGGGAACCCGGAAGAAGGACGATGTGCACACTATGTCGACACTTGTCTAGGTTTGGACGTATCCGGCTGGGCACCAGGTATATAAGGTGCCCCGCCGCCTCCTGCGTGAGGCATCGCCACATCGCACGTTAGGATCGAACACTTGGTGACCTAATTCTTGACCTAGTTCATCACCTAGAGAGGAGAGTGGCTACTCGGTAGCAAGAACATTGTACTGTGGCTACTCGGTGAGACACCAGAATACATAGAGAAAGGCAGGAGTAGGGGTTTTACCTCCTCACGAGGGCCCTGAACCTGGGTAGATCGTGTTGTTTGCAGTGTTTACTTCGTACCTCACGCGGCCACTCGTCGCGTGATCCCTCCCCGAGCACCTCCAGCGTCCTTCGTCCCCACATCTTTAGCCATCCCATGGCATCTGCCGTGACACCACCACGACAGTTGGCGCCCACCGTGGGGCAACTAGCGGCGCTGGCTGGAGTTTCTGTTCGGACGGGATCTTCTTCAGCGGAGCGCGTGGTCTGTGGCCTTGTCCACAGATTCGGCTCCTTCGACTTCGTCACCGACAACGCCGGCGATTTCGGCGGCATGGCCATGCCGGAGGGCGGCTCGGTGATCTCCTTCGGCTCTCACCTCGTCTACGTCGCCACCGTCGCCAACCGCGTGTACCCCGAGCTGGTGCATGACGCGGAGGATCCTCCCGCGGTGATCGCTGCTCGCGGAAGGCCCGCGTGCCGCTCTGCGAACTGCGCCGAGGTGATGATGACGGGCTTGGCGGCAAACGCTGGCGCAGCCGCTACTGGCGCTGCGGCCGTCGTCGAGGAGATTGATGCGCCGGCTGCTGGTGGCAGGGTTCACCGGCCCTACGAGAAGGAGAGCAACTTGCCGCCTTCCACGTCTACGGTCATTCCCGCGTCGGCTACGCGACCTGGCATGCCAACTCCCACCGACATCGAGCTCCTAGCCATGAGGGAGCAGCTCGAGCGGCAACGCCTGGAGCTGCTTGCCGAGCAGGCGGAGTTGGATAAGGTGAGGTTGGAGTTGAGTCTAGATCAGCTCGAGTACAACAAGGCTCACGGCTTCACGCCAGTCGCTAGGAGGGCTAGCAGAGTAGGTGCCACTCGGCGCAATCTTGGTGCCGAGATGGCAACGGTTGTAGAAGCTCCTGCTCAGTCCGCCACCGCAAACACCTCCACCAGGCCCAGATATAGCACACCCGCCAAGACACTTAGAGCTGCAGAGGCTGTAGCTGCCGAGTTGCCTCGCCTAGATGGCGATGCGCGTGTTAGGCAGCAAGAAAGACTCAACGAGTTGGTGTTGGAGGCTGCTAGGCAGAACGAGGAGTTCCGGAAGGCCAACCCGGGTGCTGGGGCTTCGCAGGTGGTTCACTCGCACGCGGCTAGATCTAACGATCAGGCCTCGTCTCCGCATCCCAGCCGCGAGAAGAGCCGCAGCGGGCGTTCGGGCAGAGACAGGCAAATGCAGGTGTATGACCCGGCTGCTGCCGCGAGACAGCTTGCTGTGCCGCAGCAGCCCGGGCAGGAACACAACGCTGCAAGAGCAGGCTCTCAAGCCCATCAAGCTCAAAGCCGAGCCCGAGATGAAGCGCGCCCAGGTCCTTCTCGGCGTCCCGCTGCTCCGCCTACTCGGCAGAGGCAGCAGCCGCGCGCAGTGGCACCAGTCGCCAACCCGGTGGAGTAGCCTGCAGCTGTGCAGGTGGACAGATATGATGATGGCTACTCGGCCATGGAGATGGCTGGCTATGATGTACATGATCGTGTTGGCGAGCGCATGCTGGCGCCTGGAGATGCGAGGCATCAGTTGGACCGGATCAGCTTGTCGGCGCGGCTGGAGAGCACGGGTCCTCCTGGCCCCGAGTGCTTTGGCCCGCGCATCATGAACGAGCCGTCCGTGAAGAATTTCCAGCTTGCTAGGGGCACCAAGAGCTACAATGGCAGCACCAAGCCTGAAGATTGGCTCAATGACTATGTCACCGCGGTCCATATCGCGAACGGCAACAGAAGATGGGCGGTGCGCTATGTTCCGCAGATGCTAGAGGGTCCAGCTCGCACTTGGCTCAACAACTTGCCCAAGAACAGCATCAACTGCTGGCTGGACTTCTCGGATGCTTTCATCAGCAATTTCACCAGCACATACAAGAGGCCGAATAGGCCACAGCAGCTATCCGCTTGCAGGCAGCGAGAAGACGAGACAGACCGCGAGTATCTTACTCGGTGGAGTACATTGAGGAACACCTGTGAGGGTGTGAATGAAGCACAGGCCATCACTTGGTTTGCGCAGGGATGCAGGCATGGCAGCATGCTGTGGCAGCGATTGCAGAGGGAGATGCCGAACACTATGGCGGAGACCATCAAGATTGCGGATCAGTACGCACTTGGTGATCCCACTCAGCCACTGATGGACTCCTCTGAGCCGAGAAGAAACTTCAGCAACAGCAAGCGCAACGAGTTCCGCAACAAGCGCCGAGTAGATACTCGGTATGATCCTGAAGAGGTGAATGCAGTGACTGTTGGAGCTGGTGGCAGCCAGAGGCAGAAACCTGCTGGAGCCTACGGGCAGAACCAGAACCAGGGCCAAGGCAACAAGAAGCCATTTCGCACCTCTCAGTCGGGTAGCGGGAACTCCGAGCAGCCGAAGAAATTTGTCTTTGATGACATGAAGGATGGCCCATGCAGTTTTCACACTCACCACCCCTCGAGGCCTGCTAACCACACTACTCGGCAGTGCGAGTGGTGGGATGTGATCAAGAGTGATGGCTTGCCTCCTCCTCCCCCTCTGCCAGCAGCCAATGCCAATGTGCAGCCTACTCGCGCACCCGCAGCTCGGCCGCCAGTGTACCCGAGAAGAGAAAATGTGAACCAGGTGGCTTTAGGAGCCAACCAAAACTTCAACAATGAGAGATACCGCAACAACAACAACAACTACAACCGCAACAACAACAACAGAGGCAACAAGAACAACTACCAGGGCAACAACAACAACGGCAACAATGGGGGCGGAGGCTCCAATCAGTACCAAGAGCACCACGAGAGCTACATGATCTTCACCTCTGAGCCAGTCGACAAGCAATCACAGCACATGCGGGCCATGGAGGTCAATGCAGTGATTCCTGCTGTCCCTCACTACATGTATTGGTGTGACCAGGAGATCAGGTGGTCCCGAGTAGATCATCCCAAGGTGATGCCCAATCCGGGTAGCTATGCCTTGGTGCTGGATCCTACCTTCCTGGGTCCCGAGAAGAATGTGAGGTTCAGCAAGGTGCTAATCGACAACGGCAGCAACATCAACATCGTGTACAAAGACACGCTCGAGAAGCTTGGCCTGGCCGAGAACATGATGCTGCCTAGCAAGACCACCTTCCATGGCATTGTGCCCGGGATCTCGTGCAACCCGATTGGCCGAGTGTGGATTGATGTGCTATTCGGCACCAGGGATAACTGCCGCACAGAGCGCCTGCAGTTCGAGGTGGTAGATCATCACAGTCCTTACCATGCTCTGCTCGGCAGGCCTGCTCTGAGCAAGTTCATGGCCTCTACCCATGTTGCATATCTGAAGATGAAGATCCCTGGTCCCAATGGCATCATTACTATCTCTGGAGATTACAAGAAGTCCATGGAGTGTGCCTCTGCTAGCTCCCAGTTGGCGGAGTCGATGGTGATCGCTGCCGAGAAGAAGAAGATGTATGAGGTGGTAGCTATGGCGCAATCCGCGCAAGCTGGCGCGCAAGGTGTGCCGAGTACCCAGCACGGCACTGCTTTTCAGGCTGCCAAGGAGACGAAGAAGGTCCAGGTCGACCCCGAGTTCCCCGACCGCGTAGCCATCATTGGTTCCGGGTTGGCGGAGAAATAGGAAAGCGAGCTCATCCACTTCCTCCGTGAGAAT
Organism: Alopecurus myosuroides; assembly: GCA_028641055.1. Classification (NCBI taxonomy): domain Eukaryota; kingdom Viridiplantae; phylum Streptophyta; class Magnoliopsida; order Poales; family Poaceae; genus Alopecurus; species Alopecurus myosuroides. The sequence goes on along the minus strand of CM054057.1, from coordinate 200,770,990 downwards.
CGGGATGTATTCGCCTGGTCCAATGAAGATCTACCAGGAGTCCCGAGGGAGTTGGTTGAGCACTCTTTACATGTGCGTCCTGACGCCAAACCAGTGAAGCAGGCTATGCGCCGCTTCGGAGATGAGAGAAGGAAGGCCATTGGTGACCAAATCACCAAGTTACTGATAAGCAATTTCATCATGGAGGTGCTGCATCCGGATTGGCTAGCCAACCCGGTCATGGTCGAGAAGAAGAAGGAGGATCCCAAGGCTGCCACTGCATGGCGCATGTGTGTCGACTACACCGACTTGAACAAGGCTTGCCCCAAGGATCCTTTCCCGCTACCTCGCATCGATCAGGTGATCGATTCCACTGCTGGTTGTGAACTGTTGTCTTTCATAGATGCCTACTCTGGTTTTCACTAGATTGCACTCAATCCTGCTGATCAAATAAAGACTGCTTTCATTACCCCGTACGGGGCTTATTGCTATCGTGTCATGTGTTTTGGCTTGAGGAATGCGGGTGCAACCTATCAGAGATGCATGCAGGAATGCTTGCACGATCAGCTCGGCAAGAATGTGCAGGTGTACGTAGATGACATTGTCATCAAAACGAATAAAACACATACTCTGCTTGCCGACCTGGAGGAAACCTTTGCTAACCTACGCAAGTACAAAATGAAACTGAATCCGAGTAAGTGCACCTTTGGTGTACCGGCTGGGAAGCTACTCGGTTTTCTAGTTTCTAGTCGGGGCATTGAAGCCAATCCTTCTAAGATAAAAGCTATTGAAAGCATGTCTTTGCCGAGATCACTGAAAGATGTGCAGAAGTTCACAGGTTGCTTGGCATCTCTGAGCCGTTTTCTGGGCCGAATGGGCGAGAAGGCCCTGCCTCTATACCAGCTGATGAAGAAAAGTGACAAGTTTGTCTGGACTCCGCAAGAGGATGTGGCATTCAACGAGCTGAAAGCAATGCTGGCTAGTGTTCCCATCTTGGCTAGTCTGCTACCCAAGGAGCCAATGCTGCTGTACATTGCTGCGACTAACCGAGTAGTCAGCGTGGTGATTGTGGTGGAACGAGAAGAAGAAGGCAAGAGTGTGCAGCGCCCAGTATATTATCTCAGTGAAGTGCTGTCCAGTTCCAAGCAAAACTATCCGCACTACCAGAAGATGACCTATGGTGTGTACCTAGGCGCCAGGAAGCTGAAACATTATTTCCAGGAGCACCCCATCACTGTCGTGAGTTCTGCTCCTATCTCGGATATCATGGGCAAAAAGGAGTCGAGTGGCAGAGTAGCCAAGTGGGCAATCGAGCTGGCCGCGTATGCACCCGCGTACGCGAGAAGAGAAGCCATCAAGTCTCAGATTCTGGCGGAATTCCTGGTGGACTGGGCCGAGGTGCAGTATGAACCTCCTGCTCCAGTTTCTAACTACTGGAAGATGCACTTTGATGGCTCAAAGGTGAAGGAAGGCCTTGGTGCTGGCATAGTGCTTACATCACCTAAGCGAGATCAGCTCAAGTATGTGTTGCAGATTCACTTCAAGGCGTCCAACAATGTAGCAGAGTACGAGGCAGTGGTGCATGGTTTGCGAGTAGCAAAGGAGGTTGGCGTGCAGCGCATTATATGCTATGGTGATTCAGATCTGGTGGTGCAGCAAGTCTCGGGTACATGGGATGCTCTAGATGCCAACATGGCATCATATCGCTTCCTGGTGCAGTCTATGACTGGGTTTTTCGAAGGTTGTGAGTTCCAGCACATTCACCGAGCAGAGAACAAAGCAGCAGATGAGTTATCCAAGTTGGGATCTTCTCGGCAATCCATCCCGGCGGGAATCGCCTTGGAGCATTTGAGGAAGCCATCCATCAAGCCTTCTCCCAACTCGGAGTCTATATTCGTTCCTTCTCTGCCAAGTGAGGAATCTGATCCCATGGAGATTGACTGGGAGAATGCTTCAGGAAACTCGGGGACTGCCATTCCCTACTCGGGGACTGCCACTCCTTACCCGGGGACTGCTGTCCTCTACTCGGGGACTGCCATTCCTTACCCGGGGACTGCCACTCCTTACCCGGGGACTGCCACTCCTTACTCGGGGACTGCCACTCCCTACTCGGGGACTGCCACTCCCTACTCGGGGACTGTCACTCCTTACTCGGGGACTGCCACTCCTTACTCGGGGACTGCTGTCCTTAACCCGGAGGCTGTCGCATTCATTGAGGAGGTTCTCGCCAACCGATCTGGGCTGCAAAGAAGCGCTCCTACTCCCCCTGAGCAACCACAAGAACCTGTCCCAATGGAACTGGACGAACCAGTGTTTCCCACGTGGGAGACACCGAGTTGGGCTATGCCCATATTATCCTTTTTGAGGGACGGTACTCTGCCAGAAGATGAGGTGACTGCAAGACAGATACAGAGAAGATCCAAGGGCTACACTATAGTCCGAGATGTGCTGCACAAGAGAAGTACCACTGGCGTGCTGCAACGTTGTGTGGACCCAGCAGAAGGAGAAGAGATCCTGGTAGAGATACATCAAGGAGAATGCGGGCACCATGCCTCCTCTCGGGCGCTAGTCCAGAAAGCTTTCCGGCATGGCTTCTACTGGCTCACAGCACTGCAGCAAGCTGAGGACATCGTGAGGAAGTGCAATGGCTGCCAGATGTTCGCAAGTAAGATCCACATGCCTGCTTCCGAGTTGAAAACAATTCCTATCACCTGGCCATTTGCTGTTTGGTGTTTGGACATGGTTGGGCCTTTCCAGCCGGCTAGAGGCAACATGACTCACATCTTGGTCATGGTGGACAAGTTCACCAAGTGGATTGAAGTGAAACCTATTCGGAGGTGTGACGGGGCCCCGGCTGTGAAATTCGTGAAGGATGTGATCCTGAGATATGGCTACCCGCACAGTATCATCACCGACAACGGCACAAACTTTGCTGAGGGAGCAATGGTGCGGTTCTGCAGAGATAAGCATATCCGACTAGACGTTGCGTCAGTCGCGCACCCTGCTTCCAATGGGCAAGTTGAAAGAGCAAATGGCATGGTACTGGCAGGCATAAAGCCAAGGCTGATGGAGCCACTGCTGAAAACACCTGGGTGTTGGTTAGACGAGTTGCCAGCGGTGTTGTGGAGTCTAAGGACTACCCCTAACCGGTCAACCGGCTACACGCCATTCTTCTTGGTATACGGGGCTGAGGCCGTGTTGCCAATATACCTAGAGCATGACTCCCCCCGAGTAACCCTCTACACAGAGGTGGAGGCGAGAGAAGCTCGAGAAGACGACGTTGACCTGCTTGAAGAAGCAAGAGAGCTGACTCTGTCACGTTCGGCTATCTACCAGCAAAACCTGCGGCGTTATCATAGCCGAAAGGTGAACCCAAGGGTTTTCCGAGAAGGAGACATGGTCCTTAGGCTTGTGCAGCGCACAGCCGGGATGCACAAATTGTCTCCTCCATGGGAAGGGCCTTTCATTGTGAGCAAAGTGCTGCACAACGATGCTTACTATCTTGTAGATGTGCGCCCACCACAGGCGAACAGGGCAGATAAATCCGGAGAGGAAACCAAGCGCCCTTGGAATGTAGCTCTACTCCGTCATTTTCATTCGTGAGCAAAGATGTCTCTTCGACTTTGCTGCTGTCCGAAACCCGGCTTCATGGCAAGCAAGAGAACAAGCAAAAGGTCCATGAGCACAAGAAAAATTACTAAGGAAAAGAAGGGTGCAGGAACCGAGTAGGGTGTTTTTATTACTGTTCTGTGAATTGTCTTTCCGGCTAAGTGGTGGGCTGCGTTACTATGATTGTTTCTAAGCGGCTAAGTATTTGCAGCTCTACTCTTTAACTCTCGTGACTCGAATACCAAAAAAGCAACAAGTTGCGGGTAGAGCTGAGACGAAAAGGGAGAGTGAATAAGAAATGCAACTCGGGGACTCGCATGATAACGCAACTCGGCATCCAGCCCAGGTTGAACAAATTGATTAAGTTGGAAATAACAAAAGTGGGAATAAAATTGAGTAGCAACGGAATAAAATGGTCTGATACATCTGCTCCCGGCATCCCGGGGATCTGATAAGTGTTTGAGTAGGAAATTTGCAGGATGAAATCAAATTCAGGTTGATGGGGCGTTCTCGGTGCTCGCCTTGGTCGCTTCGCCTTCCTCAGTGGCCTTGGTGGCGTCCGCCTCTGCGCTGGCATCAGCAGTCCTCGCTCGCTCGGCGTCAGGCTCGGTGGCGAGCTGCTCAGAAGTAGCAGTGGCCACCGAGATGGGCGTTGTCGCGGAAGCAGAGCCGGTCTCGAGGGCGTGGGGGCGCACCGTGTCGTCGAGGGCGGCTCCTGAGGAGGTGCCGAACTCGAGGGCAGCTGTGTCGATCTCCTCGGCCTCTTCATCGCTACTCGCGACGACTGCGCCCTTCCCCTTGCCCTGGGGAGAATCGAAGAAGCCCAACTCGGGATCTATTTCTTCGTCCTCCTCCTCGTCCTCCTCCATCTCGGTGTCGGGTTCAGGGAGGCCATCGATGAAGGTTGCCGTATCCGCGCACTCCGCAACCTCATACGCAATCAGTTTGCGCATGGTCACGCAGCTGGGATCCATCTCCCACTTGGAATTGGCGCGCTTCCCGCGGATGACCTGCATGTTCAGATTCTCGTACCAGGAGGCGACGCAGAGCAGCATCAGATCAGCGCCTGCCCGAGCTCCCGAGGCGCGCCACTTCTTCAACTCGGCCTTCACATTGCGCAGCTTCAGAGCAAGGCCACCGATGGTTGTCGGCGCGGGATCTTCAGGCCAGAATAGCTTGTGAAGCTCGAAGCCGACGCGCACCAGGTCGGTGCCCACGCTGGCCAGGCGTTCGAAGTGCCCTCACATCACCAGCAGGCTATCCTCGATCTCGGCTCTAGTGTCCGCAGCCTCGCCCTTCTCAACACGAGCTGCTCGGGCCTTGGCCAAAGCTGGCGCGCAAGCGGACACGAGATCAGGGAAGATTTCTGCACAGAAGCAAGTGAGAAATTCAGTCACAGGATCCGAGAAGAGGCAGAACCGAGAAGAAGAGATGCAGAAAGAAGGAAACTTACTGTGAAGCTCGTGGCGCAGCTGCTGCAACTGGATTTTCCATTCCTCCTCATTGCAAACGTGCTTCTCCTCAAGCAAGCGCAGGCCATCCAGCTGAGTAAAGAGCCCAGCATTGCCTTCTTTCAGCACTTCGCACTCCTGCTCGAGGGATTTTATCTTGGCATTGAAAGTTGTCTCAGCCTTGGCCTTCTCGGCGATAACTCTGTCCCTCTCGGCGCCAAGGTCGAGAGCATCCTGGAGGGCCTTCTGCAGCTGGAGTTGCAGTTGCTCCATCTCTGTTGTGTGCTCCTTAACCAGCTCAACGGCCTGGCTGGACAACTGCTACTGAACCTCAGCAGGTTTAAGGCAATCCTGATGCTCGACAACAAACTTCTTATGATCTTCTGAAAAGAGCAAAGCATGGTTAGCAGAGAAGCAAAGGAAACAGACACAAGGGCAAACCGAGTAGACGGAGGTTTACCTTCAAGCTTCTTGATGGTGGTCTCGGAATTCGCAACAAAGGCACGGCAGTTCGAATGCTCGTCAACCAGGGCCTTCAGTTTCCCTGCAGAGTAGAAATGGTTAACGCAAAAAGCAATAGCGGGCGTAAACAAAAAACGCAAGAACCGCGTAAGCGAGAAGCGTACCTTCCACCTCGGACAGCCTCATGGTACTGTTCATGACTTCCTTGTCGGCTTCCTCGGCGCTCACCTTCTCCTTCTCAAGGGCGGCAATACGCCTCTTGGCAATGGCGTGGTTCCAGAGAAGTTGGCGGTGCAGGTTGGTCCGCTTCAGTACACTATTCTGAGAAGCAAAAGAAACAAGTGTGAGGCAAAGTATTTGAGATTCCACCCGAGAAGGCGGCTACTCGGAGGAGTGTCCGCCTACTCGGCCAGAATCTCGGGGACTGGGTGATGGATAAGGATAAGAAGAAGAGAAGAAAAGAAGTAGAGATGCAACTCGGAAAAGTTAAGTTGAGGCTTACCGCGTAAGACTGCTCGAGATCTTCTGCATTCTTGCGGTGCACGAACATCTTAGCAGCCAGAGTGGCAGAAGTGGTCGAGACGGTCATGGGTTTGCAACCCAAGTCCACCTTGTTCCAGTCCTGGCGCATATGGTCGATGTCGCCCAGATCGATGCCGTTCCAGTTGGGGTTGCCGAGAATCTTACTATCCCATTTGGCATCAATGAAGCCAATGAGGTCAAGTACCTGCTCAAGGCTCTGGGATGATATAGCCTGGTCTTGAGCTCCCCGAGAAGCAATGGAGACGGATCTGTCCTGGTTTGGGGCCGGGGGCCCGGAGTCCACCGCCAAGGCTTTCCTTCCTCTTGTGAGAGCAATCTTCCGGTCCTCGACGGAAAGGCCAATCTGGCGCTGTTGGCTGACCTTCACCATATAATCCGGGTAGAGGGGCTGATCAGCCATGGTAGCGGCGGCAGGAACCGCACTGGGATTGCGGATAACCAGCTGCCTGGACTGGCCAGCTGGTGTCGGCGGCGGCTTGTCGGCAGCTTTCTTCTTTGCCTTCTCTTTCTGAGCAGTTGGCTTCTCGATCTTCTGCGTCTCGGTTTCCCTCTTCTCGGTTTTCCTTTCCTCGGCTGCCTTCTTCTCGACTGCCTCCTTCAAAGCATCTAGGGCTTATTTCCTGGTTACTCGCCCGGCAGGAGGGCTGGCTGCGTCCTTGGTTTGTGGCACCGAGGAGGAATCTGGCGGTGCAGAGCCTTGATCAATGGGTGGCACCACGGACCCACCACTTTGTGCAGCATCTGGTTGCGCGCTACTCTGTGCAGCGCCTGGTTGCGCACTGCTCAGGGGATACTCCTCAGTCATGGCTGTATCTTCTACCCGCTGCTCGGCAGCGGGATCCTCTTGTCCGGCAGCGTCTGTGGCTGGCTGCTCAGGTTCGGCTTCTTGCCGCTCGACGGCGGCGTCATCATCGTGCATCTCCTGATCACGGTCTTGGTTCTCCTCGGCGGTGCTAGCCGGAGGAGAAGGGGGCCTGTCCTGGTGTGCGGCGTCCTGCGCCTCTGGATCGGCGCGGGACTGTTGCTCAGGCCCTGCTCGCGTGTTGGTGGTGTCGGCCCCATCGCCCTCGAGGTCGACAACATTGTCGACGTCGATGGCAGCTTGTTTCTTGGCCTGGTCAGGCGCGAGAGCAGCATCCGCGTTCAAGGGGGCTCTGAAAAGGAAATTGGAATCAAAGATAAGAAAAGGGCGGAGGAAAACAAGAGAAAACAATGAAGGAAAAGGATTGGGAGTCAACCGAGAAGAACGAAGCGAACTAAAACATGCAACCGAGAAGAAACTTACGCGGTGGTAGAGGAAATTGTTCGCCTCGTTCTCTTCACGACCGCTTTCTTAGTCGTCTTCTCGGTCACCTTCTTCTTCTTGGCGGGGGGCTCTAGGGCGCCGCTGCCGGTCCGTTTGCGAGTAGCTGGTGCAGCAACAGAAAGAGGATTGACCTCAAGGGCTTTCTCCTCCTCGTCCTCGTCATCATCCTCAGCATTTGCAGCATCTGTGAAATAGGGAGGAAGGAAAACACTTCAGAAACAGCAGGCAAAGGGCTTGTGCTTTTTGCAGAGCGAGAGCGCGAATTCAGTTACCTTCGAACTCGTCATCAGACCAGTCGCGAAGAGATGTTTCGGCAGGCTGCTTCTCTGTCGTAGGGGAGTGAGGAAGGTTGATCTGGTCTGCAGTCTCAAAAGAGGCCTTGTCGTCCTCCTCTCGGTCAGCAAACCAATTGCCTTCAAAGCGCTCACAGCTCTCCATAAGCTGGCGATTGAGGACCTGAAGAGCGGAGAAGTGTCACAAGTTAGCCGAGTAGCAGGAAGGTGTTCTACTCGGATAGGCGTGCAAACACAAAGCACACTAAGCCTAAGCAATTTTACCGAATGTTCTACTCGGAAAGGCGTGCAGGCATCAAGCTTTATTTCCAAGTAGGTTACCCGACAAGGCGTGCAGGCACAAAGCACACTAAGCCTATACAATTCTACTAAGTACTCTACTCGGTGCAGAATGCAATTGCTAGTTGCAGCCAAGAGAGAAGATTTTCTAATCGGATGGCAAATATCGAAAGCAGAATAAGGAGAACGTACCCGGGGAATCGGCTTCGTGCGGCTGAATGGGATGAACCCATACTGCCAGTGGTCACCGAGGCTTGTTGTCAGGATGGCCCGGGCGTGCACGGGAACATCCGCGTTGTCGAGCTCGATGGTGGTCGTTCTGGTGCAGTCGCGGGGGCCTCCCATATAGCACATCAGATGGCTGCGCTCCTGCAGAGGCAGCACGCGATTCTTGATCCAGCAAGCCACAGGATCATCACTCTTGAGGCCCTCGTTGATTAGAACACCGAGCCGCTCATCTATCGTTGGAGGGCTTCGCCTTCCAATTCTTCCCGGATGGAGCACGATTACTCCAAGCGGGCAGATTGATTCTGTCAGTTACCTGGCCTCCTTCCGTGGCGGGGATGTTATTGACGTAGAGGAAGGTCTTCTGCCACATCCGGACGGATTCCAAACCCTTGATGCGAGGGTGATTGGTCCCCGACCGCTGCACCATCATGGCGCAGCCAGTATCGGTTGCGCGGCTGCTGGCGGCCGCGCCATCCTTCTTCCCGGTGGTTTGCTGGCGGAGATGGAAATACTTCAACCAGGTATCCGTCGTGGGATGGATACCGAGAAAGGCCTCGCATACCACGGCGTGGTAGGCGAGGAAGACGACGGCATTTGGTGGCAAGTGGTGCATCTGGAGACCAAAGTGGTCCAGGAAGCGGCGGAGAAAGTCGAAGGCCGGTAGGCCGAATCCGCGCTCGAAGTGGGACAGGAAGACAACATGCTCGCCCTCCCGCGGGGTTGGCACGATCTCGCCCTCAGACGGCCGGCACTGAACACCAGAAGGAACCCTCCGGGTGTTCACGAGCCAGGCGCAGTCCTCGGCGGTGACGTGCGAACCAGCCCAGCCGGCGCGAGCAGCCATGGCAAGGGATGAGCGAATGGTGGAGAGTTGGAAAGATTGGGTGGAGGAAACGATTCCGCAGCGGCGCAAGGAGTTGCGCGGCGGCGGAGAGCGCAGCGGTGAAGAAGAAACAGGGCAGAGAAAAGGGAAAGTACGGAGGAGGAAGAAGGGGAAGTTACCGGTGGGGGTATTTATACCCTCGCCTCAGGCTACCGTTACCATCGGGGTAGTGGGATCGATCGTGGCCATGATTCCCGTGTGGTGGGGCCTGTGGCCGGATAGAAACGCACGCAAGCGCGGAACGCGCGCGTAACGGCCACAGTTGATCCCACGACCAGATCGTGGGATATTACTGCGCTTGATGGGACATGACGAGCCTGTGGGCCCGCTCCGTGAAAACTGGGCGCGTGGCACGTCGTGTCCTGGGCAACGAGACGTCGGGGTCGCGGATGCTTGGCACGTGTCCAGTTGCGACACGGAAGGCTGGATTGTGCTCTGCGCTGCAGAGGCACAAGAGGAGAAATTCTCTAAGTCTTTTTACTCGGTTACAGAGTAGAAAGCAGGTGCTATTCGGAAGACAGGAAACTCAAGGTACTTTTTGGAGTACTACTCGGAGGTCTTTTACTCGGCATCTTGAGGTTCAAGGGCTATGTTGCAAAGATTGGTTTTAAGCTGGCAGAGCCTAGTGAACGAGTTCGCAAGACTCAACCAGCTTCGGGGACTGCTGTCGGGGGGTTACCCCCGAGTAGGGTAAAGGCAAGTGGTAAAGGCGACTGTCAGAAGAGAGGTTTGGTCGAGTAGCCGCCTACCCGGTACTTGCTACCCGGTTGACTGCTACTCGGTCTTACCTCAAGATGACCAGAAGGAGATATCAATCAAGTTCTGTCCATTCGAGTAGAAGAGTTGGCCCGAGTAAAATTGGCGGGAACCTACTCGGGCCAGAAAGTCAAAGGAGCCATTCTGACACAGGATCCCGCGTATCCTGGGTCCGTACTTGGCAGTATTCGAACTACTGTTCATCTGGGACCGGCCTGCCTGACAGTGACAGCATGGAAGCAGGCCGTCGCAGGATAAGGGGGCCCTACTCTGTGTTTGGCACAGTGATACCAGTCTGTCCCCTTGTTTTGCCCAACGACTTTCCAGATGCAGCCAAGATTAGGAACCAAAGCTGTCAGCGGGAACCCGGAAGAAGGACGATGTGCACACTATGTCGACACTTGTCTAGGTTTGGACGTATCCGGTTGGGCACCAGGTATATAAGGTGCCCCGCCGCCTCCTGCGTGAGGCATCGCCACATCGCACGTTAGGATCGAACACTTGGTGACCTAATTCTTGACCTAGTTCATCACCTAGAGAGGAGAGTGGCTACTCGGTAGCAAGAACATTGTACTGTGGCTACTCGGTGAGACACCAGAATACATAGAGAAAGGCAGGAGTAGGGGTTTTACCTCCTCACGAGGGCCCTGAACCTGGGTAGATCGTGTTGTTTGCAGTGTTTACTTCGTACCTCACGCGGCCACTCGTCGCGTGATCCCTCCCCGAGCACCTCCAGCGTCCTTCGTCCCCACATCTTTAGCCATCCCATGGCATCTGCCGTGACACCACCACGACAATTGACAATCTTCAGACGCACAGTGCACGGTGTAGCGCCTGTTATCGCTCTTGTCAACTGCAAACGCACGTTCTACCTTAATGCAGTACGTCACAAGTGCATTTCTACACTCAGCCATGGAAGAAAAAATGCAACCTTCTTCCATAAGAGGGTTCTCAGGGTTCCATTCAACAGGTGTCCGGTCTTCCTCCTCTTCATCGTCACTGTCAGACTCATATTGGATTTCAGCCCGAGGTGTCCGTCTTAAATTCTGAATAACATCAGAATATAGCCTCTCTTCATCATCCTTAGAAATGCAGGCATCAACCTCCACTTCAACATGAACCCTTCTCCCAGTGGCCGAACTTGTCGAGCCACCACGTCGAGTTGGTTTTGAACTGTTCTGGCTAGAGTTGACATTACGACGTGATGGTCCTGCCACAGAAGATGAACCCGCCACCGTAGGTCCAACTGCCGGCACAGCCACATCATTTTGCAGCTTCACATAAAAATTCTCTGCCTCCTTATGCTTAGCAAACATGGTAGCGAGCTGTTCATCATTCCTAATTTGGATCCAATCTTTTCCCCCATCAAAGTATCTAAATTCCACTTCATCATGCAAACCCAAGGATATGGGCTGCAAATTATCTCCCCAAATTGTCTGAAACTCTAATTACAATCCATTTGGACCGGATAACTGAAACCTCCTTGGTATTTCTTCTTACCGTCTGCATCGACGATGTAGCGCTCCCTTCTAACGTTCACCAAGAAAGCAAACCGCAACTCCATCCTAACCCACGAAAACAGAGACGCAATCAGCTGCAAATCAATGGCATCCCATGTCGAATCGACAATTCAAAGCTCAGTACTTACCCAATGGGAACCCAATCGTGGACGCGACGTGTCTCCGGACCCAGGTCGCCGCCGCTCTCCATTTCATTCCTATCCATTTCGTCGAGCAGGTGGAGGGCAGAGTGGTGGAACGAGCGCCCCACCAGCGGCGTCGCAGGACGGCCCCGGCGGTGAAGCAGGTGGCACGCGGAACTGCCGTGGCGGTGCAGGTGGTGTTGGCGGCGCAAATATGTGCTGCTGGCTGCGACACAGGTGGCGGTGGGGTGGTGGCTGAGGAGCAGGTGGCGGTGGAGCAGGTTGTGGTGGCTGAGGAGCAGGTGGAGGATAAGGAGGAGAGAGATGATGGACGGGTTGGTACAAGGTGTACATGTGCGCTTCGTTGCCTATAAGAGATAGGAAGTGTACAAAGTATAGGGTGCGGAATGCAACTAGGATGGAACGAATCTCAAACTGACGATCAACGGTGCAGATAAGCCCGTGACACGTAACCCCAGGTGGAATTTCCGCGTCCCTCCAGCTGCACGCTACATCAGTTTCCGAGAAAATACTACTCCCTCCGTTCCATATTAGATGAATTTGAAATGGATGTATCTAGCACTAAAATTTGTCTAAATACACCATTTTAAAGCCATCTAATATGAAACGGAGGGAGTAGCTAGCTAGCCATGCATTTTGACAGCGCGCGAGCTGCCCGCAGAAAGAGAACAACTCACTTCTATCGCCTCTGACTAATTAATATTCCTGGTAGGAGTACTTTATGGTGTCGTACGTGCGCGCATAGAGTCAAACATGGCCGTGCGTGAAGCTGCCTCAGGCTACACGTATGTAGGTGAAGAACGGAAAATAATTATATGAGATCTGGTCTACAAATTTAGCCCCGTGAACCAACTCCATCAATTGACACGTGGCTAGAAAATAGAGAAAAAACAAAATCCGGTTATCTATTTTTAGATCTAAACCGTTTTCTGGCCACGTGTCAATTGCTGAAGTTGGTCCACAGGCTAAATATGTAGACCAGGTCTTATATAATTATTTTCTGTGAAGAACCGCCTGCAGACTGCAGTGTGAACCGGGCTAAACTTCTCCACATGCTACAATCCAAAAAAAATACTACATTCTCGAAATCCTGATCGGCCACCGGCGTGTAGTGCTACTTTACACCAAATAAGCGAATCCTTAACTTGATACTCCCTCCGTTTCTCTTTAGTCCGCGTATTAGATTTGTCTAAAGTCGAATTTGCTAAACTTTGACCAAATTTATAGAAAAAAAATCAACATTCATAAATACCAAATCAATAGCATTTGATTCACTATGTAATATACTTTCATATTATATCAATTTGATATCATAAATGTTGATCTTTTATTCTATTAACTTGGTCAAACTTTGCAACGTTTGACTTAAAACAATTCTAATACGCGGAGTAAAAAGAAACGGAGAAAATACTATGCAAGTACTCTGGACAGTATATTCCTCGCAAAAAGGTAGCAATGCTGTCGTACGTATAAACTTCTAAACCACTCACAAGCTCCGCATGCATGTTTTGCACGGAGACACGCGTCGAGGCAGACTGTTTGGCCCTCCAAGCTTCCGAGTTTGCTGAAATGCTGAAGATGATAGGATCACGTGTTTCCTCCCACGCACTAATAAATGAACTAGTGCCCCAGGAGCCCCAAGACGATTTTTTGCCGTCGGCACGCCAAAGAATGTCCACTCGTTCCCCACGACCTCAAATTTTGCCGAATTTGAGAAAAATTTCCGCTGGCGTCCCCAGCCCACACCCAACGCACCTGGGGGCTACTAGGGGCCCACCTGCAGCATCTATCCTCTATTTCCCCCCGTTGGCCCACCCACGTTGTAGCATCTGGTAAAATACATATGTATAGTATCTGCTATTCCCGGTGTCACCGATAGTCACTACTCCCTACGATCCATAAAAAGTGTCGCTGACTTTGTACAAAGTTTGTACTAGGTTAGTACAAAATGAGCGACACTTTTTATGGATCGGAGGGAGTAGTAGAAAACTGGCCTCTAGTCCCAGACCGTAAGGGGCTCTATTCCGGGATGGCCATCCGGGACTAGAGGCCCCCTTTTGTCCCGCCGATCCACAAGCCACGACTAGAAGGCAGCCCACGGGGAGCTCCCGGGGCGCTCTCGGGGCAGGACCTTTAGTCCCGGGTGGTAATACTACCTGAGACTCGACTTTTTTGTTTTTTTTTTTTTTTTTTCTTTTTATTTAGTCTCTATTATTTCTATATCTAATCATTCTCTCTTAATCTCAATTCTTATCATGGCACTGTACTTCTGGTAATACTACCTAACACTTAGCATGGCACTGTACTTCTCATTTATCAATGCGGCTGCAGTATCAGCCAGGGAAGTCCTCAGATACTGAAGCTGGAATTTTCCAATACACATTGCTATATGAATACGAATGGAATTTCCAATACACATTGCTATATGAATGTACACATGGATATATATATATTGCTTTCTATGCAATTTCAGCCAATATATATATATATATTATTGCTATATGAATGAAAACGGAATTTTCAATACACATTGCTATATATGAATACAAATGGATACATACACGTACATGTTGCTATCCGATACAATTTCTGATCCAATCAAAATAAGATCAAGGAGAAACATGGGAAAAGAGAAACAGAGGAGAAGATTGATCGGAGTGGTTACCTTGCCCATTGGAAGAGAAAGACACGCCTCTTGTGAGCAAGTCGGATGAGAGCCACGTGCTTTTGATCGGCCGTGTACTCAAGATCAAGGCCTAGAATACCCTTGCCATCCTCGCGAAGCCATTTCTTCAAGAGGTCGTGATAGGCCGGAACCCTCCTACTCTCGTTGGTGTATGCGACTTCAAGGTTCCGACCATGTGAGTCCACGTCCATAATCTCTAGTCCCATTGTGGAGAATCTGGAAGAATGAAGATAGGAGAGAAAAGAGGGAGAAGAGAGGCGCTCGACACTGTAGCAATGGAGCGTTTCTTTGTTTTGAAGCCTCCCCGAAGGCGGATCAACTTCCAAAGCGCGTGGGACACAAACGGTTTGGGCATTTAGTCCCGGGCCGTAACACCAGTCGGGACTAAATGCTCTCCGGCTAGGCGAAAGGTTGCCACAAAGACTATTAGTCCCGGGCCGTGTTACGACCCGGGAATAAAAGTATGCGAGGCGACGCGAACGGTTGCTAGAGGGATTTTAGTCCCGGGCCGTGTTACGACGCGGGACTAAAAGATTTCGAGCAAGGCGGGTCGTTGCCCCGCCCCCCTCTGGTCCCGGTTGGTGGGCTCATGGGGACTAGAGCTAAAAAAATGTTGGGGGTTTTCTACTAGTGAGCATACACATGAAAAAAAAAATATTCATAACAGTAGCATCATTCTACAACGTTGATTTAGTGGATATGAATTAAAATAGTCTTACAACTGGCATAGTCAACATGGACTAGCCCTAATAACAGAGTTCAAAGTAAACACAACGAAAACAAATCTTCAATGAGCTTCCTTCACTTCATGTGCCACAGGCAGACATGTTGGAATGTAAGCTCGAGATCCTAAACCATTACACATCATCAGAATGACCTGCATGTTGGAATATGCATCCCACATGGGAAATTCAGTACAAACAATGTACTGACAAGTGACACTTGTATGGTGGCATTTTGGAGGAATTAAACTAGCTACATGATATTTGGTTGGTGGAGTCTGGGGCTATTTGCATAAAGCTAGTTTTGTCCTATATTTGCAAATCATTATTAAAGCTTCGAAATCATTGTCCAATCATCATGGCTAAATCCACCATGGAGTTTGATAAAAAAAATTCATGGCTAAAACAACCATGAAGTTTGATAATTCATCATGGCTAAATCCACCATGAAGTTTGAAATATCATCATGGCTAAATCCACCATGAAGTTTGTTAATGGCATCATGGCTGAATACACCAAGTTCCTTATAAGGGGTTTCTACCATATTTTATTTCATTCAGAAAAGATGAGGAGATCCTTCAGCACCAACTCTGTCTAGTGGCTCCATTTTCCCATAGCCGGGGACTCAGCTAAGATCTTAGTTTTTCACTCTGCAGAGGTTGCGCACTTTCACCTTGAGACTCATCCTCCCCGAGAGAAGAATGAGACAAGATCTTTGGGAGGAGGGATTCAACCATACCAGCATGACTGGACGCTCCTAGAATTCTACCACCCAATATCATACAACAGGATGAACCCCCACAACTTACTCAATCTTGGCAGAGCCCATATTACCTCAAGGATGCACTAGAAGCTAACTAAAACAGTATAGACCTACAAATCTCTTTATTCCTGGGTGGCAATCCACAAGTGTACTCTGAGGTGACAACCCCCACATTCATGGCTAAATCCACCATGAACATGGTCCTGAGTAGCCACTCAACATAAACCATTCATACCAATCCACCTAGGTGTTTCATTGGGCTGTTAATTTTGAACTTTCATAAATAACACAACCCAAAATGTAGCATCAACAGTTGTGATAGTAGTCTAGTATAGCTAAACTAGTACCTTATAGGGGTTTCAGGTTGGCTACACACTACTAGGTGTTCTGAGCATAACATATACTTGGAAAATAGTAAAATCACCTATGATGCATACTACTGAAAACACTAATGCAATTGGAAAACAAAAGTGGGACATGAAGTATCACTTGCCTTGGTCACACCAACCAGCACACACACATTTGTCACAAGAGTTGTATTGGTCCTCTCCAAACTCTAGGCAAAAATAACAACACCAAAATAAACATAACACTCAACATGATCAAACATAGACATGTATGCATGCATGAATGCATCAACTTGTTTTCCACAAGGTAATTGGGGTAAAGGGATGTATTTGACCTCAATTAAGGTTATTTGGTGTGTGTGAGGCGCTGGTTAAGTTTTGTTTTTAATAAATTATTTAATTATTTCATTTTGAGGAGTTCATTAATAGGTGTTTACACTAATTAAAGTCTTACACCCACTTTTATGTTCTGTAATTTTTTTTCGTTGGTGTCTCTGGAGAGAGGACACAATTATCGAGATAACACATTTGGTTTGAATCAAAAATACTTTTTAGAATTTAAATTAGAGCCATAATACTAATTTGACCATTTTTACAATAGCAAGTGTGTGCACGATTCAAATTTGAGTTTCTATGGTTCCAGGGTGTTCTACATGTTCTAAGGAATCCGGAGATCACAACTTTATAGGATTTGGCCTTGTAGGACACAATCTATGAATTATTTTGTGTTTTTGAGCTGTTTTGGAAATTTAAATAATGTCCCCAAAACATCTATAGAACCTATGTTATATTTTTTCACAAATGAATAGATAATTTATGTAGCTATCAGTGGTATAAATTTTATTAAATTTGGATGTGTGTTTGATTAGTTATGGAATTTTGAAGTGGGTTTTTAATTGTGTTCAAAAGAAACAATTCAAATTAAACTTTAAAACAAATGGGGATTTCTGATTGGTCGGTACCGGTTCGTGCGGATTGGGTGCGAGGGCCGCACGATTTAAGTGGCGATGGACGGCTATGATTAGCGTGTACCGCTTCGCGAAAGTGAAAAGGAAGCAACCGTTGGATTTTGATCCAACGGCCGGGAACTAATCGCCCGTGTGCGAGCGGCTCCTGTACACTGGCAGCGCACCGGCGGCGGTGGCGCCATGGCCGGGGTTGAGCTTCTAAGCGCAGGAGAAGGAGAGGGGAAACATGTTAGGTACCTAGAGGTGGAGCGCGACGGGGCAGAGTGGATGACACGGGTTGGGGGCGGTGGCGCTTCCTGGTTTGAGCCGTGGTTCCTCGCCGGAGTTATGCCCGCGGCGATCTCCTCGGACGCAGATGGCGTGGCCTCTATGGCACTCCTTCGGCCGCGTAAAAGTGTCAGGGAGGTGCGCGTGGACGCGGCGCGGACGAATATGGAAAAGAGAGGGGGCAAGGGGGCGGTGGCTCACCGAAAAGCGGCAGGGTAGCCGGCGTCAGCAGCGGGATGGGAGCTCCGAATTGGAGTAGCCTGGCGGTGTGGGAGGTGCGTGTGCGTTGCAGAGAGATGCGGGAGGGTGCGGGGTTTTATTGGCAGGGGAAGGCGCCGTTACGGAGACGAGGGAGAGTGGGGGTGCAATGTGCAAACGGCGGCGGCGTCAGGGTCATGCGTGCGTGGGGCGGGAACGGTTGGAGAAGAAGACGCACACGTCCCCACCTGTTAGTGAGTGATAGAGAGGGGTAGCGGGCTCAGGGCGTATTCTGCTGTGGTTGGGCCGTCCCAACGAGTGCACGGTGCTTGCGCGAGCGAGAAAGAAGAGGGGAGGGAGAGAGTGGGCTGGTGGGCTGCTGCGAGAGAGGGGAGAGGAGAGGGGAAACGGGCTGGCCCGTGGGGGCTGACCTGTGGGGGGGTTTTCTTTCTCTTTTTTGTTCTTTTTTATTTCCTTTTCTGTTTTTAATTCCTTTTGTGTTTTTATTTCCTTTTATGTTTTTATTATTTTTAACCCAAACACACACTAAAATGAACCAAACCAAAGTAGAAGATATAGTAAAAATATATTTGCAAAGTTTAGACTATTTTAGGTGTTTTGGTACCTTAGCAAAATAAAAATAATTTTTAGTATAGAGAAAATAGGGTGTGGTCCTTAATGGTAATATTTTTAGTGATAAATACATTTAGGGTTTTGGGTCTGTGATGTTTGAATTTTTAAATGCTTCTTTGTGTAATAAAACCATGAGGTGATGTATGCATGCTGGTTTTTGAGTTTTGAAAATTCTGGGATGTTACAGACTAACCCCCTTAAAATGAAGCACGTCCTCGGGCTTCAGAAAGGCTAGCAAATAGGTGAGGGTGATCTTCTCTAAGCTCTTCTTCACGTTCCCACGTTGCTTCTTCTTCGGTGTGGTGATTCCACTAAACCTTGCAAAACTTGATGGTCTTGATACGGGTGTTTCTTTTAGCTCTTTCTAAAATCTTGATGCATTTCTCTTCATAGGTTAGGTCACTTTCTATTTGTACTTCCCCCAGGGGTACTGTATCTCTCAAAGAAGATTCTGCCATTTCAGGATGACATTTCTTCAGCTGGCTGACTGATACGTCATACACGTATCCTTAATTTCTAATGTTGCATGTTGTTTTCATGTTATTTCGCACATGTTTGCTATACACTTTATGCCATTTTTATCCATTTCCAAGACTAACCTATTAACAAGATGCCATAGAGCTAGTTCCCTGTTTTCTGTTGTTTTTGTTTCAGAAAAGTTGTTCTGGAGATATTCTCGGAATTGGAAAATTCAAAGCCCGGAAGTCCTAGAATTCCCGAAGATTCCACGGAGTCCAGAAGAGACCCGGAGAGGAGCCACACCATAGGGCGGCGTGCCCCCTGGCCGCACCTGGGGGGGTGGTATGGGTCCCCAGGTGCCATCTGCCATCGCTTTTTCTCCTATATAACCCTCTGGCATATCAGCCCTAGCAATATACCACTTTTTCCCGAGAAACACCTGAGGCCTCCGTCATCGTCATACCAAGATTGGGAGGGTTCTGGAGCTCTCCCCGGCACCCTATCGGGAGGGGCATTCATCACCGGAGGGGTCTACACCACCATGCCCTCCTCCGAGGTGATGTGTGAGTAGTTCATCCCTGTATACTAGGGGTAGCAGTAGCTAGATGGTTGTGTCCTCTAATTTATGCCTCATGTTTAGATCTCGTGAGCTGCCTCACATGATCGAGATCATCTTTATGTAATGCTACATGTTGTGTTTGCTGGGATCCGATGAATATTGAATGCTATGTACTGATTACCAATCTATCATGTTATCTTCATGCATATGTTATTTATGATATTTCATGCTCTCCATTATTAGTAGATGCTCTGGCCAAGTACATGCTAGTAACTCCAAGGGGGAGTATTTATGCTCGATAGTGGGTTCATGACTCCTTTCATATGTGCTCGAGTGACAGAAACGTAACGGATGGAGGATGTGTTGTTGCCATTAGGAAGAAAAAAATGCTTTGTCTAAGGATGATTCTATGGTTTACATTACACATTTTGCTTAATGCAATTATCTCTTGCTTGCAACTTAATACCCAACGTTTGTTTGGATGATATTCGGAAGGTAGATTATTAGTCATAGATGCAGTTGGATGACGGTCTATGTATCTTGTTGTAATGCCCGCATGAATCAAATAGTAATCTTTATGTCTTGCATATGCACTACAGTGCAACCTTCATTTTTGTCAATTTCCTAGATGTAATTTGTTCACACATATGTTATTTATCTTTCACGAAGAGACACCACTAGTGAACTGGGGACCCCGGTCGATTTCCTCATAATGATAATACAAGCATTTTTTCCACTGCTCTCAAACTGCTCCTACTGTTTTCATATTGTTTTCCACACCATAAGTTTAACCTCTTTGTGTTTAGCAAAACCGGTGAGATTGGCAGCCTCACTGATCCGTTGGGTCAAAGTGATTTGATTGTGTTGTGTAGGTTCGACGTTGCTGCTGAACCGGTAGTGCACCCTGCCATCTCAGCTGTATCAGCCTTCTGAAGTTACTTCTTTCTTATTACTGGTCGATTAAACCTTGGTTTCTTTCTGAGGGAAAAATGCCGTTGTGTTCATCATACCTTCATGTTGGGGTCTCCCAACGAGTGCAAGATCTTCACCATCAAGGCTATTTTCTGGCGCCGTTGCCGGGGAGGAAGAGAATTTCTGCAAGGGGGTCTCTCTCTTCCAATCTCTTTACTTTGTTTTAGTTTTTCTTAGTTTAATTTATTTTTTCTTGTTTATTTCTCTATATCAAAAACACACAAAAAATAGTTCTTATTCCAGTTGTTATTTTTGGTTTATCATGCTTGCTATCAATGTTTGATCTCTTTGAAACTAGATCTTATTGGCAAGATGGGTTCACGGAGGATCAACAAAAATATTATAAGGAACACCGCTTGTCACAAAAAGGTACACTTATGGGAAAAAATTATTAAATTGCATGACTATGCTAGAAACTTGTGCTCTACTTATAATGTTACTTATTGCTTTGATAAATCTCGCTCCTGTAGAAGGTATAAACACGTCCATTTTCAATGTGAGTGTAATGATGATGTTACCACATCTTCTTATGTTAAGGGAAATTATGAATTTTATGATGTGGAACAAATTGAGGAATTTATTGCCTAGAAGGTTGCATTCGAAATGTCCTATTTACTTGAAAGTATTGATGATGCACCTTATAAATACGAGATTTATTCTATACTCGAATATTTCTTTGATAATTATAAGGATTGTAATTACTATATACTTTATTATCTTAATATATTATCTCCCCCCAAAGAGAGAGACTAATGCCTTGCAGGAACCTATGGAATAAGAAATTGCTGAAACTGGAAGTTCATTGGATGAAAAAGAGGAGGAGAGTGATGATCAAGAGTAGGAAGAATGGAGCTACCCATGTCTACCTCCCAATAATAGTAACTCTTTAACTCATAATTGTGATGATCCTATTGATTCTTTTGAAATATCCCTTTTTGATGAAGTTGATACTTGCTATACTTGTGACCTTGATAGTACTATGAATGAAACTTGCGAGAATGAAATTGCTACTATTATTTATGATAACCCATGCTAATTTGATAAATCCTATGATTTCTCACTATTGATATGCATGATAATGAGGAAGTTTTCTTAGAAAATTTATATGATAATGCACTAGATGACGATCCTATGTTACTTGATGTTATAAATTATAATGCTACTGAAAATAGGATTGCTATAATGTTTCATATACCTTTTAAGAGTTACCAATCATCTTCTATTGCTAAAAGTGCGAAGGAAGAGGTCTTTAGTTTCAATTTTGATCCCACTGTTTTTTAGCTTGATATGAATTGTGTGCTTTTAGACCATGACAAACATGCTTTATGTGATAATTATGTTGTTGAGTTTGTTCATGATGCTACTGAAAATTATTATGAGAGAGTAAAAATATGTTTGTAAGAATTTTTATGTTACTAAAACACCTCTATTTTTGTTGAAAGTTTTGAAGTTGCTCTTGCTCTACCTTCCCATGATTTCTAGTTTGAGCTTCTTCAATTTATTTCTTTACAAGATTCCTATGCATAGGAAGTGGGTTATAATTTTTTTTATACTTGATTCTTGATGCTCTCTTTTTCTTTAATTCATATTTCTTATGTGAGCATCTTTTTCACTTGAAAATACGTGAATCCACTTTTCTAGGTCTAGCTAAAAGGCGTTAAGAAAAGCACTTCTTGGGAGATAATCCATGGGTTTTTTTTGCTTTGTTTTTCCTCTATTTTCTTTGATTCAAGGGGATGTATACTTCTGTATAAACTCCTTTGTATCTTTATTTTCATGAATTAGTTGTGCCAAGTAAAGTTTCTGACGAAAGTTGGAGTTGGTTTTGGGATTTCTGCGCAGGAAACAGATTTCCGCTGTCCATCTAAAAAATCGTGAAAAATCCAGAAAGATCAGAATGAATTGAAATTTTTTGTGCTTATTACTCAGCTAATTACGCAACTTTATTGTCATTTAAGTTTTTTTATTTGATCAGTGTAAGTGCCCCGAAAAAATTCGTCTTTACAGAATGTTCTAGTTTTGGCAGATTTTGTCATTTTCTTGCATTTGCTCTTTTACGATGTCATGTGGATTTCTTTGCTTCACAAAACATCAGTGGCTGTAGATAATGCTTCAAAGTATCAAGAGCACTTGTGCCAATACATAACCCAAGGATTTTTTATTTTTCACTAACCCTCTAATGTGAATTACTCTTTGAGTGTGGTGTGAACGAAGTTTTCAAGGGTCAAGAGAAGATGGTGATATATGTGATCAAGAAGAGTGCAAGGTCAAAGCTTTGGGATGTCCCCGTGGTTCATCCCAGCAAATTTTAAGAATAATCAAGCATATAAGCTTGGGGATTACCAAGGCATACCCTTCTTCATCATCCATTTATCAGATCACTTCTAGTGAAACTATATTTTTATTTAGTGACATCATATGAAATTTACTTGGAGCGTTTGTTATTTTTAGTTTGTAGGGGAACCTGTGGCTGGATTGAATCCTTCGCGATGGAAATGTACTTGCTGCAATAATATCATTGGAACCTAGCATCCTTCTTTTGGAGAGAGACACGCTCCGCTTTTTCGTTTGAATACTAATTGTGCTCGTATTCTTAGTTTTTCTTCTAGCTGTTGCGAAAATTCTTGTTTAGCTTTTGTTTTCATTGCATCTCTTATTCAGAGCTGTTAGTTTTAGTAGTGTTATGTGAGTACTCTCATGTTTTCTTGCTGTATCATTTAGAGAGTTTTTGTTAAAGCATATTTTGTATGGTGCTTGTTGGGAAAAGAAACTGCTACATTTGGTAAAAAATATAAACGATGCAAATAGAAGCTTGTATGGACTGTGGCTACACTTTTTCAGATAATGCTATATGTTATTTAAATTCTAAATCCTAGTGGTTATTGAGTAGCACGATTTGTCTCAAATAGCTGAGAGTGTTTAATGTGCCATTGAAAGAATCATGAGTTGTTCTTGTCATATTGAAGCATAAATTTGTGGTATTCTCCTTTGAATGTTTTATTTGGTTGACTTGGCGCATGCTCACACCATATTTATGACTACGAACCAGTCACTAAAAGCCTCCATGCTCATTTATTTTTTGAACTAGTGGTACCACTTATGCTTTGATTAATGATGTTTATGTCGCTATGCATGATTATAGCCATTATTGCTCTCCTGACTTGTCGCTCCTTGTCTTTTGCTAGCCTCCACCTATACTGAGTATGAGCTCTACTCGTGCAAAGAAACTCCCAAAAACCAAAGTATGCCAAATGTGTCCATCATACCTACCTACATGTGGTATTTAATTGCCACTCCAAGTCAATTGCTCATGTGTTACCTATAAAACTTTCAAAATTACTCCTGTTTTGTGTTCCTGTTTTTGCTCATGAGGACATAAATAGAGAATTTTATCTCACTTGTTGATTGCACTTTACACCCTGTACTAGTGGCTTCATCCGCTTATCAAATTTATAGAAGAGCTGGCAGCGGGGTGCGCAGCCCAAATTAATACAAAACAAATTCTCTTCACTATTTTTTCCCCTGATTTATAAGTCAAAGCATAATTGTGTAAACAAAAAATAAAGACCTTCTACACCAGTTGCGTCCTTCATATGGGAGCCGCTCTTGTGAAGTCTAGTTGGTTTGTGACGTACTATATTTTCTGTTTACCATTCGTTGACATAAACATACACCTCCCTAAAAATAGACACTCCTCCACGGTATGTGATTGTTGGCAGGCACCCGGGGATTCGGTTAGCCATGGTTTGTGTAAGATGGATGGGAGGAGTGTCAAACAGTTTATACCTCTGTTTAATAAAATAAAATCTCTAGGACATGAGTTATCCATGCTTCCCCCTGTGAAGGGCCTTTATTTTACTTTTATGTTGAATCTCCATCTTCTAACTTTATGCACAGTTGAGAGAGCATAGTTGCCATTCTGAGTTTAATGTGCATTTGTCCCAGAAACATTATTAATTGATTCATGATGTGTTATTTCTTGTTTCCAAATGATTTGTTCTAGTCTTCCTCATAAACTTTGAAGGTGTCCTGGCATTTATGTTTTGCTCCACTCTTCAGGACTAGCGAAATATCACTTGGCCATGCTTTCTCTATACTTGAAACAAACGTATAACTTTGGACATTAGGTTAGGGTGAGACAAGGGTAGCATGCATTGTTATTCATGATCTTTTATTTGTATTACTTCTCATGATGCAAGATGATTTCTATGATTTATTATTAAAGTTTTATTTATCATGCTTGTGTTTAAAGTACTAGGATCTCAGCTTACATACACTTTTGCAATATTGATGATCAAACTTATGTTGGTAGCATGTCACCTCAGAGTTATGTGTTTTTATCGTTTAACTACTCAAGGACGAGTAGGAACTAAGCGTGGGGATCATCATAAATGTATCCTTAATATTTGATGTTCCATGTTGGTTTCATGTTATTTGCTACATGTTTGTTGTACACTTTATGCCATTTTTATCTATTTACGAGACTAACCTATTGACAAGATGCCATGGAGCTAGTTCCCTGTTTTCTATTGTTTTTAGTTTCAGAAAAGTTGTTCCGGAAATATTCTCGGAATTGGAAAATTTGAAGCCCGGAAGTCTTAGAATTCCTGAAGGTTCCACAGAGTCCCGAAGAGGCCCGGAGAGGGGGCCACACCATAGGTCGGTGCCCCCTGGCCACGCCTGGGGGTGGTGTGGGCCCCTCGTGAATCCACCGCAATCGCCCTTTCGCCTATTTATTTCTCATGATACCTCAACCCTAAAAACATACCACTTATTCCCGAGAAACACCCAAGGCCGATGATACGTCATAAACGTATCCTTAATTTCTAATGTTCCATGTTGTTTTCGTGTTATTTCCTACATGTTTGCAATACACTTTATGTCATTTTTATCGATTTCCGGGACTAACCTATTGACAAGATACCATAGAGTCACTTCCCTGTTTTCTGCTGTTTTTAGTTTTAGAAAAGTTGTTCTGAAATTGGAAAATTCAAAGCCCGGAAGTCTTAGAATTCCCGAAGGTTCCACGGAGTCCCGAAGAGGCCCGGAGGGGGGCCACACCATAGGGCGGCACCACCATCGCCCTTTTGCCTATTTATTCCCCCCGATACATCAACCCTAAAAATATACTACTTTTTTTCGAGAAAC
Source organism: Alopecurus myosuroides (assembly GCA_028641055.1). Classification (NCBI taxonomy): domain Eukaryota; kingdom Viridiplantae; phylum Streptophyta; class Magnoliopsida; order Poales; family Poaceae; genus Alopecurus; species Alopecurus myosuroides. The sequence goes on along the minus strand of CM054057.1, from coordinate 200,745,816 downwards.
ACCTGAGGCTGCCCTTATCGTCATCCCGAGATCGGGAGGGTTCTGGAGCTCTCCCCGACACCCTGCCGGGTGGGAAATTCATCACCGCAGGGGTCTACACCACCATGCCCTCCTCCGAAGTGATGCGTGAGTAGTTCATCCCTGGACTATGGGTCCATAGCAGTAGCTAGATGGTTGCCTTCTCCACTTTATGCCTTATGTTTAGATCTCGTGAGCTGCCCTACATGATCGAGATCATCTTTATGTAATGCTACATGTTGTGTTTGCTGGGATCCGATGAATGTTGAATGCTATGTCTTCTAATTATCTTGTGTTGATATTATTATCAGTATTCGATACTGGGTTATTAATAGCATTACTATACCTTCCCTATTCATTGCGGGTTGGTTATTTCTCAGTACGGGTTTAGCTTATGACGTGTTTGGAAGTCCTCGGCTCACACGAAGTTCCACTCTCCTCTGTCTCACTCAAGTGAATTGGTTTCGAGAGCATTCCGCCACGTTTTGGCGACTTTCACTTTCAACCCAATTCACCTCCTACGTGCCCTTTACGCCCAGTCATTCCGAAAAACACTTGCCCCCCCCCCCGTCTTACCGCGGCTGCTGGCACGGAGTTAGCTTGGGCTTCTTCCTCGAGTCACACCAATTCCAATCAGAGGAAGGAAGTCGGCTTTAGTTGCTCGCCCGAGCCTCCTGGGCTAATTCAAATCATATGCTCCATGCTCTTGCGGGTTTACTCCAAGAGCATGGAGCACGCACAAGCACTTCACCAAAGGGGACCAGCACTTCTACTCCTCCACCGAGGAGCCGTTCTTGCAAGAAGCAAGGGATGTCGTGAACGGTGGGAGGTCACTATCATGTTATCTTCATGCATATGTTATTTATGACCTTGCATGCTCTCCGTTATTAGTAGATACTCTGGCCAAGTAGATGCTAGTAACTCCAAGAGGGAGTATTTATGCTCGATAGTGTGTTCATGCCTACTTTGCATCTGTGATCGAGTGACAGATGAAGGATGTGTTGTTTCCATTAGGGAGAAAACAATGATGTTTACTTCGTTTACATTACCCACTTTGCTTACTTCGATTATCTGTTTCTTGCAACTTAAATACCCAACATTTGTTAGGATGATATTCGGAGGGTGGATTATTAGTCATAGATGCTGCTGGATGACGGTCTATGTATATTGTTGTAATGCCCGCATGAATCACATAGTAATATTTATGGCTTGCATATGCACTACGGTGCAACCTTCATTTCTATCAATTTCCCAGCTGTAATTTGTTCACCACACAAGTTATTTATCTTTCACGGAGAGACACCACTAGTGAAATGTGGACCCCGGTCCATTTTTGTCGGGGGGTTACCCCCGAGTAGGGGTAAGGCAAGTGCTAAAGGCAAGGTCAAGGTGCTGCTTGACCGGGTAGACAGCTACCCGGGTACTTGCTACCCGGTAGGTTTCTATCTGGCCGTATACACCAACGGCCAAGAGGAGAAATCAAGGAAGTTATGTTTGTTAGAGTAGAGAAGTTGGTCCGAGTAGAGGGATTGTGATCCTACTCGGGCCAGAAGTCAATGGAGCCGTTCTGACAAGGGATCCCGCGTATCCTTCGTCCGTACTGGCGTGCAGTTCAACTTACGGAGCGCGTGATTATCCGCGCTACGGCGTGGCTACAGTGCGGTAGGCGCCTGTCAAGTCCTGTCACTGACAGAGGGGACAGGACAGGTCTAGGGGCCTACCCTATCTCACTGACAAGGTGGACAGGTCCCATCCCGAACGGTGGGACGACTTCCCGCACCCGCGTCAGCGAGAAGCCGGAGGCGTGCTCTGTTCTGCAGTATGCCTGTCCCATCAGTCGTACCTTATAGTCTTTTTCTATTCGGCTGGGCACCAGTATATAAGGTGCCCTGCCTCCTCCTGTGCGAGGGACGTTGCCTCACGTTGCATTACTTCACATCCTTACCAGAGACAACACTAGAGCTAGAGAGAACTGCTGAGTGGCTACTCGGCCAAGAGGCATACTTTGTACTGTGGCTACTCGGAAAACACACATATAGAGAGAAAGGCAGGAGTAGGGGTGTTACCTCCACACGAGGGCCCTGAACCTGGGTAAGATCTATTTGTTTGCAGTGCTAGAGACATCCTACACGTGGCTACTCGCCGTGTGATCCCTCCCTGGATACCTCCAGCATCCATCGGCCCCAACACTTTAGCCACCCCATGGCATCTGCCGTGATACCACCACGACAATTTTCCTCATACTGATAATACACACATTGCTTCCACTGTTTTCACACTGCTGCTACTGCTTTCATAATGTTCTCATATTGTTTTCCACACCATACGTTTAACCTCTTTGTGTTCCGCCAAACAGGTGAGATTGGCAACCTCACTGCTTCGTTGGGGCAAAGTGATTTGATTGTGTTGTATAGGTTCCACGTTGCTGCTGAACCGGTAGTGCGCCCTGCCACCTTAGCTGCATCAACCTTCAAAGATTGCTTCTCCTCCTACTGATCGATTCAACATTGGTTTCTTTTCTGAGGGAAAACTTGTCGCTGTTCTCTTCACAGCGTTTCTCTTGGGGTTTACCAACGTCCATTACACCATAAAGTTTTCTGGCGCCGTTGCCAGGGAGGAAGAGAATTTCAGCAAGGGGAGTCTCTCACTTCCAATCTCTTTACTTTGTTTTAGTTTTCTTAGTTTATTTTATTTTGTTTTGTTTCTCTATATCAAAAACACACACACAAAAATAGTTCTTATTCTAGTTTTAATTTTTCTCCTGTTTGTAGTCTTGCTAATATGAGTACTCCTGTTCCTTTTACCATGTCACATGAGGAAATGATTTCACTTTCAAACAAGGGAGTGATGAGAGTTTTAAGGAAGCTAGAGTTTTTTTATTCCTATTGCAAAATTGAACCTAAAATGACTCTAAGCATGTTTCTCCGTAGCTTTTATTTTTGTCTCGTACTTTGCCATAGATATGCTTTGGATACTGTGTTAGGCGGAGTTTCTCCATTGTGATGGAGATCAAGCTTTTAATGCCATAAAAAAATCAATTGCGGCCTATAGCTCACCTAGTAGCTTTGATAAAGCCTTTGCAAGCATTTATGCTAGATTGAACACTCTTGAGTCACACGTGTCTTCTTTAAAAGAAGGATATAACCGTATGCGTGAACACTTTGAATATGTCCCGAAAAATTCTGAAGCTTCAAATATGATTCCTCAAGGTTGAAATAGATGGTGAAACTTTTAATGCTCATTGCAATATTATGTTTGAATTTTGTCTTCTTCCTAAAGAAATTTATGAATCTTTGAGTACTTGGAGACTTTCTGAGGGAGGTGAAGAGATACATCTCACTAATAACACCACTATATTGACTGTTGGGATAGTTGAGGGGATATTTACAAAAATCTTAGGAAGAATGGTATCCACTGATTACATTGTTATATAATGTGTAGGAGAAGGCCAAATTACCCTTGGAAGATCTCTACTTAAGCTCTTGGGGGCAACTATTGAATTGGGGAAAGACACCATGCCTTTAACCTCCAAACCATGGTCCAACCATCACTTCCCCAAAGGTAAGAATAAGGGTAAGAAATTTAAACGTAAGCCTTGTCACATTTTGAATGCTTCTTCACTTGAAAATACGTGAATCTACTTTTCTGGGCCTAGCTAAAAGGCGTTAAAGAAAAGCACTTCTTGGGAGATAATTCATGCTTTTATTTTTGCTTTGTTTTTCTCTGTTTTGTTTGAGTCAAGGGGTTGTATACTTATGTAGCAACTCATTTGTATCTTTATTTTCATGTTTTATTTGTGCCAAGTAAAGTTTCTGACGAAAGTTGTAGTTGGTTTTGGATTTCTGCGCAGGAAACAGATTTCAGCTGCCCACCATAAATAATCGTATAATTCACAGAAAAATCGAAATGACCTGAAACATTTTGTGTTTATTCCTCAGCTAATTCCGAAATATTGTCGTCCTTTATATTTTTTTATTTGAGCAACGTAAGTGCCACGAAAAAATTCGTCTTTACAGACTGTTATGGTTTTGGTAGATTCTGCCATTTTTCTTGCATTTGCTCTTTGACGATGTCAAGTGGATTTCTTTGCTTCACGAAACATCAGTGGCTGTAGATAATGTTTAAAATTATCAATAGCACTTGTGCCCATATAGAACCCATGGATTTTTTATTGTTGCAGTAACTCTCTAATGCAAATTACTCTTTGAGTGTGGTGTGAAGAAAGTTTTCAAGTGTCAAGAGAAGAGGGTGATATAATGTAATCAAGGAGAGTGCAAAGTCAAAACTTGGGAATACCCCCGTGGTTCATCCCAGCAAATTTTAAGAATACTCAAGCATCTGAGCTTGGGGATACCCAAGGCATCCCCTTCTTCATCAACAATTTATCTGGTCACTTCTAGTGATACTATATTTTTATTCGGTCACATCATATGAAATTTACTTGGAGCGTCTTTTATTTTTCATTCAGTTTTCTTTTGTTTTCCTTGCTGCAATAATATCATTGGAACCTAGCATCCTTGTTTAGGAGAGAGACACGCTCTGCTTTTTCATTTGAATACTCGTTATGCTCGTATTCTTAAAAAAAATTTCTAGCTGCTCCAAAAATTCCTATTTAGCTCTTGTTTTTATTGCATCTCTTATTCATACATGTTAGTTTTAGTAGTTTTATGTGAGTACTCTCATGTTTGCTTGCTGTATCATTTAGATAGTTTTTGTTAAAACATATTTTGTATGGTGCTTGTTGGGAAAAGAAACTGCTGCCTGTGGTAGAATTTATAACGATCCAAGTAGAAGCTTGTATAGAATGTGGCTAGAATTTTTCATATCATGCTAGATGGTATTTTAATTCTAAAGCCTAGTTGTTATTTTGTAACATGATTTGTCTCAAATAGATGAGACTATTTAATGTTCCATTGAAAGAATCATGAGTTGTTCTTGTCATATTGAAGCATAAATTTTTGGTGTTCTTCTTTCAATGTTGTAGTTGGTTGACTTGGCGCATGCTTACACCATATTTATGACTACAATTCAGTCACATATAGCCTCTATGATCGTTTAGTTTTTGAACTTGCGGTACCATTTATACTTTGATTAATGATGTTTTTGTCGATATGCATGATAATGGCCATTATTGTTCTCTTGATTTGTTGCTCCCAGTCTTTTGCCTAGCCTCCACCTGGAAGGAGGGACTACTAGTCATCGTGGCGCAGACGCTGATAATTATGTTGGGGCACTGGGCGGGATTGATGCCGGGTGGCTCAGCGTGATGGAAGATCAGTGATGCAGCATGTACTGAGTCTGAAGCTGGCGCGCCGATTCTGCAGGGAGGAGTACTACATCAGAATTTCTCACACAAGGCACTCAAAAGTGCCACCAATTGATAGTAAAGTACCTTCAAAGAACTTTCGAGACACAAAATAAAGTTCTGGAAATCGTGCTGGCGTTTTACGGTACATCAAATGAATATGGGGCGTCCATTGGGCCAAATCGGACGGCTCCTATCTATTTTACTACAAGCCTCCCGCGTGTAGTAAATCCGGTCCTGAGGGGCATTTTCAGAATTATACATGGATTTGAATATCCCGCCTTCAGTTTCGAAGGATATTTTAGGAATTTCACATAGACCGAAGAAGGGTGCGACGGTGTTTACACTAGTTTCATTTCGATCCCCTAAAAAAAATTCATTTCGATAGACGTTTTCCTCTACCCTCTCATTCAACGGCGCCGACACTATAGTTTAGGGAAGCTCCGCCGACTCCCCATGTAAGCGACGCGCACCGGTTCCTCGCGGCCGCCTCCAATAACCACCACCCGCGCCCCCACACCCGCGCCCCCACGCTATAAATTTCTTTGTTGTACTGGGGCGTGAGATCGAGCCGCGCCGGGTGCAAATGGGCGGGTAGTGAAGGTTGGCAGCATAGGTTAATTCGCGAGTGAAAAGGCGACGGCGCTGGCCGGCGGGGACTGAGGGCGCTGGCTCCAGTCGGGCGGGGACTAAGGGCGGTGGCGCAGTTGGACGGGGACTGAGGGCGGCGGCGTAGTCGGGCGTGCACTGAGGGAGGCGGCGCAGTCGGCAAGGGACTGAGGGCCAGGTGGTGGCGCTGTCGGGAGGGGACTGAGGGTCAGGCAAAAATACATCACAAGTGATTATCTCTCTTGATTGGCTAAATTAGGTCAAATATACTACCTGGTCTACATGATTAATTGCGTAGTATATAGCTATTGTAAACTAAGTAAATTGTCTATAATACCCACTAATTATTTTCGGAAATATGTAAATGGGATGTGGCCCATAACTAGGCCGATTAATCCGAGCCGTTGGATGAGGCCATATACTACACAACCATTTATTTAGTACGATGCACCATAAATTTCCCTTACAAAAAGGTATGATATTGTACAAGTATATTCTAAAATATTTAATTCAGCATAATTCATAAATATATTCAGTATATTTTTCACATGAATGGATTTTAAAAATAAAGAGGAGTAACCCATGGCTCCATACTCCTCATGGACTTATGGGCCGACCACCCTGGCGATTGTGTCAAGACGACGTGTAGAGGGGTAGAGGCTGGGGAAACGGGGCGGGGACCTAGCGTCCGGCGATGGCGTTTGAGGGGATGGGGAGTGTGGCGCGTGTGGGGGAGGGGACGAAGAGGAGGAGGAGGAGGAGAAGGGGAGGGAGAGCCATGTTATTGTAGGAGAAGGCGGAGGCCCTTCACCGGCCAACGATCCCCCAGGGATAACGAGGATGAGACCAGCGGGAGAAAATGGGGAGCTGAAGAGGGGCGTAGCGTTTCGTAGTGTGGTATTTTGAAAAATGAAAATCTATTGTTATAGGTTTCGAAAAATTCTGAAAAAATACCTAGACGTTTATAACAATGACTTATATACCTGTCAAAACAATAAGTGAAAAATATTTTGTATTTCATGCTCTGTAAAAATGATAAAATTCTAAATCTGGGATGGTGACCGTGACGGATTGAAGAACTTCCAAAATTTTCTATTTCGTGTAGGCTTGAATACAAACTATCTCAACTTGAAAATTTGCAGAAACTTAGAACATGTTATCGTCAACATCTAGGATTTCTCGAAAGATTTTTCAAACTTTAAAATGGTGATTTTAAAAAAAACCGGGTTACATGTAGACTGTGGTACAACGTGACTTTTTGAGGTGAAGAGAGGTTTCCTTGCGTTCTTTACCGTTGGTTCATTACTATAGCCTGGTCGACCTCTACTTTCCTAGAACGTGGTCGATTTTTCAACCGTGTGATTTTTTTGAGATTTGTGTTCACAAGGTGGTGTGGAGCTATGGTGACGATGGAGTCAAGAATGGACGGGCGCGGATGTAGTGAGGACATGGAGCAAGGTCAGTGCACACGAGGATGGTGATCATGGTGCGAGGGCTAGGGTTGGAGGGTAAGGGGAACCGGATTAAGCGGTGCACATTCTAAATTTTTGATATTTTCCTTTTCCTAATGTATTTTGATTGTGGCTCGGTCTCTCCACGACGATAATATCATTATGAGTTTGAGCAACTCAAAAATAATAAACAGTACTACTGACATTATTTCTTTGTTTCCACATTGTGCTTCGGCTAGCACGTTAGCCTGAGCACCCAGTAAAACATGAGAGTAATTAGAATCGGTGGGAGAAGGGAAAAGGAGGAAGGGTCGGCGTCATGGTGCTCGAATATATCTTTTTGCACTCTACTTCACACGTGTCCCAGTCTGAGTAGCACTGGCTATTGACTAAACAATAGTAGACATAGCCAGGTTTGCATCCGAATTCAATTTTTCTATACGCGCATAATCCGTGTGGAAAATTGATCTTCTCGCTGCTCTTGTCATCAATGACGCGGCCTACACGATGAAATGAATATCCACCATAAACATCCATATAAGTAACCAATATTAATTAACTAAATCAAACAAGAAACCTTTAGGCCAATGCGTATATTGAAAATCTAGCTTACTTGATATCAATACAATATTACTTGTACTTACACTCTGCATAGGTAGCAAAGCACATGAGAAGAAGCACGGTTACAAGGGCTAGGGCGGGTGTTTGAACAATGTTGGTGTGCTTCCCCATCAGGTTGTTGAAACTGCACGCGACACTTCCTTGAAGGGTTTGCATGTATGTTTTCTTGATATGTACTCTACAAGATCATGTGGCTCCATCCACACATTATACATGTATATATAGAGAGAGGGAGGAGGAAGAAATTCCGTGGGATACAATTAATCACCTCCGAAAATATGTCTAGAGAATCAATTCTTATTAATTGGAATGCATTAATTAGGTGCAACCAATATAAATGTATATGGATACATTATTTGTAACCAATATATTATATCTTAAAATACATTTGCGGCGGGTTTCAAAATATAGAGACTTCTACCGGTGGCACTTTTTCACGAAGTTAACAATATTTAACATTGCTAAAGTCTTTAAAGTTTCACATATGCTTGCAGTTCCTGCAAATATGTAGGTCTTTTTGAGTTGTATCATGGGGTGTGCGTTATTTGGTATTGAAGGCACCTACAAGCCATACTCATGCATATTGGTGCGGATAGTGTGTAGATATAGTCTTTATTTGGGGTGCAGCATTTGGTAGCCCGAGCTACATGTCACTCTTTATTTTAAAAAGATAAAAATATTAAAGTTTTTTAAAAAATATGACAAAAAATATGTAGGCAATGATGTATTCTATCATTGTGCAAATTCTTGACTATAGATACATTTTATTGTAGGTCGTGTAAAGTTGGAAAAGTGCGGAGTGTCAAAATTTGGAACTCCAAAATTTGTCAGATTTATCTTTTTTTGTGTAGCTTAAAATATAAGGTGTTCGAGTTGAGATTTTTTTTAGTTGGTAGAATGCATCATTATTAGCATCTAGATTTTTTTTTCATAATTCTTCAAACTTTAAAATGTCACTTTCATTTTTTTAAATAGGCTAAATGTAGCCCGAGCTACACTTTCCTTTTTTGTTTTGCTTTATTCGCCGCTTTATGTATCGAGGAAAATATTGGGTCTCTACACACCCCTTCATACTATGTTGAACTAAAAAAGGTGTCTTTATCTTATTTTTTACCGTTAACGTTTTGGCCTTTTTCACTTAGCTTATTAGTCGTTTTTCATGTGTTCCATGAATCATAGAGATAATTACATATTTTACTTTTTTGCAAAAATATATTGAAAATGTTTCTTGTTTCACTTTGTAGACTTGTATGTCTAAATAGCTAGTTTCGACTACCAAGTTTTAGAGCATATGTGTGCTTCCACGTCATCTTATAAGATCAAAACTGTGTTAGCAAAGAAGAAGAATAAGAAGAGAGTGCTAGGAAAGCGCCTTGTTGATGACGTGAGGGGCGATATGCAAAGTCAATCCGTTACAATTACACACCTCCAAAAATATGTCTAGAAAATTAATGATTTTTAATTGGAATGCATTAATTAGTTGCAGCATATATATACTAAACATATTGGACTATGCCATGCGAACCGGGACAGAGGGAGTATATATGGCTCCTATCTATACTTCTTATAAGAGAAAACCCCACTAAGATGCATTTATGATTTTTCTATCTCAACATGCAAGCTATCCACATCACCAACCATTTTAGCCAATCAATTAGCCATGTCATCTCCACTAATAATTGTGATATTACATATTTTTATGCCACATAATCATGCCATCTTTTTTCAACCATTTTAGCCAATCAATTAGCCATGTCATCTCCACTAATAATTGTGATATTACATATTTTTATGCCACATAATCATGCCATCTTTTTTCAACCATATATTTATCCATGCCACTAATATTTATTTCTCAAAATACAATAATTTCACGCGAATTAAATTTAGTATATCGATTATGCGATCAACCGAATCTTAATAATGGAATATTTCATACACCTTATACCCATTTCGTTTATAGAATTTTTTTAAAAAGATACCCGCTGCAACGCGCGGGGTATTCTTCTAGTTATATACTATGGGTGTGCGTACTCACATACTTAATATAGCTATTCAACAGTTCCTTGCAGAACACCTATTCTGCACAACTTTGCGAACTTCTATTTTAGTACGAGGTGAATTTCCGATTAATAGTCTAGCGAACTTCCCGAACGGAACCCTGAGATTTCCTGTTTTCGGGGACAGTGTTCTTAACGTCATTTACGAACTGTTTATCAGAATGACGCATGCGATGTACCGTTGGAAATCTATGGAAAATGCGCAACTTCATCAATTTACGAATCTGTCAAATACGTTACAATTTTAAAACAATTTCAAATATACTAAACACTGTTGTCACGAAATTCTCTACTTTTTGTACAGTTTTTTGGACGCCATTTTCAAACCACTAGTCGAATTGACGCATGATATGTCTTTGATTAGGTATGGAAATTTTGCACCTTTTTCACTTCAGAGGAACTTTAAAATTAGTTACGGTTTTAAACAATTTTAAATATACCACACTGTTTTCCCGAATTTCTCCGTTTTTGTACAGTATTTTGGTCGCCATTTTCAAACCGTTCGTCTGATTGATGAAAATAATATGCTGTTGAACAGGTATCTAAAATGCACACCTTTTCCACTTTTTCTTATGGTTCAAATTTGTTATGATTTTAAAACAATTTCAAATATACTAAACAGTGTTTTCGAATCTTTCTCTGCTTTCATATAATATGTCCGCCGCCAATTTCAAACCGCTTATCCGATTGATGCAAATAATACGCAGTTGGAAGGGTATGGAAATTGCGCAACTTTTCTGTCTCTCGACCATGTCAAAATTCCTTTTAAAATAGATAATTCTGTCTTTTCAATTTTTATGCTCAGCGGATAGTTTTTTCGCAATTATTTTCAAACCGCTGATCGAAACGTAACAAATTATATGGCGTTGGAAAGAAAATGAATTGGCGCAACTTTTTACTAGAGATATGCTATTCCAAATTCGATATGATTTTGGAGTAATTTTGAAAATATAAAAAGCGAAAAACGATGTGAGATGAGAATAATTCAAAATTGGCACGGTTGTGTTGCTCGGGTGGGGTGTCTCGGAATTGGAGAGTTAAATTAGACTCACATCATAGTGAATTGCATGCGAGGACGGTTGATTTGGCCAATTGGATCTCGTATAAATGATTTCGAAGCGTAAAATTTCCGCCAAGAAAAACAGAGCATAGTGAATTTTCAATATATATGGTAGTGAACTTCCAATTTATGTGCAAATCAGATTCCTTTCACGATTTTTTTGTTTCGTGTCGTGTACTGTTTTATTTCGTCTCTAAAAACAGAGTAAAGTGGACTTCATATATATAAGTTAGTGAACTTCTCATTTATATGCAAGTGAACTTCCGGAAGCGTATTTTTTTCTAATGAAAATTGTAATATTTCCGTTCTGAAAAACAGAGTAAAATGAACTTTCCATATATGTGCATGTGAACTTCCTGTTGCGAATTTTTTGTTTTGTGTCGTGTACGTTTTTTTTGCCCCGAAAACAGAGTAAAGTGAACTTCCTATATATGAGTTAAAGAACTTATTATTTATATGCAATTGAACTTCTGGTAGTGTATTATTTGTTTAATGAAAATTGTAAATTTCCGCCCCGAAAGAAGTGTAAAGTGAACTTCCTATATCTATGGTAGTGAACTTTTGATATATGTGCAAATGAACTTCTGGTCGCGAATTTTTTGTTTCGTGTCATTTACTGATTCTTACCATTACTAAATACGGTTTTCACAAATTTATTCGTTTTTTACAGTATTTTGGACGTCAACCGTTTTTCGGACTGAAGGAAATGATATGTCGTTGGAAAGCTATGAAAAATACACAAATTTGATATCTCTACTGTTTTTTCAGATTTCTTTACGGTTTAGTAGCAGATTTGAAAATACTAAAATACGGTTTACACGAATTTCTGCGTTTTTCATAGTACTTTGGACGCCATTTTTAAACTGTTTGTCCGATTAATGCAAATGATATGTCATTGCAAAGGTATGGAAAATACGCAACTTTGAAATCTCTATCGGTTTTTCGAAATTCTTTACGGTTTAGGAGCAGTTTTGAAAATACTAAAATACGGTTAACACAAATTTCTGCGTTTTTCATGGTATTTTGAGTGCCATTTTCAAACCATTTTTCTGATTGATACAAATTTTATGTCGTTAAAAAGGTATGGAAATTACGCAAGTTCGATATCTCTAGCGGTTTTTCGAAATTCTTTATCGTTTAGGAGCAGTTTCGAAAATATTAAAATACAGTTTACACGAATTTCTGCGTTTTTCACATTATTTTGGACGCCATTTTCAAACCGTGTGTTCAAAATATGCAAATGATATGCTACTGAAAAGGTAATACGCAACTTCGATAGCGGATTTTTCGAAAATCCTTACGGTTTAGAAGGTATTTAGGATGGGGTCTGTCCGGGATAAGAAAGTCTTTATGATGGGAAAGTTGTGTTGAATGTGTGTGTGTGCGCGTGCGTGAGTGCATGTGTGTGTGTGTTAATTGATTCTCTCGGGTTAGGTGTATAGGTCTCACTTCAAAAAACATGCAACTTTGAAACGGCTACGGATTAATTCCCACTAACATATAGTTACAGACTATTATTTAGCGACATGGCCAACCTGTTTCCTGATTCTGTGTGTGTGGTGTGGGGGTGGATGGGGATATTAAGTGAGAGATAATGTAAGAGTACGAGCCAATGCATGTGTAGTTGGCGGTGCCATTGGAAATTAAGAACCCGTGGTAATTTGCTAAAATATTAGGAAGTTGGCTTCGTCGTAGCCTATCGCCTGGTATCTTGGTTACCATACAACGACTAGCAAGGCCCACTCTTTTTTGCTTATCCAATGGTTTCTGGAAGAAAACTCTCCCTACCACCTCCCAGAAGTCCGGAACCTGAGTTTGTTCAAGCTTATAATCTAGTTTCGGGATAACTAGATTATAAGTTGGAACAAATTCAGGTTAAGGTCCAGCCTTCTGAAATAAGCCTATGGGAAGAACCTTCTACCAAAAACCACTGCAGAAACCAAAAAGAATTGGTCCTGCCCTTTCCGTCAAACTGGAGGTGGTAGTTAACTGGAATGCTTATTAACTGGAGTAAATTAGTCGCAATCATCGGTAAAATATATCCATAATAGATATGTATTTGAAAATATAGACATCAATTTGTGGTATTTTTATGACGTTAAATTTTTTAGCCGTTGCTTAAGTCTCTAGAGAGGCACCATATGCTCGAAGTTGTTGCAAAATCACGATATTGTTTAGTTGTATTTTGGGTTCTATGCTTTTTTTCTTGAAGGTCTCGATGACCCATACTCGTGGAATTTGGTTTAGCCAGTTGATACGTGTCAAACGTATATTTTTTTTGGAGATTTCTACATTTGAGGCCCACTTGGATTTTCTCCGTGCTGGTGGCCCACGAACTTAGTTTTCCTCGATGTTGCCCCACTTTGCTCCACTGGAGCCCAGCAATGACTTAATAGGGCGGGTCAAACTAGTTGACCATTTACTTCGATGATTTCTAACGAGTGGGACCTGACGGTGCTGAGTCACAAGGGGTGGGAAAGGATAAGATTTATGACGAGTGGGACCTGGCAGTCCTGAGCCACACGGGGAGGGTTGGGATGTTTAGTCCCATGTCACTAGCTCATAGCGTGCATGAGAAGGTTATAAACCAGAATGTTTATCACAGATTAGCTTCCAGAAATTAAAATCTAAGTTCGATGCTTTAATTTAAATGCGGCGTTTCCGTCGGTCTTTTTTTATTTTTGTTTGATCTCCTTGGACTGATTTAGAGAGTGAAGATAATTCGATTATAAATCTAGGTATTTTTATGATTAATTCTTCGTATTATGTTCAATTTAATGGGATGTGATATTTATATGGACAATGCGTGAATGATTAATTCATGTGTATGTTAAATCTGCATGCCTAATTCTTCTAATTATCACGTAAAAAATCCCTCATTATATGTATGGTACGTGAATGCCTAATTCTCATAATTATCACGTGATGGTATGTGAATTCCTAATTCATTTGATTATATCAAAAATACGTGAATTCCTAATTCTCTGTTTGCTTAATCTACATGCCTAATTCTCCTAATTATCACGTCAAAGATATTAATCCAATTGCATAGATGGTATGTGAATGCGTAATCTCTAAATATCCTAATTATCACGTCAGAAAAATCTCGTATTACATGGACGACACATGAATTCTCAGTTTGCATGCGTAATCTCCTAATTCACGTATTTTATTTCAATTTGACGAGTTTCTCCTTTTTAACTGATCACAAGAAAGGTATCTGCAACTAAAATTAAAAATTAAATTCTGAATAAATCACAAGATGACTTTTTTTATTCATTGCAACTGGAATTACCATGATTTTACATTCGGAATACTCCAAGTTGAAACCTTAGTCCCTAGTTCCACTACTACTCTAATAGTGCCCCCTCTACCACTTCGGTGGTGGTTCCGCACCATCGTCGTCATCAACATTGTCATCATCACCATCATCATCATCTTTGTAGTCCTCGTCTTCATCCTTCTTGTCTTTGGCGTATTTCTCGAAGTTGCCGGCGTCATAGTTCTCGTGTCATCTTTGTAGTCATAGAGGTAGATGTACTCCTCATCCGCTAGGTCCTCCTCCCTGGAGTACCCGTCTGGATCGTCCGAGTGGTCGCCGTCGTTGGAGGAGGGATCCGATGGTGAAGCCTCCCAATAGGGAAAGTAGTCCTTCCCATCCACGGATGCAGTCGGCGGTTGGATAGAAGTTGTCCGGGTCCATGGTGCAAGTGGAGAGTGAACAATGGTGCTATGGTGAGAGTGAACAATGTGGTTTAGGAATGGGAATGGTACTTATTATATACCGACGGAATATTAACCACAACAAGGATTTAAAGAGAACAATGAAACCGTTATGTAAGTTGACGAGATACAACAGTGAACCACGTCCTTATATTATCCAAAAAATGTGCATTCTCACAAGAACAATGAAACCATTGTGGAAGTTCACAAGATAAAACTGTGAAACGCAATTTGACCAGTTGAATGGCCTCGTCATATTTCTATTTTTATTTTCTGACGTGCATGTGTGTTCTACATCTGTCGAACAGTTACTTGCACTCGTGCACATGCATGTCTCAGGTACCCGTTAATGGTTGCTTCACGGTGTCACTCACTAGCTAATTAGGTTGCATAATGAGCCTAATCTCGAATCCCACGTAGTAGAACCGATCCAACCCGTCCATATGGTGATCCAATGGCCCAAAAGGGCGCATGGTTTCAAAGGGGTTTTGGAGGGGTTTTCTAGGGTTTCCGAGGTCTAGGGTTAAGCACAAGGAATTTAAAATTAGAAAAAAACTTCAGACTTAGTCTTACTATGTTACTCTGTCTATGGGCATTTCCATAAACTCTACACACAACTCATCTATCATAAACTGTGATGGAGAGTTTTCAGGGATTTTGCGATTAAGGCAAAACATAAGTAATTGTAAAAATAAAGAAATAGAAAATTTCCGCACATGGTAATATTATGTAACTTTGCTATAAAAAATAAAAAATTATTCTATAAATATTTTCATGAAAAAAACTTCACACACTTGAGCTATCATGAACAAAGTTGGAGAGTTTACAATGGAAAATGAGCTAGGGTATGCGGTTAAGCATGGCATAGTTTGTCAAAACAAACCAAAATTTCTCATGCACACTATATTATCACGCTAAGTGTCAAGGATCTTTTTTTTTCTCAATTAGAGACTCAAACAAAAACTTGTTTACAAATGGGGATGTTTACCCTAGATTTATGTGGAGCTCATTTGAGCTAGGATATGGGGTTAAGCATGACATATTTTCGAAAACGAACCCAAATTTATCAGGCACACTATATTATCACGCTAAATGCAAAGGTTCTTTTTTTTGGCCCATTTAGACAGGGTCCAAAAAAAACTTGTTTAGAAATGGAATTGTTTACCCCCAGATTTGGAGCTCATTTGAGCTAGGGTATGGTGCTAAGCATGGCATAGTAAGTTAAAACGATCCCATATTTCTCATGCACACTATATTATCACACTAAGTGTCAATGATCTTTTTGTTAGCTCATTTAGACACGGTCCAAAATAAACTTGTTTACTAATGGGACTGTTTACCAAGGTTGGAGCTCATTTGGGCCACATTTCTCATGAACATGAGTATAACTTAACCAAAGGTTTCAGATTGATTACCTAATGTGCATTATAGTGGAGAATGCATTGGAACATCAATAGCATGTACAAAACGACTTGAAATGCCCATTCATGTTTGAATTTTGGCTCAAAATTTGAATTTTAGTTTCAATTTGAATTTTGTTTAATATTTAAATTGAAATGTTCACAAATGTTACAACAAACATGGTCACCAATACCGCAATATTAGAAGTTCATGCTTACGCTTGGAGTTCAAATTTTAATTGTTTTTGGTAAATGCCATTAAACTCATTTAGTGAGTGGAATATAGCTACAAATCTAAATTGACATATTCAAGGATTATGCTCCCGTATGATATAGGTTTAGTGAATTATATCAAAAAAGTCAAAAATCAATTTTGTTATCAAAAACAGAGCAACATGGACAAAATTCGGCGCGCGACCATTCATAACCAATGGGTGAATCTGTCCGGCTCTTTTTGGCGTTAACGCGTAAAATCATGTTGGACTAGGTCTATAGGTTTCATCTATAAATTTTGGACAACCCAATTTATGTTTGCACGACTATAGTGCCAACAGAAAACCAATTCGAGCTTTTCTGAACAAAAAACTACTTCTCTACATAATTATACATATAGTCCGCAAACACCCGATTTCTATAACATAATTAAACCCAACTAGTACCTCTGTTTTTTACTCAATGCGCAATCGTTGAATGTCCAGGGCGTTGGCGACAGCCTGGTCGGATCCTGGACCTTTCCCTTGCCCTCCACCTCCATTGAGGTCTTGCCCTTGCCCTTACTCTCCCCTCCTAGTCCACCAACGACGGCTCAGTCATGTCCTTCTGCAGGCCCTCACCTACTTTGCATCTTCTATGTCGACCACATAAGAGATTAGAGTATCCATGAGATCTTACTGCTCATCAGACTATCTGGACTGCTCCGTGGCATGGTACCTGGCCCTGGAAAAGGCCTAAAACCAAGGTATGTGATGTGGCGGCGCTTGTTCAAGCCGCTTCGGCCGGGAGCAGAGCGGCCACCACCACAAGGCATGGAAAGATTTGAGAACTATGGAGTGGAAAGGATAGAAGGTGAATGTCGAGACATCGTAGTAGAGTTCATAGACTGGGGTACCATGAGCCTACGGGTAGAGACGTGGGGGGACGAGGTACCACAATGACCAGGAACACCAAATTTATCCAGGTTCGGTACGTCGCAACTAGGCGGCGTTCCTACTCCTGCAATCTCACTAAATCAGGGTTGAAGCCTGAAGTATACAAAGTATAATGTGAGTAGGGTTTCGCTAACTCGGCGAGGATCAACTTCTCGGCGAGTTGGCTTCTAGCTAATTGTCTATATTTTGTTCTTCCCTCCCATCCGGCTTTATATAATAGTCGGGTTAGGGCTTACAGAAAGGAAACCTAGAAGACTACGGAAAGTATCCTAACTTGGAAGGCAGGAATCCGTCTTCTACTCCAAGCCGCACCACTTTGGGCCGTGGTCCGGGTTCTTCTAGAATCCGGCTTCTGTGCGTCAGCTTACTGGGCCGCCCGAATGGACTGTGATCCATTACCAATCAGGCTACCCTGGGAATCTGGCTCTTTAGGACCATTGCCGGATATACCCCTATTCAGTATATATCCGACAGTAGCCCCCAAGAAGGATTGAGACTTGATTCTGACACCTTTCGTCAACTCGCATTCTGCTCCGAGAAATGTTGGCTCTTTGTCTTGATTCTTCTTTTTCCTATAATGTCATAACGCATAACTCGAATTTCATAAAAAACCGGCTTTCTCTTTCACGAACCTTCATGGAGAAGGAGTTTCTTGACATGTAACCCAAAACTCGGATTTTCCAGAATCCGTATTTTCTTCCACGAGCCTTCGTGGTGAAGGAACCTCGTGACGTCAGCGATAAAAGTGTGCTAACATCACGGACGTTTGGGTTCAGTCAAATCCTGAAACGTATCTCTGACAGATTCTCGCAGGAAACGAGGAGATAGCAGTTATCATTCCGCCTCCTCATTTCCCGGATTTTCTGGCGTGACACGCGTCGCAGATCTAACGGTCAAAAGAGCCGTTAGCACGTATCTTAACGTCTTTCCGGCTATAAATAGCCTACCTCGGGCTCTCCGGTAAACCTTCCGCTCTCACACCGTCTCCTAGCCCTCAAGCGCCATTGCTCTCGAACCAAGGTCCTACTATTGCGAGCAGAGCCCATGCACACCGCACAGTCCTCGGAACTTACCATCGGAGGCTCACAATCCTCTCCGCTCCGCCCACAAATGGCATCCAGCGATTCACCACGCGCCGCAGAGGAAAACGTCGTTGCCCGCGACATCGACAACATCATCAACGACATCGACCCTTTGGTCGATTCCCCGAGCCGCACCGCCGCGAAAGCCGGAGAAAACTTCCGGTGACCAGGTCCGCGAGGATCTCCCTCTAGCGGCAGATAACCTGGCGGCCTCATCTTCTGCGCCGCCTCCTCCATTCGCCCCCAAAACGGCGGAAGAAAAAATCCTCCTCGTCGGCGAGGAGCTCGCCGCTGCCGGAGCGGAAGACGAAGGCGAGATGTCCGGGAACTGGAGCCAGTGCAACTTGGCCCCTTCCCTTCTTCCGACAATGGAGAAGGAGGGGCTGATCGTGAAGGGCAAATGGCGGCACGAGGAGGACGACTCCGAGCCCTTGCCGAGAGCCGGGGAAAGGGTTCTCCTTTCCTCACACATCAGTCGAGGTAATGGGTTTCCACCTTCCGCCTTTTCCTCCAGGTTTTAAACCACTACAACATCCAGCCCCACAACCTTCCTCCCAACTCCATTCAATACCTAGCCGGGTTCCAGGCCCTCTTTGAAGGGTATCTAGGATTAGAGCCTAGGTTAGATTTTTGGCAGTACTGTTTCGGGGTAAAGCGAAACCCCTCTAAGGGCGCACTCCCGACTTGCGGGACCATATCCTTCACCCTACGTAGATTTACGGAGGATTGGTTCCTCAACATCAAAACCTCGGAATCCGTCAAATTTTGGACGGGTTCCTTCTTCTACCACCAAGACATCCCGTTTCCTGGAAAGGAAACGGGGATTCCACCTTTCGCCAACTGCGCTGCCACTCCCCAAGACAACTGGGCAGTGGACGCAGTTCAAACCTTGCCGGGCGACTTAATGAAAATCAAACGGCACATCGCAAAACTTCTCTCCCCCGCTCCTCCTCTCACCGGAACCGACACAGTTCTGTGTTGGTTCGGGAGACGCGTCCAGCCTTTGGCTTATCGCGGAACCCGGCTTCTATGCACATACAAGGGTCCGGAAGATCCAATGAGGGGAACGGACAAGGCATTCTCCAAGAGGGACTTTAAGAAACGGGTTAATCATTTGTTTGCTACTCGCGACCAATATGAAGAAAGTCGAGAGATGTACCACGAAGGAAACCCGGATCCAAAGGTAATATTTTTTTCTTCTTTGGGCAGTTTCTCGGATTCTTACTTTTCTCAGATTTCTAACTTAGTCGGATTTTGCAACTTTTTCCATAGTTTGATGATCTCACCGACGAGGATCTTGCAACTGATGCCGAGTTGGACGCAATTCCTGCCAACTTTTCTGGCAGTTGGAAGCGTAAGAAGTCATCAACTGTTGAAGAAGTGGTGGAACTTGACGGAATTCCCGTCGTTACTTCCAGATAATTCATCTGGGTTTTCTTTGCTTTTCGTTGCAAGAGTTCTTTTCTCGGAATTCTAATTTCTCGGAATGGTTTTCCTTTCCCTCTTTTTCCAGCGTTGCTCCTTCTTCTCTAAAGCCAAAAAAGCTGAAGAAACATAAGGCAGTTGCTAGCAGAGGGGTGCATCCATCAACTGCTGCAGCTCCCGCTACTCCAACTGCCACAAGAGAAGAGAACCAGACTGCTAGGAAGGAAGAATATCCCCTTCCGACCAGCCATCCTATTGCGTCCGAGGCGGTCGCGAAGGAAAGGACGGTGCCAGAAATGGGCGGCCCTTCTCGCACAACTGAGGAGGAACCCATTCCAACTTTTGACAAGGAGTTCAAGGTAAAGGAAGAGCAGTTTGACGAACACGGATATATGCATCCGTGGGCGACCAAATTCTTCGCTCCAGCACCTCTAATCCTTCCTTGGCCGCAAGGCAGGCTTATTGTAAGGAATAACTTCGTGTTTTCACCTCGGCGGGTCATCCAGGACGGCCTTTGCCATGTTGGGATTATTTGTAGACTATGCAAAAGAATTCAATGAAAACTTGGCAAACCTGACCAAGATGAGCCAGGTAATATCTCTAGCCCCCAAGCAATAAGTCAAACGCATACTTTTGTCTTAATGATTTTTTTTTTCATTGTTATGCTTGTTTTTAACTTAAGCATTTTTTGTCTCTTTTCCGTGTTTCAGCAAACTGCTGAAAACATCAACATGGAAGTTTTCAGTAAACTTACCATCAAGAACAAGGAGGTGAAAACCCTTCTTTCTATTCTTGAAGATAAGGAGGCAGAACTGGCATCCATTCAGCAACATCTGAGTGAATCAGCAGGTAAAATATTTCTCTGCGTTCAGTTGTGAGTTTTTCTAAGTAGTTTTCCGATTTTTTATCCGGCAACGCCGAGAACCTCCGCCGCGAGAACCTGGATCTTCACAAGCTGACTGTGAAGCTCCAGAAGGATCTGGAGGCCAGCCAACTAGCTGTTGGCATTGCCGAATCTAAGGCCTCCAGCCAGGCCGAGAAAGATAAAGCTACAACCAGGGACCTGGAGAACGCCCTGAACCAGCGCCTGGAAGAAGGCGCCGAGATGGATCGGATTCTCGGTAAGTAACTTGTCTTTTACCGGATTTTCCTTGTTTCCCTTCTGCTGTTTTTTCTAACCTTTGTTTGTTGATTGAAAAAGAAGGTACCCTCCAGCTTACCCGGATTGAGAGAATCTGGGCTTTTGGGAAAATCTTCACCGCGCTCAAGGCTGTGGGAATGCTACTTATTAAGAAGTACATTCCCGAGAAATCTGGGGAGCTCTCGGAAGTCAGCAAGCTTCCTGAGGCTATTGTGTAAATGGCGAACCGCAAGGAGACATGGCTCCGCTCCGCGGCTCGTGGTGGTGCACGCATGGCCCTTGGTCTTATGCGGATGCACTACCCCACTGCCAAATCTTGGCGCGTGGCGTTCGGCATCCCGCAAGGATATACGGATGCCTAGTGTACCAACATCTTTGATGAAACCAAAGGTCACGCCACCAAGATCTCCAATATGGTGAACATCTCCACCTTCTACCCTGAGGAGGAAATCCCGCCAACTCCTGGAATCCAGCAGTGAAGAAGAAGACTCGGATGCCTAAGGAAGCTGCTTGGTCCTGGGTAGGAGATAGGAAAATAGAAGCATTACTGATCTTACAATGTAACACTTATTGTAATGCTATCTATTCTCTTGTATAAACAAGTACTCCGCTTTTGCAGTTAAATTATTAAGTCTTTGCAATTTTTCCTGGTTTTAATTCCTTTATCTTCTAAGTTCTCTGGTTTTTATGTCTTAACTGTCCTTAGTGTTTGAAATGGATCGATAGTACATAATCTTGATGCCAAGTGACTGGGTACAACCAATCAGTCGAAACTCGGAAACATGGATTGTACTAAAGGCATTTTTACTGACTAGTTCCAGTGACCCAACATAAAAACAATCAGATAATACTTAGAGAAAAAGTAAGGAACTGTAAAAAAGTATGAAACTCAGGCACGCAGGCACAATCTGGGTTTCCTTAAGCCTCCTTAGGCCGAGTAGCATTCAGTTTTTATAACTCCAAGCACGGAGGCACAATTCGGGTTAACATTGAGCATTTTGAAAGATCATTGGGAAATAGATAAAACGGACTTATGCTTTGCATGAAAACAGATAAAACAGTAATGCATGAATTCCGACAATTTTATTTCATGATCTCAAAGATGTTTACATAGAAGTTGAACTAAGTGTAAAAGGGACGTAACTGCTGGATGCTCTAGGGCTTTTTCGTCTCTCCTAGCTCGACATCTATCTTTCTCTTTCTTTTGCGATTCAGACGCTTGGGGTTATCTTCCGTGTCTCGAATATCTACAAGATAATAAGATCCATTTTTCATAGCCTTGCTAATGAAAAATGGTCCCTCCCAGACTGGGGCTAACTTGTGCTTCTTTTCTTGCACCAATCTTAGCACTAGGTCACCTTCTTTGAAAGATCGATGCCTGATTTTCCGACTATGGTAGCATCTCAATCCTTGCTGATAAATGGCGGATCTTTGAAACTCAAAGTCTCGTTCTTCTTCTAAAAGATCGACGGCATCATGTCGAGCATATTCGGCATCCGAGTCATCGTAAGCCTGCACTCTTGGGCTATCATGGAGCATGTTCGTTGGAAGCATTGCTTCTGCGCCATAATCCAAGAAAACGGGGTTTTCCATGTTGATCTATTTGGCGTCGTTCGAATATTCCAATGCATGGAAGGTAATTCTTCTACCCATGCTCCAGCTTCTCTATGAAGAGGAGATTCGAGTCTTGGGTGTATTCCTTGCAAGATTGAGTTATTCATTCTTTCAACCTGCCCATTGGATTGTGGGTGAGCCACAGATGCAAGGTCTAGGCGTATTCCCGTTTGTCGGCAATATTTTGCCAACTCTCCAATAGAGAAATTTGTCCCGTTGTCGGTGATTATACTGTGTGGAACGCCATATCTCATGACTACGTCAATGATGAAGTTTCTGGCGGTCACACCGTCAAGTTTTTTTGATGGGTTTTGCCTCCACCCACTTGGTGTACGTATCCACTGCAACGAGTAGATGTGTAAGTACGCCACTTGCAGTTTTGAATGGTCCCATCATATCTAGCCCCCAGACCCCGAACGGCCATGTTATGGGGATAGTTTTGAGTGGTTGAGCTGGCATATTCGTCTACTTGGCATAATACTGGCATCCGGCACATGTGTTTACTATGTGTTCGGCATTTGTCTTGGCTGTGAGTCAGAAAAACCCTGCACTGAATGCTTTTTTGACTATGCTTTTTGATTGAGCATGATGTCCGCAATCTCCTGCATGGATTTCTTGCAAGATTTCTTGTCCTTCTTCTGGCGAAATACATCGCTGAAAAATTCCGATAGTGCTGCGCTTATACAGGCAACCATTAATTACCGTGTATCCTTTGCATCGACGTTGTATCTGTCTTTGCAAGACCTCGTCTGCTCCATCCGAGAACTTCTGATCAACTAAGAAGTTTAAGTATGGAATCGCCCAATCCGGGTTAACGAGCAGAACTTCAATTGACTCGGAAATGAGAGGATAATCCACATCTCCACCTTTGATTGATGGCTCGTGCAAATGCTGAACGAACACACCAGGTGGTAAGGTTCTCACTCTTTCCGATCCCATGCAGGCTAATGCATCCGTGTTCCAATTTTCTTCCCTTTTGATGTGAAGTACTTCAAATCCAAGGAAACAAATTGCAAACTCGTCCCCCACTTCTCCGATATCCGGCCATGATGGGGCTTTTGGCGTCCAAAGTTTGGTTTAGCTGATGTTGTACCAGATCTGAGTCACCATAGCATAGTATGAGTTTGACGCCTATTTCTTTTGCAATATGCAAGCCATGAAGCAAAGCTTCGTATTCTGCCATGTTATTACTGACGTTGAAGTGTATCTGCAATACATACTCCATAATGTCACCTTTTGGGAATTTTAGCACTACACCAGCTCTAGCGCCTTCTTTCATCTTGGATCCATCAAAGTGCATGATCCAGTATTCCGACTCCGGCATTGGTGTGTTCTCCATTGCTTCTGTCCAATCAGCGACAAAATCTGCGAACACGTGGGATTTAATAGCCGTCCGGGGTTGGTACTTAATATCGAACGCAGCTAGCTCGATGCCCCATTTGGCTACTCGGTCTGTTCCGTACGCATTGTTAATGATATCCCCTAGTGGTGCTTTGCTTACCACTGTTATGGAATGTCCTTGGAAATAATGGCGGAGTTTTCTAGATGCAAAAAACACGCCATATGCCAGTTTTTGATAATGTGGATACCTTTGCTATGACTCAGAGAAAACTTCACTAACATAGTATACAGGATGCTGATCTGGTATACTTTGTTCTTCTTTCCGCCTTTCCACAATTATCACATCACTAATAACCCTGTTTGTTGCTGTAAGATACAACAACATAGGTTCTTCGTCTTTTGGCGATGCCAAATCGGTGCTTTCATAAAGGTTTCTTTTAGCTGGGTTAATGCTTTTTCCGCCTCTTCTGTCCACTCAAATTTGTCGGGTTTCTTCAACAATTTGTATAATGGCAGAGCTTTGTCCCCTAGCCGGCTTATAAACCTGCTGACTGCGGCTGCAGAACCCGTCAATCTTTGTACATCTTTTAAGCACGTAGGCTTTGTGATGTTCAAGATTGCCTTGATCTTTTCCGGTTTTACTTCTATTCCTCTGTGAGAAACAATAAAACCCAGAAGCTTTCCCGAAGGAATCCCGAATACGCACTTTAATGGATTCAACTTCATTTTGTAAGTGCGCAAGTTTTCGAAATTTTCTCGTAGATCTTCAAGGAGTGTATCTTTTTCCTTGGAAACGGGCAATGTCGTCCACGTAAACGTGAACATTTTTGCCAATCTAACTATGCAAACAACGTTGCATGCAATGCTGGTAAGTTGCACCTGCGTTCTTTAGGTCAAAAGGCATGGTTATATAATAGTATGTTCCGTACGAGGTTCTGAAGGAAATTTTATTTGATCCACTTCCCTCATACGTATTTGATGGTATCTGGAATAAGCATTCAAAAAGCATAAAAGCTCAGAACCAGCAGTGGCATCTATTACTTGATCGATTCGCGGTAATGTGAACCTATCTTTTGGACACAACTTGTTCAGGCCAGTGTAATCTATACACATCCTAAGAACAGTACTATCTTTCTTCGGGACTAATACCGGGTTCGCAGACCAGTCAGTATGTATAACCTCCCGGATAAAATCAGCTGCTAAAAGCCGGATAATTTCCTTGCCTATAGCCTCCGTCTTCTTCCATAAAAACGACGGAGACCTTGTTTGATGGGTTTTGAACCTGGAATTACCTTCAACTGGTGCTCAGCAAGTTCCCTCGGTACTCCCGGCATGTCCGTGAGACACAAGGCAAAAATATCCCAGTTCTCGCGGAGGAACTCGATGAGCGCGCTTTCCTATTTGTCGGTCATCCCTGTCCCCACTACGACGAATTTTGTCGGATCTTTGGGATCGAGGATAATCCGTCTTGTATTCTCGGAAGCTTTGAAGCTATCTGCCGGCTTTCGGCTTTCTTTTTCTGCCGGCATTTCCATCGGCGATACTTCCTTTGCCAGCTCTTTTAGTTCTTCTTTTTCTATTAGTTTTTCAGCACAAAGGGCGTTTCCTTTTTCCAGCTCGTTAGCCAGTTTGAAGTCTCCCGATATGGTGATTACTCCTCCTTTTGGCCCTGGCATCTTCAGCTTGTTATAAATATAACATGATCTTGCCATGGATTTGGCGAAATATGGACGTCCGAGTATTGCATGGTATACACTTTCGAACGACACGACCTCGAATGAGATTTTTTCCTGTCGGAAATGTTCTCTTTCTCCGAAGGTTACATCTAGGGAAATTTCTCCTAGGGAATGTGCTTGCCTGCCAGAAACGATGTCGTGGAAACGTATGTTGCTATGTTTGAGCTGGGTCTCGGATGCTTCAGTGTATCCAAGTACATAATATTGATACTGGATCCTCCATCCATCATCACTCTCTTTAGCCTAGTGTTTTGAACAATAGGGCTTACAATTAGAGCTTGTGTGCCGGGTTCTGGGATATTTTCGGGATGATCTGACTGATCCCAGGTAATTGGGGTATTGGAATATTTCAAGAATTTGGGCGTTGGTGGGACCACCGCGTTTATTTCTTGAAGTATTCGTTTTGCCTGTTTTGCTGAAGGAGTTGCCAGGAAAGTTAAATTGCATTCTCCATCGACTCTCGGGAATTTTGGTTCGCCTTTTCGCTGATGTTCCTGGATTTTTTCATCAGTGTCCGATTCACTGTCTTCTTTTTCAGTTTCTCGCTTTTGCTTGGAGAATTTCCCCTTGGAGTTTTTTCCTTTATTCCCGGATCCTGCAGTGCTCTTCATGTGCTTATTGAGGCGACACTGCGCATTTGTGTGGGTAGGCTTCCCAAATTGCGAATGGTGGACACAGTCTTCCGACTTAATTTTTTCCCACTCTTCCTTAGAATAGGAGATAGGTTATGTGCTTCTTCCTTTCCAATTTCCGCTAGTATCCTTTCCAAACGTTAAGTTTACTTCTTTGGGTTTTGTCTGTGCTTCTGGAGTAGTCCTCTTTTCAGAACGAGGCGTCTTTTTGGCATCAATATTTCCACCTCTCGCTCTGATGTCATCTTCAGCCGGTGCGTGTTCATTGGTTGTGGTATGCATAGATCCGAGATCTTTGTGCTCCTTTGAACCAACCATGAACGGTACGAGGCCGGGTTTTAATCCATTGATGAAAGCATGTATTGTTTGTGCTGAAATTTGGATGGGCTTGCAGGCCCATTAGGCAATTTCTATTTAATCCCTAAGGCCCATGCTGCCATAGCAAATGGTAGGAGTTTAGTCCCATATTGCTAGTTGGGAGAGTTTTGCACCAGTTTATAAGGTGAGCTCTCTCCCCACTAGTGTGAGTTGGTATGAAGAGAGAGGAGTTGTGGAGGTGTTCCACACGCGCGCTCCTCCTCCTCCGCCGCCCGCCTCGCCTCGACGCGCCGCGGGTTGCGGGAATGAGCCGAGCCGATGCCTTTATTTTGGCAGTTGGAAACGGAGAGTCAACAGACACGCCAAATAATATGAGACGTCATATTGATCGCAGTAAAACGCCGCATGTAGTAAACGCCAAATTAATTTGTGAGCTGACCGTTCTCCTACCCGGCCGTGCCTATATATTGAGAGCGCAGGACGGACACAAATACACACAACTCATACGCTCTGCGCCCATTGTCGTTCCTCTCTCTGTTGCTGCCATCGGTGATCCCATCCCGTCTACCGAGTACACGGCCGACGGGAGAGCAGGCCTCCGAAACCCCGCCTCTCCAGATCCTGTACGGGAATAGGGGCGATTAGGTTTTTGGGGAGAGTCTCCTACGCGACTGCTCGCTGCCGTACGTCTACTTCGACTACTACCGCATCGTCCTCATCGTCAACATGGCCACCGAAGCCGAACGAGCTGCTCCTGCCGCCACTGCTGCCACCGAGGCCGCCACCGCTGCTGCCGCCGCCGCTGCGGCTGCCGCCTCTGCTATGGCTACTGCCAACTGGCCGACCGCTGGGTATAACACGTTTATCCCTGTTCTTATTATTTCTATGTCTGCAATACTAGTACACTAGTAGGAAAACGCTTACCAGTGACGAACAAAAACAAGCTACCGCTGGCGAACAAGTGTTCGCCAGCAGTACACCGCCAGTGGTAAGGGGTTACCGCTGGCGAACAAGCCTGTTCGCCAGCGCTATCAAGTTACCGCTGGCGAACACCAGTCTTGTTCGCCAGCGGTAAGTCTGAAATTTTGAAATTTCGTAAATAAATTTTTTTGCATTATTTTTTTCAAATTTTCAAAACATTTGAATTTGGGGAACCTCTAACCACGCTGTAGTATTTTTTTCCTTTTTTTTTCTTTTTTTTCAACTTTGAATGCCCACTTCCCGCTCGGTCACCCATCCTCCCACTACTCTAGCCCGAGCACGCTTAACTTCTTAGTTCCATCCCACTACTCTACCTATGACTCCCTCATTCTTTCTTGTTAGTATACTACTATCAAACCTCTTAACTATTGCACCATATCTACAAATCCGTAATTCCAAATTCGACAAATGATATGTCTAAATTGATGAGAAGAATATGAGGAATCCAAATATGACATCCTTATTATCTTTTCTCGAGAAAAAAAACATTTTTTTTTGAATTTTGAATTTATTTAATTAAATTGATTATGTAGGAAAATTTAGTCTGTCTCAAATAACTTTTTTTCCTTTTGGAATTTGACGATTCTAAAAAAACCTCACAGGCCGAAGGCGGGTGAGGTTGGATCTGGAATTTGCTCACGTTTCTTTTGATATATTGAACGCGTTGTTTCGACGTCGTATGCAAAAGTTATGGCCGTTTTACGTTTTATTTTTGAATTTTGCATAAAAGGTCAAATGGAGTATTTCAAATTTTCTATATCAACTAGACAGTGTACTCTACCCACATATCCAAGGAATTTATTTTTTGAACGTTTTATCATTTTCGTTTCTACTTTACAAAAGTAAAAAAGGCGGTCCACGTGGGGGGGGTGTGTGTGTGTGTGTGTGTGTGTAGGGAATTTTTTTCAAAACTTACCGCTGGCGAACCAAAATAGTGGTTGGCCAGCGGTATAGTTAGCGCTGGCGAACCAAAATGTTGCCCAGCAGTAACCCTACCGCTGGCGAACCAGCTCGCTGTTCGCCAGCGCTAAGTACCCATACCGCTGGCGAACCAGCGCCCCTCTTCGCCAGCGGTAAATATGGCTGCCCGCACCCTCACGCCGAACGTTACTGCTGGCGAACAAAGTGGCATGTTCGCCAGCGGTAACATGCGTCGCGCTGGCGAACACGGTTTCCTGTTGGCCAACGGTAATAGCACTGGCGAACGTTTATCTGTGTTTGCCAGTGGTAAAGTGGTGGCTATAGCCTATTTCCTACTAGTGGTAGTTTGCGTAGATGTATCTACTATCAATCTAGTATGCAGAAACATGGTAAATTATCAGTATGTTTACGTCATGCTTATGGTTTATACTTGGATTAAATTAATCTGTAAATTGCCTAAATTCCTAACAATCCAAAAACCTAATATGTGTAGGCAATTTTTGATTCATGGTTTTGCTACTGCACTGAAACCGGACCCGTTTACGGGGACGTACTTTAAGCGTTGGCAGACCAAAACAATCTTATGGCTCACGGCTATGAACGTGTTCTGAGTCGCCGGTGTTACTCCCACATGAACGATTACTCCTGAACAGGAGAAGGCGTTCAGGGATGCCACCGTCGTCTTTGTTGGATGCGTTCTAAGCGTGATCGGAGATAAGTTTGTTGACGCATATTTACATATGCGGGTTGCCAAGGACTTGTGGGAGGCGCTCGAATCCAAATTCGGCGCAACTGATGCTGGCAGCGAGATGTACAGCATAGAGCAGTTCCATGACTACAGAATGGTCGAAAACCGTTGTGTATTGGAGCAGGCTCATGAGATACAGTGCATCGCTAAGGAGCTTGAAATTCTCAAGTGCGTGCTACCTGGCAAGTATGTCGCGGGATGCATAATCGCCAAGCTGCCTAATTCCTGGAGGAACTTTTCCACTACTCTGAAACATCAGAGGCGTGAATTCTCAGTTGAGGTTGTCATCGGCAATCTGAGTGTTGAGCAAAATTCGAGGGCAAAGGACTCGGATGGAAAAGGGAACGAAGGGACTTCTGCGGCCAATATGGTACAGAAGAACTACAACTCCCACAAGAACAAGGCGAGGACTGATGTCCAGCAGAATACCAACTTCAAGAAGAAGGCTAAGAAGACCTTCAAGAAGGATAAGAAGAAAGATGGCTGCTTCACTTGTGGTTCACTGGAACACTGGGCTGTGAAGTGCCCAAAGAAGTACGTGAAGCCAGGACAAGATTCCAAGGCTGTCAACATGATTGTGAGCAACAATGAGAATGGGGCATCTGGGTATGGTAATTTGTTTACTGTATTTTCAGTTTGTCAGTCTACTGATTGGTGGATTGACACAGGTGCAAACATTCATGTGTGTGCTGACATCTCATTGTTTTCTTCTTATCAGGTCACAAGGAACGGGTTCATAATGATGGGGAACGGCGCAAGTGCTTCTGTACTTGGTGTTGGCACGGTCGATCTGAAGTTTACTTCGGGAAGGATCGTGCAGCTCAAGAACGTGCAGCATGTCCCCGCCATCAAGAAGAATCTCGTTAGTGGCTCCCTTCTATGTAGAGAAGGATTTAAGTTGGTTTTCGAGTCCAATAAAGTAGTTGTAATGAAATATGGATTGTTTGTTGGAAAAGGGTATGAGTGCGGAGGTCTGTTCCGCTTTTCCCTCGCTGATTTCTGTAAAAAAGTCGTGAACAATATTCATTCGAGTGTTAATGAAACAGAAGTTTGGCACTCACGTCTTTGTCACGTTGGTTTCAGTTGCATGACGTGGTTAGCAAAACTAAATTTAATTCCAAGTTTCACTTTAGCCAAAGGTTCTAAGTGACATTCGTGTGTACAAGCAAAGAAACCTCGCAAGCCCCACAAGGCTGCGGAGGAGAGACACTTGGCGCCATTAGAACTCATACATTCTGATCTCTGTGAGATGAATGGTGTGTTGACTAAAGGTGGAAAGAGATACTTCATGACGTTAATAGATGATTCCACTAGGTTTTGCTATGTATATCTGTTAAACACTAAAGATGAGGCTCTACACTACTTTAAAATCTATAAGGCAGAAGTTGAGAATCAACTTGAAAAGAAAATTAAACGAATCCGGTCAGATCGTGGTGGAGAGTATTTCTCTAATGAGTTTGAATCTTTCTGTGCGGAACATGGCATTATTCACGAGAGGACGCCTCCCTATTCACCTCAGTCAAATGGGGTTGCCGAACGGAAAAACCGTACTCTAACAGATTTGGTTAACGCCATGTTAGATACATCGGGTTTATCCAAGGCATGGTGGGGGGAGGCTATATTGATATCATGTCATGTCCTGAATAAAGTTCCGACGAAAGACAATGAGGTCACTCCCTATGAGCAATGGGAGAAGAGAAAAACAACACTCTCGTACTTACATACTAGGGGCTGTTTGGCGAAAGTCAATGTGCCGATCCCCAAAAAGCGTAAACTTGGACCAAAGACCGTGGATTGCGTTAATTTGGGATACGCTAAGAATAGCGTTGGCTATAGATTTCTAGTAGTGAAATCTGAGGTACCTGACGTGTAGGTCGGTACGATTTTGGAGTCTAAAGATGCTACATTCTTTGAGGATATTTTTCCTATGAGAGATATGCAAAGCACTTCTAGACAGGAATCGGAGGAAACTCCTGAGCCTGCTATTCCTATGGAATATTATGAACAAACACATGATGAGAATCCTGAGAAGGATGACGAGGAAACCCTTGGTAGGGGCAAGAGACAGAGGACTTCAAAGTCCTTTGGCGATGATTTCCTTGTGTACCTTGTGGATGATACTCCCACTTCTATTTCAGAAGCTTATGCATCTCCAGATGCTGACTACTGGAGAGAAGCGGTCCGTAGCGAGATGGATTCCATCATGGCTAATGGGACGTGGGAGATCACTGAACGTCCTTATGGCTGTAAACCATTAGGATGTAAGTGGGTGTTCAAAAAGAATCTTAGGCTGATGGTATGATTGAAAAGTACATGGCTAGACTTGTGGCCAAGGGTTACTCCCAGAAAGAAGATGAAGATTTCTTTGATACTTATTCACCTGTGGCCAGACTGACCACCATTCGAGTATTACTCTCGTTGGCGGCCTCACATGATCTTATCGTCCATCAGATGGATGTTAAGACGGCTTTCCTAAATGGAGAGTTAGACGAGGAAATCTATATGCAACAACCAGACGGTTTTGTGATAGATGGTCAAGAAGGAAAGGTGTGCAAGTTACTGAAATCTTTATATGGGATCAAACAAGCACCTAAGCAATGTCATGAGAAGTTCAATACAACTTTAACCTCTGTTGGCTTTGTTGTTAACGAAGCTGACAAATGTGTATACTATCGCCATGGTGGGGGCGAAGGAGTTATACTGTGTTTGTATGGTGATGACATACTCATATTTGGGACCAACCTCAAAGTAATCAATGAGGTTAAGTCGTTTCTATCCCAGAACTTTGAGATGAAAGATCTTGGTGTGGCTAATGTTATTTTGAACATCAAGCTATTGAGAGACAATGAGGGTGGGATTACACTTCTGCAATCCCATTATGTTGAGAAGGTTTTGAGTCGTTTTGGATATTCGGGCTGCAAAATTTCTCCAACACCATATGATCCTAGTGTGCGGATTGAAAAGTTTGAAGGCACATCTAAGGATCAGCTGAGGTACTCTCAATTAACTGGTTCACTCATGTATCTAGCGAGCGCTACGAGGCCTGACATCATGTTTGCTGTGTGCAAACTAAGCCGGTTTGTTTCCAATCCGGGTGATGTGCATTGGCATGCTGTAGAAAGAATCATGCGCTATCTGAAAGGTACAGTGAACCATGGACTTCACTACAGTGGATATCTTTCAGTACTTGAAGGGTATTGTGATGCGAATTGGATCTCTGATGCTGATGAGATGAAAGCATAAACGGGGTATGTGTTTACCCTTAGAGGTGGTGTTGTTTCCTGGAAGTCTTGCAAGCAAACGATCTTAACGAGATTGACAATGGAAGCAGAATTAACAGCGTTAGAAACGTCTAGTGTCGAATTAGGATGGCTTCGAGATCTTTTGATGGACTTGCCTGTGGTTGAAAAGCCAGTACCGGCTATCCTTATGAACTATGACAATCAAACAATAATTGTCAAGGTGAAGAGTTCAAAGGACAATGCACAGTCCACAAAGCACATAAAAATGAGATTAAAAGCTGTCAGACATTTAAGAAACTCCGGAGTGATAGCGGTGGATTATATCCAGTCGGCTAAGAATCTGGCAGATCCCTTTACTAAAGGGCTATCACGTGTTGTGATAGGAAGTGCATCGAG
This sequence comes from Alopecurus myosuroides, assembly GCA_028641055.1. NCBI lineage: Eukaryota > Viridiplantae > Streptophyta > Magnoliopsida > Poales > Poaceae > Alopecurus > Alopecurus myosuroides. The sequence goes on along the minus strand of CM054057.1, from coordinate 200,712,844 downwards.
GGAGATGGGTATGAGACCCACATGAGTTGCCATGACAGTAACCCAACCTATGTGATCGGAGATCCCGTGAAGTGGGACCTGGGAAAACAAGCTAGTGGTTAACTGAGGAGAGTAATTTTTACTAACCCACTCCACTGGAGATGTAGTACTCTCAAAAAATGTATGGCAGGTTGACTTTTGTCTTAATGTGTTCCAAGGCTTGTATAAGCAAGATGCTATCCTGCAAAGCGATCTCTGGAGGAACACACCTATATGATCCTGACTGCTGGTCACAGTCTATGAGATTGGGTGATCTCTAATAAGTTCATGAATAGGCCATGAGTATGACTAATATGCTCCACCCGAGGGGTCAGCCTTCTACAGCCTAGTACTGGCAAGACATTTAGTGAAACTATTTTATGCCAAACTGACAATTCAAGGCATAGTCCATTGTTCAGTTGTGATGTAGTGTATCTATTTGTTCTAGGTGGATGTTCAACCTTAACGGGTCTCCACTGAAAATGCCGGTATATAAAAACAGTGAATGGAACAGAGGACAACACCATGGGTCTTCGGGATCTGGTGGGGGTTTGCTGAAATTTGGATGGGTTTGCAGGCCCATTAGGCAATTTCTATTTAATCCCTAAGACCCATGCTGCCATAGCAAATGGTGGGAGTTTAGTCCCATATTGCTAGTTGGGAGAGTTTTGCACCAGTTTATAAGGTGAGCTCTCTCCCCACTAGTGTGAGTTGGTATGAAGAGAGACGAGTTGTGGAGGTGTTCCACACGCGCGCTCCTCCTCCTCCGCATCCCGCCTCGCCACGCCTCGCCTCGTCACGACACGTCACGACGCGCCGCGGGTTGCGGGAATGAGCCGAGACGATGCCTTTATTTTGGCAGTTGGAAACGGAGAGTCAGCAGACACGCCAAATAATATGAGACGTCATATTGATTGTTGTCTATTGCGTCACATTTATTTTGGTAACAGCCGCGTGCAGTAAAACGCCGCATTGATCACGTGGTAACCGACCGCAGTAAAACGTCGCATTCATTACGTGGTAACTGCTGTAGTAAACGCCAAATTAATTTGTGAGCTGACCATTCTCCTACCGGCCGTGCCTATATATTGAGGGCGCAGGGCGGACACAAATACACACAACTCATATGCTCTGCGCCCATTGTCGTTCCTCTCTCTGCTGCTGCCATCGGTGATCCCATCCCGTCTACCGCGTACACGGCCGACGGGAGAGCAGGCCTCCGAAACCCCGCCTCTCCAGATCCTGTACGGGAAGAGAGGCGATTAGGTTTTTGGGGAGCGTATCCTACTGTGACGCCCCGAGATTGGGCACTATGCAGATTTCAGCATTCCCGCCAAATCCGCATAATAACCGATTCCAGGTTGCCACTTATGATAACATTACGACAGTTCACGAATATTCCACAACTACAACAGAAACAGATAGATACAAGATGACTCAAACGGGTCACGGATACAACTGATACATTACAAAAATCCAAATAACAGCGGAAGAAACAAACGTCCGGCTACGGACAAGATACAAATTGGACTAAGAGTCCTGAAGATAACCGAGAGCGTCCAATCCCTGCCCAGGCCAAGCCGGAGGGATTCCCAAGCTAACGTCGTCAGACTTCAAACCTGTTGACTGCAAGTTGGAATTTGCAGCCACGAAAGAGATTCGTGGGTCAGTACGGTTAAGTACTGGCAAGGGGGATAAAACCCATGCTCACAAGTTACCGGCGTAGCCAGTCATCACAAGATACAAATACTTTAGGATCAACGGAAAGGAAGGGGGTTATTGCAAATAAGCGACAGCAGGCTGCACTAACCATCTACAGAGAGATACTACAACTTCCGGCTAACAGAAAGAAGATAAGATCGAGTAATAGTAACCAACTGAAAGATAACTTCAAACAAACCCATCCTGGATCTCGCCCCTTATCCAAAGAAGCAATCCGAGGATAACTCACATAGTGGGATTAGTGATAGCTCAGATTATTGGTCAATAAGCCTATTACTAGTCAAGTTGTTAATCATTGGGTGAAAGGTTGGTAATCATTAGGTTTAAGTTGTCCTGAGTACTTGTTAGCCAGTACTTTCACCAAGTAATCCATAACCGCGGAAAACACGGCTTCTCGAGAAGATTATCCCTGCAGGGTTGCACCAATTTGGCCGTACACGCAAGAATAACCCGCCAGATGGGATGCCTCCCACCAAGCGGGGTACTCTACACAACTCAACCTTTCTTCGCATCAAGCCCAAAGCACCACGTGCTGTGCGTGCGCGGCTAATCGAGCCCCCGAAGAAAGGGGGACCCTCATAGCACTGGAAGACCACGCCGCCCTAAATGCCGACTACAAAAGTTCCACCCTGGCGCCAAGGGTTCGTACCTGCATATGCGTGCAGCAAATGGAAAGCCCGAACTAAATGTGGTGATTTGGACGAGATGCGAATCGAGTCAAGTTGAGGGGGGCGCCCATACTCGCTTCCCACATGCGGTTAGTGCGCTCATCATGGATCAGTAGACAAGACCCTTTTCCTATTAGGGTCGACACTAGCAGGCCTCAAAACCACAAAGGGCCTCCTGCCGGTGCCTTATCATCAAATTATTATTTAACAATAACATTAGCATGATTGATTGATTGATTAAACATCGAGCCCCCAGAACATAAAGGAGTAGTAACAGAAAGTAACGGGTAACATACTCGAGCAAAACAACCCTAAGCATGCTATTAAGACACGGGAAACAAGCAATGGTTATAGGTGTGGAGGTGAGGCAAATAACAGGGTTAAAGGATTCATGTGATAGGTTCGTAACAGAAACAACTACCACTAGGGCTAGCAGAAAAGAACAACGGAAAGAATCGGTAACAGGTGATGAAAGGCAGCCATATGGCAGCAAGTGAGTATACTTGCCTGAGATCCCGCAAGGTAGCAGAACTTGTCGTTGCTCACATCATCTCAACGTCCTATCCGGGAAGAAGCAACGAACCTCGAACAAACACCGGATGCAACAATTACTACTACGGCAAAAGATCCAGCATGATCAAGATATGGACGCATGACAAGTTTAAATATGCATCAAGGTAAACTAGTTGACAAGATAAACAAATTTAAATGAATCCATATGCAATTTGAGTTGCATATGAAAAGCCCATGAATTATGGTTGAAACAATTGTTTTCCAACTAATCATCAGGTGAAAGTGGTTTAGTATGATGCATGGATGAGGAAAACAACAAAATAACAACAATAGAACCAATTGAAACAAGGTTTAACAAGTTTGGAAATTATTGGTTAAGTGTGGAAAGTTTGGTTACTTAAACATGTCACACAAGCAATTGTTGTTTTCATCAAGTTAAAGGGTTCAAAACAATTAACAAAATTTATATTTGAAAAGAACATCAAATTTTAGTTGGATTACATGTTTCAAATATTGAAATTGGAATTAGGATAATTTAATTATGAATTAAACAATAGTAAACAAGTTTTAAATGGATTTAAAACAAGTTTGAATATTAATTGAATTTTATTTGTTCAAAACATAAATTCAAATTCATATTTGAAAAGTTCACACTTTGATGGTTTGAAAACATATTTTGCATGTTCAAAATTATTTTATTTTGAGCAAGTTATGATTTTATCAAATTTAAATGAATTAAACAAGTATTAAATTATTTAGGCAATTTAAATTATTCAAACCATGAAACAAAATTTATATTTGAAAAGGTTATTCAAAATGGTATGGAAAACATATTTTATTTGCCTTATTTGGAATTAGTATGAATTATTTATGAATTATTGCAAATTACATTTGAATTATTCAAATTTGAATCTTAAATGCATTTTGAAATTTCAAAACAGGGAACAAATGTTTCCAAAAGATAGACAATTGAATTTAGATCAGTGTGCATATTTTATTTTCAGTTATTGGAGTTTTAAAACTGATTTTATTGACAAAACAATTCCAGGGACTAATCTGTTATTATTTGGACCTACTTTGGAAAACAGAAAGCTTTAAAAAGGTTTTATACCCACTGGAAACGTACCCACACGCTGCCAGGGGGGCCCGTGGGCTCACTGTGCCTGCGTGGCACAGAGAGAGGCTGACAGGTGGGCCGCGCGCGCTCGATGGGATTAAAAGGAAAAAAAGGGGGGGTGGTGCGCCCCTGGGGTTCGAACCCAGGACGTCCCGCTGCGCGCAAGGACTCGCTACCAATGCGCTGTTGCTGTTCGCTTGTCGATACAGGGCACGGTCTGAAGAAAAGGCATACATCGAGCTGTAACTGAATTTTAATATCACCGAACAGACATACAGGTTCAGAGCAAGATCGGAAGCATCTGCTGCGGATCATCCGTGATCGAAGCGATCTCGAGGGGTACTAGGGCGCTGGGAAGTGGTGGACATCATGGTGGGTTCACATCGTGCGGCCGGGCGAGAAGGAAAACGAGGGGAAGGGGAGAGGTAGCGGTCACCTGCTGGCGTCGAGCTTCTGACGGACGGTGGCGCCGATGTCCTCCTCCGGCGATGGCGTGGCGTCCACGGCCGCTCCCAGCTAGAGGCAAGGGGACGGGGAGATGGAGGGAAGCGCACCGGTTCCATTCCCGCCCTCGGGTGCCCCTCGAGGTGGCCGGTGGTGGCAGGGGTGACGGCGAGCTCCCTGCTCTCTGTACCCTCTCGAGCAGGGTTTCAGAACAGAGGAGAACGGGGAGGGTGAGAGAGGGCGACGGCGGCGCTAGGAGGGGGAAGGAGCTAGGGCGTGCTAGGGCAGAGGGGGTGAGGGGAGATATAGGGGAGTAGCTCCTGTACGGCATCTCATCCAGGGGGGTGGAGGAGGATCGAGCGGCTCTGATGGGGACATACTGGTGCTGACGTCGTCTGAAGGAAGAAGAAAGCGACAGGCAGGGGGGTATCGGGCCAGAAAGGACTAGTGGGCTGGGGAGAAGAGAGGAAAGGGGTTGGGCTGGGATTAGATAGGTTAGCTGCTGCTCACTTTATTTTTATTTTTCTTTTCTGTTTTTTTTTTGTAGCAAGAGAAATTGGAAGGAGATGTTAGGGTTTTAGGCTTTAAAAATTTTGAGAAAAATCATGGGGACTTGTCAGCTCAAAACCTATCAGTTGGCAAGTTAGTTTTTGAAATTTCAAATTGTTACCTGCTGTTTGGAAAATAAATCAATTTAGATGAGTTTTTGAAGATTCGAAATGATTAATGAGATCAACCTTTTAATAAGGTGACCCAAAGGAAAATAATTGGGAAACAAGTAAGGAGAGAAAGTTTTGGTTATTATTTTTATAGTTTCAAATTGGTTTTGTTTGAAAATATTTGATATGAAGTTGAAGGTGATTTAATTAATTGATTGGATTAATGGTTTGATTAAAACCAACAATTTAAATGAGTGATTTGATTTGAATCTTTGAATTAGCCACTAGGGTTTTAATAACAGGGAACATTTTATTAACAAGCAATTGGATTAAAACAACTTCAAATTATTGAAAAACAATTGAGTGATTTAGTTTGCAAGTTTGAAATTGGGAATTTTGAGCAGGGGGTGAAAGTTTAAATTGTTTTGAATTTTCAGTTGGGATGCAAACATGGTGCAATGCAATGTGATGCATATGATGCAAGCAAAAAGGAAACAAACACTTTTCTACCAAAGGTAACACCCCAGGTGTTACAGACGACACCACTAACAAGGGATTGCGCCCTCGCAATCCACCTGCTAACCCGGGAGGGGAAAGAAGTTCGACTATCGATTCTTCGTGCTTCCAGTTGATTTTCTCGACACCACTAACGAGGGCTTCTCAACACCACTAACAAGAGATTCTTGCTAGGGCTGACGACGATGTTCTTCCACCAGGAATCTTCCGATGATCGAACCTATTAGGTTAAGGGCTCAGAAAACGTCCACCCACGTAGGATCCTAACACTTTGAAAGATAGACCAGAGGGGAGACTCCAAAACAAATAAGATTGGGAGGGGAAATAGAATAGGGATAAGGAGAAAACAAGAATCCTATTGAGAGGTTTTCCAAAATAGTTTAGCAGAAATAGTTTTTGACACTCTAGAAACAACGATCGTTAGCTAGGTTATCCTACAGGCTTTGCGGACCCGTTGCTTCGATAACCATTCGTATCGAAACAATCTCGGGAATCGGAACCAAGGCTCTGATACCATTTTGTGACGCCCCGAGATCGGGCACTATGCAGATTTCAGCATTCCCGCCAAATCCGCATAATAACCGATTCCAGGTTGCCACTTATGATAACATTACGACAGTTCACGAATATTCCACAACTACAACAGAAACAGATAGATACAAGATGACTCAAACGGGTCACAGATACAACTGATACATTACAAAAATCCAAATAACAGCGGAAGAAACAAACGTCCGGCTACGGACAAGATACAAATTGGACTAAGAGTCCTGAAGATAACCGAGAGCGTCCAATCCCTGCCCAGGCCAAGCCGGAGGGATTCCCAAGCTAACGTCGTCAGACTTCAAACCTGTTGACTGCAAGTTGGAATTTGCAGCCACGAAAGAGATTCGTGGGTCAGTACGGTTAAGTACTGGCAAGGGGGATAAAACCCATACTCACAAGTTACCGGCGTAGCCAGTCATCACAAGATACAAATACTTTAGGATCAACGGAAAGGAAGGGGGTTATTGCAAATAAGCGACAGCAGGCTGCACTAACCATCTACAGAGAGATACTACAACTTTCGGCTAACAGAAAGAAGATAAGATCGAGTAATAGTAACCAACTGAAAGATAACTTCAAACAAACCCATCCTGGATCTCGCCCCTTATCAAAAGAAGCAATCCGAGGATAACTCACACAGTGGGATTAGTGATAGCTCAGATTATTGGTCAATAAGCCTATTACTAGTCAAGTTGTTAATCATTGGGTGAAAGGTTGGTAATCATTAGGTTTAAGTTGTCCTGAGTACTTGTTAGCCAGTACTTTCACCAAGTAATCCATAACCGCGGAAAACACGGCTTCTCGAGAAGATTATCCCTGCAGGGTTGCACCAATTTGGCCGTACACGCAAGAATAACCCGCCAGATGGGATGCCTCCCACCAAGCGGGGTACTCTACACAACTCAACCTTTCTTCGCATCAAGCCCAAAGCACCACGTGCTGTGCGTGCGCGGCTAATCGAGCCCCCGAAGAAAGGGGGACCCTCATAGCACTGGAAGACCACGCCGCCCTAAATGCCGACTACAAAAGTTCCACCCTGGCGCCAAGGGTTCGTACCTGCATATGCGTGCAGCAAATGGAAAGCCCGAACTAAATGTGGTGATTTGGACGAGATGCGAATCGAGTCAAGTTGAGGGGGGCGCCCATACTCGCTTCCCACATGCGGTTAGTGCGCTCATCATGGATCAGTAGACAAGACCCTTTTCCTATTAGGGTCGACACTAGCAGGCCTCAAAACCACAAAGGGCCTCCTGCCGGTGCCTTATCATCAAATTATTATTTAACAATAACATTAGCATGATTGATTGATTGATTAAACATCGAGCCCCCAGAACATAAAGGAGTAGTAACAGAAAGTAACGGGTAACAGACTCGAGCAAAACAACCCTAAGCATGCTATTAAGACACGGGCAACAAGCAATGGTTATAGGTGTGGAGGTGAGGCAAATAACAGGGTTAAAGGATTCATGTGATAGGTTCGTAACAGAAACAACTACCACTAGGGCTAGCAGAAAAGAACAATGGAAAGAATCGGTAACAGGTGATGAAAGGCAGCCATATGGCAGCAAGTGAGTATACTTGCCTGAGATCCCGCAAGGTAGCAGAACTTGTCGTTGCTCACATCATCTCAACGTCCTATCCGGGAAGAAGCAACGAACCTCGAACAAACACCGGATGCAACAATTACTACTACGGCAAAAGATCCAGCATGGTCAAGATATGGATGCATGACAAGTTTAAATATGCATCAAGGTAAACTAGTTGACAAGATAAACAAATTTAAATGAATCCATATGCAATTTGAGTTGCATATGAAAAGCCCATGAATTATGGTTGAAACAATTGTTTTCCAACTAATCATCAGGTGAAAGTGGTTTAGTATGATGCATGGATGAGGAAAACAACAAAATAACAACAATAGAACCAATTGAAACAAGGTTTAACAAGTTTGGAAATTATTGGTTAAGTGTGGAAAGTTTGGTTACTTAAACATGTCACACAAGCAATTGTTGTTTTCATCAAGTTAAAGGGTTCAAAACAATTAACAAAATTTATATTTGAAAAGAACATCAAATTTTAGTTGGATTACATGTTTCAAATATTGAAATTGGAATTAGGATAATTTAATTATGAATTAAACAATAGTAAACAAGTTTTAAATGGATTTAAAACAAGTTTGAATATTAATTGAATTTTATTTGTTCAAAACATAAATTCAAATTCATATTTGAAAAGTTCACACTTTGATGGTTTGAAAACATATTTTGCATGTTCAAAATTATTTTATTTTGAGCAAGTTATGATTTTATCAAATTTAAATGAATTAAACAAGTATTAAATTATTTAGGCAATTTAAATTATTCAAACCATGAAACAAAATTTATATTTGAAAAGGTTATTCAAAATGGTATGGAAAACATATTTTATTTGCCTTATTTGGAATTAGTATGAATTATTTATGAATTATTGCAAATTACATTTGAATTATTCAAATTTGAATCTTAAATGCATTTTGAAATTTCAAAACAGGGAACAAATGTTTCCAAAAGATAGACAATTGAATTTAGATCAGTGTGCATATTTTATTTTCAGTTATTGGAGTTTTAAAACTGATTTTATTGACAAAACAATTCCAGGGACTAATCTGTTATTATTTGGACCTAGTTTGGAAAACAGAAAGCTTTAAAAAGGTTTTATACCCACTGGAAACGTACCCACACGCTGCCAGGGGGGCCCGTGGGCTCACTGTGCCTGCGTGGCACAGAGAGAGGCTGACAGGTGGGCCGCGCGCGCTCGATGGGATTAAAAGGAAAAAAAGGGGGGGTGGTGCGCCCCTGGGGTTCGAACCCAGGACGTCCCGCTGCGCGCAAGGACTCGCTACCAATGCGCTGTTGCTGTTCGCTTGTCGATACAGGGCACGGTCTGAAGAAAAGGCATACATCGAGCTATAACTGAATTTTAACAGCACAGAACAGACATACAGGTTCAGAGCAAGATCGGAAGCATCTGCTGCGGATCATCCGTGATCGAAGCGATCTCGAGGGGTACTAGGGCGCTGGGAAGTGGTGGACATCATGGTGGGTTCACATCGTGCGGCCGGGCGAGAAGGAAAACGAGGGGAAGGGGAGAGGTAGCGGTCACCTGCTGGCGTCGAGCTTCTGACGGACGGTGGCGCCGATGTCCTCCTCCGGCGATGGCGTGGCGTCCACGGCCGCTCCCAGCTAGAGGCGAGGGGACGGGGAGATGGAGGGAAGCGCACCGGTTCCATTCCCGCCCTCGGGTGCCCCTCGAGGTGGCCAGTGGTGGCAGGGGTGACGGCGAGCTCCCTGCTCTCTGTACCCTCTCGAGCAGGGTTTCAGAACAGAGGAGAACGGGGAGGGTGAGAGAGGGCGACGGCGGCGCTAGGAGGGGGAAGGAGCTAGGGCGTGCTAGGGCAGAGGGGGTGAGGGGAGATATAGGGGAGTAGCTCCTGTACGACAGCTCATCCAGGGGGGTGGAGGAGGATCGAGCGGCTCTGATGGGGACGTACTGGTGCTGACGTCGTCTGAAGGAAGAAGAAAGCGACAGGCAGGGGGGTATCGGGCCAGAAAGGACTAGTGGGCTGGGGAGAAGAGAGGAAAGGGGTTGGGCTGGGATTAGATAGGTTAGCTGCTGCTCACTTTATTTTTATTTTTCTTTTCTGTTTTTTTTTGTAGCAAGAGAAATTGGAAGGAGATGTTAGGGTTTTAGGCTTTAAAATTTTTGAGAAAAATCATGGGGACTTGTCAGCTCAAAACCTATCAGTTGGCAAGTTAGTTTTTGAAATTTCAAATTGTTACCTAATGTTTGGAAAATAAATCAATTTAGATGAGTTTTTGAAGATTTGAAATGATTAATGAGATCAACCTTTTAATAAGGTGACCCAAAGGAAAATAATTGGGAAACAAGTAAGGAGAGAAAGTTTTGGTTATTATTTTTATAGTTTCAAATTGGTTTTGTTTGAAAATATTTGATATGAAGTTGAAGGTGATTTAATTAATTGATTGGATTAATGGTTTGATTAAAACCAACAATTTAAATGAGTGATTTGATTTGAATCTTTGAATTAGCCACTAGGGTTTTAATAACAGGGAACATTTTATTAACAAGCAATTGGATTAAAACAACTTCAAATTATTGAAAAACAATTGAGTGATTTAGTTTGCAAGTTTGAAATTGGGAATTTTGAGCAGGGGGTGAAAGTTTAAATTGTTTTGAATTTTCAGTTGGGATGCAAACATGGTGCAATGCAATGTGATGCATATGATGCAAGCAAAAAGGAAACAAACACTTTTCTACCAAAGGTAACACCCCAGGTGTTACACCTACGCGACTGCTCGCTGCCGTACGTCTACTTCGACTACTACCGCATCGTCCTCATCGTCAACATGGCCACCGAAGCCGAACGAGTTGTTGCTGCCGCCACTGCTGCCACCGAGGCCACCACTGTTGCTGAGGCCGCCACTGCTGCTGCTGCCGCCGCCGCGGCTGCCGCCTCTGCTACGGCTACTGCCAACTGGCCGACCGCACGGTATAACACGTTTATCCCTGTTTTTATTATTTCTATGTCTGCAATACTAGTAGTTTGCGTAGATGTATCTACTATCAATCTAGTATGCAGAAACATGGTAAATTATCAGTATGTTTACGTCATGCTTATGGTTTATACTTGGATTAAATTAATCTGTAAATTTCCTAAACTCCTAACAGCTTGTATATCACTTACACCAGAGCAGCTGTTTTTCATTGTTGTCCATCTTGATATAAAGTCGACATACAACTCATCTTCAAATTGGACGCAGCGATTTAGCTGGTTGATTCTCTTAGGGCGTTTGTACGCACCCCAGAAGTGCTGAGCGAACACTTTAGCCATATCATCCCAGCTATCCACTGTTCTTGACGGAAGCCCGTTAATCCAATCTCTAGCTCTATCCATCAACATTAGGGGGAGGAATTTTACTGCTTCGAAGTCTGTTCCCTTGTTGATCTGGACGGCAATATAGTAATCTGAAAGCCATGTATCTGGGTTTGTACTTCCGGTATACTTTTGATAAGTTGGACCAACTTTGGCAAAGCCAGAATGTAGAGTTATTCTTCGGATCCTGTCAGTGAAACACTTAGGTCCAAAGTATAGATCATCTCTTTCCGCCTTATCGGCGTGTGCGGAATATCTACCGGCTGAATGGACAGAGGGGGATCTGCTCCTTTCTGGCCCATTGTTGCGCGAATGCGCTCTTCCGGGATTATCCCTGTTTCGTCCGTTATCGTGTCCTTTGGAATGAGGTGGACATCTGCTCCTTGGCCTTTCCTTATTCCTAGGAGGAGTACGGGACCTTTCACGTCTGTGAGGATTTTCATGTCTTCCGGCCTTTTGAGCAGGGCGTCTCGGAGGCGGCATCATTTTTTCGTCTTTCTGGTTTTGTTCCTCCCGGTATTTATGATCGCGGGGTATATTTCCGCCTTTCGGCATATGGGATCCCGTTCTGGATGCTTCATCCCTATTGTCCGGGATTTTCTTGTCCTTTTTAGGGTCTCCCTTTTTGTCCTTAGAATCGCCTGAATCTCCAGGTTCTCCGGGTCCTGGTGCGCCAGCAGCGCAAGTGGCAATTTTGCATAGGGCCGAGTCGTCATGCAACTTCCCTTATCTTGCCTGACCTCGTTGTTGCTGTTCCAGAACTTTACCCAGGAAAGCATACACTCGTTGCGGCTTTTCTTCTTTGGAGTACAGATCGTCGTTAAGGATGGCGAACGCGGCCTCCGCGTTTTCAGCTGTGGTCTTATAGATGCGTTCGCCCTTGGCTATTACGCCGTCGACCTGGCGTTGCCAGGAATGGTTTTGGAACCGTTCCTTTGCTGGCAGTACATCCGGCCTTGCGATTCCGGGTAGTCTCGTGGGTTTTATCCCAGAAATATTCCGTCTTTCGAATTCTTCAATTTCCTCTTGCTTTGCTTTTACAGTGGCTTGGGCTTTGAGGAGATTTTCTTGCGATCGGAATAGTTGTTGCTGTTGCCGCATAATGGCTTGCCTTCTGGCTTCCAGCACTTTCGGTGGCTCATATGTCCGACCGGGGTTTGGATCAGATTGATCTCGTCCTGCTCCCACAATTCAGGGACAGGGATTTCTTTCTTTTTCTTCTCCACAGGTGTGACCCCGCTTTCTCCTCCTGCTTCCAGGTTTTGGCTGGCGTTATCTACTAGCTTTTTCTTCTGGAGTTTGTACTGGAGTTTCTTGGCAGTCTTGTTTTTCTTCTTGGAAGAGGGAGGTTTTTTACCAGGTTCTTTCTCTGTCAATTCCTTTACATCGGGGTAAATAGGGCTGGTTTCACCATACTCTCTTTCCTCATCTGGTGGAGGTGTTTTGGGATCTTCATCGTCTTCGGCATCCGAGTTATCTGTCGGTTTTGCCATAAGAACTTCATGGAATCCCCCTTGCATAGATTTAACCTTTCTTTTGAAAGCGTCTGCATCATCGTCTTCTGAATCTATGTCTTCAGATCCAGGTTCTGACTCCAATCTTGCCTCTATGGCAGCTAGTACAGAATCGGCTTCCGAGTTCGTCGTCGTGTCGACGGATGTCGGATCTTCCACCTATGTTGTGGGATTGTTTTCTTCTGCCTCTTCCACGGGATTGCTTTCATCCGTGTTTTCGGCGATCTCGGATTGCACCATACCAAGAAAGTGAGATCTGATTACGGGCTTCTCCGAAGAGGCAGGAAATTCAGCAGGATATTGGCGATCTGAGCAAAATCCGGCATCATAGTTTTCTTCAACTGGGTATAGGGCGGGTGGGATAAATCTACTTCCACCATAGAATCCCATTGCCTCTGCAGTTAATCCGATAAAGATGTTTGCAGATCCAATCGGTAAAACGCAGGCACTCACCAGATGATTCCGTGCTGGCATGTACGATCCGTTGTCGAGGAAGCGCCCGACGTCGTTGTCGAATTCCAAGCTTCCGAAATTTATGGTACTGTCGATTCCGCCGAGTATCCCCGATCGAAACATAACGCCTGACGTCGCTGGCCCCACGGTGGGCGCCAACTGTTGAGACATCGTAGTAGAGTTCATAGACTGAGGTACCATGAGCCTACGGGTAGATACGTGGGGGGAGACAAGGTAGCACAACGACTAGGAACACCAAATTAACCAGGTTCGGTACGTCGCAACTAGGCGGCGTTCCTACTCCTGCAATCTCACTAAATCAGGGCTGAAGCCTGAAGTATAGAAAGTACAATGTGAGTAGGGTTTCGCTAACTCGGCGAGGATCAACTTCTCGGCGAGTTGGCTTCTAGCTAATTGTATATATTTTGTTCTTCCCTCCCGTCCGGCTTTATATAATAGCCGGGTTAGGGCTTATAGAAAGGAAACCTAGAAGACTACGGAAAGTATCCTAACTTGGAAGGCAGGAATCCGTCTTCTACTCCAAGCCGCACCACTTTGGGTCGTGGTCCGGGTTCTTCTAGAATCTGGCTTCTGTGCGTCAGCTTACTCGGCCGCCTAATGGACTGTGATCCATTACCAATCAGGCCACCCTGGTAATCCGGCTCTTTAGGACCATGCCGGATATACCCCTATTCAGTATATATCCGACAGTGAAGTTTAGGGGGCGACATTGTAGCAAGGGGGAGAAAAATTGCTTCTTTTCTAGACCTAGGCGGCCAAACCATCAGTAATGGCGACCAGGAAGCACCGAGGAGTGAGGCATGGATTTGGCTCGTCCGACTCAGGGTGCAGCGAGACTGAATAGGCAAATGAGACGGGAATGTGGCAGAGCAGAACATCGGGCAGGTCGGCTGCATAGGAAACGACACAAATTTTTTCCAACCAAGGGGTACTGCTGCCAGCTAGGGGGCAGCACTATTCAAGCCATTTCTCAGAGTCTGGGTCCATCATTGCTTCCGCATAGGTCGTAGGCTCATCCTTGTCTAACAATAATCTTTCCCGTGTATCATTGTCTAACAATAATATCTCTCGCTAGTCACGGAGCCTTTCCGACCTTCGTGGTGGTGGTGCTTCTCTTGCCACGGGTTCTTCAACTCGTTCTGCCATTACAACAACACTCATTGAGTCCTCCCCGGTAGGCTCATCGATACGTCTCCAACGTATCTATAATTTATGATTTTCCATGCTAATATTATGCCAATTGCTACATGTTTTCTCCCTTCTTTATGTCATTTTTACACGTTTTCCGGGACTAACCTATTAACAAGATGCCAAGTGCCAGTTCCCTGTTTTCTGTTGTTTTTTATTTCAGAAAAGTTCTTGTGGAAATATTCTCGGAATTGGAAAATTCGAAGCCCGAAAGTCCTATTTCCCCGGAAACATCCAAAAGACCGAAGAGGACTCGAAGAGGGGCACCAGGGGGCCCACACCATGGGGTGGCACCCCTGGCCGCGCCAGGGGGTGGTGTGGGGCCCCCAGGGCTCCACCACCTCTGCCCTTTCGCCTATTTATTCCCCCCGGATGGAAAACCCTCGATACCTAATAAAAAAATCCCCGAAAAGTTCTACAGCCGCCGTCGTCATCAACCCTAGATCAGGGGGGTTCTGAAGCTGTCTTCGGCACCCTGCCGGAGAGGAGATCATCACCGGAGGCCTCTTCATCACCATGCCTGCCTCCGGAGTGATGCGTGAGTAGTTCATCCTTGGACTACGGGTCCATAGCAATAGCTAGATGGTTGTCTTCTCCTCCTATGCCTCAATGTTTAGATCTCGTGAGCTGCCTAACATGATCAAGATTGATCTTATGTAATTCTATGTGCTGTGTTTTCTAGGATCTGATGAATATTGAACTTATGCCAAGTTGATTATAGTCTTTATTGCATATGTTATTTGTGATCTTGAATGCTTTCCGTTGCTAGTGGTTGCTCTGGCCAAGTAGTTGCTAGTGACTCCAAGAGGGAGTATTTATGCTTGATAGTGGGTTCATGCCTCCTTTTCGCATGTGCTCGAGTGACAGAAACGTGACAGGGGAGGATGTGTTGTTGTCACTAGGGAGAAAACAATTATGTGAGTGCCCGCGTGTACAATCATTGCTTACATTACACACATTGCTTAATGTGATTATCTGTTGCTTTCAACTTAATACCTAAGGGGATTCAGATGATAACTTGAGGGTGGATTATTAGTCATAGATGCAGTTGGATTACGGTCTATGTATATTTTTGTAATGCCCGCACTAAATATCATAGTAGTCTTCACGTCATGAATGTGCACTACGGTGCAACCTTTATTTGTCAATTGCCTAGCTGTAATTTGTTCACCCAACATGCTATCTTTTATGGAAAGACACCACTAGTGAACCTATGAACCCCGGTCCATTTTCCTACACTGTTAAACAAACCTCTACAATTTCCTGCTTTTCTTTACTTACTGCAAGCATACACCATTTTCCACACTATACATCTAATCTTTGTTTTCAGCAAGACCGGTGAGATTGAGAACCTCACTGTTCCGTTGGGACAAAGTATTTTGGTTGTGTTGTGTCCAGGTTCCACGTTGTTGCTGACACCGGTGAGGCGCCATCACCACCCTCAGTGTCATGAACCTTCCAAAGATCCTTTCTCGTACTGGATTGATAACCTTGATTCTTAACTAAGGGGAATTCTTACCACTACACTCATCACACCCTCCTCTTGGGGTTCCCAACACGTAGCATCAAGGAAATTTATGGCGCCGTTGCCGGGGACTTAAAATTCATCATCATCAAGAAGTTTCCCCGTCAAGGCACCATCAAGGTGTAGCAAGAAATTTTTGGCGCCGTTGCCGGGGAGAAAGAAGTCTTCTGGCAAGGGGATTCTCTCAATCTCAACCTCTTTATTTTTTTATTGTCTTGTTTTTATTTTTTGTCTTGTTTTGCTTCTTTATATTAAAAACACAAAAAATAGTTTACTTTATAGCTGTTATTTATTTTCTTGCTTTTATTTTGCTAAAATGAGTTCCTCTGAGAATACTAAGTTGTGTGAATTCAGTAGCACAAACAACAATGATTTTATTTGCACACCTATAGCTCCACTTGCTTCTATTGTTGCTTTCTATGAAATTAAACCTGATTTATTAAATCTTGTTATGAAAGAGCAATTTTTTGGTGTTAGTACTGATGATGTTGCTGCTCACCTTAATGATTTTGTTGAACTATGTGAGATGCAAAAATATAAAGATGTAGATGGAGATATTATTAAACTGGAATTATTTCCTTTCTCTTTGAGAGGAAGAGCTAAAGAATGTTTGCTATCTTTTCCTAGAAATAGCATTGATTCATGGACTAAGTGTAAAGATGCTTTCATTGGAAAATATTATCCTCCTACTAAGATTATATCCCTGAGAAGTGACATAATGAATTTTAAACAATTTGATAATGATCATGTTGCTAAAGCTTGGGAAAGAATGAAAACTATGGCGAAGAATTGTCCCACTCATGGACTGACTACTTGGATGATTATACAAACCTTTTATGCAGGACTGAATTTCTCCTCAAGGAACCTATTGGATTCAGCTGCTGGAGGTACCTTTTATGTCCATCACTTTGGGCAATGCAACAAAGCTTCTTGATGATATGATGATAAATTATTCAGAGTGGCACACTGAGAGAGCTCCACAAGGTAAGAAGGTAAATTCTGTTGAGGAAACCTCCTCTTTAAGTGAATGGCTTGATGCTATTATGTCTATGCTTGTCAATGGTAAATCTCAAGTTGATCCAAATAATGTTCCTTTAGCCTCTTTGGTTGCTCAAGAAGAGCATGTTGATGTGAACTTTATTAGAAATAATAATTTTAACAACAATGCTTATAGAAATAATTTTGGTGGAAACAATTATAAGCCCTATCCTCCTAATAATGGTTATGGTAATCCTTATGGCAATTCCTACAATAATAATAAAATCTCTACCTCTGATCTTGAAAACATGCTTAGAGAATTTATTAGCACACAAACTGCTTTTAATAAATCTGTTGAGCAAAAGCTTGGTAAAATAGATGTTCTTGCGTCTAAAGTAGATAGCCTAGCTATTGATGTTGATTTTCTAAAACTAAAGGTTTTGCCACATGATGTTAAAGAAAGTAAAACTTTGAATACCATCCAAGTTCGAATTGATGAAAATGTTAGGTTGATGGCTGAATTACGTGCTAGGTGGGAAAGAGAAGATGAATTGGCTAGAAAGAATGCTATTGCTAGAGTTTGCACTATCACCACCACTAGTAAAACTGAAGCTCCAGGTGCTATTAAACCTCCTACTATCAATGGTAAAGTAGTTGGTGTTAACAAAGTCTCCACCCCTTCGGTGAAACGTGCTAAATTGCCTCAAACTGCTGAAATTGCTTCTGATAAAAGTGCTGAAATTTTTAGAGATGTGGGAGATAATGGTCCCATTACTTTTGCTGATAATAATTTTGATTTTGATAATTGAAATATCTCTGAAGTTATTATGTTTCTACAAAATCTTGCTAGAAGTCCCAATGCTAGTGCCATGAATATGGCCTTTACTAAACATATTACCAATGCTCTAATGAAAGTTAGAGAGGAAAAGCTGAAACTTGAAACATCTATCCTAGGAAATTAGATGATGGTTGGGAGCCCATCATTAAGATAAAAGTAAATATTTTTATTGCAATGCTTTATGTGATCTTCGTGCTAGTATCACTGTTACGCCTAAAACTCTTTATGATATTTTTGATCTACCACCCTTGGAACACTGTTATTTGGATGTTCATCTTGCTGATAATGCTAAGAAGAATCCTTTTGGTAGAATTGATGATGTTCTTATTATGGTTAACAATAACCTTTTCCCTTTTTATTTTGTTGTTATGAACATTGAATGCAATGCTTCTTTTCCTATTGTTTTGGGAAGACCTTTTCTTAGAACTGTTGGTGTTGTTATTGATATGAAAGAGAGGAGTATTAAATATCAATTCCCACTCAAGAAAGGTATGGAACACTTTCCTAGAAAGAGTATTAAGCTGCATTTTGACTCTATTATTAGAGAAAGTTATTATGTTGATGCTTCTTCACTTGAAAATACTTGAGTTTCTTTCTATGCCTAGCTGAAAAGCGTTAAAGAAAAGTGCTACCGGGAGACAACCCATTTTATTTCTCCGTTTTCAACCTGTTTTCCTTCGTTTTCTTTTGTTTTATTTGCACCTAGGTGTTTTCTATTTCCTTATCAACCCCGCTGTATCTTTTATTTTGTGTTTTCGTTGATCGAAATAAAGCCTCTAGTGGAAAATTGAGGCTATATTTCGGATTTCTGCGCAGGAAACAGATTTCTGCTGGCCACTGTTAAATTCGTAAAAAATCACAGAAAATTCAAAATGATCTGAGTTTTTTTGTTCGTAATCCTGGGATATATACGCAACTTTTCTTAGTTGAACACTTTTTTATTTTAGCAACAGAAGATTTTCTAAAAAAAAAACATCTTTACCTGCTGTCCTGTTTTGACAGATTTGTGCCAATAATTGCATTTGCATCTTATTCTCTTTATTTTGGTGTTCTTTTGAGAAAAAGAGTTTTAAAAGAAGTTTTTACAGTAGCTAATGTGTTTTTGAGTGTTATGCTTGTGTTTAAACTGAACCATGTGAATTTATTATTTTGATTGAACTAACGTTGCTAATGAAGATTGTGGGAAGTTTGGTGTGAAGGAAGTTTTCAAGGGTCAAGAGAAGAGGATGATATGACGTGGTCAAGAAGAGTGAAAAGCCTAAGATTGGGGATGCCCCTGTGTTACATCCCAGAAAATTCCAAGAAGACTCAAGCGTCTAAGCTTGGGGATACCCAAGGCATCCCCGACTTCATCAACAAATTATCAGGTCACTTCTAGTGAAACTATATTTTTATTCGGTCACATCTTATGTGCTTTACTTGGATCGTCTTTTATTTTTGCTTTCAGTTAGTTTTTATTTTTGCAATAAGCTTGGTTGGACCCCAGCATTCTTTTATTGGAGAGTGACACGCTCCGCTTTTTCATGGGAATACTTTGTATTCTTAATCTTTGTCTGGCTGCTGCATTTATCTAGCTCCTATTTCGCATGCATCTCTTATCAGACCTGTTAGTTTTAGAAGTGTTATGTGAGTACTATAATTTTTGCTTGATGTATTATGAAGAGTATTTTTGTTAAAACGTATCTTGTATGGTGCTTGTTGGGAGAAGAAACTGCTGCTTAAAGTAGAATTTTTAATGGTGCAAGTACAAGCTTGTATAGAATGTGGCTAGAACTTTTCCATATCATGCTAGATGTTATTTTAGTTTTAAAGACTTGTTGTTATTGAGTAGAATGATTAGCCTCAAATAGCTGAGAGTGTTTAATGTGCCATTGAAGGATTCATGAGTTGTTCTTGTCATAAGGAAGCATATATTTATGGTATTCCCTTTCGAATGTTTTATTTGGTTGACTTGGCACATGCTCACACCATGTTTATGACTATGAACCAGTCACTAATAGCCTCTATGATCATTTAGTTTTGGAAATTGTTATACCATTTATGCTTTAATTAATGATGTTTATGTCGCTATGCATGATTATGGCTCTTATGCTATCTTGATTTGTCGCTCCCAATCTTTTGCTACCCGCCACATGCACTGAGTATGAGCTCTACGCATGCATCCAACTCCCTAAAACCAAGTTTTCCCATTGTGTCCACCATACCTACCTAAATGTGGTATTTAACTGCCACTCCAAGTAAATTGCTCATGTGTTACCTTTAAAACCTTCAAAATTACTCCTGCTTTATGTTCCTGTTTTTGCTCATGAGGACGTAAATAGAGAATCTTTATCTCACTTGTTGATTGGATTTCACACCCTGGACTAGTGGCTTCATCCGCTTATACAAATGATAGAAGAGCTAGAAGCGGGGTGCCCAGCCCAAAATTAATACACACAAAATCACTTCACTATTTTTGCACATGATTTATCAGTCAAAGCATAATTGTGTAAACAAAAGAGAAAGAGGGATGACCTTCTACCCAGATGCGTCCTTCATATGGGAGCCGCTCTTGTGAATCCAGTTGGCTTGTGACGTACTGTATTTTCTGTTTACCATTCGTTGACATTAGCATACATCTCCCAAAATATAGACACTCCTCCATGGTATGTGATTGTTGGCAGGCACCCGAGGATTTGGGTAGCCATGGTTTGTGAAAGATGGATGGGGGAAGTGTCAAACTTTTAATACCTTTGTTTAATAAAATAAAAATCTCTAGCACATGCGTGATCCCAGCTTCCCTCTGCGAAGGGCTTTTCTTTTACTTTTATGTTGAGTCTCCATCTTCTAACTTTATGCACATTTGAGAGAGCATTTTTGCCATTCTGACTTTTATGTGCATTTGTCCAAAAAACATTATTAATTGATTCATATGCGTTATTATTTGTTCTCAAATTATTTGCTCTAGTCTTCCTCATGAACTTTGAAGGTGTCCTGGCATTTATGTTTTGCCCCACTCTTAAGGACTAGCGAAATATCACTTTGCCATGCTTTCTCTATACCTGAAGCAAACATATATCTTTCTTTGCATTGTTATTCATGACCTTTTATTTGAGATACTTCTCATGATGAAAAGTGATTGCTATGCCTTATTATTAAAGTTCTATTTATCATGTTTGTGTTTAAAAGTTCTATGATCTCAGCTTACATATGCTTTTACACTTTTATGATCAAGTTTATGTTAGTAGCATGTCACCTTAGAAATTATTGTGTTTTATCGTTTACCTACTCGAGGACGAGTAGGAACTAAGCTTGGGGATGCTTGATACGTATCCAACGTATCTATAATTTCTGACGCTCCATGATAATATTATGCCAATTGCTACATGTTTTCTCCCTCCTTTATGTCATTTTTACACGTTTTCTGGGACTAACCTATTAACAAGATGCCAAGTGCCAGTTCCCTCTTTTCTGCTGTTTTTTATTTCAGAAAAGTTGTTCTAGAAATATTCTCGGAATTAGAAAATTCGAAGCCCGGAAGTCCTATTTTCCCCGGAAGTATCCAGAAGACCGAAGAAGAGTCGAAGAGGGGCACCAGGGGGCCCACACCATGGAGTGGCGCCCCCACCCCCTTGGCCGCGCTAGGGGGTGGTGTGGTGCCCCCAGGGGTCCACCGCCTCTGCCCTTTCGCCTATTTATTCCCCCCGCATGGAAAACCCTAGATACCTGATCAAAAATCCCCGAAAAGTTCCGCAGCCGCCATCGTCATCAGCACTAGATCAGGGGGTTCTGAAGCTGTATCTGACACCCTGCCGGAGAGGAGATCATCACCGGAGGCCTCTTCATCACCATGTCTGCCTCCAGAGTGATGCGTGAATAGTTCATCCTTGGACTACGGGTCCATAGCAGTAGCTATATGGTTGTCTTCTCCTCCTATGCCTCAATGTTTAGATCTCGTGACCTTTCTAACATGATTGAGATTGATCTTATGTAATTCTATGTGCTGTGTTTGCTGGGATCCGATGAATATTGAACTTATGCCAAGTTTATTATAGTCTTTATTGCATATGTTATTTGTGATATTGCATGCTTTCCGTTGCTAGTGGTTGCTCTGGCCAAGTAGTTGCTAGTGACTCCAAGAGGGAGTATTTATGCTTGATAGTGGGTTCATGCCTCCTTTTCGCCTGTGCTCGAGTGACAGAAACGTGACGGGGGAGGATGTGATGTTTCCACTAGGGAGAAAACAGTGGTGTGAGTGCCCGCGTGTACAATCATTGCTTACATTACACACATTGTTTAATGAGATTATCTGTTGCTTGCAACTTAATACCTAAGGGGGTTCGGATGATAACTTGAGGGTGGATTATTAGTCATAGATGTAGTTGGATTACGGTCTGTGTATATTGTTGTAGTGCCCGCACTAAATATCATAGTAGTCTTCATGTCATGAATGTGCACTATGGTGCAACCTTTATTTGTCAATTGCCTAGCTGTAATTTGTTCACCCAACATGCTATCTTTTATGGAGAGACACCACTAGTGAACCTATGAACCCCGATCCATTTTCCTACACTGTTAAACAAACCTCTACGATTTCCTGTTTTTCTTTACTTACTGCAAGCATACACCATTTTCCACACTATACGTCTAATCTTTGTTTTCGGCAAGACCGGTGAGATTGACAACCTCACTGTTCCGCTGGGACAAAGTATTTTGGTTGTGTTGTGTGCAGGTTCCACGTTGTTGCTGACACTGGTGAGGCGCCATCACCACCGTCAGTGGCATCAACCTTCCAAAGATCCTCTTTCTTCTACTGGATTGATAACCTTGGTTCTTAACTGAGGGAAATTCCTACCGCTACAATCATCACACCCTCCTCTTGGGGTTCCACCAACATGTTGAACTTCATCAAGCTGCACCGTTCTTCCACCTGTCTCCTTTGTGAGAAACTCTTTCTCTAAGAAAACACCATTCCAAGCGACAAACACTTTGCCCTCTTATCGGTTGTATAAGTAATACCCAAATGTTTCCTTTGGATATCCCACAAAAATGCATTTATCCGACTTGGGTGTGAGATTATCCGACTGAAGTCGCTTGACAAACACGTCACAGCCCCAAATCTTTAGAAAAGACAAGTTGGGACTCTTCCCATTCCACATCTCATATGGCGTCTTAACTACGGATTTAGACGGTACCCTATTTAGTGTGAGTGCTACTATTTCTAGAGCAAAACCCCAAAATGACAATGAAAGATCTGACTGGCTCATCATTGATCGAACCATGTCCAACAAGGTTTGATTACGTCGTTTGGAAACCCCGATTCTTTGAGGCGTTCCAGGCGGCGTTAGTTGAGGAACAATTCCACAACTCTTTAGATGATCGCTAAATTCATGACTCAAATATTCTCCTCCACGATCGGATCGTAGAGCCTTAATTTTCTTGCGACATTTATTCTCTACTTCATTCTGGAACTCTTTGAACTTTTCACAAGTTTCAGACTTATGCTTCATTAGGTAGACATAACCGTATCTACTAAAATCATAAGTGAATGTTATGAAATAGTGAAAACCACCTCTTGATGTCGTGCTCATTGGTCTGCATACATCAGTATGTACGAGTTCCAATAAGTTTGTCGCCCTCTCAGGAGAACCATTGAAAGGCGACTTGGTTATCTTTCCAAGTAAACAAGTTTCACATGTCTCGTATGATTCAAAATCAAATGAAGTTAGAAGACCATCATTATGAACTTTCTTCATACGCTTTTAACTTATATGACCCAACCGATAATGCCATAAATAGGTGGGATTCAAATCATTTGGTCGTAGCCTTTTAGCACTTACGTTATAAACATGTGCATCATCATGAGCATCAGCAGGATTTATAATAAAAAGCCCATTCACAATGGAAGCAAAAGCCACAAACATATCATTCTTGGAGATTAAACAACCATTGTCTTTACTCGCAAATGAATAACCAACTCTCATCAAACATGAAGGAGAAATAATGTTTCGGTTAAAACTAGGAACATAATAACAATTATTCAATTCCATAATAAATACTGAAGGGAGGTGCAGTTGGTAGACGCCAACGGACAATGCAACAACCCTTGCATTATTTCCGACGCGAAGATCACCTTCTCCTTGTCTCACGCTTCTACTCCTTACTAGCCCCTGCATCAATTTGCAAATGTGAGCAACCGATCCGGTATCAAATACCCAAGAGTAAATAATAGAGTCAGCGAGAAAAATGTCTATAACATTAATTACAAGCATACCTAAGCTAGAAGTCTTACTTCCACTCTTCTTCAATAAAGCAAGGTACTTGCTGCAATTTCTCTTCCAGTGTCTAGTGTCATGACAGTAGAAGCACTCTGTGTCAGGTTTGGGTCCGTCCTTAGGCTTAGGCTTTGGCTTGGAGATCAAATCTTTAGCCTTCCCTTTCCCCTAAGGCTTGACCTGCTTCTTGAAGCTAGGCCTATTCTGAACAGCCAACACTTGGCCATGCCCTGCACTTTTCTTAATGTCATTCTCTGCTGTCTTGAGCATCCCACGGAGTTCATTAAGGTCCTTCTCCGCCCCATGCATATGGTAGTTCGAAATGAAGTTCCCATAGCTAGATGGAAGCGAATCCAAAATGAAATATGTGGCCAACTTAGGGTCCAATGGAAAACCAAGCTTGTCCAAAGTCTGCATGTAACCAAGCATCTTGATCACGTGCGGCCCTACTGCTCCGCCCTCAGCTAGCTTGCATTCACCAAAAGCCTTAGCGACATTGAACCTTTTAGTCCTAGCTTGAGTTTGGAACATATCCTTCAGCTCAATGATCATATCATACGCTTCCTGACCATCAAATTGCTTTTGAAGGCCGGGTTCCATGAATGCAAGCATAAGGCAGCTAACCTCAAGAGACTCATCACATGCTCTTTTAAAGGCAGCTCTAACGGCATCAGTGTCAGTATCAAGAGGCGCATCTGGGATTGGGGTATCCAGAACACTTTTCTTTCTCTCAGCCCTGAGAACAATTCTCAGGTTTCGGATACTATCCGAATAGTTTATTCCATTTAACTTTTCCTTTTCAAGGACGGATCGCAACGCAAAAGGGGTGGGTTGGTTGTTACGTGCCATTGATCTACAACAGAAAAACCATGCAAAATACTAACACAAAAATCCATGATAGAGTAAAAGACATTAAACAATTTAACGTGGTATACTCCCACTAAAACCAACATCCCTCTATTGGTACTTAGTGATTCAAGATCCGCAACGAACAAGTCGACTAGTGATGTTTGCATCACTGCTAGAAGACAAGGTAGATCAGTAAGCAACACTTGCTAATCATATCACATATGACTCTTGTTGTTGGGTGACATCTCCATGTCAAAAACACCAACCTTTATGCCCCAAGGCGCTTAAACGTTAAGATTACCTTGATGAGTTAACCAACCCTTTATGCGCGTAAGCATCAGCAGATGGCACCCTGTTGCAACAGTCGTACCACCTAACCGATACATACCCACCTAGTCAACGAAAACTGATGGCACCCTGCTGCAACAGACCCACCATCAATCGTAGAAGACATGGGATGGTGCAAGTTTTAGTTGGGGGGCATGCGAACTTAAAATTTACGAGGGATCGTTCTACTTCTACAAATCTGACATGCATAGGAGTAAAACAACAGGAATAGCTATCACATAGTTGTGACAAAGTATGGCCCGTTTCACATGGTGATCTCCATCTCCATGGAACCTGTCCACCATAATGATCTCCATCTCCATGGTCCATGTGCGTCATCCCTCCGGGTGATGAGTCCTCCAAGAAACTTCTACATGCTATTACTACTAACAGCTACAAAAGAAGATGACATGGATAGTAGGAATCATCACAAGTTGGCACGTAGGCCATTAATACAATAAGTGACAACACAATATGTCTCCAGCCGTCACTACACCACAACACAGAATTCCCTACTAACGTGTGTCGGCAATAGTAACTTTGCACAACAGAATGTTGGTCGGAAAAAGTTCTATCGAACAGTCGGTCGGTAATACATTCGTACAAGAACTGATTGTCAGTTGGGAAAAATAGAAAATTTGGTATCAAACGATCAGTCGGGAATACGCTAACACCCAACGAATTCTCGGTCGGTAAAAAACCCCGACCAACAGCTGGATGCAAAATGGGCTGGGAGTGCGCGCGCGACTAAAATGTGGAAGGGCCAAAGTTCAGCCCAAGCCCACGTTTCCAGCCAAATAAACCGATGGTATATATAAGGTTCATAACCCTAGTGCTCTTATCCCCTCTGTCTCTCCCGCTCAGCGGCGGCGCCCCAACCCCTCTCCTCAGATCCAGTCCACCTTTGCGTGCTCCGCGCCTCCGCCGTAGACCAGCTCCACTCCACCGACAAATGCTCTCAGACGAAGGGTCCACAGCATCTTCCTAATCCCCTCCCCTGCCCTGCTCTCTCCACTGAACCACATCGACTCCGTTCCCTGCCGCCGCGTGTGCTGGCAGACTCGGGATGTTGCCTCCTCGTTTCAGGGTGCCGGCGCGGCGATGTTTTGGTCCGACCGAGCTCCACCAACACGCCATTCCCGAGCTCCACCGGCGCAGGCTCTCCGACTCAGCCTTCCAGGCCTTCCGAGAGGGAACAACCGTCCCCATCCTCTAGGACGTGGTTCCTCCAAGCGCGGTTGTAAGCTGTACTCCAGCGGTTCATAGTTCGGAGGTCAGCAGTGCTGCTGAGGTGCTCCTGAGCGGCAAAGGTCGAAGGAGATGACAGGCGACATCAGGCCATGGAGTAGGTTTGCCATGTATGTCATGGAGCAGCAGGTGCAGCTCCTCGATGGTGCGTCCCTGCCCTCTTTAGCTTCAATTTAACTCTCTATGTACTCCATAACACTAGAATAAACTATGTGCTGGACAGTTAGAATCACCAAGAATACAGACGTGTTTTTTAATTATACCTGAAAATACATTGTTGGTGTGAAGGTTTTTACTCTATTGGACATCCATTGTTCTGAATTTCAAGTCAGAAGCTCATTCTTGTTGCTAGTTACTGTTTTCTTTATGAATACTACTTAAGTATAGGAAATTAGATACTAACTTTGTAGATTTTTTTGCTTTCTAGGTGGTTGCTGATTACATATACAACCATTTGACAAAGGAAACTGTCTTGAGCATGCTTTGGTCCATAGGTAGTGTCAAGCATTCATCCTCTATGGACCTGGTACTTGTGTGGAAGGTGAGCTAAAGCGTTTCCACAAGGCAGCTTTGAAACATGTGAGAGTTTGCTCTGTTTTTCGTGCTTCATTCCTTGGCGTTTGTATAACTGAAAGCTTTATCTGCTTATCATCCACTGCTTTATAGACTGTAATACTAGTATGCATGATGTAGATTACATCTAACTGAAAGTTCTGTCCGCTTGTTTTCATTAGTGTCTCATTGGGTATATTACTAACAGGATAGTATCCATCAGTGGTTCAGCCCAACCTTGGATTATTTAGTTAATGAAGAAACGTCAGTATACCCTTATTCGCTATTTTTCAGTACAACTCTTAAGTTAGTTTTCTCTCGGACTATTCTGAATTGTTTCCTCCCCAAGGGTCTAGTAATTTTTACTATTGCCACAAA
Source organism: Alopecurus myosuroides (assembly GCA_028641055.1). NCBI lineage: Eukaryota > Viridiplantae > Streptophyta > Magnoliopsida > Poales > Poaceae > Alopecurus > Alopecurus myosuroides. The sequence goes on along the minus strand of CM054057.1, from coordinate 200,685,583 downwards.
ATAGTCTCTTTGTGTTGTGTATGAATCAATTATTAGTCACTAGTCTTTATGTATGTAAAAAAAAAGATGTTATATTTTTTTACTCAATCATGCTATCAGATTACTATCGTTAGTGTGAGTAACATTTCAATCAGTAGGTTACATTTTCTATCTCATAAATTTGAATTTACTGAGATGAAATCTATAACATAACAAAAGTTGATTCTATAGCCTTAGGTTTTGCTGGACTGGGTTGGTTTTGTTTGTACTCAAATTTGCTTGATTCGTTGCCGTCAATAACGACAACATGGATCTCTTTGCCGTGCTCGGTGTGGACCAGGCCAGCTCTCGATTGGTACTAACAGCCCAGCACATGTTTGTTCCTGCTGATATACCTGATACATGTAGATGCGATATACTATTTCAATTGCATTCCCCTGTTGGTAAAGGTGCTAATTGATTTATGAGATGGGTCAGGCTGTATGCGGTTTCCAGCTATACAGCATGCACGTACATGTTTGATAGGTGCATACAAGTGCTAGTTGATTCATGAGATGGACTAGTTGGCATATGTCGCTTAGTTATGGTCTAATATTTGATCTGTGTGGACAAGTGCTGATGGATGCTTCTTTATGGTCTGTTAATGAAACTTTTCCCAGACATAATACATATGCTTCTTTGATTGTTTTTTGTATTTTTCAAATTTTTGTGAATTATCATGACAGTTGACCTTATTGTCAAAAACAAATGTCTCATGTTTATACGTGTTTGTGCAGGTGTCATGCAAAACTTGTGTTGCAAGTGCAGGTGTCATGCAAAACTTGTGTTGCAACATATATTTCACTAAGTAGCTCGCGGTTTCGCATCAACAAGATGTTTTATGTATGTAGGATACGTTTTGTAAACTAGATTATCTATCACTTTTGGAGACCTCATCATCTATCACTTTTGGAGACCTGATTATGTTTTGTGTATGTAGGATACCTTCTGTAAACGTGACTATCTATCACTTTTGTAAACCTGATTGTCTAGCACTTTTGTAAACCTGATTATCTAGCACTTATGTAAACCTGATTATCTGGTAATCAGCTGAGAAAAGTTGAACAATCAGACCATTATCATTTTGTGTAGCTGACTTATTTTTGGCTGTCATCTGAATATTAAGGCTTTTGTGTGTGGTTGTAAGTTCTTTGGCAATTAGTACCGTCAGAAGGGTTGGAAAGGCTTGTTGATATTGTTGAAAAGCTGGTCGGAAAAAGAAACGCCGACTGATAAGGGGACGTTATTGGTCCATGGCAGGCACAACAGAAAGTTGGTCGGGAATAGGTTTATGACGTCTGACTGTATGTTGGGAAAACAATGTCAGTCGGGAAAAGAAATGTCTGTCGGGAGAAGAATGTCGGTCGGCAAACATTTCACAGCAGTGTCAAACGGTCGGTCGGAAAAGAAATGTCGGTCGGGAAAGGCCTTTCCCGACTGGACTTACGGTGACAGACAACATCAGTCGGTAAAACCCTTTCCCGACCGAAATTCTGACATTGTAAGCTGTTTCCCCAACCAATTTGTCTGTCGGGAATCCTGTGTTGTGGTATAGTGCGTGTTGACATACTCACGACACGCGGGTCATGAAAATATACACATGCATCACATACACAGAGGGACATATGATACGTCCATTTTTCATCACTATTTTATATCATAATTTTCTGTTATTCATCGATATATTTCATGTTATGATGCATCCCTTATGTTATTTTATCTTATTTTATATTTTTCATAATTTTTGAAGAATAAACACCGGGACCATAAATCTGATGGAAAAAGCACCGTCGATACACCATATTTCAGAAGATCAGAAGAAGAAGGGGGACATACCACTACTAGGGAAAAGCTTAGCCGTGACGCACCTTTTTGCCTATCCGTGACGCACCGGGGCGCGTCACGGCTAGCACGCCGCGCCTATGGGTTTAGCCGTGACGCACGGGCCTGGTGCGCCGCGCCTATCTATACCCGTGACGCACCGGCAAGGTGCGCCGCGGCTACTTCCTGGCGCGTCACGCCTATTTATGTAGGTGCGCCACGGTTATCAACACAGGTGCGTCACGGGTAAGGTAATGCCTCCACGGCTAAGTGCGCTGATGCGCCACGGGTCCCCACATCGGCGCGTCACGGCTATACTCCCAGGTGCGTCACGGGTACCCTTTTTGGTGCGTCACGGCTATAGTATGCTGTATTTTTTAAAAATACGCAGTACCGTATTTATACAGGTATATACAGCTCAAATACAGAGGAATCTCAGTAGACAAAATGTATCAAAACAGTTCTTTGACAAACAAGTTATATATCATAGTTGATCATACTGCTTAGAATTCGTAATAGCATCAAACCGTTGATTATGAATACAAAGTGTTTATCATAGTCAAATAGATACAAGTGACCTACATCACACGGTTAATCATCGGGACCGATTACATCGATTGATGATGCTTCATCATCGGGACAAGTGACCTATCTAGTCGCCGATAACCTAATCATCTAGCTAGGAACCATAGCATGACGAGCGAGGCGACGGCGACAAGAGCGGCTGCGATGGTCTTCATCCACTTGTTGTTGTTCTTCTTGATCTTCTTCTGTTCCTCCTCGAGATGGATGAACCACCTAGCTTCCGCCGCCACTCTTGTGTTGTAGGATTTGTAGGCATTCCCTTTGAACTTGTTCACCTGCTCGAAGCAGTCTTCCCAGTGATCGTAGACTCCTGGAACCCTGCCTCTAAACACCACGTAGCACCTCGGCATCTGTAATGACAAGAAAGAAAAACAAAAACAATAGTTTCAAACATGTCTGCAATAGTAGTAAGTGGAGAAATATGACATAAATAAGATGAAAGTTAAACACAAAGGAACAAGATGATCATCTTTTAAACACAATCACAAACACAAAAGATCAAACGAACATCACAAAGTAAAACTGCAATAATAAAAAGTAAGATAATCAAGCCATGTACGATTTATATCCGTAACGATGTGTGCCTCATATTTAGGGTGGACACATACAAGCGGCCTTGATGGAACTGGTGCGCCAAGTGGGATGCACAAGATCCTAACTTTGTGAAAATCACAAGGCGCACCAGACCACCAAGGCCATCTTAGTGTGAACCAACTCTTGTAATCATCGGCATTTATTTATTCCCACCAAGATAATCAAGCGATGTACGATTCATAACCGTAACGATGTGTGCCTCATATTTAGGATGGACACATACAAGCGGCCAACAAGTGGTGCAGCTGCGCCAAGTGGGATGCACAAGATCCTAACTTTGTGAAAATCACAAGGCGCAGCTGATGACCTGGGCCATCTTAGTGTGAACCAACTCTTTTAATCATCGGCATTTACTTATTCAAAAGATCGAACGACCATCACAAGTAAGACCGCAATAATGAAAAGAAAGATAATTAAGCATTGACATAATAAAGCATCTGTTACACGATGGACGATTCATAACCCTAACGATTGAGTTCGACTAATTTCCGAAAATGTAGCAAGCCTTACAATAGTTCTCACTCCTTCTGACTCATCCTCCCAGGGATTACAACGGGACATCCCTCCTGAGTGATGAAGGGCCTGTCGTCACAGACAGTTTCTAGGTAGGTATCTATGTCGCGGTTCGGCATGTTGAACCGACAGTAAAATGTCCCACTCTTGTTCACCACTTCATGAACGATTTTCGTGGCGAAGCACTTCTGGATATCATATATCTCTTCTCTAACCTTGTCATCGCCGACCATCGACAAGCGGGAGGCCCATTGTTGGACTTGACTAGGCAGGGTAAGGAACTGTTGATCCCGTACGTACGCCCGCATATGATGGAGGACATAGTAGGTGTCTCGATTACTGCCTGCCGGCTGCTTGACGCACGCGAAATTCGTCGTGTGGGTGAACACCCGAGCGCCCTGAACGACCTTCTCCCTAGTGATTATGCCCCCCCTTGCGTGGTAGCCGGTGAGAGCATTATCCAAGACTTTCTTCACCATGGAGTAGTCTTTCTTCACCGCACTCCCTGAGTCGAGATACGTCGCATGCGAATGACTGATACAAATGCAAATGAGTGTGCATTGTGTATATCTGCGCGGAACAATCCAAACAACAAAGTGTTGGAAAGGAGCGATGAAAATCTAAAGAAAATCCCTTTCGATTCGGCTAAGAATATTGACTTACCCGGCAAAGTAAGGCATGAGGATGTAATCCTTGGTCTGGTTCGCCAGCATGAAGTCCCGAAGATATGTCGACGCGACTGCCTGGTTGCCAACGGAGCACAACACGTCGTGGCGCATGTAGAAGGGGTCCGCTATCGCGATGCCCGGTGTACTATCCCTGCAAACTTGCACCGCCAGACTGAGCGAGTATAGGCGGACCATGGAGTAGTGCAGCGGATTGCTATGGAACATATCAAAGATGTCCGAAAACCGCAGTATGATCCTATCCGCGCCGGTTGATTCGACGAAGCCCAAGTCCTTTGGCACCATGGCAACGAAAACCGGGTATGATGGATCCTTGCTTTCAACAAGGCGCGTTTCAAGAAAAAGAATGCTGTCATGCAAACTCCGCATATCCCCACTTGCGGCCTTGAGCTTGCTCTGGCTAAGCATAGGCTGACCAATCACATGCATCTTCGTATGCTTCGATGTAGGTGGGCCGTCATGAACACGGAGCGGCATCTTAGCAGGCTGGCTCGCGGACTTTGCGGCCTTGGATCTAGGTCCTCTTTTCCGCGCCTTCGTCGCTTTCGGAATGACCTCCTTCTCAATCTCCTCATTAGCCGCCTTACGGATTGTGCTAGGGCTGAAAATAACTCCTCCCTTCGCACTTTTCTGAGTCTCGGTGCAGGGGCCGACATCTGGAGCCGTGTCTTCCTGAGAACTGAAGAGACGCTTGCAATTCGATTTATCCGCAGGAGGAGCCTCACCACGAGCCTCCGTGCTATGGTAGGGTTCTTCTGGAGGAGGAGCAACGTAATCTCCGCCATCAAAGTCATCGGCGATGAAATCCATGGCATCAAGATCAAGGTCATTCTCCTGGTCTTGTGCCATCTCCATGTCACGGGTAGGCGACGGCGCGGCGACGGTCTTGCCATGGCTCCGCTCCGGAGCTTCTAGAGGGGTTGTCTTCGAGGTGGTGGCTCGCGCCGGTAGTTCTAGAGGCGATGTCCGCGGGGTGGCGCCCCTCTTCCCCAGGCGAATCTGGCTCTTCGGCCATTCCATGTTCCAAGGCATGCACTGGAGCAGCGTCAGGGTATCGGGGTCATCTTCTTCTTGGTAGGGTTGAATGGGAGGCAACAAGTCGTCGTAGCCCGCCAGCACCCGAAGCACTCGAACTCTATATACGTCTTCGCGCATCGGCCTGTTGTGGAACCTGCGGGTTGAAGGTTGAACGATCATACCCACAGCAACATCCTTCAACACGCCGTCCACTGTGTGTAAGAGAGTGCATGGAACGTCGTCGTTCTGCGGAAAACATGCAGGGCGTCAGAGAGGCCAGTCTAAGGCAAAGGAAGATCGACGCTCCAACGCTTAACTATTTACCTGGCTGGCGAGGGCGTCGAGCTCCTCTAGTGGCGAGGGGCCAACGACGGCGGCGGGCGTGCTACTGTTGACTGGCGAGGGAGTATCGGCGGCGGGCGTGCAACCGATGGCCAGGCGGCGGTTGTTCGTTGGTGCACGCTCTTCATTCGGCGGAGGACCGCCCACTGTGGGCGTGCAACGGATGGTCAGGTGGGTAGAGGCGGGCGGAGTCACTATCGGCGCCGTGGTGTAGGCGGGCGGAGTCACCAGTGGGTCCGCCATCGTGGCGTTGGCCGGCGAGACTCTGGACAAGTCTCTTGAGTTGCTTCCCTGCATGCTAGGCACCGGGCACGGCCCCACTCGACCTCCGTCATTCCATCGAGTAACCGTATCGTAGATGGTAGGCAAAACGTTGCCCATTTGTTCTGCCAAAGCTGTTTTGACAATATTAGGAATATCAGCAACTTTGGCCTTGAGGTCTGCAATCTCGCGATCGCGGGCTTCGTCACGTTGGATATCTTCGATGGTCCTCTTTCTATTCCTTCTCGCCTCCCTGGGCTCCTTGAAGTACTCTCTGAGCTTCGTCGTCGTGCCCAGGCCACAAACTCGGCCACCTGACGGCCTTTTGTGCTTTTCCTTCCCCTGCGTCACGTTCACCGCCCTATTTAAAGTGTCGTCCCACGGGCCGTGCAGCCTCGGCATGTCCGACGAGGTTCGACCACTATCGATTTCTAAGTTCTGCACAATTAGCGTGAACCGTTTAGAATTCCACCAGTACAATATAATGCAATCGACTAGATCGTCGAGAGCAAACTAACTAGGGTGGTGTATTTACTTACCAAGTTGTCATACAACGCCTTCACCTTCTCATCATCGGTAGTATACTCATTAGCTACCGGGTCATATTTAAACCGGGCCCTGATGAAGTTTTTTGTCCGCGGCGAGTACTTTGCGAGAGGGTCAGGGATGCCCTGTTCTGCACGTTTGGCGTCCTCCTTCTCCCAATTGGGAATCGCCGCTCTGTAACCGCCGCATCCCAGTTTGTGGGTACCAATGTTCAACTTCCGCATCCTCTGCCCCCAACCAGCGTTAGCTTTGGCGACTTCGCTCTCGCAAATTACCTTGAAGTCCCGGAGTTCAGCTTCGGTGATTCTCGGCTCAGTCGCTAAAACATCCTCCAAGCTATTTTTGCTGTCCAAGACCTTAACCTTCACCCGGTGTTTCCAGTTGGACAAGGCGGTGTTCATCTTACCAATGGCGCAGTGGTTGACCTTATTCCCCACCAGATTGTCGTTATTGTACTTAAACGGCTCGTCTGGCGGATGCGGGTACAAGTATCGTCCGTGCAGCTTTCTAAAGAGAATAACCCGATAATGTGCATTCTCTTTTTTCCTTAGATCATCAGTTAAGATCCTGACAGTGTCCCGGACAATGCAACCAATTTGGTTGCCGAATCCTTTGACCACCGCCTCGGGCGCGACTGGATACCCAGAGCTATCAATTTCCGTGATCTCTTCACGGTAGGTGCGGAGAGTGTTACCTTTCCGTTTTCTCGTTGACGTCCTCTTCTTCTTGGCTTTGCTACCACCATCTGTCTGACCGCCGGCATCAGTGGTGTCATTTCCGCCGGCGGCGCCACTAGTGGTATCACCGGCGGCGCCACTAGTCGTGGCGTCATCCTCCTCGCCACCGCTAGTGTCCGCGTCAGCCCAGGCATCCGCCGTCGGGTCGTATTGCTCATCTTCTTCATCGGTGATTTGCCAGAACGGCTTAGAACCGCCGGCCTCGTCGTTGTGTGCCATGTTCTGAAGGGGGAAATTATTGGTTAATCTAAAGGAAACAAAAAAATCGACATACTACTCGATCACGGGAAAACGGCTAAGTCCTAAATTCACGGGAAAATTTCGGCATGACCTTTGCTAATTTTCTAACACTAGAGTGTCTGATTCTCGCCGAAACGGAAATTAATCAACATTTCGGCGAAAATAGGCAACTCATTTGAATTCCCTGCAAAGTTTTAAACGGCTCGATGGCCGGACAGATTACCAAATGTGGTACCAACACCAAAAGTGGTACCAGCACCAGCACCAACACAACATCAGCACTAGCAAGCAGTACCAGCACGAGCACCAACAAAAGAAAACCAGCAGCAGAACACCAGCACCAGCAAGCAGTACCAGCACAACAGCAGTACCAGCACAACATCACAATTTTTATTATCTGCAGAATTTTATCCAACAGCAGCATCCTATACAGCAATATCCTCCTAGTGGTACAACATCCTAACTAACCAGAAGGAAAAACCATGAGAAATCACATTGAGCCTACTTGCCATTAGATTTTCTGGCCACGACCCATGGACTCGCATCATCCAGGCCAGCATCTCAGAATGAATACAGAAATGCTACTCTTATTGCAATGTTGGATTTCAAGTATTGTTAAGTTCAAGGTACACATATAAGCACGACATGTACCGGATTCGAGAATTATTTAGCGCGGATCTGCTGAACTACATAAGATGATACACTACAGCACATGTTTCCTTGAAAATGAATGAGTACACACCAAATTGCCAACTAACGAAGATGGGATAAGCTAATCAGGATCAAGTCCGATGTTTGCGCACTGAAGCCAAAAGGTGGTGTCTGCTCCCACAAGAATGAAATTGAACAGGTGAGCAAGCAGCGTCAGCGTGAAGTGCAGTTCAGAGTGCATCAACAAAACGAGACGTGGACGACCCCATGTAAATTGTTCTGCAATTTTGGTGCAACGGCTATATCTAGTAGCTACTGCTCTAGTATTTGCCTCTGTGAATTTGGTCAACAAATTGTCCCAGTGCAGTGCAGAATGGGGTACTATTTGCCTGTGTGAATCTGGTGGTCAAAACATTTTTGCAGAAAGGTCTGATCAGATGGCACTGTGTTCATGGCCAGAGATCACCACAGCCTGACAGTAACAGGGCAACGGTTTCCCTGTCAAGTTGAAGCACAGAGCAAAATTGGAGAGCAAAATTCAGGGAGGGGAGGAGGGGGGGGGGGCCTTACCTGGGGCACGGTGTAGTTGTTCACGCCGGGGCCTTGGTCCTGGATGGTGTCGATGAAGACGGCGCAGGCGGCTCCCTCCTCCTCTCTCGCTGCAACGGCGCGGGCGATGGTGTCGACGAAGACGGCCCGGGCGGCTCCCCTCCTCCTGTACTCCTCCCCCTCGGGCAGATGTGAGGGGCGGTGGATGAGTAGGGCTAGGGCGTTGGGCGCCGGTGGCTAGGGCAGCGGAGGCGTGCGTGCGGCGGTGGCTAGGGCAGCGGAGGCGTGCGTGCGGCGGTGGCTAGGGCAAGGGGACGGTGCGCGATGGAGAGAAAGAGGGAAGAAGAAGAAGGAACGGCCGGGCCGGCGCCCTAGATCTATATCAGCTATAGCCGTGACGCACCGCGGCCAGGTGCGCCGCGGATACGATAGCGGTGACGCACGGCTATAAAGTGCGCCGCGCATTAGGTAGCCACGACGGACATCACAAGCGTGCGCCACGCATTACTAAACCGTGGCGCACGGCGGCTCGGTGCGCCACGCTTATTCGCATAATATGTTCATAAGGCCGTGTTGCCTGTCAATATCACAACTGCTTCGTTAGCCCAGTGGTTGATACTGTGATGTGCCCCAGCACCCGGGTTCGAATCCCCCACACCCCATTTTTTGAATAGTTTTGGAAAACACAATATAAATCAACATAAATTCATATAAATCAATATAACTTTCAAAATAAAATCTCAATTCATGTGTTGACTAATTTAAACACCACATCTTAGTGCATACATATAAAATACATCATCATACATTGTCATCACTGCCTCGAATGCATGCAAACACACGACACATGTATCGTTGTTCTTAGAGTTAGCGTTTTACAATTTTCTTTCCCTTTTTTGTCGCGGTTGAGTAATTCAGTCCCGGAACACCGTGACTTCTTCGGTGGAATGGGCGACCTGTAGGTAGCGTTGTCCTGCTTCTTCTTGTTGTGTATTTCGTTCCATCGTCATTGTCATCTTCTATTTTCGGGTCGCCGTACTGGTCAAAGTCTTGCTCGTTGGCTACTCCATCCATTCCGATGATGTTTCTTTTGCCTCTCCGCACGACAACACGGCTAGGCCTTGTCGGGTCAGTAATGAAGAAGCATTGGTCCACTTTGTTAGCCAAGACCCATGGCTCATTTTTTGCGGTGACATTCGTGCCGGATTTGGCTTCAGGTATCACCATGGTGGTGAAATATTGTCCTTCTTTCCTGACGCTCTTTGCCCATGTGACACGGAACATTGGCACCTTCTCTCCGCAGTAGTCGAGTTCCCATATCTCGTCGATCCTACCATAGTATCTTTCCTTGACGTCACCTGTTAATGATTCCATCGTTACCCCCGAGTTCTGGTATTCGCAGTTCCGGTCCTTATTTGCCGTGTAGAATGTGTAACCATTGATATCGTATGCCTGATATGTCATGAGGTTATGTGCGGGGCCTTGTGACAATGTGAGTATGAGTTTTTCTTCTTCAGAATAAGGCGTCTCCGGTTGATCGGTCATAATCTTCTCCCTGAACCACTGTGTGAAATGGATGTTGTGCTCTTTGATTATTTCTGCTTCGGTCCTATGTTGACCCCGGTCACTGTAATACTTCGCGATTAGCAATTTGTGCTTTTCCAACCAAGGATCGACCACTGTTAGATGTTGTAGCGCGACTAGGTTTGCTCTGTCAAAGTCGTTGCGTCGGCCCTGAAAGTCGACATTCATTTCGCGCTGGCCCTCGCGGTGTCCCCATCCACCGAGCCTGCCAAAGTGCCTGTTTACGGGCAGACCAGGGTTCTCATCTTTGTCTAGAAAATTCGTGCAGAAAGAGATGCACTCCTCTGTCAGAAAGCCCTTGGCAATGCTTGCGTCTGGACGGGCCCTGTTGCGGACGTATCCTTTGATGGAACCATTCATCCTTTCGAACGCCATCATGGAGTGTAAAAACGGCGGCCCGAGCTGGATGATATCATCCACGACATGGACAAGGAGATGCACCATAATGTCGAAGAATGCTGGCGGGAAGTATATCTCAAGCTCGCATAGTATCACCACGATCTCTTCCTGTAGCCTTGCGAGTTTCTTCACGCCAATCGACTTTCGAGAGATGACGTCAAAAAAGTTGCAGAGTCCAAACAGCGTTTCGCGGACGTGCTCGTCCATTATCCCTCGAATTGCAACTGGAAGTATCTGCGTCATCATCACGTGACAGTCGTGAGACTTCATTCCGCTGAACTTCTGCTTTGGTACGTCTAGGTATCTGCTTATCTTCCCCGCATAACCGTAAGGAAATTTGACTCCAAGGAGGCACTTGAAGAATTGGTCGAACTCCTTCTCGCATAGCGTGAAGCACGAAGGGGGACAGTAATATTCCGTCTTCTTGGCCTTTTTGCCCTTGCGGCGACCTTCCGTCCCATCTAACACATCGTCATCGTCATCGTCATCATCATCCGGTTTTCCTCCGTGGAGCTCGCCCCTGATATTCAAAAATCTCAAGTCGTTCCTTGCTTTCGGCCCATCTTTGGTCCTCTCCGGCATGTTGAGCAGGGTGCCAAGCAGACTCTCGCACACGTTTTTCGTGATATGCATGAGGTCAAGGCAGTGGGGTGTGCGGAGAATCTTCCAGTACCTCAGGTCCCAGAGAACAGACCTTGTTTTCCATACACCCTCCAACGGCGCCGGCGCCTTTCGCTTCTTTCCCGGCGCAGGGCACTCTTTCCAGTTCTTCAACAGCTCGTCGATTTCCTCGCCGCTCCTTTGACGTGGGGCTCTTCGCATCTCAACTTCATTGTTGAACAGATCTTTGCGTTTTCTCCACGGGTCATCCTTGCGAAGCCACCTTCGATGCCCCAAGAACACGGTTTTCGATGACCCGGGGTTTCTCTCTAGCTGGAGATACGTAGTGTCATCCATGCACCTAACGCATGCACAGAATCCGTGCGCCACCTGCCCCGCGACATATCCGTAACCGAGGTAGTCATGCACCGTCGTGAGGAGCGCGGCTCTCAATGGGAAAAACGTTTCTCCATAGGCGTCCCACGTATTGGCTGGCTCGTCCCATAACGTGGCTAGCTCCTCTTCCAACAACTGGACATACAGATTGATGTCGTTACCTGGTTGTTTCGGCCCTTGAATAAGCATACTCATCTGTATGTACTTCCTCTTCAAGCACAACCAGGGGGGTAGGTTGTATATACATACAAACACGGGCCAGGTGCTATGGGTGCTGCTCTGGTTGCCAAAAGGATTTAATCCATCCGTACTCATGCACAACCTGATGTTCCTTGGATCGTCGCCGAATTCGGGGTATTCGATGTCTAGGGCCTTCCACTGGCTAGCATCTGAGGGGTGTGTCAGCATCGTGTCATCATTCTCCGGATCGGTTCCATCATGCTCTTCTGGCTTCTTCCTTTCCGCGTGCCATCGCATGAGCTTCGCCTGTGTGGGGTCTGCGAAATACCGCTGCAGACGGGAAGTTATCGGAAAGTACCACACCACTTTTCGAGGAGAGGCCTTCTTCCCTGTCTTGTATCGAGTTGCGTCGCACACCGGGCATATGGTTCTCTCCGCGTCCGCGCCCCGATAGATGATGCAGTCATTAATGCAAGCATGGTATTTCACGTGAGGTAAATCCAGAGGGCACACGACTTTTTTCGCCTCCTCGATGCTCGTTGGACACTTGTTCCCCGTGGGAAGACGGTCGTGCCAGAATGCCATGTTCTCATCGTAGCTCGCATCGGTCCATCGGTGTTTTGTCTTCATCTCGAGGGTCCTTAACGTTACGTTCAGACGGGTATCCTCGCTCGCGCATCCTTCATACAATGGAGTAACGGCGTCTATCTCCAGTTGCGACAACTTCGATTTCTCTCTAGCAGCAGCTCTGGAGTTGCTAGTCTCCTTGAGAAGCAGAGCTTGGACATGAGGGTCCCGCACCCAGTCCGACGACGATGTCACGACATCTTCATCATGATGTCCTTCGTCTTGATTATGATCATGGCCGACATCTTCATCACGATGTCCTTCGTCTTGATTATGATCATGTCCTTCATCTTGATCATGATGTCCTTCATCATGTCCGGGCGACTCTTCATCTTCATCACTTGACGGGCAAAGAGTGTAGCCATCCATAAAACCACGACGGATAAGGTGCGACTCCAAGTCACCAGAATCGTATCTGATCAAGTGTTTCAGTTTGCATCTTCGACAAGGACATCTTATCTCCGTCATGCTATTTCGAAACATTTCGTCCGTCGCATGTTTCATAAATCTAGCCACGGTGCCTGTGCTTATATGCATGGTTGCCTACATAGTAAAAAAAGATCAAATGAAAAATTAATTAGAATCAAATTACGTAATATATGGATATATGATGCATGCACATGGCCGTCGTCGACGGAAAAATTCGGCATGACCTATGCTAAAAATAGGACATTCTCGGAGTGCGTGGTCGCCGAAATGGAAATGAATCAACATTTTGGCAACACATGTCAACTCATTTTTAAGACATCCACAAATTTCATCAAAAATACGCAACACAATTGCGCATTTATGTATATATGCAACCATATATATGAATCTTTTGTCATCACGACGACGCACGCGGCGCCGGCACACGTACATACATACAACACATATACATATCGTCCCTCCAACAACTCACCAACTATAGATCTTGCCGACACGAGACCGAGAGAGAGTATGTTTGTATGTGGCTATAGAAAGTGAAAAGATGGAAGGGAAAGTGGTAATAAAGTGAGAGATGGGGGTGGAGACAAATTTTTACTAGATTCACCACACATATGTATCAAAAAAATTAGGTTAAATAAGTTTTAAATGGTGGGAAAATGGGGGAAATGAGGTGGTGAGGGGGTGGGGGGCGACCAGATCTAAAATGGGGTGGAGATATGGGTGGATGGGAGGTTGGGGGTGGTCCCAAACCACTTAAATTCGTTCCAGGTATACCCGTGACGCACATGATATTCGGCGCGTCACGGCTATGCTGGATAGCCGCGGCGCACGCAAGAGTGGTGCGTCACGGCAATAGATGCCATCGGTGGAAACGATACCCGTGACGCACGTCTGTCATGTGCGCCGCGGCTACGCAACATAGCCGTGACGCACCTCTCAGGAGGTGCGTCGCGGGTATGCCTCGGAGGCTCGCCACCCCGGCCCTACACATACGCGCGACGCAGCTTCCAATTGGTGCGCCGCGGCTATTGCTTTACGCGCGACGCGCAGAATAGTGGTGCGCCGCGGGTAATAGGCGTGACGCGCCAAACTGTATGTGCGTCACGGGTATCATCACTCCTATAGCCATTTTCCTAGTAGTGTACGGGGTGTCTTAGAAGTTCAGAGGAGGAGTCGAGCCAGAAGGGGAGCCAGAGGGGGGCCACCAAGGGCCCACACCATGAGGTGATGCCCCCTGGCCGCGCCACCAGGTGGTGTGGCCACCCTGGCCCACCCCTGGTGGATATTTTTGGTGTACTTGACCCCCAGGGAACCCTAAGCCTCATACTATCGTTGAAGAATTATTTCGCCGCCGCCGCGGGGCGGAAAACACCCGAGAGAGAAAAGCTCTCTGGCAGGGAGAAATCTGCCGGGGAAATTCCTCTCCAGAGAGGGGAAATCACCGCCATCCTCACCGTCATCACTCCAGGCATCATCAAGATCGTCATCATCATCATCATCACCACCAGCACCATCACCCTCATCATCCACCGCCATCCCGCTGTAACAATTAGGGGCCTCTATTGTTGCTTTACATTAGATCTCTCTCCCGGTGTGGATTACTTGTTAGTAGTTGATGCTTGTGAGATTTATTGGTGTTTGCACTTTATGACCAGATTGTTATCATCCATTATATCACCTCTTATTATGAGCCATATGATGTCTTGTGAGTAGTTCGTGTTGTTCTTGAGGACATGGGAGAAGTCAAGTTGTTAGTAGTGAAGTAATGTTGAGTAATATTTAATGTTTGACATTTAAGTTGTGGTGTTATTCTTCTAGTGGTGTCATGTGAACGTCGACTACATGATACTTCACCATTTATGGGCCTAGAGGAATGCATCGTGTATTTGGCTACTAATTGTGGGGTTGCCGGAGTGACAAAAACCTAAACCCCCGTTAGGAAACCATTACACGAGGGAGCGTAGGATCCCGGAGTTTAAAGGTGTGGTTAGATTTATTTCTTAATTACTTTCTTGTAGTTGCGGATGCTTGCAAGGGGTATAATCACAAGTATTTATTATTCTTGGATAAACACTACTATGACATTTTCTCAATATCTCTCGTTGTTCATTTTCAGGAACACATCTTCGCATAATACCATCAACACCTTCTTTATATAAGTGTGGGTCATCCCAAAAATAATGTCTCAAATCTTAGAAGAATTTTCTTCTTTGCTGAGCTGTAAAGGTAGGAGGCAAATACTTGGAAACAATAAAGTTAGCATAATCAGCATACCATGGACTCTCTTGAGAGCTCACTTTTATTGGAGCTAACTGTTCATTAGGAAAACTATCATTAACAGGAATAGGGTCATCACAGATATTTTCTAATCTGGACAAATTATCAGCAACAGGATTTTCAGCACCCTTCCTATCCACAATATGTAAATCAAACTCTTGTAAAAGAAGCACCCATCTAATAAGCCTAGGCTTAGCATCTTTCTTTTCCATAAGGTACTTAATAGCAGCATGATCAGTATGAATAGTAACTTTAGAATCAAAAATATACTGCCTAAATTTATCACAAGCAAAAACTACAGCTAGGAACTCTTTCTCAGTGGTAGCATAATTCTTTTAAGCAGCATCTAGAATTTTACTAGCATAATGAATAACATTTAACTTCTTAACTATCCGCTGTCCAAGAACAGCACCTACAGCATACTCACTAGCATCAGACATAATTTCAAACGGTAAATTCCAATCAGGGGGGTGAACATTAGAGGCAGATATTAAAGCCTTCTTTAAAATTTCAAAAGATTCTTTACAATCTTCATCAAAAACAAAAGGTACATCCTTTTGAAGAAGATTAGTAAGAGGCTTTGATATTTTAGAGAAATCTTTAATAAACCTTCTATAGACACTAGCATGACCAAGAATACTTTGAATACCTTTGAGGCTTTGACATCCCTGGGACAGGGCATTTTCTCAATGGCTTCAACTTTAGCTCTATCAACTTCAATACCTCTTTCAGAAATTTTATGTCCAAGAACAATCCCTTCATTAACCATAAAATAACATTTCTCCCAATTAAGAACAAGATTAGTCTCCTCACATCTCTGCAAAACTTTATCAAGATTTTGCAAACAATTATGAAAAGAAGTTCCATAGACGGAGAAATCGTCCATGAAGACTTCCACAATTTCTTCACAAAAACCATGAAAGATAGCAGACATGCATCTTTGAAAAGTGGCATGAGCATTACATAAACCAAAAGGCATACGTCTATAAGCATAGGTTCCAAAAGGAAAAGTGAAAGTTGTTTTGTCTTGATCAAGCTTCCTAACATCAGTTTGAGAGAACCCAGAATAACCATCAAGAAAGCAGAAATGAGTTTTCTTAGACAAACTTTCTAACATTTGATCAATAAAAGGTAAAGGATAATGATATTTCTTAGTAACTTTGTTAACCTTCCTAAAATCAATGCACATCCTATAACCAACCACTACTCTTTGAGGAATAAGTTCATTATTTTCATTTGGCACAACAGTCATCCCTCCTTTCTTAGGGACACAATGCACAGGACTAACCCATCTACTATCAGCAATAGGATAAATAATACCAGCATCAAGAAGTTTCAATACCTCAATTCTTACCACATCATTCATCTTAGGATTTAAACGGTGTTGATGTTCAACAACTGGCTTTGCATCAGGTTCAATATTAATAGCATGCTGACATAAAGCAGGAGAAATCCCCTTCAAATCATCAAGAGTATAACCAATATCACCTCTATGTTTCCTCAATATTCCCAATAATCTCTCCTCTTCTTCACCAGAAAGTTTAGAAATAATAATAACATGATATAATTTCTTATCATCAATATGAGCATATTTAAGATTGTCAGGCAAAGGCTTTAAATCAAAAACAGGATCCTCCTTGGGTGGTAATGTGGTACCCAAGTCTTCCACCGGTAAATTAAGTTTCAACATTGCTGTCTGATGTAGGAAAATCTCGTCAATTTCATTTTTTCTTCCATAAAGACATCACTTTTGTGGTCTTCCATATATTGCTGCAAAGGATTGTTAGGAGCAAGAGCAATAGGAGCCAATTGTCCAACTCTATAATTCTCATTAGGTAATTAAGCTTCATAAGGTGCTTTATCAAATTTGGAAAAATCAAATTCATAAGATTCTCCATCAAACTTTGTAACGATTTTCTCCTTTTTACAATCTATAACAGCACCACAAGTGTTTAAGAAAGGTCAACCAAATATAATAGGACAAGTATCACTAGCAAAAGTCCCTAGTACTAGGAAATCAGCAGGATATTTAGTTTTACCACATAAGACCTCCACATCTCTAACAATACCAATCGGTGAAATAGTTTCCCTATTAGCAAGTTTAATAATCACATCAATGTCTTCAAGTTCACAAGAACCAATTTCATGCATGATTTCTCTATAAAGTTCATAAGGAATAACACTAGAACTAGCACCAATATCACACAAACCATAGTAGCAATGATCACCTATCCTAACAGATAACACAGGAACAATAGGTTTCCTAGATTTACTAGGATGAGAGACAATATTAGAAGCATCTTCACAAAATATAATGTGTCCCTCTTCTATATTTCAGAAACAAGGTCCTTTACTACTGCTACTGTAGGTTCTAGAGTTATTTGTTCCTCGGGTTCTACAGGTTTCCTTGCACTTTTATTAACCACACTAGCTAACATAAAATGTTCTTTTACCTTAGCAGGGAAAGGCATTTTATCAATATAAGGTTCAGGAAAAATAGAATCAGCGGTATGAACTTCTATATCTCTAGCAGGAACACAATCAACAGTATCTTTATAAGGTGCATGGTACTTATCCCATTCCTTTTTGGGAATATAAATATAAGAAGCAAAAACCTTATATAAGTTTGCAGAAACTTGAGAATCAAGACCATAAACAATACTAACATTATGAAAATCATCGGATGACATAAAAGTTTTAATGCATTCATAATCATAATTTATACTGACTTTCTACCTTTGTCATTCTCCCATCCTTCAATGTTTTCTTGAATACGGTCAAGAAGATCCCATTTAGCTTCATCCTTCATACGTGTAAATGATCCAGAACAAGAAGCATCCAATAAATCCTTATCATGAAGAGAAAGCCTTGCATAGAAATTATTAATAACAATATTACTGGGGAGCTCATGAATGGGGCATTTGAGCATTAGTAACTTCAATCTCCCCCATGCTTGGGCAATACTCTCTCCGTCATGAGGCCAAAAATTATATATATAATTCTGATCTCTATGAATTTCACTGGGAGGATAGAATTTAGAATAAAAGTGAGGCACAATTTCCTCCCATCCAATAGTCTGGCTATTTTTCAGCAGTTTGAACCATTTAATGGCTCGGCCTGTCAATGATATAGAGAATAATTTCCTCTTCACTTGGCCCATTGTAATACCTGCACACTTGAACAACTCGCATAATTCATGTAAAAAGAGCAAATGATCACCAGGATGGACAGTTCCATCACCTGAATAGCAGTTATTCCTAACATGTTTAACAGTCTTTATAGGTATTTTATAAGGATCCAAATTATCACGCGGTGGGTCACTTACCACCCTAGCAGTGGAAGAAGTACTCGCAAATAAGGACTCAAAAGGATATCCAAACATAGTGTAATAAAGCAGTACACAATAATAAAAACAGCACTTACAGTAGAAGCTTCCTTTATCTATTCCACTTCCCAATATCGCTTCACTCCCCAGCAACGGCGCCGGAAAATAGTCTTGGTGACCTACAAGTATAGGGGGTGTACCGTAGTACTTCCGATAAATAAGAGTGTCGAACCCAACGAGGAGCAGAAGGTGTTGACAGCCAGTTTTGATGACGGAATAACTGTAAATACTGAAAGATATATTTGTAGGGGTTTTGATATTGCAGATAAATAAAGTGCGAGTAAATAAAATGAAGTAATAATAATTGCAGCAAGTGGCCCAATCCTTTCTTCAGCAAAGGAAAAGCTGGTGGGTTTACTTATGATTAACAAACGTACTCGAGGACACACGGGAGGTTTCTGTCAAGTGCTTTTGTTCCATGCCGCTGAATAATCTTAGGTTTCTGTCACTCCGGCAACCCCACAATTAGTATCCAAAAACACGATGCATTCCCCTAGGCCCATAAATGGTGAAGTATCATGTAGTCGACGTTCACATGACACCACTAGAAGAATAACACCACAACTTAAATATCAAACATTAAATATTACTCAACATTACTTCACTACTAACAACTTGACTTCTCCCATGTCCTCAAGAACAACATGAACTACTCACAAGACATCATATGGATCATAATCAGAGGTGATATAATGGATGATAACAATCTGGTCATAAAGTGCAAACACCGATAAATCTCAGAAGCATCAACTACTAACAAGTAATCCACATCGAGAGAGACATCTAATGTAAAAAAACGATAGAGGCCCCTCATTGTTACAGTGGGATGACGGTGGATGATGAGTGTGATGGTGCTGGTGGTGATGATGATGATGATGACGATCTTGATGATGCCCGGAGTGATGACGGTGACGATGGCGGTGATTTCCCCTCTTTGGAGAGGAATTTCCCTGGCAAATTTCTCCCTGCCAGAGAGCTTTTCTCTCTTGGGTGTTTTCCGCCCGGCGGCGGCGGAATAATTCTTCGACGATCGTATGAGGCTTAGGGTTCCCTGGGGGCCAAGTACGCCAAAAATATCCACCAGGGGTGGGCCAGGGTGGCCACACCATCTGGTGGCGCGGCCGGGGGGAGGCACGCCACCTCATGGTGTGGGCCCTTGGTGGCCCCCCTGTGGCTCCCCTTGTGGCTGGACTCCTCCTCTGAACTTCTAAGACACCCCGGATGCCCCCCTTCTTCTTGTGATCTTCTGAAATATGGTATCTCAACGGTGCTTTTTCCATCAGATTTCTGGTCCCGGTGTTTATTCTCCAAAAATTATGAAACATGCAAAATAAGATAAATTAACATAAGGGATGCATCATAACATGAAATATATCGATGAATAACAGAAAATTATGATATAAAATAGTGATGCAAAATGTCTATCAATGCCCTTTGGTCTCTCGAATGCTCCTTCAACTTTCATGCGTCTTATGAATGAAGTCGTATGCCCTTTCATTGGCAAATTTGTCGTGGTTTATTTTGACGACATCCTTATATATAGCAAATCTTTGAAGGATCACCTTGATCATATTTCTCAAGTCTTGTTGGCTCTTCGCAAAGCAAAACATTTTGCCAATCTTTCCAAATGCAATATTTGCACCAACAAGTTTGTTTTCTTGGGCTTTGCGATTTCTTCAAATGGAATTGAAGTCCACAACAAGAAAGTCGAGGCAATTAGAAATTGGCCTAACCCTACTTCTGTGGGTGAGATAAGGCATTTTCATGGCCTTGCCAGTTTCTATCGCCGCTTTGTGAAGGATTTTTCCACAATTGCTTGCCGTTTAAATGAGCTTACAAAGAAAAATGTACCATTTGTTTAGGCAACGCGCAACAAAAAGCTTTTGACACCCTCAAGAAATGTTTAACCGAAGCTCCCTTGCTTGTCTTACAGGATTTTGAGAAAACCTTGGAGATTGAATGTGATGCTAGTGGAATAGGCATTGGTGGCGTTCTTATGCAAAATGGACGTCCCGTTGCTTATCACAGTGAAAAAATAGATGGTGCTAGACACAATTAGCCAACTTATGGAAAGGAACTATTTGCTTTGGTTAGAGTCTTAGAAGTTTGGCAACACTATCTTTGGCCCAAAGAATTTGTTATTCATTCCAATCATGAATCCTTGAAATACTTGAAAAGCCAAGCTAATTGGAACAAAAGACATGCTAAATGGGTAGAATTCATATAATCTTTTCCTTATGTCATTAAGTACAAGAAAGGTAAAGAAAATGTTGTAGCAGATGCTTTGTCTATAAAAGAGTGTCTTCTTACCCGCCTTGAAATTAATGTGATTGGTTTGGATGAAATTAAAGACTTATATTCTTCCGATGCTTTCTTTGGCCCATACTTGCCCAATCGAGGTTTTGATGACTATTATCTCCACAAAAGGTTCTTGTTTAAAGCTAACAACTTGTGTATTCCGGAGTCATCTCTTAGTTTGTTGCTATTGAAGGAATCATGGGACATTTTGGAAGGGACAAGACCTACGCCATGCTCTCCAACCACTACTTTTGGCCCAAGATGAGGCACCAAGTTGAAAGACTCGTTAAGCGATGTCCTACATGTCTCCGAGATAAGTCTACTTCCAACCCTCATGGTTTTCAGTTACCATTGCCTATACCGCACGTACCTTGGAGTGACATTAGCATGAACTTTGTGTTAGGACTACCACGCACAAAAACGAACATGGAATCAATCTTTGTCGTTGTTGATCGCTTCTCTAAGATGGCACATTTCATTCCATGCAATCGAACGGACGATGCTTCACATGTTGCCACCTTGTTTTTCAGGGAAATTGTGCGTCTACATGGTGTGTCCACGCCAATTGTGTCGGATCGCGATGTCAAATTCACATCCTAATTTTGGAAGACTTTGATGTCCAAGCTCGGCGTCAAGCTACTATTCTCCACCGCCTACCACCCACAAGTGGTGAATCGCACACTCTCTTCACTCCTACGGACATTGATCAAGCCCAACCTCAAGAATTGGAAGGAATGCATTCCCCATGCTGAGTTCGCCTACAATCAAGCACTACACCAAGGTACGAAGAGAAGCCCCTTCGAGATCGGCCAGGCCGGCCCATAGGCCGGACCCCTTACATAACCAGCCGGCCTCCACCCTGGCCTCGGGCCGGCCCTTGTGCGCGCCAGGCTGGGAGGCCAGCCGAAGCCCCCGGCCTCCACCCAGGCCTCAGGCCAGCTCCTAGGCCGGCCAGCACGCTCCTCCACCACGGCCTCAGGCCGGCGCGCCCTCACCCCCACCCCAGCCTCGGGCCGGCGCGCCAGAAGACGTAGTCAGCCTCGCGAGCCATCCCACCCCGGCCTCCCAGGCCGGCTCCCCTGAAAACTGCGGAAATGAAGGGGTTTTCCCCCTTTTCATCCCTCACCTACCCCTTGACTATTTAAGGAACCCATTTGGCCAGATCTAGGTTTTAGAGATGAATTTAGACATTTGAGCTTTACTCTTGTACCCCTCTTGTGAGGCTACTCCTACGATATGTATCTAAGGCCGTATCAAGGCTACTCCTATGATTTGTATCTAGGATCGTATAAAGACTCACCAAGTTACATATCCTTTCCCCTTGGATTCAGTTAGGGACTTTCCAATCTTCCTCAACTAATCCTTGAGGTTCTATTGGCGTGGTGGACCTACCACGGGTGTGAAGCTATTTCCGATAAGGTGAGTTTGGTTGGATCGATCTTCCCGTAGGCGGCCGTAGAGTCTTAGTTGACGGGATATTTGGGATCTTCAGTTCTTACTAGTTATCTCCCCTCTATTTCCCCGTTTTCCTCTTGATTCCCCCGATTTCCCCTCGATTCCCCTCGCGTGTACACCGTGTTCATCATCCGTTCTTCGTCAATTCGTGAAGACCAGGCCACCCAAGAGGTTAATCCCTCCATAAGAAAATCACCAATCCGACGGCCTAAAATGTGTGTGTAAATCCTTATAGCATCTCCACTTGTCGAGGCCCCCCTGTGTCTGCCTGTGGGAGGGGGTGCCGGTGGAAATTTGTCCATGGGGGAGGGAATTTCCAAATGTTCCTCCATTGGTAGTACCTTGCTTCTTTTTTTTCCTTTCCAGTGTGCAGTCATTCCAACAAACAACTTCTGGGCATATGCCGTTGAGCTCAGAGGGAGCAGGGCAGAGAGTCGGCGCCGTCGAGCTCCCGCCAGGGCCGAGCTGCACACAAGTTCATTACCAGTTAGCAGAGCCAGCTCGCGCCATGATATTTCGCCGGCTATGCTTTGTGCTTCCCATGGACGGGGACAGGCTATTCGTGGCTGATGATGACGCCCAACGGCGCCGACCCTGTCAGAAGTACGTTCGCGGCAACGTCGGCCACGCACTGTCCTGCCTCCGTTGCGGCTGCCACGACGACTCGCATTCTGGTACAACGGGCTTCGTGGACATGGCCGGCGTGTACGAGGTCGGGGCGAGGAAGATCAAGGGCACGTCGAGGCCCAATGTGTCCAGCTACTCGGAGCTCTACATCGCGACCAGCGGCTTCAGCGACGACGAGGTCCTTGGAAACGACGGCTTTGGGCGGGTGTACCACGTCGTGCTTCCCGGCTTCGACACCACTGCAGCAGAGGGGGGAGAAAGGCTTCCAGTGGGCTGGTTGCTAAAAACATAGCGCTGATGCCCCCGGCTCCCTTGGTTTGGGCTGGGGACGCAGACCCTCTTTTGTCCACATCCGGCAAAAATTGAGGTCTTGGGGGAAGGAGGTGGCTAGTAGGAATATTTTTGTTCGCCGGTGGCCAAAAAGTGCTAGGGGGGCTCGTTAGGGCATGAGTGGAGATGCTCTTAGTGTGACCAAAATAAAAGATCTCACGCTTATGAAAATTTATGCTTATCCCCTACAAATGCTCAAATAAACACAAAATCAACCTAATGTTCAGCCTTCTCAAGGTCGTGTTCAAGAAAGAGGATAGTGTCATTAGTATATTGCAAAATAGATACACCATCTTTAATAAGATGTGGCACCAAACCACCCGCTTAGCCATCCTCCTTTGCTCTTGCAATAAGTATACTAGTAGGCTTCGGCGCGGCGGCACGCCGCGCCCGTAGGAGTAGATGTAAATCTTCTACCATATATATAGTTAACCATGGAGGAAATTTATAGTGTCTGGTTGTAGTGGTTGAGCCGATCTGAATTTACTGATTATAGGTGCTATGTTTTGTAATATAAATACAATTCAAAAATTATTTTGTAGTTGTAATATACTAGGAAACGTGCCCGTGCGTTGCAACGGAGAAAATCCGCTATATACCTACTTCCACGGTATGGTTACACCACCGGTGTCGGCGTGCATAGACGATAACGTGAGTGAGCGTCACCGTGATTACCACGAGATTGAACTCTTTGTGCCGCCAACAACCGCCTACCCATCAACCTCTGGGATCACCATGGTCGTCACCTCGTGGTCGCTTTAACGGCAATGGACGAGCAGAAGGGACCTCCTTCCCGTGACTCCTCGGACGCGGAGGAAGAGGGAAACTATGAATGCCGAAGGCTATGTTCATGCTAGAAGGTTAATATGTTATACATATTATTAATTGTCCATCAAATTAGCGCGGAATAACTTCCAAACTGAACTATTTCTAAAAGCGTTGTTTCCTTATCTCATCAACCCGTTTTGTTCAGCGCTACCATTGAAAATAATGCCCGAGTAAACAAACATGATTTCTAACATATATAAACTGAAGAAAACAATATCCGGCTGGTCACATCTGTAGATAGACAAAGGAAATATTGCGGTACATATTGTACCTGGTTTGCACCATGTAATCAATATTTCTCTCAACCAACTATCTAACAAACAACAACTACAACATCAAGAACATTTTCTCATAGTTATTTTTACGAAAAAATCTGTGAAGAAGACGGCGAGAACGTAAGCTATAAGCCTATTTCAGATTCATAATTCACCCTGTAACATTTCTAGACCATCCAGAGCATATTTTTTTCCATCTGCATAGGCTCAAAGATCAGTATGAAAATACACATCTTCTGAATTCCGTACCTTGGATGATGCTCCTACCGACGGGATTCCGGCGTAGTTGGATGAATGTCGAGACAACGGCAATAAGGCAATGTCAAGGTCTGGCCGGCAGATTACCGCATAGCCGATAGAACGTCGAGACGACGACAATGTTGCCCACAGGTGGATCAACGGGATTGTACTGACGTGCAAGGCGAGGATTGGCGAGGCGCGGGCACCGGCGCTTGATGATCGTGCCCTTGCTGCCGCTGAGCACCATGAAGTCCATGGTGTTGTGCGGAGTGTTGAAATCCATTGTGTGGCGAGGCATCGTGAATCGGTGGCGGCTACTGATCTGAAGTAGCCGAATCATTGTACTCTGAATATGCAACATGGCTTGGTACTTCTCGGTGCCACCGGCCACGTTCATGAGGGCGCGCCACTCTGGCTTGGGGCCCGATTCGACCCATGGCCTTGGACTAAGATGAAGGCGAATCCCTCTCTCGGCAGTCCGGATCAAAGAGGTGATGTGTGCTTCGTTGCCATCGGCCTCGACACGACTCTTCCTCCATGAGAGACATAGATGTGAGCTTCGTCGCCGTTGATCTCGGCTCTTCCTCCATGATATCGTTTTCCTGCTTCGACGGCTGCTTCGCCGCTTGGACGTTCTCGGGAGCCGTATTTATGAGAGGCGTTGCACCAAAGTGAGAGTCCGGATCGGTAGGAACCTAGAGCGAGCCGGGGTCGCGAATAACATTGTTGGACGGTGTCTGGTAGGGAAAATCCCGATCGCTAAATCGAGTTGTACTCTTATTCGATTGAAACACTATGTAAGAAACCAAGTATGAAGCATGCTGAAGTAGGCCCGATCTTCACGCCCTAGCTGTCAAGTACTTTCGGACATACAGCATATTTATGTAGCAAAATCTCCTTGTAGAATCCCGGCAAAGTGCGCACGTAGAATCAGCTAAGCTAGCAGACATGCCCCTCTAGAGATCGATCGATCTATTCAGCTGGTTCACGTGCATAGGTTCCTAGCCATCGCCGCCCTAGACACGATCCTTTGCTGCATAAAGTTGAACGTACCTACCATATCTCAAATTGTATGACCGGAAAACATGCAAGAAGAAAGGGGGCAACAGCAATGAGCTAGAAATGAACAAACAAAATCATAGGGAATCAGTACGATCAATCAATTAAACTTACTCACTATTGTGTTTATGCATCCAGCGGGCCGATCAAGAATACTACAATCTCCTCTCCACTCAGCGAATAATGTTCTGTAAGGCCTTCCGTAATGCATCGTCTCTTATCGCGGTATCCTAGGTAATACATGATTGCAAGATACCACCATTCTAATGCATTGTATGTTAAGTGGTGTATCTTAGTAAGCATGTATTTAATGATTTTGGCCACATACTAATATGTGATTGGTCTAACAAATTATTTTGCCTATGATACCGTGCAAGAGCCGTATCCTAAATACTAAGATACAACACCCTTCTCTTTCCTCATTAAACATAGTGCCACATCAGCATTTTGCCTATGATACCGCGCTAAGATACCTCCATTACGGAAGGCCTAAGCACACACATCGCTCCAATTAAATAATTGTTTCTTATACTTAACAATCTAATGATTTATTAATCATACATTAAGCATACATTGAGAACTCCAAGAAACCGTTTCATATTGCAATGATGTGGCTATGAAGGGGCTTCTCTGATTAGACCACCAGCAGGCCGCAGCTACCTTCTCATCAGCATACAAACCATCTAAAGCAAAGCCGATGCAAAAATCCATAGGGAAAATCGATGCACCAAAACTAAATTGTGCATATACAATGGACATGGAGGTACAAAGGACAACAATCAAGACTACCTTCCACCTGGAAGCAATTCTGTCGGGCGTCCATCCTAGCAGTGTTGCAGATTGACGTCCATCAAATTTATGAAAGTCAACAAAAAAATAGCGGGGATTGAGGTTGACATACAATGCATGCTAGCTGTTTCTCCGCGAGGCCTATGTCACGAATCTTCTCAGGAGGTGTATGGTGGGGTGCTAGACTGCTAGTTTCATGGCTGGCAGACAGAATCTCTAGCCACTAAGAGCATGTCTAACAGACCCCCTAAATGGCCCAAACCCGTATAATAACCGCTGATATACGGGTTTGGGCTCTACCCGGCCATCTAGCAGACCCCCTAAATGACCACCCCGGACGAATATTTACAAGTTCCGGTAGGGGGCGGCCCGTCGACCCCTACATGTGCGGGTCGGGAGGAGATGTAGAGGGCCAACCCCTCACCTTTTCCCCAACTGCGCGCGAACCTCCCAACCGCCGCCGCCGCCGCCGGATCTCCGCCGCCTCGCCCTCCCCGGCCACCGCGTGGCCAGATCTCGCCGCCATGGACGTCTCACAAGCCCCTCCGACCACCGACGACGCGCCACCCATGTCTGAGGTGGTGAATAATGCCCCCGTCGACGTCGTGGGTGGTGAGCCGACCTCCGACGAAGTCGCGGCCGTCATCTCCGCCACCATGCCGATGAAGAGGAAGAGGACCCCGAAGATCTTCTTCGACACACCGGCGGCGGCAGCGGCGGCGGCGGCGACCACTACAGCTCCCGCAAAAGGGGGCCGGGTGAAGAAGACCGCGGTGAGGGGCCGGCGCCAAAGGGGAAGAAGACCGCGGCGCCTGCAGCGGCCGTTCCGCCCACGCAGGTGCTCGACGAAGTTCCGGCGCCGCCCGTTCCGCCTGCCCCCACGCCTTCCCCTGCTGACGCCCGCGAGGTGCTCGACAAACTGCCCGCGCCGCCCGTTGCGACAACCTACATGGCCATGCTCAATGATTCAGCGGTGGATTTGGAGGCGGGCATTGGTGCGTTCGACGACGACTATGCTGACTATGCCGAGGATGAAGAGGCCGACGAAGAGGTGGACGACGACGTGGTTGAGGTCGAGGCGGCTGCTGCGCGGCGGAGCAAACCGGGGAAACAGTCCAACTACACCGAGATTGAAGATGTGACATTGGTCCGTGCGTGGGGCAAAGTGTCTATGGATGTGTCCACCGGCACTGATCAAACCGGCAAGCGCTATTGGCAACGCATTGAGGATCTTTACCACAACCTCAAGCCTCGCACGAAGAGCTTGGCGGATCGATCCTACCGCTCCCTTGAAGGCCGGTGGAACACGATCAAGCCAGCTTGTTCTCGTTGGAGCGCTGCCATGGACCAAGTGGCGGATAATCCACCAAGTGGATGTGTGGCATCGGACTACGTAAGTTAACATATTTCTTGTGCAAACTATGTGTTCTTGTGTAAACATCACACTACATTGTTGATGTGCAGCCCAAGTATGCTCAATTGCGGTACAAAGACATGGCCGCCTCCAAGAATAAGGAATTTCAGTTTGAACATTGCTTCAACTTGCTCCAACACCTTCCCAAGTGGAAGTTGAGGGACGAAGAACCAAAGTGCAAGAAGGAGGCAATGCTCAACATGGATGATGAAGAGGAAGACATGAGTGGTCAAAACATAGGCAAGCCCGAGGGCAACAAGAAGGCGAAGGAGAGGCAGAGGCTAGAAGCCGAGGCAGCTAGCTTCAAGGACAAGATGGATCAGCACATTAGGGCAAATGTGGAAATAGCATTCAAGACATTGGAGACCAAGGTCCTCATCACCGAGAAGAAAAATGAGGTCAAGCTTGCCAAGGTGGCAGCAAAACGGGTGGAGGCAATGCGCAAGGCCGAGTTGGATGCCCAGATGTTGGCTCTCAAACAAACCAAAGCCATGAAGAAGCTCTTGGCCGAGGAGAAGGAGATCATGATGATGAACACCAAGGACATGGACGACGATCAGCTGCTGTGGTGGAAAGAGAGCAAGGCCGAGATCATGGCGAGGAAGTTGCAGGCGCGTCAAGCTCGCGAGGCAACCAACCTTGGTGCTTCAACTCCGGTGAGTGGTGGTACCGACGGTGGGCTTCTAGATTGATGTGTATCGCGTTGGTGGTGGCAGTACTTTTAGGAACCTCCATGCCTAGAACATGACCTATGAACTTGTTGATCTATTTGTGATGTAAAACTATGGATTATGCATCGCATATCTTGAATCTGCCATGTTTGATGTGTTTGTCTACTTGTGCAAAACCCTGCAAAACCCTGTTTTTGAGGGGCCGAAAACTCGTGCGAGCTAGCAGACCCCATACCCCCACCCCGTAAAACAGAATATAGGCGTGTGAGCTAGCAGACCACGAGTTTTCGGCCGGCGAAAAGTGCATATAGGGCTCTCTACACGCGTTTTAGGGGGCGAAAACATAGGGGGTCTGTTAGACATGCTCTAAGGCCAGGCTCGATAGGCGTGTGGTACACCGCCGTCATGCTACTCGGGGTCGGCTGTAGAGAGTAGGAAGGGCCCGCGTTGGTGGTGCTTCTAGGGGCGACGGCGGTGGGCCGAAACCCTACGCAGCCGGTCTCTTCTCGGCTGACAGTTCGCTACTTTTTTATTCCCTATATGGGGACAGGTAGAGGAAGAGCTCTGATTCTTTTCTCCTTATCCTCCTCGGTTTCGGGCCTTCTAGTTTCCTAGTATCATTGGAGTTAGACAAGTTTGATTTGGAAAAGAATCTAGTGCCACCATGGGAGAAAAAAAGGGGAAATAGATTGCTGCCAATCGTGCATGTGCCTGACATGGAGACGGAGCGGTACGGTACATATTTCTTTTGAGGAAATAAAATAGTTTTCTTTTGGGTAAATAAAATAGTTATGGTGGCATGGTGGGTAATTTTGTAAAACTTTGTTGGCAATTTTAATGACGGACCGACCGACCAAGTAACCAACCAAGGAAGCCTTAACGGTTTTATTATTAGGTAAAGAAATATAAATAATGTATATAAACACCTAATTCTGAAAGTCTTACTGTCGCCAACAACTACACATTGACATCTCATTATGCAGGATAAAATGAAAAAGAGGGTAACACACATCAATACTTATCTGCACATGAAACAACAAATCTCTTGTTCACCAAAAATAGAAACGTAATACGAATAGAACTGTGTATATTTAAATTCACAACTCTTTGTCATGTCTAAGCATCAGGATTTTGGCAATGTGAAACGTAACCAATCTCTTACCTATACGACAGTGAATTCCAAATTTCTCTGTGTACTGATAGATGAGTTCAGAAGAATGGACAAAATTGTCATGTGCTCCCATGTTGGCCACATCTTTAGGAAAGATTCTATTAACCTGGGCACGTAAAAAAACGCTAATAACCACAGAAGACATATCTTCAGGAAAATGAGATGCGCACGTGCTCCAGGATGATTTTTAAACACAAGAAAAACAATCTCCAGGATAATTTCTTTCAAGCCCACCAAACTTCACATTAGCCTAATTCCCTGAATCAGAGGACCACACAAATCATAAACAACAAAGTCCCCCTAAACCAGCTTGTGCTGAATCAAAGAACGAAGGAACTTTTACCATTAACCGATCAGTATGCCTCCAGAAACAGTTGTTCTTGGGCAGAGTAGGCCTTAGTCATCAGGGAGCCTCGATGAAACGTTTTTCTTGGATAATGCGCCTTAGTCACTAGATGGACTACTTTAGAGAATTCAGCTGTATACTTGCTCGAACTTTCGATGCCACTGGTACTCCACACATCTTGGTTGTTCCCAGAAATTTCATATGTCGACTTGACCGGCAGAACACATGTGTTAAAGCTCCATGTCGTCTTCTGGTACACCAAGTTCCTCAGAGAACCAACCAAGTCATGACATCTATTGGAGGTAGCATATCATCTTCGGCCTTGGTCCATTACACCAGCCTCTACATTGAAGCAAGCGAAAGTATTGTTAATTATGGAGAGAGTATTACTCTATCAGATGGAGAATGTTAACAAAGAGCTCAACCTCAATCTCATATAGATGAACAAACATAGATGAACAACGCCATAACATATTGGACAAAGGTCACATGGTGCAAATTTTTCGTAAACTTTTTTTCAGAGCCTATAGTAAAAGACAAACATGGCTATGTGATACTCAGAACCAAATAATGGGAGGAAATAATATAAAATGCAATAACAACCATAAAATCTGGGCAAAAAGAATGCTGAACAGACAACCTAGTCCCCCAAACTCGATTATGTGATATGCAGAACCAAATAATGGAAGGAAGTAATATAAATGCAATAACTACCACACAATCTGTGGAAAAAAAAAGGAATGTTGAGTATACAACCTATTCCCCAAACTATGGCCATCGGTGAATTATATTAAAAATGCATGTTTTCATGTTGAAAAATAACTATCCCTTTTTTGTACCACTAATCATGAGAGCATTCCATGCCTCTTAAATAATTTTTGGAAGGTGTACAGAGTTTTGAAGTATTCGACCACAAGATTACATACATAATTGAAACTATTGTGTAATGTTACTATTATTACAATGTCATAAAAAAAATTCCAATTTTTTTTTGGCAACTTACATTCCATGATAGATTGATAAATCGACAACTTACATACCAGAATAGATTGGTTAAAATCACAAGATTACACATAAGCAAGAGAAGCCAATCAACATAACAACAAACTTAAGTAAACCATCGAAAACAATAATGATGAGCTAAACAATGTCTAAAATGTAAACCCAGTATACAGATATGATGCAAATATACCTTTTGATGAAGGCTATCTGGTCGTGTGAAAACGAGAGCTTTACAATTCATCCCATCATTTAGCAATCGAGCCAGACTATAATACATGAGCACAAGGAATGGAGAGAAAATAGAGAAGTAAAAAAACAAAGCATCCTGCCTTTTCCACATTAATAGAGGAGTGCTTCCAAACAACGTTAAAATTAATCTCGTTCATGATGCATCTAATAGTTGTATGTTTCCTATTTATTAAATGAACGGTACATAGAACCGATACTGTCATTTTATTAGCTAACATACTAACCCGGTGAGAGAGAGGAGGAAGGAAGGGAGGGAGGTATAGGTAGAGGGAGACGGGAGACGAAGAACATTATACACAGTAGAAGAATTAATAGCGCTTGGCCAATTTTAGAACCTTTTGTGTAGACATAGAAATTAGAAGAGGTCACACCTAATTCTTTTCTATAGATTGAACTGAACTAAGAACTCGGAGTCTGCTTGATCATGTTTCGTTAACTCAAAATATTATTTCGTTATTTGCTCCAGTAAATAATAAGAAATTTATATATACAACATTAGAGAGTGAGCTATTATTTTTTTGAAAAAAATATACAAATATCATCTTATGGTAGCAAGAGCAATATATAAGTGGCCTGACACCCTCATTCAAAAATGTACAGCGATACCGAATGGCATGTCAAAAATTAATTTTCACCAATCATGCGCAAAGATATATTTTTATACAGCGATAATATATCGAGGGTTAAATAGATTTTTGTAAATGCTAAATTGTACTATCTGGTCATATGTGGAATGGATCATATGGCTTCGGAAGTAAAAAAAGACTGAAACTCTGTTTCGGGCCTTTTGGATAAAGCTCATGATGATATTAGTAAAATACACCATTTATGTTGTAGGAAGTAACCAATTGCAAGTTAAAATTAGATAGCCTCCCCTTAGATCATGCTCTTTTCAAGAGTATAAATGTGGCTAGCAGGTAGCAAAGGCAGCCCAAGCCACAAAAGAGGAGTGTATTTTCTAGGATGGTCCAAATTATGAAATCTCAATAGCACTAATAAATCCATATGTGACAGGTCCCATGATACTGATAGTACCAATAAGCGCACAACCATTAAGCCTTGCCTCTAAAGAAACCGTACCTGGTCGAAATGTTGGCTCTCCACGCGTATACAGTTTCCATGCCATCCATTAGTTTATTTTATAAAGCTTCTATACTTGTTGAACCTGCTATACTTGTTGAATAGTCTGAAACTCTTTCGACATTTTTAGTTAGAATGAAATGATCTAAAAAAAGAGGCGCAGAGTGCAGATAGAAAGAACAAAATGGTTGTCTTCTCTCGTTATTTAGTAGAGTGTTACACATAAGTTGGATAAATACATTCTTTTCTGAAAAATCCAGAAGCTGGAAACGGTTTACAGAATTCAAAAATTATTCACCAACTGAAAATAAAATGAAAATTATGTAAAAATATTTTCAGCATTAACTGAAGAAATAATATAAACTGAACTTCATGCAGTCTACACATGTTTCGTTTATCAGATAATGAAAAGCATTACTTGCTTGTCCTCCAAAATTTACGGGTGTTGAGTAGAACACAAACATGTAGAAAGTACAGTACCCAACAAATTCCTAGGAATATGTTACCTCTGGTAGAAAGACCATCACATAGAATTAGATGGATACCTTATTGTGTAGGGAAAACTAAGCATCATGCATGGCTACTCAATCAGCCTAGTATAGTTTGAGCCTGCCTGTAAATATTGCATTGATAGTTTATAAGAAGGGGAAGCAAGAAGGACGCCAGATTATATGAGAAAAGAATACTTATGCTCACCTCGAACTGGAAGGCTTTGGGTCTCCTGTGACAACTGCATGTGCAGCGACTTTGAACAAACACTAATGCAAACTTAGACCATATATCAGTGACGAGAACAGCATATATTGAGACAATATACACTGATACAACATAAAGATCTGATTCAGAACTATAACTAATATGGCTGTCTTTTGACTGAATCAAGCATAGATATGCATCCAAAATTTCTGGAGTAAATGTTTAGTTCCTTGATTAACTTGGTTGGAGATATATTTCGTGCTTTGGTCCTGCATCAAAACCTATAATAAAATTAAGAGGTAAAAAATTACGTTAGCAATATTTCCCAAATAATCACAAAATAGTTACCTAAAATATATTTTCACCTTAATCTCGAGGAGATGTCCTAGAACCTGCACAAGTAAGGCTCTATTTCTGCCTCATTGATCTCCTCCTAGACTCATAGCAAAGCCACAACCAATAAACAAAATAAGGTACTTCTTCCATACGCATAGCTACGTCCACATCGGAAAGCAACATACAAAACCTACCACAAAAAACCAAAAATTGTAGAGAAGACCACGGTGGAGCAGTCAATAGCCAATTGCAGAAAATTTAGTGACCACATCTCAGTATTTGAAACACGAAGAGAACATGAAAAATCCGAGGTAACATCATGGGAAATGAGCATACATCTGATCAAGCGCTCAGAGCGTGACGCGCCGCACCGGCTAGCATCACTTTACCCGTCGCCGGTTGCTGAGTATAGCAGCAGAGCATAACGGCACGCGGGATGCTCGTAACTGATGAGGCTCATGGGTTCAGTGCAAACTCTCCCTCTGTACCTTCTCCCCCGCTCCTCGGAGAGTCCTGCGCGACATGGAATAAGGTGAGTCCAAGGTGTGTAGCCTCCTCCTGCTGCCCAAACCCAATGATGGCTACGTCCCTGATGCATCCAACACCAACTTCGTCGCCGTCTTGAGATAAGGCGTAGAGGATGGATGCGGGCTGGCGAAAAGGAGGACGGAGAAGAGGTAGCAACTCACCTCATGTCCTCATCACATATGCCCGGTGCAAAATCGCGAGCAAGATCAAGTCGCACCCACCGCAAGGTTATGAGTTTTTTCCGGAGCCCGAACCGGCGCGAGCTGCGGGCGCTGGGAAGCGCAGTCATCCGATCGATCTGAGCAACCGCTGTTGCTGCGGACGGGGCCTCGCCGTCAGGGCCCGCGTGGGAAATCTTCCGCTTGGAGGCAACCTGCCCGGAAGGACGAGACACAATAGGCACCGGGTTCAGCAGACGACAACAACGACCAGGAAAATCATCAAGTTCTATACAAGAACGAGACAAAAAGCCTTATTTCGAACCGCCGGCACTCAACATCAAAACCATCTAAAACAGGTAAAGCCAGCGGCACCGAAGAAGAGGGAATCGATAAACCACATAGAAAAGAAGGGAGCGATGGATCTGCCACAGGAACATACTGACCGTAGCGCGATGAAGGACGTCGAGCACGAGAAGATCGCCTGAGATTAGAGCCAGCTCTGGGAACAAGCGGTGATTAGCCATTGCAAAACGGAATAAGCAAACAAAAAGAGACAAAAGAAACAGAGAAGAAGATAGTTGAGAGGATAAGAACAAGAGCAAAGAAAAAAAATTATGAGATATAGGAACAGCCGAAGCATCAAAAAAGATTACGGCACTATCGAACGAAACAGAAAGAACACACGTGTCAGGCTGAAGAACATACACGGCTCAACCAGCACGACACTAAACAAAGAGAAAACCTGATACGTGGAGATGAAGGAGAAAGAAAAGGCCACCTGCTACACAAAATAAAATGGAGAAAAAAGAAAGAGACCACCGGCTGGAAGCAACGATACCGGCTAAGGAAAGAATGCAATGAGAGTCTCTTGAAAGGAGAAAGGCGCGAAACGGGAAAAAAAAGCAACAGCCGGTGAGAGCACACTACCGCGCACGAAAACATGAAGCCCAACCAGTCGAACCTGAAGGTCAGTTCAGCTGGACGTTATCAAGAAGACAGCCGGCAACACAGGTGTCCACAAACCACTGGGCAAGAAAACTCAAAATAAAAGAACAAAAGCCCCGTAATGTACACGCGTTAGCTAGGCAGTGGCTAAAAAGGCCCCGATCGCTGTAGGAGCAGGATTCCTGCAACCTTTATAATAGTAAGTATGACTAACATTTCAGCCTCACATTGTCTCAATCCTTTTAGTGCCTGAGAAAATGAACTATGTCGTCACTCACCCTAATACCGATACTCCCTTCTTGAATAAATCTTTTTCCCCTCATAGCATGACGGTGTGAATCCTTTTGTGCGAAGAGTTTGTGGAAAAAAAACTTGGTTAACTCTATCATAAGCCTTTCCAAAAATCAACTTTGAAAAGCAATAAGTCTGGGATCCAAAGTGACTTCTAGCTTTGACTAGTACTACTACTTAGAGTACCCCGCGGTAGAGGTATTAGCACTAGCCATACATAAACTTGCACGGTGGGAACCAATTAGTACAAGAACTTGCATAGTTGGAGCAAATTCATACAAAGCCAATCAAACGGCGACATTTGGCGGCCAATTTTTTTTAGAAACCTCCCTAAAACTACACAGTATGTCAAATAGGTACAGAACATATTTCTTACAAGTGGGCACCACATGTAAGCGGTGGAAGAAATAATTAAAACGCAATGCCTTTGGTAGTATTCGAACCCAGAACCAGCCTCGCGGAGACAGACTCCTCTGGCCACAAAGCCATATGTTGGTTGGCGTTGCTAGTTCTTTCTGTTGTATGTATATTTGGTTGCACACTATCGTATTTATACGTTGTATGTATACTGCATACATATTCCTGTTTATACTGTGTATACCACGAGCTAAACTCTAATATTTTATACATAATATGTAAACTTTGTACATGTCCCCGTATATTATAAATAAAACTTACCTATATAACATGCATATAATATACACTATCCCTGTATATTATGTATAAAATATCATTGTATTATGGAGCTATTTTATATGTACTATAAAATATTTTATATTATAATAAAATAATTTTGTACGTATACAATAATATTTTATGTATAATATAGATACTGTACACAACGGCGGACCTAGCGCCCCTGTTAGGCTGTTACCCGGCGCTCGCCCGGGCTTCCGGCCAGCCACGCTGCGTATTTGTAGTGTATTTATACAGTAAATCGATTTAAAAAATCAATTTATGTCCTTAAATCCACTGTTTGCCCAGGCTTCTAATTTGTCCTGGATCCGCCACTGACTGTAGACATCTCCGTGACATAGTATACATACTATACAGGTCCAATTTATATTATATAATATAAAAATTATACTTACTATAATACATGGATGTTGTATATGTATTATGTAGCTATTTTATACGTATTATAATACTTATTATTTCACGAAGCAACATATATCGTATAATATTGTATTATACATATTCTATATTATAAATACAATTTTACAATACCATACATTATGGCCTAGAGCTATTATAAACATACTATGTATAAAATACCATTCTATACTTACTATCTATAGTATAATACAATAATATTTAGCTCCATAATATTACAATATTTTATACATAATATACATGGATAGTGTACATCATCATGATATACAGGTAAGTTTTATACATAATATACAGGGACATATACATAGTTTACATAAAAGATACTAGAATTTAGCACGTGGTATACATAGTATACAGAAACATGTAGGTAGTATATATACTATGTATAAAATATGATAGTGTGTAGCTAAATGTACACACCACAGAGCATATTATAAAACGATGTAGTACCTCAATATGATATAAAGCTATGTGTTGCTCTGTGGAGTTGGTCCGCACTAGGCAGGTTCTGTGTTTGAATCCTACCTAATGCATTAGTTTTTAATTATTTCTTCCACCGCTGACACGTGGGGGCCACTTGTAAGAAACATCTCCCTGATGGTTCTGTATCTATTTGCTATACCGTGTAGTTTAGGGGGTTTCTAAAATATGTTGGCCGCCAAATGTCGCCATATGATTGGCTTTGTATGTATTTGCTCCAACTATGCAAGTTCTTGTACTGGTGCACCCACTTTTTCAAGTTGCTGTACTAATTGGTTTTCACCGTGTAAGTTTATGTATGGCTAGTGCTAATACCTCCCCGCGGTACTATATGTCAGCTCTAACCAATTAGCAATACTCGTACCTGTCCTTGACCGTTCCGTGTGCAGTGTCACGTAGAGTAGTCAAACACGGGCGTGCGCGAAGCAACCTTACAAACCATGCATGCTTAGTAACTAGATAAATACCCGCGCGTTACTGCGGGATATGTTGTTGGACAGCACTGGGCGTCCCCGGGGGATAGAAAATTTACATCCCCGGGTCCCCTGCTTGACACGTGTCCCATTTTTTGTCCAAATTCCGCTTTTGCTCCCGTAGCAAAAAAAAAAGTCCCGCTTTTGCTCTCTTAGCAAAAAACCTTTCACCCCCAAAAAGAACAGGAAAAGGTCAGACCTCGCCGGAGTTACTGTAGCAATTTTTTTTTTGCTACAGTAGCAAAAAGTCGATTTCGCCGGAGCCGTCACCGGAGACTTTTTCTCGCCGGAGGAATAGCAGAGTAAAAAATTTATACTAAAAAAGAAAAAAAATAACCTTATTGTAGCAAAAAAAAATTATGCTATTAAAGCAAAAAATCGGACCTCGCCGGAGTTACAGTAGCAAAAAATTTATACAAAAAAGCAAAAGAAAAACCCTATTGTAGCAACCATTTGTACAAAAAAAAAGTAGCAAAAACTGCGGCCCGTCCACTCCCCGGCTCCCCTCCGTCCACTCCCCGTAGTCCATCCCGACGACGAACACGGCGTAGCCGTCCACGGTTGGTGCCGTTGATGACCGACCGCGCGACCCGGGGCGCCCGCGCGGCGGCGGCGTCAGGCCTGTCGGGGAAGTCGAGGCAGCAAGGTCGTCGCATCTCCCCGCTGCCCTTCAAGGCGCACAGGGGAGCAGCCCCAGCGGCGGGAGCCGCCCTGGTGGGGCGCGGCGGCGTGCAGGGGAGCTCCCCCGGCGGCGGGAGCCTTCCTGGCGGGGCGCGGCGGCGTGCAGGCGACCTCCCCGGCGGCGGGAGCCGACCTGGCGGGGCGCAGCGGCGTGCAGGGGGACTCCCCCGCGGCGGGAGCCGTCCTGGTGGGGCGCGGCGGCGTGCAGGGGGAACTTCCTTCCGGCGGCGCATTCCTTCCGGCGGCGCATTCCTTCCGGCTGGGCTGATGAAATTCCGTGGATGGAAGGATTGGGGAAGGGATGGTGCGCGGGGCCCACCCCACGTGGTGTGCTGGAGTGAGAGAGAGAGCACCCGGAGGATGATCCTCCGGGGGATTACAAGCATTTCCCTATGTTGTTTTAATTTGGAAGCCTAATCTCCTAAAATAATTAGGGAAACATGAAATGGAAGCATGTGCCTCATACGAATCTAATATGTATAGATTAAATTGATTGAAGTATTTATTCTCTAAGAGGGAGAATTTCTCAAAGCCCGGCACCAACTTATAAAACATACTGTCCAAAACATACAAAAGATCTATTAAACATGTCATGTATCGTGGGTATGGACCGTAAAAACAATGTCGTAAAAAAACCATAAAAATGTGTAGTTATAGTACTCCTTTCGTCTCAAAATAATTGTCATTGAGATGTATATATCTAGATGTATTTAAGTCTAGATACATCCATTTGAACGACGATTATTTTGAGACGGAGTGACTACTACCGAGTAACAACTACGAGTGAGCAAAAGTGCAAAATTGAATCATACGTTGACCAATAATATACTTCAAAACCTAACTTATCATTATGCATCTGAACTCTAACTATAAATAGTTATTCCTGGAGTTGGTTCTATACACGAAAACAGGTCTCCACATGATGAAGTGGTGTCAACGTAATGCATCCCTTCCTCCAAGCTTGGAATTTTCAAGAGTATAAGACTGAATCTATATTAGCTGTGACGTTGTAGGCTTAATTTGGCAGTAATAAACGATCAACCTGACAGTTTGAAAATAGTAAGTACTTTCTTAAAATTTGGGATGTGTGTACTGCAGTACCGGTGACCACGAGGCTAATAGAAGGTTCCCCTTGATGGCACATCAAATATCTCCATATTAATCTATAGAGAGCAGAAGCAAAATGTCGAATAATAAGACCCCACTGGAGGCCGCCCGATGCTGCGTCGCGGACGTTCGGCTTTGGTCTCACCGCTGCCGTAATCCTGATGTTAAGGAATCCCTCCCTTCTTGGTGTAATCTTTTTGAGCCCCCGTGAGGCCTTGCTTTCTTTTGCTCTTTCTCTTACACCCCCCCTCCCCCCCCCCACCCCCCCGCGCGCGCGCGTAACATGCTGCCTGTCGAACCCGCTGTTTGTTCATATATAAATGTGTTCAGGCTGGTCTAGGCCCACCGTAGTTACAGTCAAAAAAAAATCCATCAAAGTGAAAGTTGTGGTAGTTCTCTTGAGCATTTCATCAGATGGGTTCCTTGCCTGCAATGCAGAGAGAGATTACCAGCTAGATGTTGGAAAAGGGGAACATAAAAGTTCCTTGTGCTGTAATGATTAGAGAGCACGGCCACATGTACTCCCTCGCTCCTTCTGTAGGCTGGAGAAGCCGAATCCCATGGAGGCGATTGACCTGATCAAAGGGACAGAACTGCTGAATACTGCAGGGCCACACTGGAAGGAGCAGGCAGTGCAGATGGAAATTAGGGAGGGTACTGCTATGAGTAGGCTCGTCCCTCCTCTCCCGCTCTTTCTCCTCGGCCTGGGCCGCTTTGAGGTTACACGCATCGTGCTGGAGCCTACTCATGTCTTCGTCCTCAGTGGCGGCAACGTACGGTGGCGAGAAGTGGGAGAAGGAGACCCGTGAAGCGCCAAGCATCTTCTGGACGGGAGATAACCATGCTTCATCAACGCACACTGCTTGCTCACGATCAAAGCCAGCAACGGCGGCGCTCTCGCCCTCGGTAACTTGAACTCCTACTGCGACCCGATCCTCAAGCGCTTGCGACAGACTTCCTTTTATGGGGAAACGGCTGCACTATTCATAGTTAGAATATATTGTTTATTGACAGTATTAATTGGTAGGATTTGGAGAGACGCGATGGGAAGGGGAAACGAGAAGACACAACTGGACGTTTCAGTTTTCATCTGCAGTTAAATGAGTCTATTGGTCGCTGCAGGAAATAGACACATAATATTGTTTGATCCGAAACTAAACATGGGCTGCTTATGTGGCAAGTTTGCTGAGGTGGAAGACTGCATGTTGATAGGTGACATGGGAGGCTTGCATGTTGAGAGAAATCCCCTAGTGGGGTGCTCCTATTTAGTTATTTTAGATAACCATAAAAGTAGTGTGAAACTTCTGCACAATGCACGTACACCACTCCAAATTGAGTTAAATACACCCCAGATCCCAATAGTTGTTTGACATGTGCAAACTAGTCCCAATTCTTTCAAACTGGCGTGTGGTAGTCCTAAAACTTTCCAACCGGTGCAAACTAGTCCCAATTGATGCTGGTGCGGACATGTGTCACGTCGTTTTTGCTAAAACCACCTCATACATTCGTCTAATAGCACATGAGACCTTACCGCCACCTACCTTTATTGGTCCCATCTGCCAGAAGTGTAAAAATTAATAAAATAGCAGTAAGCGCCCAGTGGGGAATCGAACTCGAGACCTGGCTCTGCTCGAGCATTGCTCTGTGCCTCAACCAGTAGACCTCAAGAACTTTTGTAACATTGTACAGGCACAATCTTTTTAACGTTATTCATGAGGAGATTAATCTCACATGATTCTTCATTTATTTATTTTGTCTTCGGCTACAGTTTTACTGAAAAACTAATACATCACATATGTATTCTGAAATTAATCAATGTGCATGCCAGTTGAGGACCCTGGATTTTACGTGGCGAACTAAATTTTGTACGTGCATGCCTTAGAATATGAAGAACTAACAATTATAAAATATGAAAAATAAATAAAAATAATAAAAGGTTATTTTTATACATGCACGGTTACAAGGCTGTTTTAATTTTGAACTAAATTCTCAGTGTTGGGGGAAACCCTAAATTTTTTGAACTAAATTCTCTGTGTCGGGGGAACCCTAAATTTCCAAAGTATTGGATCATGAGATAAATATTAGTGTGGTTCTTACAAACATATAATATATAATATGGCGTCATCTTATTTAAATAAATAAAAACATATGTAATAAAATAAATATAGCTGAGTATATGAAAATTCATAGTATACTAATTACTTTATGGAGATTAATGACAAGTTCACTAAATTATAGCTGATGCCACACAGCTAGCCCATAGGTTCATTTATTTTGATTAGTCATCACCCAACTTTTCTTTGTAGGCTCGATTGGTCATAATAGCTAACTAAGATGCATGGTATATTTAGGATTATACGGAATACTAGAGGCGACATCTTAATAAGCATACAAGAAAAATAGTGGCCAAAGGCTATCCCTAATTCAACACATGGTCATGAGGGTTTATATACATGTACAGAAGCACGTTTGAGTGCTGAACTAACTCCTACATCCAGGCGAAATGAGATGGGGATTAAGTTGATCGTTCTGTGCGGCTATGACTAGCTCACTAGCTCTACAGCCGGATCAACGTTAAAGAAAAAAATTAAAGGAAAATAACGCCAAAGAATCAAGTTATCTGTTACTGCTAAATAAAATCGGTTTATTTACCTGTCACAAAGCTGCATGAGGTCTACTGGTGCTGTCTCGCGTGCAGCCTATCAGGTCGCAAGTTCGAATCCCCGTAGCCTGCTTCAGCGTTTTACAATTTTATGATTTATTCGACCTCTGACAGGTGGGACTGAATACCTCAGGCAGAACTAAGGTTATACTTATGATACAAAAGTTATACAAGGTGCTATTCGAAAAACAAACAAGGACACATGTCAGCAGCAGAATCAATTGGGACTAGTTTGCACCGGTTGAAAAGTTTTGGGACTACCACGCCCCAGTTTAGAAGAATTGGGATCAGTTTGCACATGCCATACAAGTATTAGGACCTGGGGCGTATTTAACTCCTCCAAATTAGCAACTCCAACCAAACCCCCGACATTAGCGTATCCTTTGCACGTGACTTACACCTATGCGAATCCTTGATGATACAGAGTGTAGTATATTCCTCGCAGAAAGGTAACCGGCATGCTAGCTTGAGACGCGTGGTACGTAGTATATTCGTCGTCGCCGCCGTAGTAGATGCAAGGACGACCGACAAGGCTACTGCAATGCTGCATGCATGTTTGACATGCTTGACACGCCGTAGTTTCCAGGCAGACCACTGTTCCTCCGTGCGAAACTCTGCTGTTGTATAGGCTCAGATGATACGCCCTCGGCGCGCGTTCTCCTCTCGGTTAAACTTGCGCGTGCACTTTTCCTCGACATTGCCCTGTGATCACGCTCTCCGGGCCTCTATAAAACCGTGCTGTACTTAGCCTGTCATTGTCACCCGTTCCTGCTAACCTAGTGAGATCAGCAAGAACGAGAGTCGATCGGTGCAGTAGTATCTTGCAGTAGTGCTAGTGCCTCGATCGCCGGCCGGCTCGCCCCAAACGCAGCTGACAAGATGGCACGGTGCTCGCGCGCTTTGCTCGTCGCGATTCTTCTCGCCGCCGGTGCCCTTATCCAGAGCTCCTACGCCTCGAGGCCACCTCCCCGGGAGCCTGGGGTCGTCCTGTTGGATGACGGCGGTGGTGTTGAGTCCGAGCAGAAGAAGGTGGAAGGGGCAGTGGCGCAGCAGGTGCTGAGTTCGAAGCTGGCGCGCCGGGTTCTGGAAGGAGGAGACACGGCGGTAGACCGAAAAGTCGATTCCACATGTAAGTTGGACCCCCGGCACAATCTTAACCGTTCAAAACCTGGAGATCCGCGCTAGAAACTTCACAGAAAACCCCTCCCACCTCAGCTGAGGCAGTTTCCAGAAGACCCCTTCCCGATCCACAGTTTCACACTTGGCTTTTTTTTTCGCCGTGGGTCCAACTTACGGGGAGGTTATCTTCTCTGTCTCTCCCCCTCTTCCCCGTGCCTTCGGACATCTCCATTAAAGCTATTAGTTACAGTAACACAAGCTCTTACTCGTCGCGCAGTTCATCCATTTTCCAGGCGGATTCATCCGGGATAACAGTTCGTCTGCGCTCGGCATGGATCTGACCCCCCCATTAGCTCCACAACCCATGGGCGGATCCTTCTCTTACCTTGACCTGTTGGCATCTGTCGAGCCGCCAGATCCATCGCATTCTGCCAGGTATGTTTCTTCGGAGCGAGATAATCTTATATTTTCGCTACCATCTATGTATCTCCAGTATTTCTTCCGGTCAAACATCATTGAAAATCCGAATCCCATCTTGCATTTAGCAGGGCACATTTGTCTGCAGTTTATCTTCAAGATTTGTATCAGTGTAATTCTAGTATGGAAGCCAGGTGTGTTATTTTTATTAAAAACTTGGATAAAAAACCAGTTACCCTTATGCAATTTTTTATTAGTGTATTCCCCATCTTATAATTTGTATATGCATCCACTTTAAGGACAAACCTTGAAATTTGTAATGTTTCACCTGAGGGTGATGGCCTCGAGGGATCTTATATTCAAGAATTGGAGCATTTTCCTTCTACTATGGAAGCCAGGTGAGCTATTTAATAAAAACGTTGATAAAAACCAGCTCACAGATAAATTTAATCACTCACAATACTGGCTTGGTCAAGTATTACGCTTCTGTCTGAACCCCAGTCACATTGGATTGCAACCGAACACAACCCCATGAAATTTCGACAAACCTCACCGTTTGGCTTTAGAGCGTCGACAAACTCCCCCTTTGTAATATGGAAACGTTTAATCTGGATTTTTGTCCTTTGACGATCTGAGTTAATGATCTTTCGAAACCTTGTAGATATCCTCACAGATGAGTTGAGGACATTGATCTTGTAAGTATCACTAGCTTCTTTGCATAGGACAAGATTAATGCTAGATGGCTCAGTGATTGT
The DNA here is from genome assembly GCA_028641055.1 of Alopecurus myosuroides. Taxonomy (NCBI): domain Eukaryota; kingdom Viridiplantae; phylum Streptophyta; class Magnoliopsida; order Poales; family Poaceae; genus Alopecurus; species Alopecurus myosuroides. The sequence goes on along the minus strand of CM054057.1, from coordinate 200,641,548 downwards.
AGTTGGATTTGGTTCCAATTTTATGAATCTGGTATATAGCTTGCCAGTGGCTGTTGACACACTGCAACCATATCTGAAGCTGCAACCATTCTCTATTTCTCCCTGTAGTGGAGGAATTTCTAGAATGTCGTTTGGAGGTGGTGAACCAGGAGTATCAGGAATTTCTATTATCTCCTGTGTGTCGTAAGTATAACCTATAAAATAAATAAGTAAATTGTAATGAACTGATGAAGAAATTGTAACAAACAACAATAGAACAGATATATTTTGTATAACTTAATATTACTTGGAGTTGGTATGAAGTCCGTGTTAGAAACGAAATCCAGTTCTACATCTCCGCTGTCATCATCTTGTATGTCTCTGACATCGGCTTCGCAATCTTCGTCCGATTCTGAATCATCCGAGTTAGAATGTTCACATGACACAGACTGTTCTTGAGTTGGAGTTTTTGTTAATTGAGATATTTCAAGTGATTGAAATTCCATCGAAGCAATGGACTCCACATTCTGACCAACATCGAGACAACCTTGTTCTTTCATTTCCCTCCCACCACCGGCAGTGTTGTTGTTTTCAACTGGTTTTGGCCCAGAACATTCATGTATGGTATGCAAACAAGAGATTTTGCTTGGGGAAACGATAGACCGAAACGATGGTGTACTGGGAGACTTGTCAAAAAGAGCTGGTCGATCCACACACATTTTTAATTCTGATTTGTCTGAACTCACAGAAGTCTCAATGAAAACCGGAGTTACAGATTTAGCACCAAAAGAAGGTGTAACAGGGGATTCTGTGAAAATGGTTGGTACAGGTGATTTGTCAAAAATTGCTTGAGAGTGAGAAGACGCAGCTTCAGCCAAGAAAGTAAGAGGCATTGTGTCAGTTTTTTTATTTGAATCCACACGCTGAAACGAATTGGCCTCGAATGCTGCTTCTATACCAATCTTAACAACGTCATCCAAATCTTCATAACAAATATCTGAATTTCCCTTATCCCCAGGGAAGCACAATGAACCAACCCTAGTATGCTCTTCAACATTAACATGTGTCGTACCTTTTCCACTCACAATTTCTGCACCTTCCGGATGCATTTCACCTACTGGCAAATTATTTTGGCCAAAAATCCCTTCTCCATCATCTGGGTTTATGCTTCTAAACAAACCATCATTGTGCTCTATTGATGGAACACTCTCATCAGTTCTTAATTTCTTGGCAGGAGGAGTTTTAACTGAATCATTACTATGCCCTCCATTTCTAATCGATTGCATATAGTTCGGAAGGACATCTGAATGAATTACTGGTGTTCCGTTTGAATGGCATTTAACTTTTGTATCTGCAGCAATATCAGAGGATGGTATAATATCAGGGACAATTGTTTGCTGAGAGGTACTCCCTTCAATGTTCTCTTGACTGCTTAATCTTTCTTCAGTTATTGGGAATTGTTGATACAATTTTCTTTGAAACTCAGATAAGATTTTCAGATCCGAGGTCTCCATCTTAAGTTTGAATTCCTCAATCAGAATATTTCTGGACTGCTTTATCTGATCGAATAGAGATGTGATAATATTTCCCACACCAGCCTGCAATAGGGAGATAAGCTCGCGAAATAAATTACATAGTTAAATTTAATTACCTTTAGCAAATTCAATCTATTTTTGGCGGTATTTCACAAACAATTTCATTTAGTTTTATTTAGTACATAGATAGTTAAGCATAACAAGCCTCCATGGAGAGGGGTGTTATACAGGTGATAAAAATGAAAAACAGGTTAAGAAAATGAATTCCACATGTTCTTATGGCCACACATAGAAAATAAAGTACATAACTTAACTATTCACAAACATAAACTTAATTGTCTTCTTGTCATTTATCATCCAACAAAATTAATCACTATTGCACAGAATTATATTATGAGAGCAAAAATAGAATAAAGTTTTTTGTATAAAATTGAAACCATAGCTTGGACAATAATTACAAATATTCATCTTGTGGATTTAAGGACAATAAACATTTACAGAACCAGAATAAAAATAAATAGGAGAATGATGAATTTATGATGGAAGTTTCTCTCAATAAAGATATATGTTTTTCTTTCCTATCGGCTAAACTTACTATCTAAAAACATAGCTGCAAGTTTCATTAATAATTCATACCACTTCGTGTTAAAATTCAACATGTTCGTAGCGCCACAAACAAAAAATTAAAGCACAGTACTTAATCATTTACACACGTAAACTTCATTGTTTTCTTGTGATTTAGAATCCAACAAACCTAGCAACTAATACAAAGTAAAAAGAATTAAATTTTTTGGTAAACAAATTAAACCATAGCTTCAACGACAATTAATCATATTATTTTTGTGGGTTTACGGCCAATAAACATTTACAGTGGCAGAATAAATACAATAGGAAAATGATGAATACATGATGGAAGTTTGTCTCATTACTGATATATGTTTTTCTTTCCCATCTGCTAAATTTACTATGTAAAAATCTAGCTGGCAGTTTCATTTAATAGTTCAAAGAAATTGTTGTTAAGAATTTGTAATACATCTGGCTGAGGCAAATATCAGTTGCTAAAACACAGCGTATGCTTTTAAATATATAAATCTTTTACTTTATTGTAAACATATAAAATGGTGAAAATGCTTGCTACTTACCTCATTGCCCTTATCAGCAGCTTTGTTGGAATTATCCCCTGGTACAGATTCACTAATGTCAACAAAATCCTTTGATATTCTCGGTTTGAAATTGGGATTCTCTGATGGGCTGTTGTTAACACTTACCTTTACAGTTTTGGTAAATATAAAAAGTTAGAAAAGGTAAGGAAAACAATACATATATTTGTTGCAACAAAATATCTAATATATTTTGGTTACAAAATACACGATAATAAAGCATATTCATTAATTGGTAGGTTATAGATGTATAATTTTCAAAAGTAAAATGGTATTTTAACACCAACTTCACACATTCATCAAACGATAGGAAAAATTATCAACATTTCTGAAAAATGATTCAAATGTTTCCTTATAATTCTGTTTGATTTGATTCATAGCATAGAAATTAATATATATATACAAATAGAACAAGCAATAACAATGACAACACAAAAAAAAACGGGGCAAATATAATATGTCACTTGCCTGTAGTTTGCCATACTGTACATGGTCTTTCGACCTGGATTTAACATCAGCAGATGCAAGGTAGTCTAAATGTTGAGTGCCTATGAAATGTACCCTGGGCTCTCCTTCAGGTAATGTTAAAGATTCAGGCAGTTTTAGAGCTTTCATCTCAACAAGAGCATCCAAATACAAAAGCTGAAAATGAAGAAAGATGACACAAAGTTTAGTATGATGTTATGTAATTTCTGCAGTATTACATAAATACATATAAAATATATCTTAACGAATTTTTCAGTCTTTTACCGGTAAAACATGAACACAGCCTGGCACCTGCACGTGAGATGCTTTGCTCCTTCTGTATTCATCTATACCTTGTATTAGGTAATCGGCAATAAAAGCACACCAATCCATTAAGCAGATTGACGAAACATCCATCAATGAACTGTAGTAGCTCCTATTGATATTGAGTGATGTAGTTGGTGCAAGATAGATGCAAAGGAGAAGCATCACAAACGATCTGCAAAATTCTTCCTCGTCGTTCTCCTCAGCTAGCAAAGACTTCATAGCGTCCTTTGCGGTTTGCCCTCTCCCATTGTCGGAATACTTCAAATCAGGACGAGATGTATCACCCTTTGCTCTTTTTGCCTTGGAACGACCATTGAGAGGAGGAGGGACCCGGATTTTTCCAGATGGAAGTTTTAGCAGTCTAACAATTCCTTCTCTGATGCTAATGGGTCTTCCACAAACTTCTAGTGTTCCAGTAGCAGTATCTACCCGATCTACCAACCACATTGTAAGGGATTTGGTCATCCGGCTGTCAATCATACCCTCCAGGGAATCAAACTCTATTTTCTTCACCCATTCTTTCTGTTTTGTGCTCAGTTTCTGAAACAGTTCAGGAACAAGATGCGGGGAGCAACGGTATCCCGGCACCTGAAATTCATTTCCAAAAACATATATACACAATGAGATATAAGCAAAGAATCATGGGTGCCTCAAATACACTCACAGAAATATATATAAACTGTCATTCGAATAATCATCAAACTTTACCTTCTTGTTAGCACAAATTACACCTTCAACATCTTCCTCTTCACTGTAATCAGGGTCATTGTCAGATTCTTCTGATTTGCCTTTTGCCTTCAACATCTTCCTCTTCACTGAGATTGATTGATTCTGCGAAGAATTTTCCTTGACCTTCCTGACACAAACCCTGGGGGACTTCCGTGTCGCACTAAAAATAAGGCCATCATCATCCCTATTGATCCCCTCTTTGACCATACTTACAAATTATACCTACAATATAAAAAAAAAACATCTGTCAAAAATAAATCGTCAAAAGAATCTTTCTAGTTATATACTAGATTCATTGCATATTCATATCTATGTGAACAATACGAGTACCTAATTGATTTGCCTAGCGTTTTTAAAAATCTGCTGAACTAAATTGCTACGAATAACAACTGTACAAACAATTTTCAGTTATCTCTAAAATTTACGCGTACAAGTAAATATTACAACGAAGCAGTACTTCTCTAAGGAAGAACAGAAAGCAAGAATGAGCGGTGGCATTTCAGTAAGTAATAACACTGTTCAGAATGACCTAGTTCATTGCTCTGGCAATTGGGGAAAAAATGTGAAAAAAGAGTGCAGAGAAATTAGCATTGTAATGAAGCGCTAGTACCTGGGATCTACAGCGCACCTTCTAATTGCTCGATGTGAAACAAAGCACAGCCCGTCGATTGGATGTCGAAGGTGGAGGAAGAACAGAACAGTATGCTCTATGTAGGGCGAAATCACAGCCAAGCAGAGTACGGAGGAGAGCACTCCAGACCAAACGCCCGATTGAGCTAGTAGCAGCAGATCCGGTAGACTGCCATTCCGGTGTTCAAGGAAGAAAATGGCGGAGAGATGCCCGATCTAGGATGAAGTTGACGAGCTCTGTTCTTGCTAGTAAATGGGGAGGTAAGGAATGGAGTTGTAATAAGGAGAGAGAGAGACAGTAACTGACCGCTCCTCTAGCAATTACTCCGGACAGATAGAGCGGCGGACAGGGTAGGTGTTGTGGCTGTATTATTTTCAGTAAAGGGCGAGGGGGTAAATGCAACATGCGGAATTGCTTTGACCAGTAGACTTCTGCACGAATCTCCAACCATTGGACGGTGAAGATAGTGCCGGGGTGCCAACGGGCATGTGGAAAATCCGCACTCGTAGTACGAAAAGTCGATTCCACATGTAAGTTGGACCCCCGGCACAATCTTAACCGTTCAAAACCTGGAGATCCGCGCTAGAAACTTCACAGAAAACCCCTCCCACCTCAGCTGAGGCAGTTTCCAGAAGACCCCTTCCCGATCCACAGTTTCACACTTGGCTTTTTTTTTCGCCGTGGGTCCAACTTACGGGGAGGTTATCTTCTCTGTCTCTCCCCCTCTTCCCCGTGCCTTCGGACATCTCCATTAAAGCTATTAGTTACAGTAACACAAGCTCTTACTCGTCGCGCAGTTCATCCATTTTCCAGGCGGATTCATCCGGGATAACAGTTCGTCTGCGCTCGGCATGGATCTGACCCCCCCATTAGCTCCACAACCCATGGGCGGATCCTTCTCTTACCTTGACCTGTTGGCATCTGTCGAGCCGCCAGATCCATCGCATTCTGCCAGGTATGTTTCTTCGGAGCGAGATAATCTTATATTTTCGCTACCATCTATGTATCTCCAGTATTTCTTCCGGTCAAACATCATTGAAAATCCGAATCCCATCTTGCATTTAGCAGGGCACATTTGTCTGCAGTTTATCTTCAAGATTTGTATCAGTGTAATTCTAGTATGGAAGCCAGGTGTGTTATTTTTATTAAAAACTTGGATAAAAAACCAGTTACCCTTATGCAATTTTTTATTAGTGTATTCCCCATCTTATAATTTGTATATGCATCCACTTTAAGGACAAACCTTGAAATTTGTAATGTTTCACCTGAGGGTGATGGCCTCGAGGGATCTTATATTCAAGAATTGGAGCATTTTCCTTCTACTATGGAAGCCAGGTGAGCTATTTAATAAAAACGTTGATAAAAACCAGCTTCCATTTATGTATTTTTTTCAGTGTATTCGCCATCTTATAATTGGTATATGCATCCACTTCAGGACAAACCCTGAAAGTTGTAATGTTGGACATGAGCCTACTGATGATCTTGAGGCATCTTATATTCAAGATTTGGAGCATTTTACTTCTAGTATAGTAGCCAGGTGAGCTAGTTAATAAAAACATGGATAAAAATCATCTTTGAACTAACCGGGTGTATATTTTGTATATGTCAATGTTTCAGTTTCTGCAAACATGTTCTAATTTCTATAACCATGCACTCCAGGGCAAACCCTGAAAGTTCTAATGTTGTTGATGAATATGAAGCCTATCTACCACATGTATCTGGTAACAGCAGGTACCAGACATTTATACACCAACACCAATTGTTTTACGACAAGACGTGCTAATTCAGTTTATTATAATTTTCAGCATCTCATTGTCATCTAGCGAAGATGCTGACGACACATCTAATGGGGATTCTGATGATGATGATGGAGATCCAGAAGAAGAAAATTTCATGTTGCCTTTTGATGAGCTTCTTGAATATGAGCCATCTTCTGATGAACATGAAGATGAAGACCTTGATAATACAAATAAGGGTAATATAGACATCGAAAATGATGGTTTATCCGGTCATGATCCAATACAGAAACTTATTGAAAATTCTTTCCAAGACCAAACGGTTTCGACTTACAGAAAGAGGTACTTTTTGTTATTGGCATTTTCTGTCTAATGATTGGCTGTTATCATCGAATGATTTGTCGATAACATCTAAAACTAACTAATATTTTTTGCATTCAAGGAAACGTCACCCTAAAGGAAAACCTCTTCCAAGTTTTAGGGTCCCGACATCGATGCCAGCTATCGAAATAGCAATGAGGTCCTCTTCTAGGAGAAAAGACAATCCTATATTCCAGCCAGTTGTGGGCACCAAATTTGATTCTGCAGCTGAGGCTTACGAGTTCTACAATATGTATTCTTGGGAGAAAGGATTTGGTATCAGTTACGGTAAAAGCGACACAAATCGTGGAAACCAATATAGGACTATGCAAGAATTGCAGTGTGCAAAACAGGTTTGTCTTAAACACATCAATAGTAGACGCGAGATGCAGCAATCGCACCACCGCTATGCTAACATAGTTTTTTCCAAATCAGGGCAAGGACAATAGATGTTTACACCAATCACAGCGAAGTGGTTGCAAAGCTGTTATTAGACTCTTACGCACAGAGGACCATGGATGGTACATTTCTAGATTTGTTGAAGAACACAACCATAGTTTATCAGATTCCTGCGGTGAGAAAATGCAGTGGCGTTCGCACAGAAATATCGATGAACATGCAAAAAACTTGATAAAGTATTTGAGGGATAACAATGTGCCACTTGGAAAAGTTCATAGCATAATGGGAAGTGTGTATGGAAATGTTCAAAATCTGCCATTCACCAAGAGATCTTTGAAAATACTTTGCCAACAACTATCTAGAGAGCAGATGGATGATGATGTGAAAAAGACATTAGCAATTTTCCGTAAAATGAGAAAGGAGGATCCAGATTTCTCTTATAGTGTTGACGTTGACAAGCACAACAGAATCAAGTCATTGATATGGACAAATCATCGCAGCAAGATGCAATACCAGTGTTTTGGTGATGTTTGCACATTTGACACTACCTACTGTACGAACATATACAAAATGCCGTTCGGATTGTTTGTTGGTGTTAACAATCATTTCCAATCGGTGATTTTCGCTGGAGTGTTAATGAGACAAGAGACTACAAAAAGTTTCAAATGGGTATTCAATGAGTTTTTATCCATGATGGGTGGGAAGCCTCCAATCACTATTCTTACAGGTACACTTGAGTTCCGATTTAGAGTCAAAAAATACGCCTAGTCACTCCTTTTACAAATGAATCCTTTATGTTCTCTTTGATGGACCACACTTTTTTTTTTTACAGACCAGTGCAAGGGGATGTTAAAAGCTCTAAAAAAATGCTGGAGAAAAACAACACATTTGTGGTGCAAGTGGCATGTTCTACGGAAGGCTCAAGAATCTATAGGTCCCGTTTATTCTAAAAACCAAGTTTTCAGACAAGAGTTTCACAAGATACTGAACGAGATGCTTACAATAGATGAATTTGAAAAGGCATGGGAAATCCTAATTGATAAGTACAAGTTGAGAAAAAATCCTTTCATGATCAGGATTTATCAATGTAGATACAAGTGGGCTAAGCCTTACTCTAAAGGCATATTCTGTGCTCGTATGATGAGTACGCAAAGAGGAGAAAGCGCGAATCATCTGTTGAAGACTTATGTAAGGGGGGACTCATCAATGAATAATTTTGTCGAGAAGTATAACGACATGATTTTTGACCGGGCAATGGAGGAGGACAGGGAAGAGCACAAAACTAAAATGGTAATTACATTAATAGTTCATAGACAAACTTAATTTATAGGTCTTTTCATTGTCCTCTTACAATGCCTGAATTATTCTACTATTTACTTACAGCTTGTAAAGTCTAAGAAGAGGATGTGGCCTGTTCAGAATCATGCTTGCAAGATATACACTAGGGCTTCGTACAAGTTGTTTACTGCAGAGCTTGAAAAGTCTTACCACTATGTAGTTTGCCATGACAACGATTCTACAAAATATGTTGTCAATCATGCCTATTCCGAGTTGAGGGAACCTTGGGTGCGTGTTCGTTTCGAGATTACTTGCAATATAGGAAAAGAAATTTTTGATTGCGAGTGTGGTTTGTTTTCACATTTTGGAATACTCTGCTGCCATGTTATAAGGGTAATAAACACCAATCAGCTTCCTGTCAATAAACCATTGCATAGATTGTTTAGATTTGTGATTGACAATGTACATGAACTATGTTTGTTACAGGTTTTTAATTTTCTCGGAGTTGCAAGAATACCCGATCATTATATCCTGAAGCGCTGGACGAAGGATGCCAGGGATGTGTTACCAGAAAATTTAAGGTTCTTGCAGAAGGACAGTACGGGTTCTGAAGTCGCACACTGTTCGCGACAACTTACTTTATGTGACTGCAATGAAAGCAGTTAAATCTGCAAACAAGGACCCGGAAACTTTTAATGAGATGATGAAGCATTTTGAAAATGGCATGAAGGCAGTTAGCAACATTGTTGCAGCCAGAGGTGAAGTTCCTGTCATGGAAGATGAACCATGCTACGAGTCTAGCGACACTGAATGGAACAGACGTAGTGCAGCAACATACCAGTCAGAACCTGAATTGGGGAATTATGGAAGGACCATATATTCTGATATGAGGAAAGGTGCAATTGTAAGCAATTTCAACATGTCAAAGCTAAAGGGTCCTTTGATTGTGAAGCAATCTAATGGAAGGAAACGAATAAAGCGTTTCCTGTCCCCTATTGAAGCTGCAGCAAAGTCGAAGAAGAAAGCAATATCAGTCGTTCATCAGGATGGCCCGTCTTCATTCAAACAAAGTACTTTCTGCAGTTTCTGCCGTGAGGAAGGTCATAAGAGGAATTATTGTCCAACCAATCCAGAAGCTGGCAAAAAAGAAAGGAAAAAACCATGTTGCAGTATCTGCAAACTACCAGGGCACAAGTCAACTAACTGCATGACAGTACCTCCTGCACTGGGTGATTCGGACAGCAACGATTCAGATGCCAACCAGATATGAAATTAATGCAGGTTGACTCACCATAATATCCCGGTTATAATGTTTATTTTTAATCAGCATTCCAGACTTTTCATTTTCTTTAGTTCAATTAAGGACATCAGTTTTTCTAGTTTAATTGGATGTAATATTTGTGTTGTGCATGATAATGCCTTTCATTAAGTATTTCAGACACAACATCTTTTTATTTCATTTTAAATTGAAGAAGTTATCCCAAATTAAAATGTTTTTATTAGTAGAAGATTCATGTTAGTGAATTGATAACACTTATTAAAATTTACGGCCTAATGGCAAAGCCTGACAACTGTTACATGAATCTATCACGTATCAAATTGCGGAAGAAGATGTTTTGGTCATATCATATAACAGATATGTAATTGCAAAGCTGCTGGTGCATCCCAAAACGTGAACACTGGAACTCTGCTGCTGCAACCCGGAATTTGCTAACTGTCTCTGCGTCCGCGTTGTGGTTCACCACCTGATACAGGGTTTTTGTAATTGTCTTGAAACGCTGCTGCTGCAACCCGGAACCACCCACAAGAATATAGGTGTCCATAGTTTTGGGAACCACCCGGAAGATACCTAAATCCTCCCCCCTAGGCTATGATCTTGGTGGACACCTAGATGCGCGGCTCTTTGGAGAGAAGGAGGAGAAGGGCAATCTTTAATTTTTGTTTATGTAGACTTTCAAGAGATAACATTGGTGAGACGTTTTGTGTTCCATCAGTTTAATTCAAATTTCGTTATGACAAAGTGGCCACACAAAAAGCACGTAACAATTATCCAAAACATATCATAAAATAAATGTTACAATACAGCCGAGTAGCAAACTTGTCAACCATACATGAAATGTTTTACAGTACATTGGTTTAAGCATTATAAAATAGGTAGAACGCAATAAAAACTTTTAGTTCGAATAAGGACAACCCAATACTAATCAATTGTCTGGATGTAAACATCTGGTAGTACACCCCGATTTCCTTCAATTGATAACATATCATATAGAAGTTTTGTTGCAAACCACCTCAGGGAATCCTGTAGAGAAATAAAAATTATTATGTTGTCATGGAAAGCATCAAAAAGCTATTAATTTTTTTTTCAAATTTGATAAATTCTGTTTATGGAGCACAGAACTTACCTCTGTCTGTGGCACTTCAAACTTTGAACCGTTGAATTCTCTTATAGCCAGTAGTGTCATAATTCCGGAATCATTGCTACAAAAGAAAATTGGTAGATTAGAACATCAGCACGGGTCAAAAGATAAGATGAGTTATCGGGAAAGTGTTGATTATTCCAACCTTGTTTTTCCTGTCAAGAATGGATTCACATAATTCTTTTTCCACACAGTCCAATCAACTTTCCAACCTTCATATCCACTATCTAACAGATGTGCTATTTCTGCTTGCAGCTTGTCTACAATAGGACTATGCAGATCGTTGAGCTCTGTTGCTCTAGCTGGTTGAAATGTAGGATCTAAGACATGAACAAGATGTTCCTTCATATCCCAGAAGTATGAAGACCAAGTAAGTCCCGTTAAACATGGAACTGCAATCTGCAATTTTATAAATTAGCATAACTAATCAACCATAAACATAAACGTGTAAATAGCAAACTTTGGCTCCAACCTTTTTTGTAATATATCAAAAAGTTTATTTGCGGCCAAATCACTTACCATTCGGCAGTTACATATGTCGTATTGATCTGAATTCCCAACCAATTGAAGTCGCACAGACCGACTATCTAGTAGAGATTCATTATTCTGAACTTTCCGCTGCGAACAAAAAAATATTATGCAGTGAGTTTATGGTAACATAGATAATTCATATGAATCGTACATGTTTTGATTACCGCTATGTCCGTCTCGAACGGATGAATCCACCGCAGGCGTATCCCATCACCGTACATAAACCTATCCATCTGTCCAAACTTTCTAATAGCCAAGTCCAATAGATCGCGAGTGAAGTTATATCCTTTAGTAAATACACTCTTGAAATCATTTCCAGCAATTATCAATCTTCTGGGAGAAGGATGGTTTATCCAGAAACTTCAAAATAAAGTGGGCCATTGTTAGTACAAATATATGTAATAATTGCCCTTTCCGCATTTCCAATTATACATATTTCTGTTACTTTACCTGTCAAGGGAAGCAGAGTTGGTTACAGATAACCAGTTAATGAAAGTATCTGCATCTTCTCTATTAGTCTGCTTACGAGTAACACCAAAAAACCAAGGGTTCCTTGCCATGCGACCAGGCGTTATATGTATCCTTATCATTGGGGAATAGATTATGTCATCATTTATAGGAGTCCCATTAAGGTCTATTACGTCGGTATATTCATGATACTCCATCCCACTTTCATAAGGTGAATCAGATGAAATTTGCATCAAAGGAATTGTAGTACTGTATTTCTCTTCACTACTGTCAACTGATACTGATTTTGATGTTGATGCAGCATTAGCATTTTTGGGAGGATTTGCATTTGTTTGATAAGTGAGTGGACTTGTAGAAGCTGCTGGTTTAGAACTTTCTATCTTCAAAAGTATTTTTTCGGGTGTCATAGATGATGCATCTCTTTCACTGATCCAAACGTTAGCTGGAAGTGATGAGGTAACTATATCAGATACTATTATGAAAATATTAACATTCTACTACCATATAAGAGGAAAACTTTCTAACTGAAATGCTTCATCTGAACTAACAGAAAAACAAACCTTTAATGTTTGTTTTGGAAGCAGTATTCTTTATTTTGGAATCTCCATCAACTTCTGACAGATCAGCTAACAAGTTTTTCCCTGTAATATTTTGAAGGTAATTTAGAATGATGTGGTACATACAGCTAAAATGCAATAAAAGTAGGTTGTAAAGAATGTTAAAAACCAGTTGGGATGCATGTAGTCTTCTGCTTTTTTAAAGGAATGCCTGTAATAAAAATGGTTAGCTAAGTGAGCATAAGCATGTGCGACTTCAGAACGTTTAAGAAAAGGTAACAAATAACTTACAGGCAGTGGTAGATTCATGCCCTGAAACTATATTATCTGAAGATCTTTTACAAGGTGTAAAAAACGACGGTGATGCCATTGATGTTGCAACTGAGTTGATCGTATGATTATGCAGACTCTTTGACAAAACAAGAACTTGTTCAAGAACATTTTCCAGGAGCTCATCAATATTTTTGTTGAATATGTCCTTGCACTTATCATTTGCCTGGGAAGATGAATATAGGTTCCCCAAAGTTTTGTCCCTGAAATTTAGTATGTATAGTCTCATCCTAGCATTGTGTAGCCTCAGATCATCTATTTGACTGTCATTTAACTACACAAGAAATTGAATCAAGGTTAGTTACATTTTCATAGCATATCAATGGTTTAACAGAGTTGAAATTAAAGGATAGAAATAAAAAAAACTATCATACGGCAAATACATTATATAAATTTAATATGTATATTAGCAAGTTCTTTTTAAACCCACCTTCCTATCAATTCCACCTCTCGTGTAAGCAGCCAAATATGCAGTGCTTCCAGCTTTGGCAAAACTTGGTATGGATGTATGATTTTCTGGCGTAAATGATCCACCCATTGGTACATGAGAACTTGTTGTTGCAGCAATTTTGGCTTTTAAGAGCTGCAAAATAATTATATCACATTTGAAGCTGATTACTTATTCCCAAGTAAAAAACATGTAAGTAATATACAGGTTTAAAGTTTACAAATATGTTTCATACCTGATTTATCTTAGAGTCAGGGGTGTGCCCCCGTTCTGCTTGAAATGTTAATTTATTAACAGCACTTATCATTTTTCTGAGTATCGGATAAGTGAAAACATTTATCCTTGGAACTCCTGACGCTGGAATATTCAGTATTCCAAGATTCATACCATCTAGAAATCTTGCCTGTTCAAAATAACAATTTAGTTCAACAAAAGAATACATTATAGTAAAAGTAAAATTATACAATGATACGATTTTGCAGGAGCAACATACCTGCAAGAATAGATGGCATCCTGATACATTTTTAACTGCTCTATTTGCCTTAGTTTCTTTTTGAACATGCTTAGCAGACTCTATAATCTCATCCACAACAGCTTGACAGAAATTGTACGAACTTATTTGAGATATGTTCATTAACGAACCCCAATAGTCTTTTATACCATGGTTTGAGCTGTATTTGGCTAGTAAAAATTTCGCCATACAGAAGCATACAAATGAAACCTTAAATTGATCAGCCTGATTTTCACTCATACCATTGGGATAAGAAGCAGTAACAATTTCTTCAGCTGCTTTCAGGCTGTTTTTCTCATCTATATCAAACGAAGATGAACCAATGCTAAACCTAATGAAGTCCATCTTTTCGGATGGTGATCTGTCATCGAGCCCAAACAGCTCATTAGGACCTTTAGGTATGTCAAGATAATGATGCACATCTTCAGCAGTAATCTCAATGTAAGTGCTATCATTTATCTTTATAGCCCTTTTCTTGACATCAATTCTTTTCAGTATGCTCAGAGTGAAACTCATATCTAATGAATATATATCGGGAACTTTAAGCATCCCTTGGAAACATATATCTGATACAAGTTTCTTCTTCAGCACACCAAACCTTGCTACAACTTCAGCCACACGTTTTGGAGAACTTCTAGTATTACCTAAATCAGAACCAGAACCTTCTGAACTAGACATTTCCTGAGATAGCATTGTGAATAAATTATATTATACACATGTATGGAGCTCATAAAACAAATGCAGCCTAATTAATTAATGTATTCACTATAACAACTCTAAACTACACACTAATTGTCAATTAGTTATAGGAATTCATTAGATGCATAATAATAATGATTTTTGTGTCATTTCCATTACATAACTCCAGGATGTACGCATAAAATTGAAATGAAAATTGTAACCCAATCAATCTTTTTTCTATAGGAGGAGAAATTATTAGAAGCATAAGTACTGTTAATATAAGTTTGCTAGCATACTAAGCATAAAATTGCTGTCAACTTAAAATAGGATAAGGGTTCTGATTGTAAGGTGCCATAGTAAGGAATTTATATAGGTAATTTTGTTGTCCATTTTGCAAATATATACAAAACCTGTCACAGCAAAGCTGTAATCAACCAAGACTATAAGTTTAGCTCCTGTAAAACAGGTATGAAATGACCATGAATACTTTACTAAAGATTTACAAATGGAACAAAAGCTGTGGCATAACACTGCACCCATTTTTTGGATCTAAATAGTTGATCTAGATCTCATATAAAATAAAGTTTTTACAAAGACATATAGCCAAAGAAGGAAGCAGATTTGTAGTAACTGTTTAAGTTCATAGGAAACTTACTTGTGTTGTACTGACGAAGAAGCAGCAGCAGCAATATTGGTAGCTTCTCGAATCCTACCTTTGCTATGGAGTAGTATGATGGAGACGAATGAGAACGAAAGAGAAATGGCAAGCCACAGCGTAGGGGACGGGTGAAGGGATTTCTTTTTGTACAGGCTGCCAAGTAGTGTAAACAGTACTACCTTCGGAAGTAACTTTTTTTTTAACTTCTGGCTTCAGTCAATTCTATACAGAGGAGGTACTCTTTGAATGTAGCATGCACTGTTCGCCCTACCCACTATTGTACCCATACATGGCGACATGTATGGCCTGTCTTCTGATGCAATGATGAGATGCAAGGAATGGGCCATATGCACTATTCTGTTGCAAGTAGTACTCCTCATGTCACTGAAATTTTCGGTGTTGGAGGGAAATTTTCAGACAGAAGACCAACTTTTCGGCAAACTTAAGGCACGACAGATTTTTTGACTTGTGGATGCACAATTTCCAAATGTTGTGATGGAGGGAAAATGTACACACACCTTTCTTTTGAAAGTTTCGGATACTTAAAGGATCCAAAATGGGTGGGAGGGGGCACACTACAGGACTCCTTCTTCTCTCATTCTTGAAACTACTATCCTGCTATGTCATCACTTAGTAACCCAGTAGCAGCAGCAGATTCATGCATCACAGTTAGGTCATCTGATCTATCTGTGGATAACACAAATGTTGTTGCTAGCAAGGTAAGTACTTCAGGAAAGTTCCTTATGCCATATCTTTTTTGAATTTTGTTTTTACTTATCTGGATCTTGATAATGCAGTCATCTTCATTTCTTTCTGGATACATTGCTGATTTGGATAAGGATGGGGAAGATAGCAATGATGTTGAAGATTCATTGTCAGTTAACGCTGTGGGTGTTGCAAATGATTTCATTCTTGATAATAATTTAACAAAGGTAAATTCATCTACTTTTGAAGAACAACCATTGTTATTTTTGTTATTAATGGTATGATGCGTTTTTTAAATTGTTACATGAATTTTCTATACAGGATGAGAACACACCTGCTAGGGAGACTAATGATTTGATTCAAGAAACTCAGCATGTTCATGAAGGAATAGGCGACAGTGAGTATTTGAACTCTGAACAAAACATTCAGTTCCTAAATGGTGGTGATGAATCATCATCAGCTCAAGCTAATACAAAGGATTCAGAGAATGAGAAAGATGATCAAGTAGGAAATCTGAGAAGAAAGAGAACAGAGATTGAATCCTTAGATGGGAAGAAAAGAAGAATTTAGAACGTGGTAGTGTATGCTCCTACTGATATACTTTTGATCATTTCGCCTTAATTTATGTATCCAAGTATCCCAGGTCTCAGGATTTATGTAGTAACTTCCCAATGTTATGAAATTCAGCTTGTAAGAATAGCTTGTATGACTAGCATTTGTTGTGGTCAAGTCCTGTTATTCAACAGAATTTGTAATGTGTACTCATATGTATTATTATGGCCACTCCTTTCGAAAGAACTCTTCAGATAAAAGTGTTTTTATCTGAAGTTATTCCTATTTTCCAACATGGCAAATGTAAATTAAGTTTGTGTGGATATGTAATCCACCATGCACAACACAAAAAAAAACTGGATCTTGCCAGTTCGTAAGAAAAAATAACAGGTGCACACATCCAACTCAAGAGAGATAAAAGTTTTGATGACATCATATTAAGGACAAGCATACATGATAATTAAGGATAGCTAAAAAAAATCACTGCACCCAAGGATTGGATACAGGATACTAAAAAACAAACCCAAGGGAAGACATGTTATGCGATTGGATGGGATACATGATACTTAAAAACTTAAGCTATCTTATGAGATTACATCTTTCAGAGATCACTTTCATCCTCTCTCTTAGGAGTCTGGTCAGATGAATCTTCCATGACGACAACACCTTTTCCTTTGCCAATGCAAGGCTTAAACAGAGGAATACTTGCACTTGTTGTAGATCCCTCTCCTTGATCATTACCTCCTAGAAGAGAAATCTCCCATTCCCTCTGACGGGCAAGGAAGTTGAGTCGAGAGAACTTGTCTTCCTCCAATCTCTCCATGGAGTAAAGTAGAGCTTTATCCAAATCAAGCTGCTCCTGCAATTCCTTCTTCTTCTCTTCCATCAGACTCTTCAATGATTCCTCTGTTGCAAGCTTGAGATCCAGCTCTGCTTGGTCTTCTTTCCTTCTATCCTCCTTGAAGGACTCTATGGAATCCAGGATGGCTCTCTTCACAGCTTCTTCTCCATACTCATCTTCCATTTCTGCAGTA